>CM060732.1:36963267-37563267 GCA_030704615.1 Takakia lepidozioides | reverse complement strand
TCAGTGAAAAGTGGGGTCTTCTTGGGGATGATGAATACCCTCGTCCATGCTACACGTCAAGTCACAAATTTTCCCTTTGGCTGCTCTAACCATAGCAAGGAGATGTTGCTGCAAGACCCTATTATGTCTTGTCATGTCTAGAACCCGCTCGAACTCATTGGATATTAATGGCAGTAATTCCAGTTTTGGACTTTTCTGGGCGGAATATGGTGATGCGTTTTGGGTAGGACGCATGGGTGCTTTGGAAGGCATGTCAGCTAGTGATTGAGGTGGTGCAAACAAGCTATGAAGGCCACCTCTACTGCTCCCAATAAGGCTTCCACAGAATTTGGCTATGGTGCCATTTTCTAAGTTGGGGTGCAACATTTGCAACACCTTCACCTGATGCGCACACATATTACCTTTGCGGGCATGCTGACAATCACAACATCCCCAGTTGGACTGTGGATTGTGAACCGTATAGTCCCCTCATCCCAAATACATTTGATAGTGGCGATGCCCCCTTTTGTCTGCGGAAGGTTCACATTGCAATCGGGAATCTGTTTGGCAAACAAAATAGAGCTCCACACAAAGCCTTTAAGTCGCTTGTTGCGGATGAAGCCATATGTTTTGGCATACGACATATACCAGTAATGAGTAAGCAAATCACCTGTGAGTTTATGAATGAGCCAATCGACTCGTCTGCTGATCAGTTTGCTCTTTGTGCATTTCAGTTGTGCCTTCAGATTGCCATGATAAGCTTCAATGGCGGCGTTTGTGTCTTGTCCTGCGTGTGGAATGTTGCGAGAACCCATTGTCCACATCTTAGCTTTGGGAACCCAATCCTGCTCCAAGTAGTCACAAAATTCACTTACAATGGGGTACTTGAAACGCAAATTCACAAGTTCGCACACTGCCCATGCTTCACCTCCGTCACCCTCGCTTTTTGCAGCACTATACATGATTTTTGACATATCTTGCATGACACATGCACGCAAATCTGCATCTTTGAACTTAGACACGACATTCTTTTGTCATGCTCTCCTCACATGCCAAAGACATAGAAAAACTGCAGACTGCCCCCACACGGCCCCGACATAGAATGACATGTGACAACATTATAATGTGGAGATTTGCAGAAAAACCAAAAAATTCCAGAGAGTTGCGAATCGGGATTCACTTGATTGCTTTTATTTCAGCATCTGCATCATCAACAATGAAAGCATGTAGGCACCATCCTGTCTGGTTCGCCTGAAGCTTCCCGTTCAGAGCGGACATCCGTGGCTCCAAATCGATTGCCTTTGATCTTGTTGTGATGATGAATGCAACTGGGATTCCATTCAACCGCTCGTCGAATACCATCATGGTGTATAGTGGGTACTACATAAACAACAATCAATGTACAACAATTGAGGCAGATTTGTATGGAGAAAGCAGTGAGTATGAGATTTGTACGATGTGGGGATGCAGTATGGCAAGTATACCTTAAACCTGGCTTCAACGATTGCAATGAAGTAAAAAGACAGATCCCACCTTCTTCTCATTGGTTCCGAAGGTGGCATCGCATGCGACAATTCGGTGATGGCCAAATTTCAATGCAGACGAAGCAGTTCGATGCATACTGCTTTGTGAAGGAGAACTTCACCTTTGCTTTCCGGAAGGAGGGATGATGTCACTGGATGTCCAAGCCTTGTGGTTCTTTTCTTCTTGGTAGTAGAAAACACTAGCCATATTTTCATGCACCCACATGCGGACACTCTGTGCATCATTTGGGTGTTTTTTGAATGTCTCTTCATCGCATAGCTTCGCAATATTCCGTATGTCATGGGAGAAGAGAAAAGTGTCACGGCTGACGTCCAGCCCTTGCTCCATCAACTCCTTCACTCGCATGGTGTGCTTGGCCATTATCTTGTTTATGCTCAGCCCAAGACGCAAATTGTGCAAAATCCATGATTTCATGTCATCGCTAAGATGGGGAGCCATTGCACATCGGTTCAAGTGACATGAAGGTCTGTGGCATATCTGACCTCTTCCATTTACATGTTGTTTCTCATAATAAATTATCTCTGCCATAGCAGGGTCCAGGTAGCATTGCTTGACAGCACATCGGTACATGCATCCTCTTTTGATGCCTTCTCCTGTTTTGTTGTTTGTAGTCTTTTTTTGTTTAGGTTTTTTTCCTTTGGATTCTGGCCCCACTGTAGGCTTTCTCCCCCTTTTCTTTGGTGGACCTGCATGCCATTTCTTCGCACGCATAGCCTCTGTTACCTCCACAGTGTTCAGGGTATTGTCTTGTGGGCCATAGGCGCAGTGATACCTACGCCAAAAACATGAGTGGCCTTTTAGAACCGCTCTTTATGAAAGCATAAGTGCATGGTTAGTGGGATTGGACAAAACCTGTGTAGTGGCAGCATTCATTTCATTTTTCATGAATCATGGCATGCTCAAGTTGAATTCATACCTTGTAATGTTCATGGCACTATTGATGCGTGGTGCCTGGAGAGTCCCAGCAGGGGTGCCTTTCTGTCGATGAGTGCGGAACGTGCATGGGGCTTCCTTCTGGGAGGACTCACCAGCAATGAAGTCCGCCACCCGATTCCAAGGAATATATGCAATTTCAGTTGTGTTCTCATTAGGTATCTGTCCGTGCCATTGGGACCTCCATTGCAAGTCATGGTGTGTGAAAGTACATGTCTTTGGTGTCTGTAGCTGACTTTGCAGATTAGAAAGAAGGTGGGGCAAAATCTTGCCATGTTCAATCTCTTCAGCCATGCTTACAGAAATAAGACGCTTCTGAGTTTGCTGATGTCTTCTTTCGCTGCCGTATCCTCACACGCGCCTTTTTGCATTCATATTCTGGGCATGTATAATGGAATGCTGTCAATTCATGGACAAGCTAGAAACGCATGGAGAGAACTGCTCTACTAGGAAATGCACGATGAGGGTAGCAAAACCCTCCATTGGGGTGGCAGTGTATGTGACGACGTGGCATATATCCCAATGTCCATTCTCTTTATTCAGATTTGCCATTTCAAAATTTGAAAAGATGGCTAAACGAATTTGAATTGAGGACATGATGTATGTTTGGGGATACCATGTATGCAATGGACGCAAGCATGTGGCATGGGGAGGATGAAGGCATGCAGGGGGGATGAGGGACGATGCCATGCATGAGGTGAGGATGGGAGGCGGGATGGGGATGGGTGAGAGGACATGTGTCATGTCCTGGCAGAGGGTACATGAGGCGCGGGAGGGGCTGCCGCACGGTATGCGGGCGGCAGATGCGGGGGTTGGGGGGGGGGGGGTGGCGGGGGGTCCATGCTGGCTGAACCAGCTCCCTCGCATTCAGCTCCAGGGCCCATCTATTACTTGGCCATCAAGTTGGCCAAAGTGCCCTTAACCTTCTATGATGGGTTGTTCCCATGAGACTTAATGGGAACATGAAAGTTTTTAGTTCCCAGTTGGGCACATGTTACACTCATTTTCGTGTGGTCCTAGCTGGGCACATGCTCCTTTTGTTTATAATGTGTTCTATTCATGGCTGATTGTCTATGTATATTCATCTATTCATATATCAAATGATACTATGTGTTTATATCCCAACTTAGTGATCAGAGGTTCCTCATGTTTCTTTATCCAGGCTGTTCTACTCAAGCCCACAATGCCATTTTTTTCCCCCCCTCTATTGCCAAAAAAACAGGTGATAAGTTATGAATGAGGACATAATATAATATAAAGATATATATGTAATATGCTATAAGAGATAGTACATACATTTTAGTATTTTTAATTTTTATGATTTTTATGGTTTTTCTCTTAAAAATAGATACTTGTATTGGTATATAGGTGAAAGACTAATATATGCACACCTCTCATTTTTTATATTAGCGTCTTGAATGCACCTATGGGCCCGCCAATACAGCCCATATGGGGTCAGATCATAAGCCCACCGCCCATTCACCGGGTCGGCCAGATTCTGAAATTTTTCGAAGTCCTTGTTCATCTACTGCGGCGGACCTTCTAGCGGATTGGGCATACCCTCTAACAGACCAACTCCAACCTTATAGCGGACAAGCAGACCCTCCAATAGACCCGACCCTCCTTCAGACCGACGAGCGGACCAGGCACACCCTTCGACAAAATATATATTTAATAATACACATTACTGCCACAATACAACCTAACGAGATTTGAACACCAAACCTTGTGTTTATTGTTCATTGCTCTTAACCACCAGATTACCAATGGCTTACTAATTTTTGCAATAACTAATGCTTTATGTGCATATTGTGGCCCCAACCGACTAGCTTGCCGGCCAGTAGACTGGCCATGTCCGGGTAAGGGGCGCTCCCACCTCCACGACCCCTGCCACACGCAGCCACACACACCGGCATTTAACCCTTAAAACTTTTGGCAGTTTTCCCAAAAAGGGGTATATACCCTGCATTGCTGAGCTGTAACTTCCTACCCCCTTACATCTAGCTGGATGAACCGTCCCATCTCAACAACACTAATTACATGAAGGTCCTCAGGAAATTTCAGCAGTTTTGACCGTTCCATTTAGTAGATTATAACAAAAGAAAATTCCCAAATGAAACCATGAACAAAAAAAAAAGAGGAAAAATTGCTTTGACCATGCATGTTTGGCGATTTTTCAAATTTTCTTGAAGAAATGGCCTCCAGAATCTGAATAAAGGGCAAACAACAGGTCATCTCCCAAAATCTCAGACCGAAATTCTCAAAATATAGGGGGGCTACCTTGTATGTGAGTTGGGGGGGGTCAAAACGGATCCCACTTACTCTACTTACCCCAATGCTTCAAAATGATCAGCAAAACTGTTTTGAATCCTGATTCCTACAGTCAGTAGATGCTGCGCCCCAATGTAAAGGACCTCCACAAAAAATTATTGGATTCAGACACTAATTGCTTTGTGGATGGGGTATTTTGGCAATTTTCAGGCTAGTGCCAATTTAGGCATTTGGGTGCCGGTCCGGTGGGTTCTCCAACGACTTCCGGTGGGTTCTCCAACGACTTTGATTCGGGCCATGTCAGGCAAAAACGCAGGGCCCGCCGAGGGTGAAAAGGGAAACCGAGATGATCAGCCCCCGAGTCGCCCGTCACCACGGCGACTACCTGGCTTTGGCGGGTGGCCTGTCCATGATGTCCATGATGGCGCGCAGGCATGCGGCCAACCCACTCCCCTGCAGGTGGCCCCCGCTGCAATGCTCGCCGCATTTCCCCTTCGCGCCGGCCATGTGGCTGGTCAAATAACCTGGCCCCCTCAAAACCATGCAAAATCTGACACTTGAAAAATCCTAGCATGCAGGGCATTTACTCAAATCAAGATTTTTTTGCTGGAGTGTGTAGAGGACAGCGGGGCGCACATTTTCCGTTCAGACGGCGTTTCTATCTGACTTCATCCACGGAAACTACGGGGATGGATGTAAAACGACACGACCCGATCCGGGGCGCGTCGTCGTTTAGGGGTTAAGATGCTAATATTGTTCAATGAAAAGCTATGTGCACGGTATATGCAGTGGTATTAGATACCAAATTAGTCAACAAGGCTTAAGTGTATGTCATGCCTTGATGGGACATAACATCATTCCATAAAACTTCATATCACTAAAACAATGGCAGTGCCTCCGTGTATCTCCCACCTTGTTGGCCCTTCCCCCCAATTGCAGGACTTGGACGACGCGAAAGGTTTCTTGATGCACACTTTATTCGAGACAAGTGTAAATGTATTCCATCCATATTTACAGATGAACATCCAAAAAACATAGCAAATGGCCAGAAGGAAAACTAGCCGAGAAATTTTACTGGAAATATCATATTTGTGTACAAACTAAGAACCCGCACCGCTTGTTGTAACCCAATTTCAATGTAATACTTAAGACCGGCAGATCAGCACATGCACCAGAGTTTCTGCTTATTAGTGAGGATTTTGAGTAGCGTTCCAGGTTGACACATTGGGCAATCTTTTTCTCCCGTAGCTGGACTGAAGTTTCGGAGAAGGATTTATTTCCAATCCAGGTCTTCTCCCTGGCTAAAGGACTCGTAGATCCCCTACCTCCTGTTAATATCATGCACTATGACAATTCTTTTAGATGGTTCATCACTGCCCCTCTTTGTCTTCTTCAATTTGACCGTGAAGATGTTGGAAACAACTCCATAATCTACATCTTGACTTGTAGATAAAGTTAGAGACATGAAAAGTAACTCTATATTTAGAGAGGCTTTATCGGTTCAATGGAACCAATTACCAGTCCTGGAAATTTAGAATGGAAATGATTCTTCTAGACAAAGACCCGTGGGGATTGATTGATGGATCACATATAAGACTTATTGATGCAATTGGCCAAGCTTTATGGGATAGAAAAGATCATAAGGCTAGGGCTACCGTCATAATGAGCTTGAGAGACAATCACATGAATCTAGTCATTGACGCTAAAAGTTCCGAAGAGGTTTGGGATAAGCTAAAAGCTATTTTTGAGACGAAAACACTATTTTAACTAATTCTGGACTTTTATTTGGTCCAGAAATAATATGAGAAATATGAATAAACAAAATTTATTATTGAAATGATGCAATATATACATGTTACTCTGCAGTCAATATCAAAAAATTCATAGACTCACAATCCAACTCTTTCTCAAGACCTTCATCTCCCCAAACATGGAGGAACTGGCTTTACAGTTTCACAGAAAAGTACCTTTCAATGACTTCAGTGATTGCAGGCACAGGAGCCCAAAAGTATAGCAGGGTAAACATTCCCTTGCACAGCCACAAGTGGTTTCTTGGACTTACTGGGAAGAAGTCAAGAACAAAGCCATATCTATGGTCCATCAAGACTTATCACATCCACCCCAGTCTCTCACAACCTCTCAAGCAAGCCACCGTTCCCATTCACATACAGTGCCAAGGGCAACCCTGGACATGCCTCTCACACTCTGCCCACCAGCTGTTGCCAAAGTGGGTCAACAAGAGTGTGAGGTAATATGGTAGGTGCAATCAGGCAAACTAATTAACAGAATTGCTCTTCAAGCATCACACCTTGCACTTGCCATATCAGCATCCACCGTATAAATGACGCTGTCTACCTTTGATAACAAGAACATAGCCTCGCAACTGAACGAGCAAAGCAAAATAACCAACAACGACTGGATGATACAGAGGGTCACGGACTTGTGGAATGTAGGGTTTTGACCAGCGATCCCATCGTTCACGAGTCATCAAACATCTGAATACACTGAGCAGAATTGATCGGATCAGAGCAGGCCCTTGATGTGTCGTGGTCTTCATATTAGTATAAGTGCGGGTGGTTCCACCTTCCACAAAAGAAGGTGCTAATGACGGGGAGACCCCACAACCCTACCACAGCTGCTCCATCACCTACCTCTACCACAAGGATCTTAGATTTTCGGTCTCTGTCTGTCACCAACATACATATAACCCAACTAGAAAAAATTCAAAGTAAGCACAGAAGAAAACAAGTTTGATTCCTCCATAATGGATAAGCACAAACCCCAATCCCACATAGCCATCCTTTCGTCAGGAGACACATGCCCCCACTTGCCTGACCTGTGACGACCCATACTACAGCCAGGGGTGCAGTGCCTGCAGCTGCAGAGTGAGATAAGGATCAGTTTTTTCCAGGGGAAGAGTGTGAAGATTCAAGTATACCCGTGTGCCATATTTTTGGAAGTAAGATTCCTAGCTCTATTTGTAACAGTCCCTTTTGAAGTATAGTGACACAACTGATCCCGTAAATGTTCAAGGACTCCCCCACAACATGCATTTGTCGAGGTCACTCTACCGTAGTACACATCGCCTCTCCTCTGACCGGATTAGAGCTTCAAGAACTGGCCTTTGATTCATCGATCTCAAGTGGAATGCCAATTGCTGGAGGGGCGTGGGGATTCTGAAAAGAGAATCACGCCATCAGGCTTAAAGGCCTCCCAAGCTTGCAACGGAATCTGTATAATCACGTCCGTTTGTTCTCAAGCTTTCGATTTGATGCCATGAGGGCCCAGCCTGTCGAATCATCCATGCTGGGTGGCGTTCCACTTCCACCCCCCCTTGCTGCCCTCAGTAGCAAGGAATTCCCTAACGTCATACGATTTCTTAGTTGGGTGCCAAAGCTTTGCAGGGAACTGTGCAGCATTGTACTATCTTTCTGTATCTCGTGACTCATCGCAACTACATGTAAACAGGCAATGTTATGCCCAGTCTTTGAAGTCTTTCCACAGGTTCGTCCACATCTCTCTCACTTCACTCTACTGGGGCTTCCTCTCTTCCCCCACATTCTCGCACTCGGTACTCGTCTCCCTTTATCTCTGCAGTTCTACAGTTCGTCGTGCCGTCTGTGTTCTGTTGGAGTTGAGGCACCTTTATCGTTGTTTGTTTTGAAGAACGCCTCTCACAAATGAGAGAAGTCAATCTGGAAGGAGGGAGGGAGAGACGGACAGACATAGACAGACAGAACTCAGAGGCTTAGTCCTTGCCATAGACACATGTAGTTCTTGCAACCATAGACCCCTGGTGTCCAAGTTGAGCGACAAACTTCACATTGCCTACAGTGCCCAACTTCTCCTCTGCGACATTGAGTGACCTCCATAGCTTCCACAGCTTAGATCAGTGCGTGCTATTTATCTTAAACTCTTCGATTTTGATATGCCAGCAGGAGGCATGACCTATCACATTCGCGAAGAGGGAATGCAAAGTGATTTCAGCACAGCTACAAATGAAAGTAGAGGCAGCAACGAGAGAAGTGGACAAAGACTGTAGCGACCTTCGTGCAAACTGCAAACACACATTAATGAATCCCTGACTGCATCCGAAAACAAACGCTCATACATGTGGACGACACAAAAGTATGCGATCTTCAGATGCGTCGCTGGGACATTCCAAAGAATCAGTAATTTATGTGACGGATCGCTACAGAGATTATGATGCGACGGCTCAATTACTGTGCTGAAGAATGTGATGATTGTTTGAACTCGATGCAACACCAAATCTTTCTCCACGCGGCGTAGCCCAGTTCGCTGCCTCCAGATGACTCGCTCCCAAATAGAGAAGCTCGGGGCCAGCAGTGCGCGGTGAAGGGTGTTGAAACTAGGCACTCCCTAGGCTCCTTCAATGTGCCACCCACAATGCAAGGAACCTCTCGTTGGCGCCATGGTTTGGCGCCCACCAGCATTCAATCCCTCATGGCTTCCCCGCCCATCCTGCATTCCATAATTCTGCCCGGAGCAGATTTTGTGGGGAGTGTTTTTGTGGGTATATATCTGCCAAGGATGGGAGAGAAGGGTACAGCTTTACAGCGACATTTGTGCGTTTGACAGAGAGAAGTACGAGAGGGTGGATGCTCGTTTTGGAGAGAGAGAGAAGACTTGGTAGCTAGACAGAAGCATGGGTTTCATGCTGCTGGAGGTCCTGATTTCACACAATCTTCTCTCTTTGTGACCTTGAAGCAAATCATGCTTACTTACAGTCTTAATTCTCAAGTACTCGGACCCTAAACCCTGCTGGAAGTGAGAACTGGAAACGAGGAGAGGGGAGTGGTATGGGTCTTTGCGCATCCAAGGGAGGTGAGCTGGAACATGACGATGGCTCCAATCTCGACGTCACAAGCTTTCGCTGCAGTAGTCTCGGGCTCAGTGGCCGGTTTAGAAGTTTGAGTTTCGATTCCCCTAGGAACTCAGCAGACGTTGGAGAGGTGGGCAGCCTTAGTGCCCTCTTCTACAAGAGAGGTTCCAGGAGGTGTCCTCATGGGGATATATCATTTGCTTCCTATCTGACGGCACCCTTGATGAAGGGTTTGGACATGCAGGGGCTGGACGCCATAGCCAAGTCATATGCTGAGGCTGCGGCCAAGGCCGCAGCCCGGGACACCTTCATTTTTCTTGAGGAGAATGATCACGGCCAAAGCGGCGAGCTCGACGTTCCTCTCACATTTCCAACTGCGGAAACCGCAGTGGTTGATGTGAAGGAGGAGGATTCAGAGGGAAATGAAGAGACAGTGAGTGTTGATGCAGCTTCAAACCAGGGTGGGGCAATTTCTCCAGTGGTCGCTGACAGTGGTGAAAGATCCTCGCTTGAATGCTTTCCAGCAAGCAGCCGCTGGGCTTCTGTTGTGAATGCTGCCAGGCAATCTGCCTGCCTTGCCGCGAGGCCTGTCAGATTACGAAAACTCATTGGAGGGAAGAAACATGAAGAGAACATATATGGTGCACCGATTACTGGGAGAAAACCAGAGCAAAGTCGCGGAGGAGAGGACAATTACTCCTCTCAGCCTGGGAAGGCTTTTGTTGACAGCGCTCAAGATGCTGGGAATTCGTCCCTCAACGCAATTATGTGTACGGAGAAAATTTGTGTGGGATACTGTGGAGGGGAGGAAGAAGCTGAAACATCAGATCGACTTACAATTGGACTTAGTGAGAGATTCCCAAGGCTGCACAAAATTGTTGGCGAGTCAGCTGGGGATCTGGAGGGTGCTCAGTGTAAAGATCCGGGGTCATCACTATCCTGTGCGGACCCTTCACTGGATTTGGGGTTGAATGGGTCAATCAGCCTTTCTATTCCGGCACACGTGCCATCACCCGCCGAAGAGGGTAGCCTCGCACGTGGACCAAAGGTGATTGATTCAGAGGCAGACAAGTTCTTTTCCTTTCCGAGTTCGCCCACTGCAAAAGCTTTCGAAGAGATGGGATCTGGACACATCATTGAGGAAATGAAAGTTGCAAAGATGATGGAGGAGATTGAAATGGGTAGGAGTATGGCAAAGAATAAAGCATTAGAATGGCCTCAAGATAGTGGGGCAGAGAGTCTTAGGGGAGAGAATGCGTCGTCTAGCGCGTTTGGCTCGCCAATTTCAGTAAGAGTTAAGAAACCCCGACTGGGTCTTAACAGTACTTTTAAATTCTTCTCGCTGGAAAGGGCAAGCACTGCGGCTGTGTCTAAGAAGACCAGTGTTCGAGAAAAGGTGGCAAACACAGATGAGAGCTCTGGACAGGCACCCCAGACCTTTTCCAGCAACAACCCGGACATTAGGAGGGACATTTTTGATGAGGATGATTCAAGCTCTGATTTGTTTGAGATAGAGAACATTCAGGGAATGAGGATAATGGGTTTCACTGGGTTGGACTTTCCCTGTCTCCAAATTAAGAAAAGTTTTGCACCTAAAGATGCCACGGAGGTGTCAGGCGGGGGTGTGTCAGCAGCAACCTCTGATCCAGGTGAGCTGCTAAATCTGTTTATTGGGATTATTCCTTGTTGTCTTCCATTGGTACCCTTCCAAATTGAAGTTTAACATGGTTAACTGGTCAACGCTCTGATTCTTCTATTTCTCGTAATGAGCAATAGCAGCTCGCAAGCAATTTACATCTTTGCCTAGTCTTATCTCTCCTGGCCTTGGCTTTCCATATGCACTCTCCACCAACAGATATAGACAAGAGGAATTGATGACTGTTAGGATAGAAGGTTACACTTTTGGTTTAATAATACATCATCTATGATTTCAAGTTTCTTTCTTTTTGGGAACTTAGGGTAGGGGGGGATCTCAGCAAACCACCCTGCAGGACTCAAAGAGAGACGAGTATGGACGATTCTCCCATTTGCTTCCATATGCATCTGCGCCTTTGCTTTCCTTTTTGGTGAAGTCCCATCAACCTTTTGTTGTCAAAACCTGACAAGCTAGCTTGACAAAAAAATCGTCCTGGCCACTGGTGTTGGACATTGAGCTACTGAAGTTCCTAGAATGTCAGAGACAATCCATCACACTGAGAAGTATCATGGTGCAGGTGTAGTTCGGAACTATGTGCGTGGCTCAAAAGCAGTGCTGGCAGCCAACAGTAAGGCAAAGTTATTGAGGGATCAGGCCATTCAGAAAGCAAAGATTACAGGGAAAGTGCAAGACTCAACTGGACAGATTGCCAAGGGTGTCCAACAGAGCAAAGGCCTGGCCCTTGTGAAGTTGGGTCTGTTACGACGAAAGCATCTGACAGTGCAGAATATGGCTGCCCATGAGGAGTCTCTTTCAACACAACTAACCCCTTCCAGTGAACATTTTGAACCTGTGGAGTTGGAGAACAAACCCCCTTCTAATGGGTGGGAGCCTGCTGTTCACACAGGGTCCTCCACTAAGAAACCAAGTGGAAAATCGGAGAAACGAAGTTTTAGACAAGTATTGGAGAGACAGATTTTCAATGGAATGTAAGGAAAGCTCACAAATGCTATAATCTTACTGGAATATGAAGGAGAAAGCTAGGCTGCTTGGTGGGAGACCTTCAGTTTGAAAGTGGCAAAGCATTTTTAAGGTAGGATCAGAAAGGCCCTTTGGAAAGGTTAAATGTAGATTTTGCTGGAAAACAGGTACTTTCACACCCCAGATGGCACCCCACATGTGTTATATTCTTCAGTCAAAGTTGATCCTGAATCTCTATTCTTGAGTAAGCCTCTGGTCTTGCTAATCCCAACTTCATATAATTAGGTTCCCAAGGGAAATCTCCTTAAACCCTAATGTCCGTTTTGGCCGTTTTGGGACCAACCTGTTCGTGCCTTTTAGTTTCCCATTTTGCTGATTATGTGGAGATGTTGCAGACTTGAAGATGTATGTTTGTGTTCTTTGGGTTCTCTGTGTAGTGGAATTTTGTTGGCTCTCTTGTAGAGAGAGACTTTGCCGAGACATGCACGTCGATGGAGAAAATGTGGTCAAACCCTGTCATGGCGCTGATTGGTGTGTTGTGCTGAGTCATGCTCCCTAGTCTTAGCTTCCTCTAAGGGCGATACCACACTAGCGACAAGAGGTTGCCCCACTCAATTTCGGGCCCTCCTATTGGGTTAAGGGAGGGTAGTGTGTCGCACTGCCTACCACACTAGCGGCGGAAAGGCGTTGCATGTCACATTACTGTGAAATGCGGATTTCCAAGCAGTGTCCCCTGGAAATCAACAATTTTAGAAAGACATTTTGTGCGACGCGATTTCCCCGCCATCTCTCCAACCCCGTCGTGCGATGTTCTCTCATACCGATTGTTTTGCCGATGGGCTTCTACTATAGTGTGGTAGCTGATTCATTGCCGCTTGGTGACACGGACCTATATCATCATCCAACAATCCCTAGCCTGCAACATCCACATCGGTGCCGTTGGTGTGTTGGTGTGCCGCTAGTGTGGTACGGTGCCAAAGCAAAACAGGAGAGCCAATTGTCGTTTGAGGCTTGTTTTTTATCTGCCCAAAAAAAACCAAAGAAAAAACAAGATGAATGTTTGTCTCTGACAACAACACTCATTTCACGCCGTGGAAATGATACATTAGAGAAATATTGGGGCTCCCGAGTCCCACATGACCTTGTAGGCATGTGGAGGCTGACCCCTCTTAGCATTAGTTTATGTACCTTAAAATGGAGGAGGACAAATACCCTATATCTGCTCAATGGGGCAGCCCAAGCGAACTGGGGACCAAGCCGCGAGCCACACCGAGTAACAACCAAGGTTTATTTTTCCTTGTATTTCATTTGATTAACAAGCCCCCCCCAACCAAGTTGTAGCACGTACCACCTCGGAAGTGGTTGTGGGTTCAATTGACCTATGAAGTCACAAAGGTGTCCACCTTTCACATGGAAGGCAATAGCCCTTGGGGTCAAAAGACACCATATTATGGCTTCCTTTGGGAGGCGTCACACTTCTTTTTTGCTCTACACACTTGGCCACCTCCACCTCATGAAATACTATGTCTGATAGCGTTTAAGAGGAGGAAGAATTATGGGATGTAGCAGGGCTCGCCGTTCCCGCAGCTCGGCCTTGCTATTGTAAATAGGCCTACGACTCTTTGGTTGTCGACTTATTCCCTCCTTGTATGTAGTGTTGATCATACATGTTCCATTCACAGTATCGACAGCCTAAGTCACTAAAGAGGTTACTCTATACGAAGGGGGTTGAATCCAAAACCTGGGGCATGCAACTGGATACTACAGTGCATACAGTCACCATTGTAGACCTACTTCATGAGAACTTGGTACAAAGAGAAGCACTGCATTGTCATCCAGTTGCCAATAAAGAATACAGAGAGTTAATTCCAGATACTCTTCTTTGCTCCGGTGATTGACTCAATTGTCTTCCCAATTTCATAGTGTCACTAACAGAATACACCCTTGTTTTCAAGGGGTTTCTCATGCGGAATGTACAAATGTAAGCTTTTCCAATCCTTCACAACATCTTTGGCCTTAAACAGCCAAGGTATTGGCCGATAACAGTAAATTTCTCCTTACAGCTGATCTGCTAATGCTTTCTAAGCCTAATCCAAGTTTGAAATTTATTTTGTGGCCCTGTGAATCAGGGGTATAAAGAATGAGAAACTCAAATGAATGGGCACAATATTTGCAGACTATTACTCAAAATCCTTGTAGGTGGAGGATGCATCTGATAAGTCAGCCTCACTTTGTGATGGTGATGCTCCTTGAGAAAGTCGCAATTGCTCTCCCAAATTACCTGTTCCAGCCCACATGTGCCCTGTTTGTCAAACTCCTCCATACCAATGACAGATTGATATTGAGAGACCTTCCACAAAGAGGCATTGCGATAGCCTTCCAAAACAAAGAAGCTGTAATTGCTGCCTTAATAGATTGGGCCGCAAAGACAATCATGCACCAACATAAAGTAGCACAAGAGAAGCTGCAATACCATGTGGTGTCACCACCCTATAAATCACAACAAATGTGAATGCAATTTTGTCTACTATAAGCATAAGCTGCATATACTCAGAGACCTACATAAACTACTCGAACATAGATGGTACATTTATGTATGAGCCATCAAAAAAAAGGAGCCATAGAGCTCGAAAGGTCTCCAATGGTAGATATGACCTTCTATGGCTGTAGGGTGTTCAGTTTCATCTGCTTGGTGGCAAGTTATCCTATCAAAACAGGGAGACTGGCCAACAGATGACTAATAGAGAGAAGTTTGACCTTTGGGGCGGTTAGGTGGGCGGAGTTTGCGGGCCTGACGCTGCAGAAGGCGCTTTGCCTTACTGATACTGCCGTGCCCTCGGGGAGACTTCGATATGGCAGCCTCATCCTCGCTACTAGAGTCATTGAGGTCCTCCAAACCATCTGGCCCCCTCATGGTGCGCAACACTAGTGCTTTAGCTTTACGGCGCTGTGAATTAAATAGGCCTCTTATGGAGGACACAAAGCCCTCACCTGCCCGATCACTTTGCTTCCGATGCTTTATTGGAAACTGCTCTCCGGAGACCACATGACTCCCTGTACTGTCACTTGAGTTCGAGTCACTGTCTGGATATATATCATCTGCCTGACCTTGGGCTGGTAACTTATCCTTGAACTTCTTTCCCTGCATATCAAACCCACAAAGTATTCACAGAAAGCACCTCATTTGCTGCCCAAAAGTGCACCAAACACTAGTACTTGCATCTGCCTTCTTAACTGTCTAACCCACGCCACCCTTTGTCACAATGAGAAAAACTTGTCTTTTTTCCGATCCTGCCAAAAAGTTGAAGAAACTGGCAAGAATGATCAATAAGTTAGGAAACGGGTGAAAGAGGTAAAAATTCTGAGTTCATCACTAAGCTCCATACACATTCCCGGAACCCACAACCCCACCTAATCACCAGACCAAGTTAGCACACACATTTCAACTTAAACAGAACTGATTTAAACTCAGCCTGTGATCCCATTGATGCTGTATTACCACTTAGAGCCAAAGGAAGGCCACTTGAGAAGAAGCAACTTCTATCAACCATCCACAGGGAGCTACAGAACTTTCCATTCCATTTCATCAAGCACTCCTCCATTCCCTCAACCTCTGGTAGCTTTGACATGTATACTGCCCCTACTTCGAAGATAGGCAAGTGCTGTTCGTCACATCTTTCCAACGACAGAGGCCAAGAAAGAGAGTGATCTATAAAGAGCTTCGAGAAATAGTGAGAGAGGGGAAAGAAGTAGAAGGGTATGTACCTGCATGCCAGTCACAGATTTGAGAACACTCCAGATGATGTGCTTCTTGACCTTGGAAAAGAGGCGGCGCCAACTACCAGTCAACTCGACACGTGTGAAGGTGTCCATCAAAAGCCGCAAATCACTCACAGCAAATCGAGATCCTTCATACGTAACCAGTAGCTCCACCTGCACCCAAAGTTCTTTAATGTCAGCTGACCTCCCTCGACACATTAAACCAATTGATGTAAAAGCTGGATAACCCTATATTTTCTGTAACTCCCACTCCTTTCTTTTCCCTTGTTGGTACTTCTTTTTGAGGAAAGGGGGAACATGAAACTGTACAAACCAAAAACTGTGATCACAACCTTGACAAACCAAGAGGTGAGAGTGGAGAAAAGGCCAGGTTATTGACAGTCAACTCAACCTCACTCCTCAGCAGACCCTGACAGGGCTACGGGAAAGTGACACCAAGTGCAGACAGACTAGGGGAAGGCCTTTGAGCAAACCACCTCGCACCAAAGAAGCCACTAAAGGCAGAATGATTCTGCTCAAGACTTGATGGCTTGAATGAACCTGGCGGTATAATTCTGGCCAATGCAACTTCTAGCGAGGAAAAGTTCACTCTCTACCTACATAACAAACCACCTGGCTGATCTTAATGTTGTGGAACTCCAGGAAGCTATTTCTCGTGCTTGATTCTTTTTTCTCTTCTTGTGATGAGGCTTTGCTGAACTTGCTGGGTCGGCGTTCCTTGGACTTGATCGATCCACCAACCTCAGCACTTGTGGTGGGGCCATTGGAGGTGGTCGTGGACGCCATGGGCGGCACATCATGGCGTGGCGTGGAGGAGGACGAGTTGCGGAGTGAGGAACCCTGCCTATGTGACTTTACAATCATCTCCTCCGTTGTCATGTCAACCTCCATGTCCTCCAATCTATCTGAAGATGATGTCTGTCCCTGCTCCACAATGCCTGCTGCTGTAGTGGACTTCCGTAGCTGTTGTGACTTTGTTACCTGCACAGCACCGTACTAGGACATAGATCTAAGTAGGAAGCTCCCACACCTGAAACAACAGGTAGACCTGTTCCATAACAAATCATGTATTTACTTTGTGCATTCACCCTGCACTGCTGGATGATGTAGGTGACGGTGTATTGCATTACCAGTATTCTGATTAAGTGGGCCTGCTCTCAAATGCTCTGTGTTGTTAAGAAGACCCCTGAGTAAAAATTGAACTAGTATGTTTCTTTTTGTATTTGTATACAAACTTTGTATGTGGAGAAGCCGTATCAGTACACAGGGACAGTGTTCATGACTTACCATTCATCCAAAGACCACTAGCAAGCACAATATTGAAAGAGAGGGAAAGGCAATGACAATCACACCTCCAATGTTTGAGCAGCCATCAAGAAGTCTGCACGTGAATGTTCCCCATGAAGGGCATGGGGGACCAGCGAGAGCCCAGAGCCAGACAAACTGATTTTCCCACCAGCAGAGGCCTCCAGGCTGCTCCGTTCAGTCACAGCTGTGGCTCGTCGTCCCCCTCGCTTTGTGACAGCTGCTGTTGACACCCTCCAGACCTCCTGCTACCAGGCGCCCCCCCATGGCCATTGAGCCAGAGAATGTACTCATGCCATTCCCCGCGAATGTTGGCTTGCCATAGCCTTACAGCCATTGACCCCGCGGGAAACTAATGGGGTTCGCACCCACCAGAGAGAGAGAGGGGGGGAGGGAGGGAGGGAGTACACTTGTAATACATTGTTTGCCATGGCCATGAGGCCATAGACCTGCCCAGTTTGGGCTGAACAAGAGGGAACAGACACTACCTTTGTGAGGGGCTCACTCCAGTAGTGGGACTTACCTTGATATAAACACTTTGTTTGGATGCCCAGATTTCTTCTCGAAAGCCCTTCACACAAGCATCAATCTGCTGTGTGTGAAGCATACACTTCTCCTCTCCTCAGTCTCTTAACCTTTTGGTTCCTCCTTCCTGCTATCTTTTTTTAATCTCTCTCCCTCTCTCTCTCTAACGAAGTAAGGCAGAAAACCTCCCTAAACTTTTTTCCAGTCTGTGGCATGAGTGAGGACCTTTACCTGAAGGGCCCGCCCACCCTTGGCACTAGACTGAATTTTAAACTCAGGGCAGGTTGTCTACCTTTGAACAGATGCAGAGAGGAAAGGGAGATTGTGAATGCCTGATGTGCCAGGAGGCTGAAGACCTAGTCCCTGCACCTCTGTTTACCAATTGTCAAAATCTCAAGGCTGAGCCTAATCCCCTGGCCCTGTTGAGGTCTTAATTGTTATGTGGCCCTTTTTAAGCCAGATCGCTTTCATCCATTGGAACACCGTTTTCATCCCAGCAAATCCAGATTCTATCACTCATCTTACCCTTGGCATTCACAGCCTCTCAACTGCAGTGTTATATCATTGTAGACTGTGCACTGGGCCTTGGAAACTCCTAATTGTCTGTCCAAGAGCACACCTTCTCAAATAATGTGTGCAAACCTTACTTTTGGAGTGCCCCACTGCGCACCTGTTCCATGTTGTATATTTGGGGGTAAGGTACTCATGATGGTGCATGGAAATTTTCTTATTTCGCTTTTCATGGTTGTTTACCTAGAAAATATGACAATTGCCACTGCAACCACCAGTTACCGTATGCTCTCATCATGGGAATCATAAATTTTGGCTGAGAACTTCAAATCTCTGCCCACTTCAAGCACAACCCATTCCTACAGTAAATGCAGCAATCACAGGGATCACAACACATGTAGGAGATTCCCAAATATCTCGAGACAGCACTATTCTCTAATTTAATGTTTTACACTTTCAACATACCTACACAAAGGAGAACCCTCAATTCTCAGATTACTTGGTTTGAAACAGATGCAAAAGGTTATCACCTGGCGTTTCACGTCTTGCTCATCTTCAGGAAAAAGGTACTCCCACATCATAGCATACATGGTCTCAGTCAAGTGTATGCGTAAAGGGTAGATATCCACCTGCATGACATGGTGGACACCAGCTTTCACGAGATGTACATTGCATTATCCGACCTCAGCTGTCCACAAAGCTACACATACAATGCTCAAACAGAAACTTGGATAACTATTGGTTAATTACTCAGTTCATCTGTAAAGAATGATTCAGAAGTTGAATCTTGCTGAGAGGTTTTGGAATGCCCTTTCCAACTTGGGAAGCACCTACATGCAGAGCCCAGTAAGAAATGTACAGCCATTACCTGTAATTGGCAGACAACATATCTGGTAAAAGTAAGACGTTTAGAATGCTTCCTCTCTTCCTTCATGTGGTTTGTACTTCGTTTTGGTTGCTGTGGTTCAATTCTGTTGGTCACTGTCTTTTGATGTGTCTCTAGTATTTAACCTACTTGTTCCCCTTAGGCTGTGGGCCTCCTGCAGACCTACATTCTTTTTATTTCTTTTGTCACATAAGGTCTTTGAGCATCCCGTGGATATTATGACATTGCTTTGTTTCTTTCTCTATTTCAGGCAAAGTTGTATGTTTTTGACCGGAGAGAGACACAGAGACAGACCTCAAAGAGCAATAACGGTGATCGCCCATCCTTAGGTGCGCCCTGCTTGGCATCAACACGAAGCATGGAATTTCTGTAGCCAACAAGTAATCAGTCAGTGAACTGCTTAAGAAATTAAGAATCTACTTGGCAGATGTAAACAGAGATAGGAGCCAACAACTACACACTACCCACCAATGTCAAAAATCTGGACTCCCACATTTTTTAGGCCACTTCATTGCCTCGATTTCTGAGCAACGGCCAGGAGAAAGAGACACTAAAAACATTGAACCAGCTGGAAGGGGGCCCCAAGGAAGGAGGGGAGGGAAGAAGGAACTTGGATGGTGATAAGACTCTTTCAAGAACAACACTTCTTGTTGGTCCAGTTGGCCTTCCCAGGTTAGTAGGATTGTGTGCTGTGGTCTCCTGCTTTGAGGGACATCTCTCGCTGCCTCGGGTTTTTGCTTCTCCCTTCAGCTGGGGTTGCCGTTTCTGGCAAGGTGGTTTCCTTGACCACACTGCATTGGTCTTGTTTGTGTCTGGTGTGTCCATTGTCCCCCAGCTCTGCTGCATGTTTTAGCTTGCCAAGGTTTTGTTTAAGTTTTGTTTGCAAACTTTCCATCCGGTGAAAGAAGAGAAGAAACTTTATAGCATCCTTGGGGGGACCAAAGAACCCACGGGACAACATAACAACAAAAAGCAAGAAGTAAAAATTTCACAGGAGGCACAGATCAGGAATGGATTTTATTGCTTCCACGGACCACCTTAGGATACATCAAGTGATGCCCTAAGATTAAGGGCCTCAAGCAGGTAGGCTGTGAGGCACTTTGGATCTTCAAAGCTGAAGGCCTCTGTTAGAATGGGAATCTATAAAGAGATAGGACACAAACCTGCCCCATTCAGCAGGAGGATTCCAAGCAGACAGCACAGCCTTGGACTTGGCTCTAGCCAAGCCATTCTTCACAACAAAGGACTTGATAGTAAAGCGTGCTACCCCAATGTCTTTGAAATCCCGATCTACATTTAGAATCTGCAAAATCAACTTCCACAACTTTAATCAGTGCTCCTCTTCAGAATGTACTTCAGACCGGTGCTGACATGCCAAGTTTGAGCCTATAAAATATAAGTCTGGCCAGCTCTTGATGGACCTTGGACTCCAACTTGCTGCATCTTATTCTCTTTCCTAGACAGAATACAGGACCATCGTGAGAAAACATCCTTAGAAGAGAAGACACATGTGTCCTAAAAAAGTATCAGTTCAAGGTTACTCATGAAGCACACGCCACATAGTCATGGCCCCTGTATGTTGGTTTTATTGGGTGATGACAGTAGATTCCCTAAGAACATTATGCATGGTCTATGTACCATACAGCAGATCCAACCCACCAAAACCAAACATTTACTTTAAACTGACCATGTTGTTGATCTCAGCCTCTGCAAATGATTCTCCATCGCACAACATGCTCCACACCAGCTTGTCAAAAGCCCATGAGATTCGCATGGCTGCTGATGGACTTCTGTTCTTCTCTTTTGCCATCAACTGCTGCTGGGCTGCATGTTGCAAAGCAAACCTAAGAGCCACCCGTGCTGCTTTTCTAGCTTTGCACTTGACTGCAAACTCAAGCTCCAGCTTTCGTGCCTACTCCAATCATCCAAACCAAGACATTCAATTAGGATTGTGTTCACCCCTCTGGCACCTTCTGCAACCACATCTTCCTCTGAGGACTCTGCTGCATGCTTTGAGACCAGCTAGTCCTATCTGTCCATTGTCCATACAGCTTCAGGCCCTCCATGAACGTTAAATGTCATTTGTTTCTTCACCTCAAGGACTTCAAACGAATTTTAATATCAAACATTAACTACTGAACACCCCATCTTCCAAGGACCTAAGCATCTTTTGATTCTTGAACAAAAGGGTAACTTTTGTTAATGACAGCCATGCCAGAGCTGCAAGCAGACTGCATTTGCTTAGCACTAAAGAAGGTGAGAACCAACGAACAAGGGCTATTTGTCTAAGTAACTATGAAGACCTTGTAAGCAAAACCGCCTGCATCGTGCCACAGAAACTCCAATCTACCCTAGATAAGATACTACCAGTTGCATATCTGTCAGAACTAGTAGTAGCCAGCATACCAGGGCAGATCTGGCACTGGAAATCATCCACAGGGCCCCTTCCTCTGGTAGAGGCGAATTGATGGTCCTCATGTCACCCACCAAGTCATGGTGGCGGAGTGTGCGGAGGTCACGAAAGAGAAGGCGACACTCACGCTGGGCCTGCTCCAGTTTAATGCGTGCCAGTTCTACCTCCTCCACACCTTCCGGCACTACCTCATCAGCCTCCTCCTCCATGCCTTCCTCCTCATAGTGCTTGTTCCTTCTTGGCCTGCCCCAAAAGGATATCAAAAGTCAATCCAGAGTAGATTCACCTCCCAACTTCCTCTAGAATGTGCTGACTGCCTCCTCCATAGACCAAGCAGAGGCTCAGCTGCATCCCAACGGCCACAAGACTATGTCGCCAGATCCACGTTTGTGATACCTATCTGCACAATTGGCTATTCTGCTTGTGAGCTCTCATGGCCTAGGCTCAGCTCAACTCAGTGGCACAAACTGCTAAAGCTGCTGCCAGCCTCTTTCCTGCGGTGAATGATTGGAGCAAAGTAAACAAAATCATCTGCTATAATTTGGACTGAGTTTGACACTCTCCCACTCAAGAAATCTTCACAATCATAATATCTCTTCACTGCGTCTGCTCTTTAACAACCCGCTGGCTGCCAGTTCAGGCTTTTTAATAGTCCAAAAGATCAACAGACCAAAGATCACACCCTGTTGGTTCAGCATGAGAGCAGATTCCTTGGGTGACACAACTATAAAGATCTCAACTTTGTCCCTAGCTGGGGTCATCCTCGCCAAGCACACTAATGTATGGGTCATCTAGAGGATCACAGGAGGATCAATGTGCAACAAACATGGAGACATGAGCATCAACTCTCATCCACTCCCTGATGCTACAACAATAGTCTCCTCATCATCAGGATAACTTATAATCATACCATCCTGGGTGTGCTGTTCCATCATCCTGTCTCAATCAGCAGGTCTAGAAACAAGTAGAGTCCCGTTCTTCTCTCCTGGATCCTATCAGATTTGGGGCAGAGTCTCTTTACAGACGTCCCATCTTTGGGTGAGGCCTTCAGCTTGAGGACCTGAAGTACTGAAGCTTACCTGCATGGAACACTTCATCTCTGGCCGTGGTTGTAGTCTTATGATGTAGTTTTCTTGTTCTTCTAATGTGCCCCAGGCCCACCCACCCCCCGCCCCCAACCAAAAAGTGGCTATTTGACAGCGTTATCACCCCGGCCGCCACTTATGGTTGTGAGTTCTGGGCACCTGGTGGGAAAAAAATCTGGAACCATTGCAGTCATCTTTCCTCCAAGCAATGCTTGGCACCAGAGGCACAACTCCATCTCGCATCTATGTGCAGAGTTTGCATGCGTGCCACTTCAACCCGAGGCCCTCTTCCGGCTTACAATCCTTCTTAAAAGGTTACAAGCCCTCCCACCCAAGGGGCTCGTGGCAAGAGCCCTCGCAACATCTATTAGGCTCAAAACAGCAGATTTCAAGCACTCCTGGTATGCTGAAGCGTGCAGTTTTTAGCACAGGCACACACCGTTTCAGCAAAGGATTGACAAAATAGTCAGACACACGCTGGGCCAATTAACTTAAAGCAAACACATTATGTTGGCTTTCAAACTGGAAACACTTACTTTGGAAGTCTGGCAAGCAGTAAATTACTGATAACATCCACCATGATCTGGAATTGTCGAGATGTCATGGTTGCTGTAATGTTTGGAGAGTTAAATGACAACTCCTTCAGAGGCTTCCACTGCATCCACAAGAAGAAATCACCCAAACTAAATGCTTGCTTTCTTGTACACCTTACCACTTTACATTTCATTTACTTTGTTCCTCTACATGGCATGATTAGATTAAACCTTTCTGCCAAAGTGGCCACTTGATTTCAAGTCCCTTTGAATGTCTACACCCATGGTGAACTGATCATATCCTGGTCCACTGTGAAAGGAAGACCTTACATACAGATCAACTTGTTACTATACATCAATTAATTGAATAGTTATTTTATCTCCACAGAAAAACGAGTATTTCATTTACCTCATCACATAGACCATTGGTCTACCTATTCCAAATTGTCTGGTATGTAGAAAATGGTTGTAGCAAAAAACTTGGTGAATCTCAACATTGAAACCACACCTTGCAGTCAGTGGTGCCACCCTTGTGGCGAGTGTACTGGAAGTACATGGTGCAGGGAATAAAGACTCGCTCTAACAACGTCCCAGTTCGCTTCACTTTCGGTGTCTCTGTGGGAATCCTGGGCAACCACTGGAGCCCAGCTCCTGGGTCCACATCCGTAGGAGCAATATGAGCCTGAACATGTTCCAGAAGCACAGAGAGCTCCCGCCGTTTCCAAGCAATGACTGGCAGCCCCACTAAGCCTGCGGACGTCCTCCCTGAACCTAGCCCCTGTGCTATCATCTCCAACCCCACGTACACTATGGAATGGAAAGAGCGCGCCAACACACGTCCACTTGCTGCTGCCAGCAAAACGCGGCCCTGCACATTGAAGGACATAGCTGAGACCTACAGCTGCTGCATCATGGTTGTCCTCCAGACACAAGAAGACCAGCACATGATATGAACATCTCCAAACACCGTGCCCCATGCTTCATGGGCATGAGGCAGTACACGATAACCAAAAATCCTTTCCAATCACTCTAAAGTATGATAGCAAAGAAAAAATGAAAGAAAATGCATACGCAGTGGAGCCCATGGGACACATCCACTAACAGTAAAGAGGAAAAACCTTAAAAATGGTCCAGGACATGAAATGAAATGATACCTTATAATATCCGCAGAAAGAAAGAAAGAAGCTTCATAACGTCCACAGGGCCACAAGGCCCGTGGGACAGGGTAGAACAAGGAAATGACCATTTCAGGACACAAGAAAGGAAGAGAAACAGGTCTTTATAACACTAGGTGTCAGCCCTTCGGGCCCAGGGCACAGAGTTGACCAACAGGCAGTCCGCATCAAATGAAATGAAAAATGAAATGAAATGGTACTTTATGACATCCGCGGAAAACTCCAAGAGCTTATGGGACAAAATGGAAAAAACAAGAGAGAGGAAACAAAACCAGACCAAAAAACAGCCCAAAAGCAACTACTGCTCGAGGGATTGTCTAAGGGTTAAGGCCTCATGCAGGTAAGCTGCCATGATCCTCATAGTGGAAGACATCAGTGAGAGATTGAGTTCCACGGAATAGACAGTGGAATCTCCCACGGATCTCATAATATCGAGGGCAATAAAGAAGTAGTGTTCTTCAGTTTCAATTTCCTGGTAGCCGGTGCAAGCTAGGCGTAGGCGGTCCTCCCGTTGCAGGTTTTCCCATCTACCAGTCTCTATCCGTAGATTGTGGGAGCCCACCCTGAACTACCCCAATGCCCTCATGAGGGAAGGAGGCAAAGGCGCCAAAAGGTAAGTGGGCTGCAAGATTCTATCATCATGGAGAACCAAGAATGTCTCTCGATAGAAATGGAGTTTTGTTGTGCGATTGGGTAGCTTCCAAGTTCTCCTGACATGTAGTTCCATAAGTTCCCTTCTAATGAGTCTGTTGCGATCCTGTTTGGATGTGATTTCCACCCCTTCTGGATTTGTAGCGACGCAATAGAGAGTCCATTGCGCTCAACAAAACTGCACACTCGAGCAAAGAAAGAACTTTAAACCTCTACATGGCACCGAGAGGCCCATGGGTGAAAGTAAAAGAACAAAGATCCACTTCACCAAACATCAAAGGACATCAAAAGATGAAGTGAGGCTCCCAGGCACTTGGTATTCTAAGAAGCTGAAAGCTTCTGCCAAAGACCGAGTCCCTAAAGAGACCACAATCTTGGCATCTAATGGAGCATAATTTACTCATAAGACTTTGTTTGCCACCTTGTGGCCATAGACCCAAGCAGAGAGAGAGAGGGGGGGACAGAGAGGGAGGGAGAGAGAGAGAGAGAGAGAGACATGGGCCTCCTCTGAATGCAGATTGAACTGCGGCTGTATCACATTGACCATGAAGTGCATGGTACCCTCCTCTTCAGCATCTTCAATCCACTTTTCTTTAATAGGAGCTGTATGCATAGAACAACCACCTTAATTTTAGACATTGCTACAACTTCATACCCATGACGATTGCCCCCAATACATTCACAAAGTCCATGAGATGGACACAAGGGAATCTAGATTTCACAAGAAGCATAGATGTCTGAGGCCAGAAACACTGGAAGAGAAAGAATAGGTTTGAGTCAAATTACGTAGGAACTTTCAGATAAGGAACGAAGTTCTGTCGCTGTGCTTCCAGAGTAAGGTCGCAAAATGTGACTCGGACCTTGTGACCAAGTCACTGTAATGATTGATTCGGTGCTTCACTGCTAGTAAGTATGACGAGGTGGCTAACTCTTCTACACAGATTCCTAAAGACTTTTGGGCTGAACTGAAACGTTTCAGTGGATGCTTCCCTTCCATCCTCACTCAAAGAAGTTAAGATCAGTAGACTGTTCAGCCCTCAACTCTCATCTTCAACGCTTAGATGAGAAAAGACTGGAGGGGCGAGTAGATTACCATGCGTAGTGGAAAATGAACCGTCAACCTTTCCTTGAGGGGAGGTGGATGAAATGGTCTTGGATGAGTGGGAAGGAGATGTTCGGGAGCAGAATGAACCCTCTGCTTGTTGTGCAGAGAGTAGCTCCTTGGTTGTCTCCTTCACTTCCTTGTCTATTCCCACATTTTTTTTATGTTCCTCCACCCTCTTCCGCTGTGCATACTGCCTGGAAGGGGAGGGCTTTGGGGATTCAAATGCCTGGGCTATATCTCCAACCCAGGCCCACACAGCATCCCTGTTTTCAATGGTCCACAATAGTTTTAGGCCAAACAATGAAACTCGCAGACAATTGTCAGCCAAAACAACACTGAAGCCATCGTCATCACTTGGGTCAGAGCGTGCAAATTCACTGCCACTCTCATTGTTGACCCCCACATGACGGATGGCTTCCACACGAAGGTGGCGTCTCATCCCTTCTTGCCAGAAAGATAAGCGTGCTGAATCAGCTTTGGGTGCCTGCTTTCGTATTGTGAAGCAATCTGTGGTAAGCAGAAATTCACGCTCACTGACACGGGTCAGGTCCTGCGATGCCTCATTTACCATCACTTCAGGCAATCCAAGCAGCTGCTTTACCATGTCAGACTTCTGCAAATTGTCAGCCATATCTCCATCAATAGAAGCAGAAGAATGACTACGGTGCAGCTCTGCCTTCAGCATAAGGATGTCAAGTCCCTGATAGACTAGCTCCAGTGGATCACGTTTGCTCTCCAGAGTGAAGTGGCCACGGCCCCGACTGTAGCACAGCTCATACTTGAGTTTTTGCATGACAAAGGTCAAGCCCTCAGCCGGATCATCATCTACCAGTGAGGCATGATTCACGCAGGCTGGTGTTGAATCAACTCTCAACATGAACTCAGTCAGCACCTTATCTAGAGACAGATTTCCTGAACGTGGGGTGCGTTTAACGCCATATCGGTAATATCTTGAGAAGGACCGCAGTTTATGGGGAGGAGAGTAGTAAAGGCTCCACCACCTGAATATCCAGATTAGATCATGAGCCCCCAGATTCATGGTGGGAACAGCATCAGTACCAGCTTCATCTGTTCTCTCATTGGAGGAGGGCGAAACTGACCCACGCAGATTTCGCTTTGTGGCACTTTTGCGAGCCTGCGTTGGTGCTGAGGACTGCCCTCTCTGACTAGACCTGTCTCCATCCCCAACAGAACCAGACATCTCCTCGCTAGAGACCTCAGCTGGGCTAGACTTCAAGCTGAAATGCAATCCCAAGGAAAAGGAAGTGGATCTAAAGGTGTCATAGACCTTGTCACGCAGCTTTAGCTCACTGGGAAATGAATGCAAATAGTGGTTAAGAGGAGCTCCAGATTCACAATCCCAGTCCATGGTAATTTCTAACTGGAAGATTGGAGATGTCAGGAACACCGGTTGCTTTCGGCTGTAAACTGTTGAGTCTAGTCCTCTTGAAATGTTCTCCAGACTGGAAACCAGTAAACCAAATTCTTTCCCATTGAACACAACACAACCTTCAGACTGCGAGATCTCCATCGTGCTAGCCACCAAGCGCATCATGTTACTCTCCTCATACGGGTCAGTGGTGGCTAAAAATCTCCACTCAAAGTTGGTAACATTCACCTTATTCTTCCCATGAACATAGTAGCGCATATCATCCCACCAGGGCAAACTGCGCTCTTTCTTCACAGGTGGTGGGGGCAAAAGGATTGCATCAGAGTTTGAGGGAGAGATCACAGGCTGTGACATTATGTTGCTCTGGCACACTGTATCACCCTCGGAGGGAGAAATTACAGACAACACGGTGGCACTGCTCTGTAGCTCTCCATCAGAATTTAAAGGAGATAACAAATGCATGGTGGGCCAGGCATTTTTGCGGACACTGATGTCAGTTTTTCGCAATGCAACAGTGAATGCGTGACTTATGTCAGCAATAGTAGGTTCATAACCCACGCCATAACATATCTCTCCAGTATCCAACTCAATGGGCAGCTCTGAGTAGAATTTCAAGGGAGGAGTCGACCCACTAATTGACCGATTCATTTGGACTTTCCGCCACCTACCTAGGTACACATCTTGTGTGACCTGCGGTGGGAATATTGTAGCCTGCCACACACATGCACCTCAGAGTTAGTGCTTCAGCAAGTCAATTTGGACTGACAAGCAAAGAAAGGAGGAAATTCAAAATGCAACTACAGACCTGGAGACGATGGTACATTCCAACATAATATATTGAGCTTGATGTGAGTGGTCCAAGCATCCAGTAGAGGCCCAGCGGTTGGGGGACAAGACCTTATATGTGGTCATGGATTGAAATCCACATGGGTGTATATTGGCTCTTGCCCATTATAGCAAACCCAGCTGTTAAAGGGGCTTAGACTAAAAACATCAACTGAAGTGTGGCCTCAAAAGCCCATGCTTTCAAGTCCATATCAAACAAGGAGCAGAGAAAGGGGCACTTGAGGTGAGCACTCGTAAATTGTAATACTTGGCAAATAACATCAGTATAGCAATACAATCAAGTTAGTTCTTGATGCAAAACTTCCATGGCGCTGTGAACGAAGAACGAAACGTTGCAACATCCACAGGGAAGTCTGAGAGCCCATGGGACAAAGAACAACAACCAAAAAAACCCACATCAAAATACACCACATTGCTCAAAGACAAACTGCCTCATCCTGGTAACTGCCGAAATTTTTGATTTCGCAAACCTGAAGGCCTCTTCCTTGGGAGATATTAAAATATCGGGAATTCTAGTTTTCATAAGTGTCAAGAACTCATCTAAAAATAATAGAAAGATGGCTCTCAGATCAACCCCATCTCTGAGAAACCAACTCAAATCACTTTAGCAAACCATAAGGCAATCATTATGCTCTTTCTCAAGCTCATGTTATTTGCACACTGGACTAGTCTATCCTCGTGAGACATGTACTACCTATTTGTATTTTTATACACCGTACATACTACATATTTTGCCATTAAATGTGTGTTTGATTTACCACTCCTGCTTGACAAGAGTAGCCCAGGAAAGAAAAAGTGACCTATCCTTGAGGGCCCTGTGTCTCCACGTCTCTACATCTAGAGCATGTAAAGGAACCGGAAAGTAAAGAAAGGAAGTGAAAGAATGTAAAAGAGGACAATTAGTAGTGGGCATCTGACATAGATCTCTTGTGGGAGAGGTCTGTTAGATATACCTATGGTAGGCAACAAACATTTGCAGTCACTAAATGGTAAGGCTTTCAAGATCAAGGGAAACTCGGAATGATTTTGGCAAAGATCTTGTACTAGTGTTGTGGTCTTACCTCCCTGAGGACGAAGACGCTGCACCTGTAGAATGCTCTAGCACTATGTACGAAAGACAGACCCAGCTGTCTTGCCAAAGTTGCAGGACAAACACAACTGTTTGCTCCAGTTGCCTACTCAACTGAAATTCAAAACAAGGAGTGACAGGAGAGAACAAGACCTCTCTCAGAGAACACTCCATGAAAGGAGAACTGATGAGGAAGAAAATAGGGCCATTAGCATCACTGAATGGGGCACACAGAGAAATGCAGGATGAGGATACCTGTTGGGCAAGGATGACAACCCCCGCACACCTGCCACGCACTGCAGCAAGCATTGGAAATGGATAATCACGAAGCCGTGCAGCAAGAGCAGTGCCATGCACTAGCAATTTCCAGCCCATCACCCTTGAGAACGGGACTAGAACATCTGGGCTGACACTATCCAGCTTGTGTATGATCTCAATCATCCCGTTGTGTCCTCCTTCCACCTTTGTAAGCACCACGTCAAGGCTATCTACCTGGATTGATGCCAGCGAGCGGCGTGTAACAGTAGGCTTGAAGCCTGCCTGAAGACCAACACAAGCTGCCCCCGATCCTTCATCTGCCACCAGTTTCTTGCAAGAGTTGCGGTACGCATCAAATGTTTGCTTGTGAAGTCGCTCCCACTCTCTTTTCACGGTATCCGGGTCCAGTAAGCCTGTCTCCATGAGCTTGTGGATACCATTCGACCCTTCCATATCTTCCATGTCTGGATTCGAATGGCCGCTTCCAACTTTGCTGCCCTCCATTGAAACCTTGTCCTCAAAAAATTGCTCTCTAACACTGAGTTCACACACTCCCTCACCCATTAGGCGATGGTGCTGGTCAAACCAGCCCTGGAGGGGTTCCTCCTCAATCTCTGCGACCATCTGTTGCATCACAAACTTCAGAGCTCTCATTTCAGAAACTTTCCTCTTTACTTTAGTTGCACCAGTGGTTGGCACCTCCACACCAAGCCTCTTCTTCTGGGCAACCATGGCCAATTTGAGCGCCCTCCACATGTCTTCAACAGCATCTTCAATAGCTCTCAGTGGCAATCTGTAGGGCATGATGACACGTGTTTCACTGCCCTGTACAATGCAGTCCCATAAAATAGGCTCCCCAACTCCAGCAGCACCTATAGGTGGCCCAGTTAGTCCAGCATGCCCATTTAAGTCTTCCGTAATAACAGGAATCCGGGATATCTGCAGGCGTTCACTTCTCAACACCATGGCATTGTTGAAAGCCAACCATGCCCTCTCTAGGAGCACCCCAATCTCAGCATCTTCTGAGAATATGGACTGCACATGTACTCCCAATTCCACTCCATCTGCCACTTCAGCTGTGAAGTCCAGACCCTCAACATCAATAGCTACGGCAAGTTTGGGTGAGGTCCACTCAACATTCTCTTTGTTCTTGAAATCAGTTTCCTCACTGCTCCGATTAGTTCTCCGTGATGATTTGCACCAACTTAAAAGTGCTTTCACTTGCAAACCTACCTCATGAAAGAGCAAGTGCAAGTCAGGCTCCCATCTTGCTGTTACGTCAGTCGCACTTACAAGAGTACAGTGGCCCTTTTCGGTGCCAGCTACAGCTGCCTGATAAATCCCTCCGCCAGTTTGTACAGAAAACACTGTCGCTTGACCAACAATGGTCTCTTGAGAGTCCACCTCCTGGTAGTGCAGATGTCCTCTCTCAACTTCCACTCGGACACCATTTGGGTCTCGATCAAAGCACAAGTGGAGGTGCGCCACCTCAGCAATGGCCTTATATTTGGTTCTCAGACCGTCACTGTCGGCAATGTGGATGGTAGCTGTGCGTAGTCTACCATCTTGCATCTGTGTCACAACTTTCTCACCTCCTTGAGACCCATGACTAACCTTCTTTGGATCCAGAACAGACTCGTCCTGTACATGTAGGGATCCAATTAACTGGACACAGATCCCTTCAATGCGAAAAATCGCCTTTCTTACGCCTTTTATCTTCTGCATTGGCCTGTTGCTCCTGCCCTCCCTACTCCTTCTAATAGGTGTGGTTTTAAGATAACTTTCCAATGCAATGGCAGTGGAGAGTATGGAACGCAGGCGCAAAATACTAAAGTAAATCTCGCAACCTTTGGCCTCAACAGCAAGCGTCAAGTTCTTCTCGACGGCCTCATCTTCAGTTGATTCAGAGTCAACCAATCCCCGTTCAACAACCACACGTGAAACTCGCAGCAAGCAGCCTCCAAGAGATTCCCCTCCAACAAACCAATCTTTGGAGGTGCCATCCACCTCATCAGCAATGCCGATGTGGCACTCCCCCAGCTCAGCATGTAGCCCCAACCCATGCCCTGACCCCGCATTTACAAACAAGTGTGATGTTTGTGAGGTAACCTGTTCAGATCCATCCGCCCCCCACCGCCCCCAACCACATCCCTTCAGCCCACAACTCTTGCCCGATACAAGGCAAGCTAGACAGGTAATATCCAAATTTGACGTGCCTTGCCTTAGTACCAGCAGCCCCTCAGCTGCTGACATTACAGGAAACAAAGAGTTTAATCCAAATCTCTTCATTACATAGCCTGATCATCAGATAACCTGACCGACAATGACTGTGTCCTGTCCCGGTTATAAGCTGGTTCAGAAGTGCAGAAAGGAGGTAAGCCAAAGAGGAGGACGGGCTGAAATACAGGAATACAAAAGCATAGGTATGGTTTGATCTACACTACGGAAAAAGACAGGTACTGGGACTCTATTTGACTGTCAGGGAAGCTTTCCTGCAACACTTTGCAGAGACTTTGAACCCGGACTGTAGGGAGAGGCAAAAGAGCACCTACGTTGTAGAGGGCCATGCCATCAAGACTGTGAGCAACCAAGGTCATGTCAGGTGCTGACAGCGTGCAACCCCAGCATATCCTTCTTTTCCATGTTTTTACTTGATTTCCTTTCTGCACAAGGAGAGGCTCAGCTTCTCTCCCATGCTTGTCTTTCCTACCAGGTTTGTCCAACATGCGCAGCACAAATTTGAGCCAGCAATCGAGGCTAGCTGTCAACAAGGTGCACTGGGTTCCCCCCAACTTGACATCAATCTGAGCCTGTAAGGGTCTACTTGCCTGCAAGCAAGAAAAAAAGAATCAATATCATAATGACAAATCTCTTTGTCCAATCAAAGGAGTATTCTCTGTGTACGCACAATGGTATGCCTCCTCAGCATCAGCCTTTTGTCATGGCAGAATGAACATTCATCTTGAAAGTCTTTCGACTAAGAGTGCATCCATGTTTCTTTTCCTCAATCAAACCTCTCCTGCATCCACTGTACAGTCCCTACTAGTTATCCCAGGGACACGGGTACACTTTAAGCACGACCACACTCACCGAGACAGAGACCTACAGTAAGAGCTATACCTCGACAGGAAACTCAAGGGAAGCTGCCACGGCCACCCTCAAGATCTCCAACAATGATTTGTTATTTTCTTGCAACACCTACACACCCAACCCGCACAACTTTGATTGTTTTCCTCTCGAGCAAATGATCTTAAGCATAGAAGCTAGAAAATCTTCACTGCAGACTAAGATGTAACACAGATGTGAAGGCTCATGAAGCACAATGCAAAATATTCACTGAAAGGTGAAAAGGCTTCCACGAGGCTGCATGGTGGTATTCAGCTGCTCCCACCAGCTTTATCCTTTTCAGTCAACACAAACAACCTCGACTCCCTTAAAATATGATGGCTTCAAAACTCCAGTAGTATGTTGAGCTCAACTCTAGCACTCTGATTCATTCCCGCAGCCCGCATTTCACCAGAACTTGGCCAAACATCACTTGAAGGCTTAAATAATCCACGCAATCATGTTTGCTTGAACAGCCTGTATACCTCACAAAGACTGCTCATAAATGAAAAACAAACCTAAGAGACAGCAGAGGCAATGGCCAGTTCTGCCAGAGGTAAACCCCACCAGAATTTCACCGCAATCCATGTGAATGTCCAGCTGAGATATAAGATCGCCTGCTTGTTCCGATAGATGGGACCTGCCACCCCGCAGCTGAATGCCTTTCACTTGAGTCTCCATCACTCCTCCTTCATGACTGCACTTGACACTCAGCTTTGGCAGAGTGAAGCCAAGCTTCAGATCCAATAGTCTAGTGTCAGAACCGAAAACAGAGGCAAAGCCAAAGATTTTCAGGCTGGTAGCAGTACACTTGAGCCCCACATCATGCTTCATACATTCTGGCCATTAATGTTCAACATGACAGGTATTTTGTTTTGTGATGTCACTTATTTTCATGTCTGTCAGTCTGGCTTTAAGGCCATTCCTTATGTCTTGCTCCTGACCTTAGGTCCAGTGTGGACATGAGAAATTGACTAATCATTATCACGTTCAGAAACCTACGTGCATGCTAGCCAGTACAGTGCATGCAATGAAGCAAACATCTGTCACTCACTCCGTTAACAGGGAGCTGATTGCAAGCCAAGCATTAGAATTCTAAAAATGCAGAACAGCTACTGCAATCAGTGACAAAAACTTACTTGTCGGACACTTTACATATTCTGATGACACTGCTGGTGGAAAAAACAGAGAAATGTGGCACTTGTAGACTGCAACACATCAGAGAAGTGCGACTAGTAAGTCAATGAAGTACCGAGTACCCACCTTGTCAGGGACCTTCACAACACGACGCCCTGCCACACCATCTTCTAGGGTGTCTGAGCTTGAAGATGCTTGGCCCTCTTGAAAAGCTATGACCTTTTCCTGATCTTCTATATTACGGACCTCAGCTGGATTGGAAGCTCGGAAGAGACCTGTGTCTCCAAGCAGCAACTCCTCGCTCAAGTCCACTATAGCATCCCCACAACTCACTTCAATTTGACGGACCATCAGTCCAGCTTCCCTGCAAGCAAGCATAGACAAGGACACCTCCAGCTGAAGTTGGGTATTATGGCAAACAACTTGGTAAAGTTTGGTGTCCTAGTTGAATAGAGCCAAAAAAATGAATCGTCCGCTTCATCAAAATTAACCTGATTTCGGCAGAAACCCCACCGTAGGTAGATATTCAAAAACAAATATTTGCAAAGTCAAAATTGATATCCTACCCTTGGCAAAGCCCAAATAAACCTCCAGTACCTATCATGGCCAAAACTGCTTGTTACCAACACCCGCTCAAGCAAGAAGAGAACATTGGGTACGTTGTCAACGACTGGCCCTGCAGGTGCTCTTTTCACTGAGAGAAAGCATTCTCTGAACTTGGAGATGCTTGATTTCTCATTACGGTGCTGCTTTCCACCAAGATAAACTGTGCACGGCGTAATCAACAGCCTCATCCCTAACAAGATTGAGGCACCATCCTCTTTGCACATCTTCAGATCCAGCTCCTTAATATCCAGTGAAACCATTGGCATCTGCTTGCCACACTTTCAGTTGAGACTACAATAACAATACTACGCTCACATCTGCAACCCTAGACAGCACTATGCTATGTCACAGATGACTGCAATTGTTGACACAGGCAACAAAGGATTGCTATCCTCACTGCTCTCCTCAAGCAGGCAACACTAAACTCCAGTCAGAAGGACAAGGCTAACTGCTGAAGATCTGTCTCCTTAACTCCATTAATTGCTTTTCAAGAGAACACAAGTTACTAACGTTGCAATACAGCGATGTTATGGAGAGTGAGATAAAGAATACACTAGTGTCCATTGCCTCCTGCTTCCCGTCAATGTCAAGTCCCAGCTCCAATCTTTAGGTGTGTATTAGCCTTCGTACAGAAAACTGGAGTAAGGATCGCAGACTTGGGTGAATTCATGCTATCAGGAGTAAAAGACAACACCAAGTATGGGAAGAGATGCTGTCAAGAAAGAAAGGACACTGACCTCAGCCACCCTCAACACCAGCTCAGCCACTGACACATTAAGGTGCTTGGATAGGTTAGCTATAAGCAACCATTTCCTTTGATCAGAGGAAGTGCTTTTGGAACTGCCTGGCTTGGCGTGGGGTTTCACTCTCTTAGAGGTCTGCTTAGACTTTTGTAACACAACCTCCACATCAGATAGAGAAAGCTGAACTTTGTAGTCCTGGAATACCATCCCAAATCCCGATGCTGATAGCTGCTTGTGTATCCCAAACTTTACCTCTCCAATCGCCAGCGATGCAATGGCACCCTGTCATTGAGAACAATTATCCCCAGACACATAAGCATGCTTTCGCATTACAGTGTTGCCTTCACAGCATACAGACCTCAGCTTCAGCTGAAAAGACCATTAAACAGAGCATTTTAGGTCTTCAGCTCTCTTGCCAGGGATACTACTAGCTTGCACAAAACCATGGTTCAATGACTGGTACACCATCTTGCAATCACAATGGCTCAATTCTCCCTTCCAAACTATCGTTTGCTCAAATGCCTGATGCATTGGGATCTGGAACCCCCTGGTAAAACACACGATAGGGGCAACTTAACCTGCACAAGTTGCTATGACCTTGAAGACGGCATTTTCTAAGAAGCATGATGAAAGGGACCCAAACAGAAAGCCTCCACCAAAGCTGCAATTCTATGAAGAGACTTTCATGGTAACTTACAAACACATTATCAGGCCTTCCTACCTCAGTAGGAAACTCTCTGCATCTCTCACAAGGGCCTTGGGCTCCTTCAGAGTCAGTTCTCACACCCTTGCGGACCGAGACATGGCACTGGGAAAACACTCCAAACATGGCAGAAGTTTCGACTTTTGAGGACCGGGGTGCATGCAATCTACCTGTGTATGGCACTTCTCTTCAGGTCTCATTTGATTTTTGAAGTGGCTTACTGTCATTCTAGTTTGTCTCATGGGCCCTGAGGGCTCCTGTGGATTTTATTAAGTACTTCTCCCTTCAATCTGATTTTCTCTTCTCCTTATCTTTTTTCAGAGGAAACATCCCAGGCCATATTTTATATATCAAACTCGCAATCGGGACCTTAGCAAATTATATATGCAAACCATGCCACTATTTCAGATAGTCAACACCAGATCCGGGTTCTAATTGAAACGGGACAAAGTAAGAACTTAAATAACTCGTGGGTCTTGTAGGATATTTCTCAAGGAGATTCCACAGGCCATCCAACTCTCAAAGGAAAGAACGACGGCCTACCAACCTACGACAACACTGGTACCCGAGATAGTGGGAGGGGCAACTACTTCAAATACTCCATACGCAGCAGTGTTACTGGAGACCAGACCATACATCTTGCAAAAGATCTGGGCATGGGTGCACTATCCGCAACCAACGTGGGATTATGGTAAGATCAAACTAAGAGTAAAGGAATTGATGTGTCAAATCATTGGGGAATTCCTTTTCTGAAGAACCATATTCCACCTCCATCTGGAGCTGCTGTGACTTGGGCTCATCATGCAAGAAGGGGAGCTGGAATCAACACTGTGTCTTCCATCAACACCAGCCCACCGTTGAACACATAGTTCCATGTAATTGGACTGTTTGTTGGCATTTTGCAAGTGCTATGGCCATTGCAGGCTTGAGTCCCATGAACCCAACAACCAGTTCCAAAAGAGTTGATAACCTGTGTATATTATGCACTCGATGATGCACCACATGCAATATTCAACAGCTATTGTCAATGACTAAATCTCCTTTCACTCTCTCTTCTCTCTACACACAACACTAACCATTCTGTTAAACACTCCCGCCACCATCAATCCCAACAGAGATGTGTTGTTAATTTCATAACAATCTCACCTTTCGAAACTGAATAGTCACATCCTTGACCAGACCAAATCCAGCAAAGCGAAAGTGTACTCCAGCACCAAGTGCTCTGCTGAGAGCCCATGCCGACAGCTTGGCCGTGAATCTGCCAAAAAGCCGAAAATCAAGTAGGTGCATAGCAATTCAAATATTTGTACCCTAATTTCAAATGCAAATACAAACTTGCGCACGAGCCTAGCAACCAGCTGCCTGCCAATATACTATGTTAAAGTCTTGGAAAGAGTAGTAAAGAGGATGTGCAATTGGTGCACCTGATACCCCTAATCATAGCCATACATCTCTAGAATCTCATTGAAAACCCCAAGTAGATTTGGGTTTAAAACAGCACTGACAATTCAACATGCTGAAGATGTATCCATTATGCAAAGGGAAGCAATTTCCATTTCTTTGAATTACAGATTTGTTTTCACCTCCCCTGCTTTAGGGTTCATCCAAAACAACCCCCCTGCCACTCCAGCCTATTCGCAACCATTTGAAAGTATAGGATTTCGAAGCTCTCCTAACATTGTCCACTCACGCACACTGGAATCCGTCCGTCACCGCGCCAATAGAAGAATGGACAGCACTGACGTACTAACCCACATCACTCGGAACACCCATATGGCAAATCCTACAAATGCAGGTATTCCTAACTTCAGGAACATCCCTCGCTTCAAATTTCCATAGAGATTCAAAGAAAACTTACTTGAAAAAAATCCACACTAGGATGGCAATCAACAGGAACAGCCACAACAACTTGTCCGGCGTCCACTCCATAGGCGCAAATCTCACAGCATTCATGACAATGCCAGTCGTCCTTAATCATCACCTCCGCGCGTCGTCCACATCCAAACAAAATTCCAAATACTCTCACTCGCAAGCTTGTCAGTGCCAAATGTAGCTTGGCACCCAAGATGGAGGCACCCCATCACGCACCCACGACGCAGTTTCCACAAGGAAGGCCCTTAATTCTCTCGAATTCTGCTCAGGTGTTGTTTTTATCCAGCACCTAGTCACTCCATCCAGAGATGCACGTTACTCACTCCGACCAAAACCCAAACGTTCCCTCCACGTCCTTACCTCTCCCACCCACACTCCTTTTCCAAATCCATCTGCCATGTCTCCACCAGATCTTTGCTCATCTGCTGCTCTCCTGCAAAGTATTTGACACCATTTTTTGGAGGAGCTGTGATTTGGTGGAGGTCATCCCCTCAAAACCTATAACAGACAATACCCACTGAACGTTAGACTATCTGTTGGTGATCAAATACTTGAGGAATTCCATTGAGATTGCATTTGGATGGACAAATTTATGTGCAACTTGCTCTCGGCCAAGCCTTGGTGTAAACACCATAGTTGAGGGAATCAATCATTTATGGCTAAGGACAAGGCCCATGCTAGTGTAACTAAGAGCCAGCCACTTCACCTTTCGGCTACTGCCCCCATTGAACAATGCGACTAATGATCTGAAAGTTATGAACTAGAAATAAGTTGTCGAGTCACGCATAAAATAGCTTGAAATTTGAAAGTTCTTTTTGCGACTCATTGGAATGGACTAATTGTTGGTGATCAAATACTTGAGGAATTCTCTTGAGATTGCATTTGTATGCAACTTGCTCTTGGCCAAGCCTTGGGGTAAACTTTAACACCATAGGTAGTTTAGGGAATCAATCATTTACTATCGGCTAAGGACGAGGCCGAGGCTAGCGTAACTAAGAGCACTTCACCTTTCGGCTACTGCCCCTATTGAACAATGCAACAATGATCTAAAAGTTATGAATGATACTAGAAATAAGTTGTCGAGAGTCACACGCATAAAATAGTTTGAAATTTGAAAGTTCTTTTTGCGACTCATTGGAATGGATCAAAAGAATGCGGTGTTATTAGATGTTAGCATACAAAGGCTGATGAGATTGAAATTTTTTTTCTTAAAGAAATTCCTCAATCGTAGGCCTTGATTAAAGTACCGAAAAAGTAATATCCTGAGCTGAATGCCCCAGCAGCCCATTTGTCTGCTTCTAAGTTACTTACCATCCAACCCTCTCCAACACCAACACTCTAGGAAGTGCCTAAAAAGATAGCTCAAATGTCCAGTGAACCGCCTTTTCTGACTTTCAGAATCAGCAGCATGTGTACAAACCACACCAAATATGCGAGGCACTAAGTTACTTACTGGTTTTGTCCAAATTTCATGTCTCCAACAGTATATGTACACTGGAACAAAGAAATATCCAGCCAAGGATTGCAAGGAAAAATGTGTACAGAGGAACTTCCATGGAACTTGAAGGAAACTACCGAGTTGCTTGCACAAAGGCAGACTCTGCAAGGTCGATAGCACGACCAAGCCCGGCAGCTTTATTCTCACACTCTTGATACTCACTCTCTGGATCATTGTCAGCAACAATGTCTGCACCCGCCTGGAGATGAACCACCCACTCACAACGATGGTTTGTATGTTTGTACGAGTAGATTGTGTCTGTGCGTTTGGTAGGGGAGACCATAGTGCGGAGGGCCAATGCTGAGTCCATATCACCAGTGAAAGAGATCCCACCAATGCCACCACTGTAGGGACCCCTTCGAGTGGGTTCCAACTCATCGATGAGTTCCATCGCCCTCACCTTGGGAGCTCCACTAACTGTGCCCACTGGTAATGCAACGCGCAGAGCATCCCAGCATGAGAGATCATCCAGCAGCTCACCTGTGACAGTGGAACTAATGTGCATCACATGAGAGAAGCGCTCAATCTCCATCAGCTTCTCTACTTTCACTGTCCCGGCCTTTGACACTTTGCCCACATCATTACGGCCTAAGTCAACAAGCATGACATGCTCGGCACACTCTTTCTCATCAGCCAGCAAGTCACGCTCCATCACTTTGTCCTCTACAATTGTTTTGCCACGTCTCCGAGTCGCAGCTAGCGGCCTGTTCACCACCTTCCCCTTTGTGATGCGAGTGAGGATCTCAGGGCTGGAAGCCACCAATATCGAGCCCCGAGCCTGAAAATAGATCATGTAGGGGCTTGGATTCACAACGCGCAGTGTACGGTAGACTTCAAAAGGATCAGCAAATGTGCGACGCTCAAAGCGCTGGCTCAAGACAAGCTGGAAAATGTCACCTGCCAAAATGTGCTCCTTCACCTTTGAAATCGCTTCCTTGAACTGATCACGGCTAAACGTGGAAATCCCTTTGTCTCAGCCGAATTGCGTTATTGACATGTCCACGGAACCACTAGGGAGTTTTGGTCTGTCCACAGACTGAAGGCGAGCCACCAACTGATCCAGCCGGCGCCGCCCATCCTTGTAAGCAAGCTCGAGGGTGTCGAACCGGTCAATGTGGACCCAATGCACCACATACACCATCTTGGACACACTTTCAAAGACCACCACGTCATTGTAGAGCCCCAAATGGATGTCTGGAAGGCCACGGTCGTCCTGAGGAGCTCCGGAAAAAGGCAACTTCTTCCTTTCGGTGTACCTCACCGTATCATATGAGAAATAGCCGACCCACCCACCACAGAATACATCTGGAAGACCATCAACTTTAACTGGCTGCCACTGGGATGCAATCTCCGAGGGCTCCGACATGGGATCATCCGACATTTTCTCCACCCGGGTGCCTTCCTCATGGTTCAATACAGTGACTGAGTCCTGCTTGGCTATCACCTCCATGGACGGCTGCGCGCCCACCATGTTGTCTCGCCCCTGGCTGACAGTAGGCCCATTCTCAACAGACTCAAAAAGGAAAGAGGGAGCTCCACGGTCATCTTCCTTTACAAGGCAACGATACGCCCCCACTGGAGTCAAACCATCAGAAAAAATGCGGCGAAACACTGGCACCAGATTGCCCGTTTGTGAGGCCTCCATGATCTGCAAACGCTCTGGAGAGGACTCTGGGGTTTGAACAGCCGGTGGGTCCAGAGCTGTGTTGAGTACCTTGCAAGTAATTGCTGGCTTCCTGCCATATTGATATCCCTTCTCAATGCAGAGGCTACCCGGCAACTGCAGACGGTCTGATCTCCACGTCTTCTTCGTAGAGAGAGTCTTTCCACCATGGTCTGCATACAAGGCGCTTGGACACCGCGCAGCAATTCCAATTTTCTTGGCGAGATCAGTAGAACCTTTTGTCGCGAAACCGCAATTGGAAATCACAGTACCGAAACACTCCATCTGCTCAGAACGAAAATACGCGAATTGAGTAGAAAATAGGATTGGCAGCCGCACGCGTCCACCAAAGGCTTCGAATGACTTCAGCCCACTTCAGCCCAATTGCAGTGTGCATTCAACGATCAAGCAGGGTCAGAATACATAAGATGTAATAGAGATCTACGGCAAACAATTCCGCCTAGATTGGTAGACTAGTAGAAGGCAACCAACCCCAACTAAAATTGAAAGCTCACCTGTAAGAGGAAGCTGATCAGGGAAACCAACAAACAGGAAGGCAAACAGGAATGCTTACAGAGTAGGAGCCGGAGAGAACGAAGAGGGCATTTCAGAATTCACGGCAAGACAAGATGAAATGCCCCATAGCTACATATGCTTTATACTCATTAATACCTCCCCGCCCGAGCCCACGGCCGCAGCCCTCGAGGCTGTGGCCATCTAGACCGCCGAGGCAACTCAGTGAAGAGAGAGAGACGGTCCCGCAGCTCTCACTACCCGAGACTGTCACCTTTCAATTGATTGAAATTTGAAATTCTTCATATTCTTCAAACTAACTTGGGTTCTTTTGCGTTGTCTTTTAGGGAGTAAGGGAGTAATAACATACTTGAATTTAGAACTGAACAACCATTTGAGTGTTTTACTCTATTTTCTTTCATGTTTGGGGGAGGAAGACCTCAACATGCATTGTTAAGCAAGGAAATATAACCTCAAGGAGCCACGAAGGCAGTGGGGTTGAGGCAATAAAGAAGCAATAGCCCCAAGGGCACACAAAGATCAGTCCCAAACAGCTTGGGCAGCAAATAGAGAACTGCCAGGCGAGGGGAACAAGAGAGAACAAGACCATCGAAAATACATTGAACACATGCTGAAAAACACTACAAGGATTACACAAATACTCAATGTTTGCTACGCGAGAGTCTCAAAGTTGAGATGCGCTTTGATCTAGATGTTTCGAGATTTTTACAGTGCCTCCAATTGATATCTTCATCAAACTCATGAGAGTTTGGATCGTGTCAAGCATATTAGTATTTCTAAAATTGCCAAAAGGAAGACCTCAAAGATGCCACACAGGGCATTCGCTCATGGTTCGAATAGAGGAAATGTGAAAGGCCCACCTAGCCCAACCATGCATTTGTGCATGGTACCGAACACAGATTGTCTGAGAATTTTATCTGTGGAAACCGGATCGATTTGAGTGAGATTATTTCGTAGAGCAAGCCATGCTAACTAGATGGTCGGCCTGAGTGGAGATAAAATGACATTTTGGTTGGAATGAGGAATTGCCTTGAATAGATCATCTTAGAGAGGGAACTCTGAAGAAGAGGATGGGAAGGTCGAACCAATATTGTAAGAGCACCCCCCAAAGCCCTAACAATGGCAAGATGGCTCTAGGAATCCATATGCCAAAGAAGGGCTTTAATGTGCGATTCAAGGTCTCGCATTCCTAAACCTCCATCTTTCTTCCTAGGCAAATTAGCTGTTGTCAAAAGACAACATCCAACATATAGCCTTATAGCAGTTAGGGGGCACATTAATGTCGTCTTACAAATGGTCGTGGGTTCAAAGCCACATATGTGTATATTTATGTCACCCATTACGGTCAACCTAGATTATATAAAAGGGGATAATTATGTCAATTGGTTACTCAATGTGTGGTTGAGAGAAGGTTGAGCAAATGCATGGGCTCAATTACGGTAGGTGTCGACCCACTTGCCGTCGGTCAAAAATAGCACTAACCCTAGAAGCAAAAAAAAAAGGATTTTCCAAAAATCAAAAACAAAAAAAAACCAAAGAAAGGATATAAAATGAAATCGATCCCCATGGGATCCTTTGTAAAAAGCTATAAATTTTTGAGATCCCAAAAAATCAAAAACAAATGGACTCCCTATGATCGCTCTGAAAATTTGATGATTTTTTCAAAACTTCAAAAATTTTAGAAATTAATTTTAAAAAACGACTCTAAGAGGTCACTCAAAAAACTGACAAATTCTAACGGCTCTTCTTTATTCTTAAGGGGAGACTACGCATCAGTATCAAAAATTGTTGAGCCCCTTGCATTCCCTACACGTCACCTCCTCTCCTTTCCATGATGTGCCTAATATCAATATATGCAGCAAGCCTCTTTGCTTGTTGGCTCTCTTTTAGAGTCCAAGTCAATGGAGAAAATGTGGTCAAAGTACCTTACACCGTGTCAAGGTGCTGATTGGTGTGTTGTGCTGAGTCATGCTCCCTAGTCTTACCTTCCTATTATGTTGCAAAGCAAGATAACCAATTGTCGTTTGAGGCTTGTTTGTTTGTTTTGTTTTGAAGGGTCGTTGAGATCTCCCAAACCGCGGGCCCAGCCCCAGTACTTTGTGCCGTTTGAAAGCCCTCGATGAGGAGGGGTGCACGGGCTTGGTCTCATGATTTTTGGACCCGCAGTGTGGGAGATATGGAATTTTAAGTACTTTTGGTCTTTGGAAATTTGGGAAAAATAGCAAAGTGGGCTTTCCTGGAGCAATGACTGGCCCTTCATGTGAGAGATTTGGAATTTCAAGTACTTTTGGTCGCTCGAAATTCACGAAAAATAGCAAAGTGGATATATCAATATATGAAGCCTTGACAAGGGAGATTGCAAAAATAGCAAAGTGGGCTTTGTTGGAACAATGACGTGCAGATCTCCCAAACTGCAGGGTCTCAGCTGGATGCATAGGGGATTGCACTTGGACTTGGATGACATTAGACACTGGAGGACTGGGATACATAGAAGATCTTACACTTGGGCTTAGATAACACTAGACACTTGGGCCAACGGCATAGACTACCCTAGAGGTTGCATTTGGGCCTCCACATAAGAGTCGCACTTGGATACATAGAGATTTGCACTTGGATTTAATGACACTGGACACTTGGGCCGACGGAATAGGCTACCATAGTCAATATATGAAGCGAGGGAGTTTGTTTGTTTTGTTTTGTAGCCCCAGCCCGGGTGCTTGGTGCCATTGGAAAGCCTTCGATGAAGAGGGGTGCACCTGCTTGGTCTCATGATTTTCGGACCTACGGTGTGGGAGATGTGGAATTTCAAGTACTTTTGGTCGCGGGAAATTCGTGAAAAATGGCAAAGTGGGCTTTCCTACATCAATGATTGGCCTTTCATGTGGGAGATTTGGAATTTCAAGTATTTTTGGTCGCTCGAAATTTGCAAAAAATAGCGAAGTGGATATATCAATATATGAAGCCTCAACAAGGGAGATTGCAAAAATAGCAAAGTTGGCTTTGTTGGAACAATGACGTGGAGATTCTCCAAACTGCAGGTCCCTAGATGCATAGGGGATTGCAATCGGACTTCAACGATTGGCCCTTCATTTGTCTTTTGTGCACGTGGACATAAATGTAAATTGGGCTTTTTTAAATATTGGCGTTCACAATATTGTTTGTTGTGTCGTTGAGATCTCCCAAACCGCGATTTTAATACCGTTGGAAGTCTTCGATGAGGAGGGGTGCACCGACTTGGTCTCATGATTTTGGGCTTGCGTTATGGGTGGAATTTCAAGTACTTTTAGTCGCGGAAAAGTCTCAAAGTGGGCAAGTTTCTTGGAAAAATGATTGGATATATCAATATATAAAACCACGACATGAGATTGGATATATTACTACTCAACAAATTCATGGGGAAAAAAAAAATGGTTTTACCACACATGGGCCTCGATATAGGAGACGCATTTGCAGAAAGGATTGTACATCTTGGACTTAGATGACACTGGACACTTGGGCCAACGGCACAGGCTACCCTAGTCTATGTGATTGAACTAGATGGATGAATTTTCAAGTTTATTATAAATGAGAATAGATTTCACTTTCACAAGGATGAGCCACCACTAGCCATTTGTTGGCTCATCTCTAAAGAAGAGACCACAAATCACTGTCAATTAATAGTAAGTCTATGTTATAACTTCCCCACATAGAACCTGCAATCGTCAATGAATGCACCTCCATTGGTAAAGTCTTTATCAAATTCCCTTAATTATATATATTATACATATTTTCATCGCAATCATATTCAATTTTAAGCATAAATTCAAAAGCTTATATCTTGTCTTTCTCTCTTGAATTAGTTATCTTCAACATTTAAGTTAATTGATAGATGCGTTGTCGTTCTTTTGGAGATTTAATCCCAAGACTAATTTCTTTGCTCACCAAAACACGAGTATGGGCTGGTGCATTAGTATCCATGTTCCCACTTTCCACAACCTCAAGCATTTATCAGATCTCAGATCCCTTCAGATTCCTGAAGTTACATATTTTTATATTGTTTTATCATCTACTAAGAGTGATAATCCAAAATTATCACTCTGCACTTCAAAACAATTTGTTTTCTATCAGTCCGTTATATTGTCATATGATTATACTAGTGGACATTGACTTTGTCATGTTGCATGCTTGTTTGATGTGTTAAGCAGATGCTCTGAAGTCCATTGTACATTGCTTAAATTATGATTGCAGTTTTGCATTTTTCATATGGGATATATCGCCTGGAAGGTGGACCTATACACTACTAGCATGGAGCTGCACATGCTTAATTTGTTTCATGGATACACCTGAAGTTTTCTGTGGTGTCTAGACTTGTCACAGCGCTCTACCTCTGTAGCACTCATAGAAAAATTGGTGTAAGCGGGAGAATGAGAGAGACTTCTGGAGGCTCAACTACAAGAAGATGAGCCTCCTCAATCCTCACAAGGGGAAAACCATCCTCACGTTCCAAGTGAGGCTTGACACTTCACTTGGATATGGGACCAAATAAAGTTCCAACACACAAAATACTAATATGAATAAGTAAGGCCCTGGCCACACTGGGCAATTCAGCCATGGCTAAGTTTTATGTAGTTGCCGCATTACGTCATTTAGCCACTGTTAAAGTTAATCAATGCTAATCGTCACTAATTATCCCCTAGTATTTTTCCGACGAGATAACCCATATCCACCCCCATGTACTAACTTTAACCACGCAGGGCAGCGTATGGAGAATTCCATCGTTCCCCGTTCTACCTCCTTCCTTGCGCCCCCGTCTTCTCGCAGACCGGAAGCCACCGTCACCTTGCTTCCTTGCTCACGATCATATTGCAATCAGTCATGGACACGCTCAGACAAGCGCTCTCTTTGGAAGAACCTCATAGCAATGCTGGAAACGGCGAGCGGAGAGGAAAAGTCTGCCAGGCTTGAGACCATCGATAATGCATTCTCTCTTCCATTGACTCCCAATGGACTAGAAAAATTTCCGGAGAAAGTAAGGCCCTCCGTTCAACTCCCAAAGTGGACCTCGCACAGCCTGACATTCCTCCCGACTACAGAAGTGGGTGAATAACAACAGACAAGATCAACAAGTCAGACATAGAAATAAACATTGGGTGGGCAAGTCAAAATGAAATGGTACTTGATGAAATGGGCAATGATGTAGCATACTTGCTACATTCGCCATCACTTTCTCCAGTCATACAGGTCAGATTGGCATGATCTTCAAGATGTACCGCAATTGTGTCGGGTACACACAACTCCATTCAATGTTGTTAGCCAACGTGAGGATGGGCCGTTGTTCCACCAGAAGGGTGCTAGGACGTGCCATAGATCAAATACTTTTGGTAAATGTGGAAGACACATGACAAGTGCTAGAGTTGGCAAAATTTCTCGCGTGACCCAAATTGTCCAAACCAGATTAGAAAACAGTAGTTCAAGATTGTAAATTTATATTTAGAGTCTTGATCAATTGATTCATTCTTTGCGCTGTTATGCACTACGCGAGCAGTTGCAACTTCTGGATCAGAGACGAGTGTACATTACAATATATCATTGACTTTGAACAGCTCATTATCTATACAGTTTCAATCGCCTCGAGGAGATGTAGGGCGGCAGCTCTGTACCGTATCATGCTAGCAAATGTTATAATACACCTTACAAACTGAGACATTATGTCAAATCTCTAAATCTCTAATTCTCTAAATTTTAAGGACCTTGGAAAAAGCAAAAAGTGAGACCAACTTACTATATACACTGTTGTAAGTTCTACAGTCTGATACACACTTCCGGGCAGAGATCCACTGACCACCCAAGCACCCCAACATCCATATCACTGACTCTCCTAGGTGAACATCATTTTAGTCAGGCCTGGCCATCCGACTAGATCAGGACTATCTTTTTGTCTTCACCAACAGCCCCAAAATCACATTATCTTGTCTTGCAAACCGCCTCTTCGTTCAATCGGTTCTAGTCAGACTTACTGCCCCCTTGTTGACAGCTACTCACAAAGTAGTTTGACTGAGTTTTGACTGAGTTTGACTCAGTAGGAGTTAGGCACCTAATAGCTGGCTTCCCCCTCCCAAAGATCAAATCATTTTCCTGAACGATATCAAAATCTCGAAGAAAAATCCAATTTGAAGTCTTTTCTTTCTTAAGTGGCCTTTGAGTCTAGAAAGTGTAGCCATTTGATGAAACGTTCAGGCCAATATCATTTGCGCATATATTTATGTGAGTTTCCAAAACTAGCTCAGGTTGTCTTGTGCAAGAAACTGCCCACTTGAGGTAGTCTACAACTTGAGGTAGGACAAGACATATATAACTGTAAGTCTGGCATATATAGAAGCAAGGACACGACATACATAACAAGTCTGGCAAGATTGGCATCAACGCCAGTGAGGGCCATCACAAGTTGCTACGTCCCATTCTCAAGCCTGCAAACACTGAACCCCGCTCACCGAAATGGATGTTTTAATTATTCCCCAATTTAGCACACTCGCTGAACATGCTGAAAGAGCAATATGATGCATGACAGAGGGCGGGGTCAGAAAGGAGGCAAGGGCGCAGCTGCATTGTGGTGGACAACCAGGTGCAGACATTTGTTGTAGAAGACAAACTGAGGTTATGCATGTTATGCTGAAGGGTAGATGAAAGTCTAGGTTGGGTATGACGTGCCTGACAGCCGCTTTTTGTTGCATGATATGGAGGAGGAGCTTGAAAGGAATTTTCTCTTTACCACCACTGCAGTGAGAAGCTGGCAGTTGCTTTTGGACAGTTCAACCTTTGTGTGACATGTGTTGATTGCCACACCGCCACCAAGTTCATCTCAGAAGATATCCTTCTAGGACTCGTCCTCATTGTCTCCAAACTTGACTATTCAATCTGTATTCCGAAATAGTATACTTGTTCACATTCTTGAGCTTGTCCCCAAAGCCTGGATGGAGTGGCTTCCGGGAACTGTGATCTCATGAGCTTTGTAAGGGTGTTAGGTGGAGCCCACACATCCACATGTGTGAACATAGGAAGTAGTTCGAGCTTCGTAGCTATGGCGTCCTCGCTGCCTCGACGGGCAGCTCCAGCGGCGCTTGGCAGGCAGCTCACGGGATAACATTCGTTAGCAACTGCCAACTTTTAGCCATAAGTGCGGCGGCACATTATCCCCAACTAACTAACCACTGCTTAACAAACTAACAGTGGCTAGCAGTGGCTAGTTAGCCACTAGTGCGGCCGGGGCCTAAGTCATTCTAGCTAACCATGACTAAAAGTAACGATCTTTTTTTAATTCAGTTCCAGTGTTTTCCCTCAATGGTTTTTCATATGTATATATATATATAATCACATGCATATTTAAAGCATGCCCCGGATATCTCTCATTCAAAAAATTATATGGCTTTAATTTCGACTATGGTTTTTTTTTTAAATCCAATGGTTGTCTCTAATTGTCAGTTACTGAAAATTGAATACAAGTGGTCTATTTATTGAGCACTACCAGACCTATAGTATTTTGATCCGTCTGATTGTGATTGATACATCTTAATGTCATTTACAAATATTGTTAAGTTTACATAAAATAATACATCAGGTACAAAAAGAAAACTATCATGGATTATTCATTATTGAGAAATGTGACTGGTAACATGATTTATTTCTAATATCCGGTATACTTTCACATTTATTGTTACAAAACTATGGGTTTTCATCAATATATTGAAAGCATCAATGTTGTGCTTACATTTCTAATTCATGACATATAATGTAGATGTATGGAGTTCAACTATGTACTCTCTATCAATATATTGGAGGAATTCGGGAACTTGCCACATGTCACCTCGTGCGTTCATTCAAATATTCTCGTATGCTCAGGTGTTAGGTCCAAGATCAATTGGGAGCTGCCACGTTGCAGTCATGCGTCCACTACAATCCCACAATTTGTTTGAATTTTCTATTAATCTTGTTAAGTTTTTATTAAAATAAAAAATGTCATTTTCTTCATAATGTAGCTGATGTCATGTTTTTAATTCCCGATTGTTTATTTAATATATATTATATGTCGCTTTTAAAAAATTGACGTCTAGGGTATTGCTTCATAGCATTTAGTTAAGCGACCCCAAACATTTTTTAAGTCTTTAAACAAATGACAGTTTCATAATGACGCTGAAGCTACACACATGATTTTTTTTTACTTAAGTGGGGCGCTATCATTGCCATTAGCAATGCCTGAGCCATCAAATTAACATCGTTAACAACCCCAAAAAAAATCTAGTGGTGTTTACAAATGAGCGTAATGCTTTATGCGAGCAGTGAGCACAATTCAAATATTCTTTTCAAATTCTAAGCATGTATCTCATCATATTTTTTTGTAAAAAATAAGATTTTATACTAATGTCAGTGTCTTCGGCGAACAAATGTGCGCTCAAATGTCATACACACTAGGGTAACCTTTGCCGTTGGCGCAAGTGTCCAAGGTCATCTAAGCCCATGTGCAACCTCCCATGTATCCAAGTGCGTCTCCTATGTCGAGGCCCAAGTCGACTTCTACGGTAGCTTGTGCCGTTGGCCCACGTATGAATAATTGAAATCTAAGACCAAGTGCAATTTCCTATGTATCCTTGTGCGTCTCCTATGTCGAGGCCCATCTAAGCCCAAGTGCAATCTTTTATGTATCCATGCATCTCCCGGGTAGAGGCCCAAGTGTCCACTGTCATTTAAGCCCAAGTGCAATCCCCTATGTATCCAAGTGCGTCTCCTATGTATCCAATGACATCTCCCATGTGCGTCTCCTATGTCGAGGCCATCTAAGCCCAGTGTGCAATCTTTTATGTATACAAGTGCATCTCCTGTGTAGATGGCCCAAGTGCAACATCTAGTGTAGCCTATGCCGTTGGCCCATGTGTGAAAAATTGAAATCTAAGCCCAAGTGCAAGCTTCTATTTATGTATCCATATTTCCCATGTAGAGGCCCAAATGTGACCTCGAGTGTCCACTGCAATCCCCAATGTATCCAAAGACTCTATGTCATTGCCCACTTTGCTATTTTTGCAATCTCCCCTGTCAAGGCTTCATATATTGATATATCCACTTTGCTATCTTTTGCGAATTTCCAGCGACCAAAAGTATTTGAAATTCCAAATCTCCCACATGAAGGGCCAATCATTGCTCCAGGAAAGCCCACTTTGCATGAAGCAAGCCATATCTATTTTTTTCCCACAAAGCCTACGACCAGATTTGAGCCAGAGACCTTTGCCTTGATATCTCTCTTGCCGAGGCTTGTCCCAGGAATGCCCATTTGCTATTTTTGTTATTTTTCATGAATTTCCAGCGACCAAAAGCACTTGAAATTCCAAAATCTGCCACATGATGGGCCAATCATAGCTCCAGGAAAGCCCACTTTGCTATTTTTTTTGAATTTCCAGCGACCCAAAGCACTTGGAATTCCATATCTCCCACACCGCTGGTCCAAAAATCATGAGACCAAGCCGGTGCACCCCTCCTCACCGAGGGCTCTCCAACAGCACCAAGCACCGGGGCTAGGCCCCGCGATTTAGGAGATCTCAACGACGCTACAAAACAAAACAAACGTCTCGCTTCATATATTGACTAGGGTAGCCTGTGCCGTTGGCCCAAGTGTGTCTAGTGTCATCTAAGTCGAAGTGCATCAATATATTAAGCAAGCCATATCCAATCATTTTTTTTCCACAGAGCCTACGACCAGATTTGAACCGGAGACCTTTCCCTTGATATCTCCAAGTGTTATCCCCTATATATGCAAGTGTGTCTCCTATGTGGAGGCTCAAATGCGACATTTAGGGTAGCTTGTGCCATTTGCCCAAATGCCCACTGTCATCTAAGCCCAAGCGCAAGATCTCACATATATCCTAATGCGTCTCCTAAGGTAGGCCCAAGTGCGACCTCTAGCGTAGCCTGTGCCGTTGGCCCAAGTGTCCACTGTCATTTAAGTCATCTAAGTCTAATGATTTAGCCATATCTAATCATTTTTTTCCACATAGCCTATGACCAGATTTGAACCGAAGACCTCTCCCTTGTTGTCTCTCCCGTCAAGGCTCCAACCATTCTCCAAGGAATGCCCACTTTGCTATTTTTCACGAATTTGCAAGAGGCCCAATCTCATCTAAGTAAGTTTTTTTTTTCCACGGAGCCTACGACCAGATTTGAACCGGAGACCTTTCCCTTGATATCTCTCCTGTCGAGACTCCAACCATTGTCCCAGGAATTCCCACTTTGCCATTTTTGCTATTTTTTGTGAATTTCCAGCGACCCAAAGTACTTGGAATTCCAGATCTCCCTCACCTCTTGTCCAAAAATCATGAGACCAAACCAGTGCACCCCTCTCATCGAGGGCTTTCCAATGGCACCAAGCACCCATGCTCAGGCCCGCGGTTTGGGAGATCTCAACAACGCTACGAAACAAAACAAAACAAAACAAAACAAACGTCTCACTTCATATATTGATGCTTTGTAATCTATGAGCTAAAGCACAAAATCTACCAAGTGTGCCTTATAATTCCATGGATGAAAAGTTTACGGACGTCTACCATTAAAACATGTTGATAATTTAATTTATTTGGACGTTAATCCATACAATGATTTTACACACAAAAATATTAGCTTGGTAGGATCTTAAAGCTAAATTTCCTACCTGGATGGATTGCAGTCTTTTTCATATATTCAAGGCATTAGATAACTCAATTTGTAAGAGCATTATGGTGTTAAAATAGTCAAAGCTTATCAAATGCTCAATTGTGAACCATCTATTAATATATTTACAACGATGGACAGTTGATGGGGAGGTCTGCCATGTGTAAGCCTTCACGGCGTTTGGGCGGTTATTTATTCCCTTTTGTTCTCTTTTTGATATATTTATGGCATCCGTTGCCAGTTTTTTCTCAATTTTAAAGATTAAAAATGACAATCTTAAGCTCAAAGTTAGATGGAAATTTATTTTCATATCCATAAAATTAATCTAGCATTAAATTACATTACAATAAATGATTTGACATATGTTGATAGTTCTTTCTAGTGAATGCAAACATATCATTCATATAATAAAGCATTAATTAAGGAATCTTTGGTCTAGATGATATTTGAATCGACATAGATGTGCACATTTTGATTATACAATGCAACAGGAATAAGAGGATTTAAAAGCTTGTCGAATTGTGGGGGACGAAATAATTATAATGTAGCTTGTTTGGCAACTTTGAGGCAGTTGCATTGAACTCTGCAAGTATATGTTAAATAACATTTTCATTCTTAACAAATGATATGTGAACAATGTCATTTTGTTTGGCTCTCCTTTGTAGCAAGAGACTACACATCAGTGGTTAAACCCAAAAAAATCTCAAATAATCTCTTCGATATTGTATTTCTTGTCCATGTGCATGTGCAAATGCCCCAAAGATGACGGCTACAACGATGAAGATATGAAACTGACTATCCATCTCTTCATGTTTCATGTTAATTTCATAATTTTAGGTCTGCGTTGTCATGGAATGTACCACATCTTTAGGTGATTCATCTACAAAATCCAATTTATTTGACCTATTGTACTACTATTTGTAGTCATGGTCTTATTTCTTCGTGTATAGTTTTTTGCAACATTTTTGTTTTTTGCCCAATGAACCGGTCCTACCCCTTCCCCCTAGGGTTCCAATATTTGAGATGGCATGAGATTTCATAGAATGTATATCATGCATGAAAAACATTAGACTACCAAGATGCACATGTTTTCTTCCGGGTTGCTATATGTTTTTTTTTCGTTTTCTGAGTACTAGATGATGAATTGTGGAAGATTTCAAATTGAACAAGGTATGTTGATAAAAAATATGTTGAGAAATATGCATTATCTACTTTTAAGTTGCCATGACACATACATCATGATTTCCATACACATCTATTGACTTTATGGTTTCATAAAAATGTTGATTAACTAATATTTCTTCGTTTCTAACTCATAGGTTGCCAACTATGGTGAATGTCTAACACTACTGAGATGTTTTCTGCCATAACTTATATGGGCCTGCAACATTTACAGTACCTCTGTGTTGAGAAATTCACTCAGATCCTCGAATGGAGATTCTTGATTCCCATAACTGCACCCACAAGATTTGACATCCCTATGTTAAGATTTGGCTTCTTGATCCGGGCACTTTGGCCTCTTTCTCATTGCCTTTGTGGTTCTTCCCTTCATGGCATCCTCGGGTTTGTTATGGTGTTTCATGAAGGATCTTCCAATATCAAGTTAGATCTATGATCTCCCCCATTTTATACAACAAACCCAAAAGTGGTGGTGGAGGAGGAGCTCCACTCGGTCCAAAAGTTTGTGACCTTCTAGATTATTCTATTGCAGATTTGACACCTGCATTCATGTCAGACTTACTTGGTTTGATTCACAATTTGTCAAATTTCTCCAAGTTGTCGGGGTCGTTGCAAGTGTGTAAGTTGTGTTTCGACATGCAACTCTTTTTCCTCAAATCTGTTCTTGACCACCTATGCTTCACTAGTCTTCGAAATTCGGTTTAGGGTTTAGGAGTTACTGAATAAGACAAAGGAGAAAGGAGAAAGCACAAACCGGGCATGATTAGATGTCTCGTATGACGTGGGCCACAAGTATTAAAGAACTTGATGCCCTTAGAAAGTTTTGCATTTTTAAGGATTTTTATTCGTTTCCATTGCCCACTTTAAGATAGCCTTGTTGAATGGCACTGGTATGGTTGATCCATTGTAATCCAGTTGCAATAAATACAGTACAAACACAAGCATTATTGCATAGTTATCCTTTCAGTAAACTAGCTACTTCTTCCCCTCTTCCTAAAGGATGAGTGACAATGTAAACAACCTCAAATTGAGTGCAGAGACAAAGAAAAAATATACATTGGTGCGGGCGTAGGTACAAAGTCGTTCAATTACCTCTGGTGAGGAATCTGATATAAGGTCGCGGGTAGGCTGAATGAGAAACACTTAATATTGTTGTTGTTAAGGTGTGACCTACTACTGGAGTCGTGAAGATGCAACGTCAGCCGGAGCATTAGGCTCTTTATCACATTGGCTGCTGGGCAGCTAATTCGGTTGACAAAGGGTGAAGTCCGTGTGAGCCAGGGTGTGCACTGAGCTATGAAGCTGAGCTCAATCCTGGCAACAAGCTCGTTGTAGTTGATCAGTTTAGTAGGAGAATGATCATGCACTTTCAACCAAGGGTCCCCCAACTATCAGTGCCTATGTCAGGTTGTGGAGCCAATCATGCGACAATAAGTTGGTTTGAGGAGATCAATGTATAACCGTAGATTGTCTGCCTGTAGACCGGAGAGAAATCATCTAATTTCCACCAGGGATTCCCCGACTATCAATGCCCAGGCTATGATGTGAGCTAATCATGCAACGAACTGGTTATGGCAAGCATGTGAAGTCATTTGTGACAACTTTGACAACAAAAAAGCAAGACATATGATGGTTGATGTTGAACCAAGGGATGACAATGAAGCTTTGGATAAGCGAAGATATCGTATGTCCTATTATTAAGTGGGAGGTATTGCAACGAACTTCAAACTGTCATACTTGACTATGAAAGTCTAGGAATGACAGATTGTTGCAACCCCATACATGGTTATCGTTAAAAATACTCTATATAACATTTTTTTTGTTGTCATAGATCATTGACTGGTACTACTATTGTTGGATTTTTTGAATAAAAAATTAAACAAGTAGTTGTGTCTTTAAATCGAAAAGGGCTGTGGTGGATGATTTACCACAAATTTTGTGTAGATTGCCTTAGATCTATTGGGCTACAAAGTTCCTCTATTTGTACGTTGCATCTAACATGGCTAATTGATTTTAAGTATTATACAAAATGTTAGATGCAATGTAATATAATAGTGGATAATGTAGTTATTCATTCCATCGAGCAATTGAGTGATGTAATCAAATTCGCTAAAGATAAAACGAAGTCAATCAAATGATGTGAATTATGTTGTAGCAAAATTTCAAATTGCTTTTAGGTCCTTATATGCCAAAAACCTTTAACATAAATTTAGCTTTTCTGATATCATTGAGATTCATATAGTTTATAGTGATGTCCCAAAATATTTTAAAGCTAGAATTAAGCCATATTGTGAAAGCATTAAGGACACATGGGCTGTTATACAAAATACTCCAACTTAAGAACAACAACAACGTCACTTGTGGTTTTCAGTGGAAACGGTGCATTTTAAGGAGATCGTATGTTTTTCGATTTTGGTGATCTTGAAGTGGACGATATTCACCTTATCTATGTGTGAAATGTTTTGGATACAATACAAGATTAGAATGGCAGATATCAAGCTTACACATATTTTCAAAGTGCACCTTATAAAAAAAGAAGTGGACATTTGACTAGAAAAATACCATGGTTATCTAAAAATCATGGGTGTACTGCAACCATTGCTAGTAGAGGCAATATTGATGCATATTCAAGTAAAAAGACATCAATGGAAGATGAAGTAGCATATTGTGATAGTTGTGATAATAACGCAACAAATATTTAGACGGCTTCAGTCATTTTGCCTCCATGGCTATCTGTAAGGTTATTTTTTCTTTACTTTATTGGCTCCTCCCTAAAAGGGAGAGACCACGCATTGGTGCCAAAAATGAGTAAGATCCTATTGTACCTCCACAAGATAATACCTACATGAAGCAGATAATCCTCCCCCACTTAAATGTTAGCTTGAATGTACCTTGGTTGGACAACACCCATAAATGAATCTTATTACACATGTAAATATTCATATGCTTATATAGGCTTATATGAATGTTTTTTTTTTTTTTTTTTTTTTTTTCCTCCCGGCAGAACAGGGACGGTGTCCTGAGAACTTTATTACCTGATTATTTTTTATTTATATACAGTAAAATAAAAAGAAGAAACTTAGAGATCAAAAAATACTTACATTTTTAAGCAAAAGAATTTTTGGATAAAAACAAAATAAAAGTGAAATGCTTTTAGCTTTTAAAAATTCATGAGATTTATTACAGCACTATCACATTAATACTATCCAAAAATAAACCGAGTCTAAAATTTATGTACAATAATTCTGCGAGAAGTGCAGATATTTTGAAAGTAATTATATATTATATTTATATTATATTATATATTTATATATTTATATTTATATTTTTCCTTAAGAAACAGGGGTCTGGCCCTGGAAACTTTATTGGAATTATTTGAAGGGAAAAAAATTAAAACCCTTGGAATGCCACAAGGCTGCCATGAGGGTGATCGCACGGAGACCGTGCCGGATGACTAAGAACCATAACTGAGAGCCATTTACCTAGGCCTGTCCTAGACCACAGAATTTCAGAGGCGTTGTAGCCTAAAATATAGAGTTATCAACTTCACGAAGGGTACTAGCAACTTGTTTGAGAAAAAAGAAAATAAGCCTACCTAAGTCGAGCTTAGACCATACTACACTATGGGAGGGGACTAGGGTTGGAGCCCTAAGGAGATCGAGCCCTTGTAGGGTTTTGACTTGTTGGTGATTGTGAACACCGTTGTAGGATCTGAGGCTGGGAGTCGGACTGAACGGAGCAACGGAGAGAGAGGGGTGGGGGGGGGGGGGGGATCGATGAAGTGGAGTACACCGGAACGGATCGAAGAGACAGAAGAGATTTGTGAGTAAGATGCCTATGAATGGAAGTGAAGACGAGTAGAGGAGGAGGATCTGACATTGACTTCCGAGCGCTCAAATTCTGGTGAAGCCGAATAAGTGATTTCTGTACCCCTGCCAGCAGTAGGGGATGCTTTCTGCCCATGAACAGGTGAGATCGTGATTGCAGCTACAAATGATCCCGTCATTGGCCCAAGTGGCTCTGAAAGTCTGGAGTAGGGCGAACTTGCGTTCGGGTTTACTGGCAATTGCTGCACACAGTAGGGCCCAGGCTTTCTTAGCAGCAATTGTAAGATAAAAAAAGACCATAGTAAGGATTGCCGTGGCATTACTGTTCTCCCTATCGAGGGTCCAAGCACAACGACATTTCCACAGATTCCAGAGTACTGCTCCTCTTAGAGATTCAAAGACTGGATAGTCAACGCCTTGGTTTTTCCTTGTTGATTGTAGTTAAGGAGAATGTTGACCGAAGTGGATGGCATGACCTCCCAAGGTGTGTAGAAGGTCCAAACCAATGGCCAGATGGTGCGGGGAGCTTGGCAGTGGATTAGACTATGCTCCAACGATTCAATGGTTTGAGTGGAACAGCATTGACAGAGTAGGGCCTCCTCAAAATTCAGATATTGGCCTACCTTGAGAACTCTGTTCGTAACTTGCCAAAGAAAGGCACAAGTCTTGGTTGACTTCGATTTTTCCCATACTTGAGCCCAAATCCCTTTCCAGTCCTCTTCTCTAAAACCTTCATGACTCCATTTGTCATTCCATTGTCTGGCACCTAGCAGAGCTCTGTAGCCTCTTTTGGCCGAGTATGCGAAGAAAGGCTGTTGTTCATCCTGGAAGGACCAAGACCATTCAGCTGGGTCCAGTTGCAACGAACAGATGCCTGAGTGCCTGAATAGGACAAAGGTTTCTTTTTGTAACCAGGAAAGGATGGGAGTTCCTCTGGGAGCAACTGGGTTGAAGGTTTTTTCGGGAGTGGACCAATGACCGATTCTAGCATGGGAGACATTGAAAGCAGGGAGAATGACAACATCCCTACCCTTTAAGGAGAGACGACCTAAGAGGTCATCTGCTTGGAAGCAAAACCCATTTATGAGTGCTTGTGAGACCTCCGTAATGTAGATAACCTCCAGGGAAGGGGGGTTTGTTAGCACCCACTGGTGAGGTTTAAGAGGATCAGGGCCATCTTTGAGCAGCAGCTTCCATGAGTCCGGTATTGATTGGATAATGAGTTGTATACCAGAGCGGAGTCTCGTAGAGCCCAGAGCTTGTTGAAGGGAATGAGAGGTGCTCTCCCAGAGATGCCTGACCGAAGAAAACCCCCTGGATTCCCAAGTTGCCCATCTCTTTGCCAGCCCACGATCTTCCATTGAGGGGGTGGGGGTGTTAAGGAACAGATGTTGCCTCAATGTTTCAGAGAATGTGGTGGGCTCCTTTTTTAAGAGCAAACCTCTTAGGCTGTTCCAAGATTTCCAGATGGAAGCCCAGAGAGGAGAGCCAGGTGACTTATGATTGAAGCCTTGAACAATCCAGCGGCAGGATGCAGGCCAGAGGAGAGGATGAAAAAGTGGTCTCAGATATCATAAGTTTCCACCATCCACCTTCTGGTCCAAGGTATCTTGGGATCCATTTTGCTAGAAGTGCCATGATTTGTTTTTCTGGATCAAGCACCCCTAGACCGCCCAACTTTTTGGGAAGACATATCTGGGCCCAAGAGAATTGAGGTCTTTTGCCTTCCGCTGCGGAGTTGGCTCCCCAGATGAAATTCCGGATCAACCTTTTGACCTCCTTAATGATTTTTTATTCTGGTCCCCAAGTGGAGGCAAAGTACCAGATTCCCGCCAAGAGGATCTGGTTGGCTACCAGAGCCCTACCAGTGATGGAGAGGTGGCAAGAACCCCAGTAGGATACATGGCGTTTAAGTTTCTGAACTGTAGGGCCTATTCTTTGATCTTCAGTGAGGTTGATTCCAAATGTGTGGCCAAATAGCTTGGTAGGCTCTCCCTGTTTGAGCCAAACTAGGCCCAAGTGATCTCCCCAGGTGGGGGTAGTTCCAATTGTAGACTTGGAGGTGTCCCCTAGAAGTAGAACTTTGGTTTTGGACCAATTGACCTTAAACCCAGAAACGCTGCAAAATCGAGATAAGGTGTTTTCTGCTGCTGCTAGGGAGGAGTGATCTGCCTGAAGCAAGAGAAAGGTGTCGTCAATGAACACAGAGTCCTTTATGTGTCTCGCGAGGTTAGTTCTGGGGTTCACTAATTTGAGGCCTTCCACCAAAGGATTGTCGTCTAACATGTATCCTAGGGCATCTGCCACAAACAGGAACAGAGAAATGGAGCCAGCGGGCACCCCTGCCTTACCGACCTTTGAAGAGGAAAGGGTTTGGTAAGGTGTCCGTTGACTATGACCCTGCTACTGGCCCCTTGTAATGGGATCTGAACCCATTGACAAAAGAAGGGTGGAAGGCCTGTCTTTTTTAGGATTGCCATCAAGAAAGACCAATCTACCTTGTCAAAGGCCTTTTCGAAGTCTAAGAGCCAAAGGGTCAGAGCTTGACCTGTGTTGGCGGAGTAGGAGTTGGCTTCCTGAGCCAGAAGAACATTATCTAGGATGTACCTACCCTTGATGTAGCCCGCTTGCCCTGGTCTTATCAAAGAAGGGAGAAGAGGCTGGATCCGAAGAGCCAGGGTTTTAGCAATGATCTTGTAGGCTACATTGAGTAAGGTAATGGGCCTATAGTTGCCGAGACATGCCCTATCTCCTTTCTTGTAAAGCAAAGCTATAACCCCCTGGTTCATAGATTCCGGCATGAATACTTGGGCCTTGATGGCGTTTGCCATATCACAGAAGTCTTTGGATATGGTAGTCCAAAGGGTTTTGTAGAATTCTACTGGCATGCCATCAAGCCCAGGCGCCTTGTTGTGTTCATGGCTTTAAGAGCATCTTCGAGCTCTTGCGGGGAGAGGTCTTCCTGAAGTGTGGTAGCGTCCTCTGGTTTAAGCTTAAGGGGAATAGAAGAAAGACAATCTTGAAGTCTGTCTAGGTATGAAGCGTCCTTAGGGTCAGCCTGAAACAGTGTAGTGAAGTGAGAAAACGCGGACGAACACATAAGCTTAGGGTTGGAAGACAAGGTACCCTGGGGATCAATGTGAAGCTGGGAAATGGTTTGGTTGGCTCTTTGCTGCTTCACTTTTTGGAAAAAGTATTTGTGCATTTTTTCACCCTTGGTAGACCAGTTAATACCAGCCTGCATCCTCATTTTGTTCTCCTGGAGAAGCTGAAAGTTGTCAAGATTGAGGCGAGCTTCAAGGTACGTTTGAAAGGTATGAGCATCACAGGTACGAGCCTCTATTTTCTTCTGACAAATTCCAAGGCACTTTTTCAGGGCTAGTTCCTTCCTTTTGCGAGCGTCTGCGATTTCTTTACTAAGGATTTGACTAATTTAGCACGTTGCAGCAAGCTTGGCTTGGAACCTTAGAATCGGACATTGAGACTGGTTGCCTGTGGAAAGCCAGGCATTCTTGAGACCTTCAGTGAAGGAGGCCATCTTAAGGAGGGAAGCATTGAGTTTGAAGATCCCTCTTCCTCTGGGGTGTGAGTTGGGTAGAGTTAGGGTGGCAGTAACTAAGGCATGATCGAACCCAAAGTGAATCGGCTCTTGAGGGCACCTGTATATCCCCGGAGCAAGAGAGATGGAGATGTAGAATCTGTCTAGTCTAGCCACGCAAAGGTCATTAACTCCTCTATTGTTTGTCCAGGTAAAGAAGGGGCTTGAAGAAGCTGGATTATGTGGAGGCCTTTCTACTTCAGCAAGATTGTGGGTTTGGGTTAAGCATTGCTAGGCACGCTCTTTAGCAGGGTTGAGGTTATGAGAGACTCTGCCTAATTTGTCACATTCGTTTTCCACCATGTTAAAATCACCGGCTAGAATCCATTTACCGATGCTATGTTGTTGCGCCATAAGGTAGCCTAAGTTGTCCCAGAAGGTTGCTCTTTCAAGAGAGTCGTTTGGAGCGTAGATATTAATGAGGCCTAATGGTTCAGGGTCATTGGGGAGTTGAAGGGAGCAGAACTGGGCTCTGCCTGGTTCCCATATCTCTTCCTTGACAATGAGTTGAAAGAGGGAAGGGGATAGGAGGATGGCTGTACCTCCTTTAGTGCCCTCGTAAGAGGGTTTCCAGAGAGACACAGACTTAGGCCACAGCTGGTTGGTGAGATTGTGTATTTTTCTATCGCAAAGCTTGTGTTCCTGAAGGAAAACTATCGCTTGAGAGGGGATGAGGGGGCTTAGCCAAGCTGAAAGTTTGACTTTTTTAAGGGCCATCTGGTCAGAACCGAGACCTCAAATGTTCCAAGAAGACAAGCTAACCTGCATTGGTGGTGGAGGACAGGCTGAGGGCTGAAGACTCAATTGATGGCCTGGAATTAAAGAAACGGAATTTTGTTCTTTTGTCAGAGGGCAGAAGGGAAGGTGACCAGAGGTGGTGTGGGGGGGGGGGGGGTTCGTGAATGGGTTCCTTGAGCTGAACATTCATGACCAGGGTACTAGTCAGGTGAAAAAGTTGGGCACCGAAGCTGCCAAGAGGTATGAATCTGTCTGTGTTGTGAAGGTTAGTTTTTATGGAGATTGGGGTTTGGGGGGTGAGGTTACCAAGGCCAAGGATAGAGGAGAGGTCATGGAAGGAAGCAGGGTAGGGAATGGATGGTAGAATTTTCCACTTGTTACCCTTGAATGGCCCGGGGGAGATATCTCTGTGTAGGCACAGAATAGAACATCTGTTGGTCAGAGATGGGTTGAGAGCAAAAATAAGAATAGGAATTGATTGCTGTGGAGGGTTAGGACTTACAAAAACAGGGGGAGGAGAGATTGGAGCAGGTGTCGGAGAAGGCAGCTGAGTCTGCAAGGAGAGGGGAGGTAGCGGGGGCTCGAAGAGAGGCTAGGACGAGGTCGAAGGTTGCGACAAGAACTGCGACATCTGCAGGTCGGAGGAGCTGGATGTTGAGAGGGAGCCAAAAGAGTCGTATGTCGGATTGATGAAGTCAGCCATGCGCTGCCTTTCTATTTCTTCATTCTCCTCATGTCTCTCTGTTTCAAGGATAACGTGTAGCACCGTAAAGGCATTGTGCAAGTTGTCGCAGGATCTGGTTAACGCCTTGCTGGGGATGTAAGATTCTTTGAAGTGGTCCAGTTCCGCCCAAACACCTGGCGTGGTGCCACTGGTGTTGAGGAGTTCAGCTTCATCCATGAGAGCAAGGATATTGGTGTTGGGGGTAAGGTGTGGACGCAAACCTGGGAAGGATTCAGTGTACGAACCCCAAGAGACTGCTGAGTGGGAGAGGAGAGAGAAGAGTGGAAAATTGGAGAGAAAGAAAGTTTGAATCTTGGCGCATAGAGTGGGAATGGGACTGCTGTCCATTGGGCTCTTGGACAAAAAGGTGTGAATGTCCTGAATGGAAATCCAAATGGATTCAAAATTCATGTTATCCCTGGCCGTAACCAAGAAAGCAGGGGTCGGTTTTCTTCTAAAAATCATGGGGGTGAGACAAGTTGCCACCGGGTCCTTCCTGAAACTAAGAAGTGAGCATCCTTTTAGAGCTAGGTTGGGGAAGGATCCAAGCTTGCCACAGAATGCTGCAATTTTTGGGTTGTGCGCCACAGGGGAGGAGCGGGGAGAGGGAGTGGGTTTCTGTTCCACAGGTGGCCTCTTGAGAATGTTGGGGCAGACGAGGGGGCAGACCTTCCCCTTGTTTTTTGCAGCTTCCATCTCCCATCTTATTATGTCTGGAATTGGGAGAGGGGCTGTTGCCGGTTGTGCCTTGACGATTCTTGTTGAAGACGAGCTTTGGATGCTCGTGGCCTCACGCTCCCAGTTGATTAGTACCTTGCCTGTTTGCAAATTGACCGTAGGACCACAGACAGCTTCCAGGATCATTGGGTCGAATGTCTCCTTCCTTCTCTTGGCGGGTGGGGATGGAGAGACCTGTTTGATGTCCAAGACCCAATGTTTGTTGTATAAGTCCTGCCTTGGTAGAGGGTTGTTAATCTCCTGGGGGCGTGTGTTGAAGTGTGGGACCTCTGGGTGGGGGTCTGGAATAGGAGCAGAATTTTGCATAAGGGAAGACTGCCCATGCATTGCTTGATTAATGCCCATTCTTTTCCTTTTGGCCTTTGGGCAAGATGCCTTGAGGTGACCAGTCTGCCCACAATAATAACAAGCCGAAGAGGCAGTGTCTTCAGATACTTTGACTGAAAAGAAGTTGCCTTGATCGTCAATTGGCAGGTTAATGAATTCTGGCAGGATCTTGTCATTGGGCATGATCACCACAATTTTGGCAAAACCATCTTCGTGAGCTCTTGATGCAATAGTAGTTCTCCTCCAAGCTGGATTTTCCTTTAAAGAAGCAGTGCACATATTTGGGTCAAAGACCGCCAGACATCCCAAATATGCTCCAAAACAATTGCCAATCTCTGGAAGTGACAACAGATATTGATCTGGGATGTAGGGGAGCGTGATGATCCGAGGGCTCCAAATTTTGCCATTTTTGTTACCCATATTCTTGGACCAAGGGAAGATGTTGACGTTGTGCCCATGCAGATGAGGATTGAATCCGAGGGCTTTGTCAACAGCTTCCTTAGAGTCAAATAAGATGGAGAAGAATCCCCTGCCCCTCGGTATGGCAGAAATGATGCCTAAGGTCTCCCGTCCCACCAAGATGCCGAATGGCCCAATCTCGTGCTTGGGATCTGTGCACTTTTTTGCCAGGGAAGTGAAGTAGTACTCCCTTGCTTTCAATGTGTGCCACATTGGAATTCACTTGCTGAAGCTCAATGGGAACGTGTGGGTTGTCCTTACCCATAGCCAGCTGCATCGCCTCCAGGTCGAATGATGGCCCTTCAAAAGGATTAGATGGCGGGCTGGCTGGGGGCGAAATTGAAGAGCTTGATGTTCCTGTAATCGTGAGTCCTGTGTGCTGGGGTCGGGAGCTTCCTCCTGCTAGACCTGGCATAGCAGACCTGGAGTGGCCTGCAGTACACCTCGAAGTGAGGCCCAAAGAGTGAGATTGGTGTGCTAAGAAGGAGCCAGTCCCAGTAGAGGGGTGGAGAAGACTTGGATCGTAAAATCTGGGTGGACCCGATCTAGTGGGAGCAGACTTGAGGGCTTTGTGGAGAAGGGGAGCCATGGGTAGTCTGAGCAGACTGAAGGAGAGAAACCACGAACACGATCGGGGCGAGCAATAGAAGGGAGGGAGCGAAGAGGCACGCTGGTGGGAGAAAAATCCTCAAACATCAAAGTCGTAAGCGGGGAGCAGCTGGAGCTCGACGGCGACCTTCGAGGCTGCAGTGGGAGGTCGGGGGTGGCTTTAGTGATAGTGACGGCTAATAGTCAACAGGGCCAGAGTTTGCCAGCGGTCATAACATAGATGGCAGGAGGAGGGAGCTGATTGGCTGGAGCTTGTTGAAAAAAAGAAAAAGGGGAGATGATGTTGGATTATGGTGGCTGATCATTATGGGGAAGGGATTGGAGCATAAATTCAGCCCAGGTGAGCAAGCATGCTTGGAGGATGAATAAGGTGAGATTCGTCAGGCAACTGTTGAAGGCCGAGCGTCTTAGAGAGACAGGGTGATGGTTTATGATGGCACAGAATGATGCACGAGGTATGGGCCGAGAGGTCTAGGACTTGGCGATGATCCCAGTTATGATGAGGAGATCCCGAAAGTCAGGCATTGGATCTGGCCGGAGAAACCATCCCGAGCTTTTGGCCTTCGTTTATCCTTAGCATAGTGTGAAAAGTGTTAAGTTTTAAGATTGAAGCGGAGGATTCCTCGTTTGAAAGCTAGGGGTTCCCTTGAAACGAACAGTGAAGGTGGAGCCGAGTACGCACGCAGAGTAACCTTGCTGCGGGACGATGGAGCCATTGGCTTCTCTCACCGCAAACCACGGAGCGCTCCATCGCCTCCACCATCCGTCTGCTTATCTTCTATATTAAAACTTGGAATTATCAAAAAATATAAAGATAAGAGCAAGGTTAATTTCCTTCGTGATATATATATATATATATATACCTGGCAGAGTTTTTCTTTTTAATAATTCAGAAAATAGCACGAGTGGCTACAGAGTTTTGCAAAAATTAGGCATATATTCTGTTCATCCATTCAAATTAGGAAAGAATCATCCACATCCATACTTTCATCCATTCATATCATCCATATTTGGTGAATTCATCCATAAGTTTTATTTTTTTTGGAGAAATTTGGCGATTTCATCCAGGAAAAAACACGGAATTTGCTACAGAATATTCTTTTATATTTTTTGAGGTTGCCATTTGGTGAAAATTCGCCAAAAAAAAAACGCTGATACCGGGCCCGGCATTCTGATTTTTTTTGTTTTGTTTTCTGATCTTTTAGAGCTCAAGAAAGAATTAAAAGAAACCTGTATGGTTGTTTTTTTTGCAGGAAAGATGTGTTGCGCGGGGATGCAAAATGGATTCTACAGCGCCTTCGCTGAAAGGCTTTTTTTATGGCCTTGAGGATGCGCAGGGATAGGAGGATGGCAGCGTCTTCATGCGCACAGACCATCCAACATTTCCAATTCACCCTCTACCCATGCAAGTTTCTTGTAGCTATCCATCAACTCTGCCTCGTTGGTACTGTTGTGCTTGAAATCTGGTCCTCTAGGATGGATCTACACCCATACTCCACCCCTGCCTTCTTTAGTTATTCTGTCTATAACGAAAAAGCCTAAATCCCCCTCAGTGCAAGTAGCTAACAATAATAAAACCTATACAGGGGACACCCCTCCTGAACTTACCAAAATACAGTTCCCATGCTGAATTGGTGCCAAGACAAACAAAAGTGTGTGAGAGGGAGAGAGAGAGAAGGTCCTTGCCAGCAATGGCTCCGGTGTTTTCTTCCAGCACTAATCCCCACTGGATACTAAATCTGTTGTGGGGTTTTAACGACCGTGGCATGGAAAAATAGGCCAAACATTCATATACACATGCACAATCAACTAAACAATCTAATAATACAATTGACATCATGTTAGAAAGCACGGTGTTCACATGAGCACTGCTACATCAGCCCTCCACCTTATCTGGTTGTGGTTGTCATGCCATTTTCCTTCACAAACCCAACATGATTATCTTACTTTCAGACCGACCAGGGTCTTGAGCTATCTTCCAAGTTTATGTACATGTTAAATTTTCATACAATCTTATTCTGTGGAACTGGAAGGTGGGATCAGAAGGGAAGTAAATGGCTTCACAAAAAGTTTTTGTGATGATGAAATACGAGTCAGCCTGAAAGTTCCATACCAAGGCCACTTTCAATGGAATTGAGTTTTGATCACTACGTGGGCATTTCCCTCATCCCATAAAACTTGAGGTTAATCCAGCAGTTATATGATTCTGGTGTAAAATAGCATGCATGCACCTTATTACCTCGATTAAAGTACCCTTGACTTGGGTCTGCAAAATATTCATTCCAGAGCTTCTCCACATCTGTATTCTGGCATTCAAGATATTGTCGTTTTTGGCTGTGAAGTGTACCTCCCGCCTGCCGAGATAACGGAGGATGACCAGCCGAGAGTACTAGAAGTCACTTCAAAAGCCGGGTGGTTTCCTGAAAGTAAGCGGTAACCTAGAGTAAGAGGACATGAAGAGTCCGCATTTACATGACAGACAAACTTCTCCTTGTCACTCTACGCCTTTGATAACTGAAGGTAAGTATTGTGAAAGTTTCAAGATTTGGTGACAGTGCCTTCCTCCTTCTTCAATATCTTAGGCTTGTTTCTTGTCCATCACATCGACCAAAGTGAGAATTGTGAATTCACCTCTTTTTTGGGCCTCATTTTCTTCTCCAGTTCCGAAGGGGTTTGCTTAAACCACATGAACATCTCTTTTTCATAATGGGCGTAAGTCTGGGTGGATCTCTTGTGGTCTCAGTGTTTTGACATGTTACAACTTCTGTAGTTGCAGGCAAATTCCTGAATAGCAAAATTAGGGATGAGGGGAATCTTTGGAAGGAATATTTGTCAGACCCCAGTCAATGGTGGGACATCAAGGCAAAAAGGTGAATGCCTCTGTTCTATTACAACGGAAGCAAACAACAGACATTGTCTCAAATTGTCATCTCCCTCTCCCTCACCCTCATTTTTCTAGTTTTACTAGCAATTCGGCATAGGAGCTACTTTTTGGTAGGTGGTGATGGTGTTGGTTGCGTGGATAATGGGTAATTGTTGTTAGCTACTTGCAACGAGGGGCAGATTCTAGGCATTTGTGTTGTGGAGGCATAGACAGTTGAAAGAGCCTGGATGCAGATCCATTTGAAGGACTAGATTTCAAGCACAAGAGAACCACCGAGTCACTGGGGATAGGTAGTTACAAGAAACCTCTAGGGGTAGATCCTTAACGGAGGAATGGGTCACACAGTTGTTTGAATCACTGTGATGAATCCATTTGACAGAGGACCAACAGAGGGAGTCCACAAGAAATGTTCTAGCACATGTAGGGATGTGAGGAAACTGTGTAATTGGTCAGATATAGGGTATAGACTTTAAGGCAAATTCAAATGGCTACAAAATTTCAGTACAACAAAATTTCAGTATTTCAGTATTTCAATCAAGATTTTCAGCAAGTATTTCAATATTTCAGCAAGTTTCTCAGCGAGTTTCTTAGCAAGTATTTCAAGCAAGTAATTTAATATTTCAGCAAGTTTCTTAGCAAAGTATTTCTAGCAAGTATTTTAATATTTCAGCTAGTTCTTCAGCAAGTATTTCAGTATTCCAGTCAGTTTTTCAACAAGCATTTCAATATTTTAATAATTAGTAAGTCTGAAGATCAGTGTTGTAATATCTTACATCAATATATAATTGATACATCAATAAAGTTCTGTCAGGGCCTTTTTATTTTATAAATAAAATATTTTTCTCTTATGCAGAACATGTTTAAAATATACTTTGAATATATGATTATCTTATTTTAATATAACATTTTAAGGAAATTTTCTACTTAAAGTATTAGGGTGGAGCCATTACGCGACTAGCCGCTTGTTAATAAAGTTCTCCAGGGCCACTGTCTATTTTGTTTTTCTTAAAAGTGAAATGATGGGCGTGCGACGAATACAAAGCTAGGCAAGAAGGAAGAGAGGGCCTCTTACTGAGAAGCAGAAGCGAGGGCGAGCCGCCGAAGGCAGGCAGCAGGGAGCTCTAGCAGCCATGGTACCTACCCTTCAACCTGCGCTGCTTCTTTCTCGCGCCTCTACCCTACCTCTTCATCTTTTCTCTTCTCACACTGCCTGCACTCTTGTTTCTGGTCTTCTTCACGGTGCGCCATGGCACTCGGAACTTTCCAGTCTTTCACGGCCTGTTACCCTCAAGGTCCGCCGTGTCAGATGCCGTGAGCTGGTGCAAGTGTGCTCGAAAGCTGTGGTGCTCACCAAGAGAAATTGTGAAAAAGTTCTGGAATTGCGTGGCTTGGTCTCTTCATGTTAGGGTTTCATTTTTTTTTGGGTTGTATATTTGAACCTAGAGGAGAATGTGCTCGTAAGACGTTGTTCTCCGTAGCCTTGGGCATGGACACCGCGCCCAGTTTGGGCGGAGTAGGAGGGGACATACACTACCTTTGTGTGGGGCTCCCTCCAGTAGTGGGACTGTACGTTGTACAAATGTTTTGCTCGTGCTTTCGAGATTGCGTCGAGAAATGCCTTTACACAATCATCCGCATGCTCTTTGTGATTTTCCCAGCAGTAAGACCCCAACGTTGCCAGGGCTTCAGGCTCAGCCGTTAGGTTTTTCAAAGTTGGTGAACAGAGGTGCAGGGACCATGTTCTTGATGGTCCTGAAGAGGGTCGCTCTCTGATGAGAACATCCGGACGTCATATCAGAAAATGGATATGGTCTTCAGGCCACACCTACATTGGCAATGACAATCTCCCTTTCCTCCCTGCATCTCTTTATTGTTCAAAATTAGACACCCCTCCCCGCGTTTAAATTTCAGTCTAGTGCCAAGGGTAGGTAGGCCCTTCAGGTCATCCTCACCCATGCCACAGACTTGAAACACGTCAAGAGAATTATGCCTAACATCGTTTTATCTGGAGGGAGAGAGAGAGAGAGAGAGAGAGAGAGAGAGAGAGAGAGAGAGAGAGAGAGAGAGAGAGAGAGAGAGAGAGTCCTCAGTCTTCTGAATTCACCGTTGTGGCCCTGTCGGTTCTTGCACATGAAAGGAGTGCCGGGTTTTTTGCATTCTCTCCGTTTCCCAAAGCGTAACATCTCTAGGGCTTCGTAGATAGACTGTCATTGTAGTTGTATTATCATTGTAGTTGTTTCAATACAGTTGGTCTTCACCTAAGAGTCAAGAGTGTAATGTGTATTCCCACACACAGGCTACTTACAAGGACAGGGTTGGATGCCGACTGGGTGGCAGGCATCTGTGAAAAAGCAGCAGAATTGCATGCGAGAGATCAAGGTGCAAAAGCTGGTGCTCAATATCTCTGTGGGCGAAAGTGGAGATCGGCTGACTCGCGCAGCCAAGGTGCTCTTAGTGGGCACTACCATGAATGGAATGATTTGAGTCACTGGCCGAAAGTAAAAAGCCTGAATGAGATCTGGCAGAATTGTTTTATCGACCACTTAATACTGCATTGCAGGCAATGTATTACTGTCTGCCAACTCTTGAAAAACACATTGTTTGGGGCAAAAGATACATCATTTTATGAACACATGTGACTCTGTGCAGGTGTTGGAGCAGCTGAGTGGACAAAGCCCTGTATTTTCCAAGGGTATGTGACTACCTTTGTCTGCATATCAGAGAGAGAATGGACTCTAAGTAAATTCCCAGACACCTAACTTTGCAGATTCATCACTCCAGATCCACGACTCCATGTTGCAACTCCTAGTGCAATTGTGTCCTCACTATTCCCACATGCACAATTTCCTCATGAAGAAATATTGACGTATTCATAAGACCCTTCTTTGATGGGCCTGTTTGACACTGCAATTTAAATACAAGTTCGCTGTCTGCAGCAAGGTACACTGTGCGATCATTTGGAATCAGGCGCAATGAGAAGATTGCATGCTATGTGACAGTGCGAGGGGAGAAAGCAATGCAGTTACTGGAGAGTGGGTTGAAAGTAAAGGAGTATGAGCTGCTGCGTCGCAACTTCAGCGAATCAGGGTGCTTTGGATTTGGTATCCAGGAGCACATCGATCTTGGGATCAAGTGAGTTGTCCTCTTTATCATACCTGTTCACATTGTTCATTACACATTGTATATCTTTGAAAGATGGGTTTCATCCGATTCGTTCTTTAATAATAAGAACCAGTATTCTTGCCTCTTGAACAATGGTGAAAATACAGCAAATTCTACTGATTAGTAATTTGATGTGTTATGCACTTGAGGGACTTTGCAACGTCCATGGGCATCCACAAAATGTCTGTCATGAGTGTGCAGTGCTCTAGGTGCAAGTATACTCAAACAGTGTGCTTTATGGAGCCAGTGTCTCAAAATAAAGGGAAATGTCATGTCTGTCTATTGCAGGTACGATCCTTCCACAGGTATTTACGGAATGGACTTTTATGTTGTCCTTGAGCGACCAGGCTACCGAGTGGGTAGAAGGCGTAGAGCCAAGTCTCGCGTTGGTATCCAGCACCGAGTGACGAAAGAAGATGCGATGAAGTGGTTCCAAGTCAAGTATGAGGGCGTGATCCTTAACAAGTCACAAAACATCAGTTAGGGCGATATTACCTGGTTCACTGTAACTCCTCCTTGTGAGCACCAAAGGCAATGGATATCTTGGGGTAGCCTGCTAAGAGAAGCATTTGCTAGTGTAGGTTTTTTTGGGAACACTTCATGGATAAACAGATTCGTGGTGATGGGGTCTTCTGTTTTCCCACTTTTTCTCATAGAAGGTACTGGTATGTGTGTACGTATTCAAGATTACATATTAGGTTCAACTGGGTTAATCTACACCATCTATTGTCCTTCTGAATGAGTTCACAGGCATGATATATCGGTAATTGTTGCAGTCACTTTGTTGACCACCTGAGAGCCTACATGCATGTGGCAGATATTTACCAGTGGTGTGGTTTGTCATATGGTCCTTACCATCTAAGAAGAGCTCTGTCCCTCCATGAGGGCTGTGACATCAGCGGAATTTACCAATTGTCATGTGTCGTGTACCTGGAAGGGATCACCTCACAAGGTAAACTTAGCAGTCTCCAACCAATTTAGTACAGACGAAATGCCCTTTCAGGTATGAATAGTGGGGAAACATTGAGATTAAGATTGTCCTGAGCTACAATTTTTCCGAGGTAGTTATGTGTTGCAGTTGTTTTGGCTTTTAAGCTGCAAGGGGCTCAGCCTGATGGAGTAACCTACCCAAAGAATTGCTCCAAGTAGTGTTGATCAGGTTCACTCAGGAAGGGATGTAGTGTTCCCACATGGCTTCAATAAGCACAGAACGTCCTTCAGCACGGAATTCTTTTGTCTTCTCCGATAGCTCCAGGTTCAGGGATGAATGCTTCACGGATGGGCCCTGTGCCTCTCTTCATGCACCGTTGCGCCAAACCCTGACGACCGGAGTAGTGGGCCATGGGATTCGGCTGAAAGCCGGCCGAATGCTGGCCAGTTTGGTAGACTCTTCGTCGACTCTTGGGCGACGGCATAACCATATTGCAGCTTGTCAGATCTCAGCTTCTTACTGCGATGATAATGAGTATTCGTTTTCTCCCAATTGAGAGGCAGATGGCTACTTTCCTCTCTCTCTCTCTCCCCCCCGGACTTCTGGAAGAGATTGAAGGATATTGAAGTGTGACGTGTTTTGGTTTAGGCTCCACTGATATTTTCAGAATGAGATATTCAACTGGAAGTGTACATATCCTCCAATGCGAGAAGGCATTTGGATGTAGGTGATTGGGATGTCCCAGTTGTCTTAGCAGTCATAGTTCTCTACCCAGTCCCTCTGGTTTTAAGAGTAATTGATGGATTTGCAACAAATGATTTCTCGATTTGAGATTCTCCAGTAGTACTGCCATGTAGAGTGCCCTGCTTCGTGTTAGCTTTTTGGTCATGTCTTTCTTCCCGTCTATTTTCAGGGGGCAGATGATTCATCAACTATCCCGCGTTCTCGCACCCCGCGCCATCTTGAAAGACACTCTGTCCTCTGAGACACCTTGTGTGCGTTTTTGTCCCCTCGGTCCTTCCACTCTCTTATGCCAACTTTGACATTCAGCAGGTGTATCAGCAATATATGTATTTGGCTTCCATTTTCAGATCCCTCTCATTTGATTCCTCCCACAAAATTACACAGACAATATTCATGCTATAATCATTCTCAACTAACAATGATCAAGAGTGGTTAAATTTGGTGGCCTCATCCGGTCTCCTCCTCTTGTGCCGGCGCATTCTGAGTAAGAGTGAATGCACGGGACTACATCCTCACACCTGAGCAGGGGCAGTTGCTGTCTTGCAATCATCAAGCCGCTTTAGGCTGGTTAAGTTCCTCAATGTCAAGTCATGGAGCCCCATTTGCAGGACATATATGATATATTGAGTTGACCAAAGTGCACAACGAGTTCCATTTCGGGCTTCTGTTGTATTGAAGGAGCTCTGAGCGAGTGCAGTGTCAAACAGTTTTCTATCTCGCTGCAGTTTACACTTTTGGTATTTGCTTTCAAAAGTCAGCAGCCATGGATATGCCCCCAGAAGAACCAACACTCTCTGAGCCCCGGCCAGTCCGGGCACATCCACCCTATGATGGGTTGCTGGACAAAGCGCCATTTGACACGTTGGAACAATATTATCCTTGCCCACCTGCCTGTGTCTCGAGGAACCTCATGACAGAAGATATTCCAGGAGCACAAGGATTTGCAGGGATACAAGATCCAAAAGATCCCTCGGTAATTCTCTTCATTCAGTCCACACTTGCTTACCAAAGTGGTGAACTTTCTGAGTCTGCATCTTGCCTCATGGCACACTGATTCCTGTAGGAGGGTGACGTCCACGTGAAGTGAAATTAATCATCATATTCAAACTTCCTGACTATGTTCATTTCCCCTCACTGTTTGTATCAGCAATTAAAATAAATGCAATCCCTCCTTGTACATGGTTTATGCATATGTTTCGATCTCAAGACACCGTTTTTACGATCTTGTGAGCAAGTCTGACCAGGCATGATGGATTGCTCAAATTCTATTAGCTTGGGGAACGGAGTATTGATTGCAGTAACACAGGAGGAAAGGAGAACTAATGATGTTGCGAACTGCCTGGACTTTGAAACTGCAGTTTTGTCATCTGATAGAGAATTGTAGTTTCAGAGATCCTTCCTATGTTCTTCCACAAGGTACTAGTACCATTGACTACTAAATATCAATATAAGAAACAAACTGATGATTGCAATCCCTTTGGTCTGGGCTGGGGCAGTGTCTGAACAAACCGTTCCCATATATATGGCTAGAGAAAGATGAGCTGAAGAAACCTGTCAATATGGTAACCAACCGCCATATCAGCCCCTTGGACCCGATATACGTTCTACCAAGTGGCCCATCCCTTATTCCTACTGGTGATGCTAAAGTAAACTCTCTGCACTCTCTTGCTTAAATTCTTACAAGAACTGAAATTGTCCGCTGGTTGATATGTCTGAGATTGTCTTCAGGGACTGCACACCTGGTGGTATCTATATGGGGTAGGGCTTTGCACGTCATGTTTCCAAAGACAGCCCTGATTCTCAGATATAATCCCGGCTGGCAGTGTACCTGGATTTCCATCTTTGACGGAAGAGGTTCGTCATGTCTGCCTTCCTATTCATAAATACATAGTAGTTTGCTAGTAGAGGATCGCTTTTGTTTGCCCCAACTTTAGGTCAGTTTCTGAAGAGAAGTGGAAAAGGATTTCATGATGGGTCAATGTTGCTGTGGACAAGTCCGCATGTGAAATCTCTTGTCTCCCTCGTCGATTAGCTCATCTCAAGTTTGAAGGCATTCTTAAGAAATTCTGACCTGTAGAAGTAACCCATACAAGCACAAGTACATTGAGCCAAAGAGGAAAAAAGTACAAAATTAACACCTGATTTGTTTCCGACAGAAACTTTCCAACAGGACAGTCAGCATGATGCTAGATGTTCATGATATCCCTGGAGCCCATGCCGAATCATACTATGCAAAACCTTGCAGATGTATGCAACCAGGCGATGAAATCGAAGGCAGCAAGCCAAAGCAATGGACTTGGCTGTAGGCCATCTTCTCTATATCTTGCTCCCTACATAAGCTTCAGGACCTTACTTTCAGTCTCATTCTCTTTATCTTTCTTCACTCTTAGACAATCACAATAGTTCTATCTTTGGCTCTGGTTTTGTTTCCTCTCTCATGGTATCTTCCAAATTGTCCCATAAGCTCTATGAGCATTCCGCGGACGTTATAAAGTACCATTTCATTTCATTTCTTCCTTGGGTTCTCTGGGCCTTCCATGGATGTCTTTTTCTACCACCCCTACACTATCAGTGTGCATGGTGTCTTACCTTCTTCAGAGTAATACATGGTGCTCACCACTATGGGGTAACACTCTAAACACCAATAGTGCCAAAATATCATTGTCAAAATCCAACGGTGTCACGAGGGTTTGCCAGTACATTGCGACCTTAAATGACAACCTCTGTTATAGAAGACACTTGGAGCATGAGCAAGCCCTTATGAGAAGTCCTTGCACGAGACCCTCCATAAGGAGACGGTCAAGCATGACTGGAAGAATCAGGTAAGGATTTTAAAAGGTTGGACATTGTCAGCCTGTATCCCTTGCTTTTTGCCCACTAGTGGTAGGTTGGGTGAAGGGCTGTTTGTTTCCCTGAAACTTCTGGAATCTGTGTGTGGTCATGGAAGCTGCTCATAAGGCATCTATTGATGATTACTTGCTCCTTTAGGGTACGCATGATAGTCATGTCAGCTGATAGTTGTCCGTGCGTAACCATCTTATGAAACTTGCAAGAGTCTGGCTGAATCTACCTACCTCAGATGCACAAGCCCATAAATTTAAGCTTGCCCTATTTCCAGAGATATGACCTCTATCTTTCAATGCCTTTCTGCAATGCCTGGTATTTACCAAGCTCTGCATCCTGACATGCTTACTGCTGCCGGAGCGGTGGATTTTCTGCAGGAGGAAAAGGACTTATTGGGGACATAACAATGATCTGTATGACATAGATATTGGGAAAAAGCAGTTTGGATTTGTACGAGAAAGAGACTCGAATCCTCTGGATCCCCTGTATCCAACTGAGCCATTTGAGACACATGATATGAGTATGTTCTCTTCAGACTTTGAGAAAGCAGCAGAGGATTGAACCATGCCTTCTTGCCAAACCCCCCATAGGCTCCTCTTTCTCTTGGCAACACACACAGGCAGTATTTGCTTCATGTTTCTTTGACTTGTTCCTCTGTTATGTTATACATTACGGTGGGTTTATGTAGGAAGGGGATGTCTTAGCCAAAATCTACATTTTGGGTGGACAGGGTACAAAAGGTTGAAATTCAAGGAGTTACCACCACGGAGGAGTAAAACGGATGTTGGAGAGAGGCTTCTGGACAAGGTATGTGCCATGCTCTCACATAACTAGCAAGTGCTTAGTGGTATTATAGTCTATTTACAATAGCTCTTCCATGAATCCTGTCTACTTACTAATCTGATTGCATGTCACAAATGGGTAAACTGAAGTCTCCTTAAACCAGAGGTAGTTTTATGTGCGGATGTCGCATGTCTTCCAAGAATAGTCTTGTGTGCTTGTGAAGGCTCAGACAAATTGACTAAGATCTTAAATGTGTTCTATCCCCATCTCCTCAACTATGATCAGTTTGATAGTAGAGGTCGTGAACCTATTCGTTTTAGGTGTACTAGCCTCATACTATGATTCTCAGAGGTTACTTTCCCAAGTGCAGAAGTGGGAATAAACAGGATCTGTGGCTCTTCCTTCTACCCATCTTCAGGAAGTCTTCTACACGAGTGTGACAGTTTGTCCTTCCAATGTGGCAGATGTATTGGAGGGCAGAGCAACTGCCTAACATGTGCCGGCATTGGGGAAAGCCCCAGCCCACTGAAAATTCGGTCCGTACGAATTCCTCTCATTGCTCTTTCTTTTTTCTGAGGATCAGAAATGCTTGGCAGCTTACCTGCACAAGGCCTTCACCCTTAGACAATCACTCGAGCAATAGTTCTTATTCTTGGCTCTGGTTTTGTTTTCTCTCTCATGTTTTCTTCCATTTTGTCCCATAAGCTCTATGAGCTTTCCGCGGACGTTATAAAGCACCATTTCATTTCATTTCATTTCTTCTGTGTCTCCATTGATCATCTGGACCTCATGTATTGTAAGGTAACAAAAATATTATCATCTTCTTCTCCCTCTTTCTCCCCTTCAAAACCAGGTGCAGGGGTAACAACTTTACTGCTGCCGCCGGCAATGACTATATTATCCCTGTTCTCATCGTATTTAATTATCTGAACCCCAGCTGGCAGATGATAAGGCTGTAAAAGTACCCTGTATCATGTATAGACCAAACTACATTCCTTCATTTGCAGATGGTGAGTGTCTTAAATGTGGTCATGCTTGCTGTAGCCTTGTGACCCGTGAGATTAAAAAAAGGAGGGAGAGCTAAAATACCTCAGGCCAGGGTTTGTCAGCTTCTCCAGCATTACATACCCTCACTAACATGGAAATGAACACTTCATTGCAAGTTTTTGTCCTTAGTTGTGATATTGTCATCAGATACTATCAAAAGTGGTGTAATCAGCTCATCTGAACTGACAATGTCAGCATGGCAGGTTACCTATGATGTGTTCCGCTTCAGCTTGGAGCAATTTGGATTCTATTGTACAGACACTGAGTTCAAGAAACTTATAACGTACGCAGACCCTGATAAACTAGGCAATGTCAAGTAAGCATGTTTCATACCCTTCCCTTTACTCTTTATAAAACCCCTTCAACAAGTAGGTAGGGTTTAATAACTTCCCACTCAACCTGTTCAGCTCCGGGCTGCTGGGCACTCACTCTTGCAATATTATGCACCTTTCACTGGAACCATTCACTGGAACCATCTTTATAGACAACACACCTGGATCATCTTTCACTGTAACATAAACTGAAGACAGAGGGAAGAAGCTCATAGCCAGCTCCACAAATCTCGGTGTTCTAGGTACCACTTGGAGCAGAAGAGATAAAATATACCGAGTTCATACCTCCACGCGTCCAAAAGGTCTGATGATGTAGTCTCCAGAACTGTCACTTTATGAACCCCAAGCCACAACAGAGCTAATTTGTACTCACTCTTTTGAGGTCTGGATCCTCAAATTCGAGGTGAAGATATGCAGCTGTCCCAAAGTTCTGACATGTCTGGGAGGATCTTCTGACTCTGGCTGGCTATGGTGGGTTTGAAGGTATGAAAACTTTTCGAGGGCTCTCAAGCATTGCGACGGGTACTCCTCCATTTCCACCTCTTTTACTTTTCCCATTTCGTGCAATACAGTTTGTAAGCTAGGTTAGCTGTGCCCTTTAGCCAAGCTGCCTTTGCTTGGTGTCCCAATAGTCGTTCGCCCTTTCGGAACCGGACTGTTCCTCTTTTCTCTCTCTTTACCCTCACATGGATTGAGAACATGTGGATGCCATGTCGAGGATGTATTAGCTATACAGTCTACAAGGCCAGCACACAAAAGTAGCTCCATCTGGAGCCCCCAGCGATGATGGAGCTGATCAGATTAATTTAATCTACTAAAATTTTGGAGTTCCACTGTGGAAGCAAGGATTCACTGATGGTAGTGGCCTCCTTGTACTCCTCGTGAACGCAATGGCCACAAGTTGAGGGCAAGGACAGTGTAATGAGTACCTCTCTCCCTTCCACTCTCTCTCTCACACACACACACAACCACTTCCTGGTTTGGACTGAGATCAAAAGGTGTTTTCCCAACACCAAGAGATCTGTGACACGTTCGAGTCGGAAGTGGTGCATAGAAAAATTCCAAAATGAAGACGTCAAGGCTGAGTATGTCCAGGCCCTGCAAGAGGCTCTCCCTCATTTTGTCCACTCACTCCAAGACCTTCAGTCTCGCTCTGGCAAAGCAAGAAATGAAGTCGAAAGGGCAGTGGATTCTTGGGAGAGTTTTGTCTCCTCTGTGGCTGACAAGATCATTGGGAGGCGGTAGAGCTGTTAATTGGTGGACCAATGAGATTAAACTCAAGATAGCTGAGAGATGAGTCCTCCATAAAGAGTGCTGCAATTTGGATACCAACAAAGAATTGTGGGCTAAGTACTACCAGATCCGCAAAGATAGTCAACAAGCTGATCAAGTACGGTGCCGATCCCATGATAGAGGCCCTTGTACTTCTCTTTAACGTTATCTGGAGGACTGAAATGACCCCCTTTCGCTGGCGACAGGGGGTCATTGTCAATCTATACAAGAAGGGTGACAGAGAAGAACCGGGGAACTACCGAGGAATCACTCTCCTCAATGCAGTTGGCAAGATATTTTGCAGAGTTATAAGTACTCGTCTCGAGGTTGATCTGGGATCTAGAGGTTGTTTCCACAAAGTCCAAGCTGGCTTTCGGCGAAACAGGGGCTGTGTGGATCATATCTTCACCCTAAGCCAGATTATCCAGGGAAGGAAGAAAGAAGGGAAACCCACTTTCGTATTTTTCTTGGATGTCAAAAAGGCTTATGCGACAGTGTTTAGAGACGGTCTATGGCTCCGACTCTGGTCATATGGGATCAAGGGAAGATGTGGAGAGGTGTCCATAACTTGTATGCTCAGGAGAGGGAGGAGGTGATCTCAAGTGGCAGTGGGAAGCCATGAGATTCCAGTCCTCCCTTCCTACACATACCTCTGCGTTGAGTTTTCCTCCAACTGTTATTGGGGTGCACATATGCAGAAAGTTGTTCAAACTGCAAGCGCAAAACGCTGGGTCTCACTAAATTTTTTCCACTGCAGAGGGATCAACTCTGAGGTTAAAAAAAAAAAAAACATGCTTTCTTGCGTTATTAGACCTGCCTTGCTGGAGTACGCATCTGCGATATGGGTTGATAACTCCAACCAGGCTAAGTCTCTAGAATCCATTCAAGTGGGGGGTGCTTAAGGAGAGCATGTCAGCATGCTCCAAAACAGCCAATGTGGCTGTTCGGGGTGAGTTTGGCATCCCTTCCTTAAGCTCCCGACAAGATAAATTCAAGCTTAGATGGTGGGGTCAGCTGCAACATATGTCCAACATCAGATATCCTAAGTTGATCGACTCTATTTCTTGGAAGCGGGATCGCCCTGTCAAACAGGCTAAGTCCTGGCGGAAGAGAATAGAAGAGATTCTCAAGGATCTCATCTTAGCCCGCAAGTCTTGACCTTGCTGGATAAATCTGACTTAGAGGCTGTAGTGTCCAAAGCCATGTCTGTTGCCAGGAAATTGTCTGATGAAAATGAGGTTAGGCAGAAAACTTCCCTGAACTTGTTTCCAGTCTGTGTCATGGGGGAGGACATCATGGATGACCTTAAGGGTCTACCCACTCTCGGCACTAGACTGAAATTTAAACGCAGGGCGGGAAGCCTACCTTTGAACAGCAAACAGAAGCAGAGAGGAAAGGGAGAGAGCCGGTTGGGTGGGCAACCTGAAGACAATATTCGTTTTCTGATTCATTATCCAGGGTTCTCTCACCAGAGAGACGCTCTCTTCAAATCTATCGAGGGAATTGTGCCTGTACCTCTGTTTACCAACTTTGAAAGTCTCGAGGCTGAGCCAAAAGCCCAGGCCCTTTTGGGGCCTAGTTATTGGGCAAACCACACACAGCAGGTTGATGCTTGTCTAAAGGGATTTCTAGAAAATATCTGGAAAACCCCGATCAATTGTTTATTCCAAGGTAAGTCTTACTACTGGCATCAGCCCCTAACAAAGGTAGGTTCTGTCCCTTTGTGTTCTGCTCAAAGTGGGCGCTGGGTCAATGGCCACAAGGCTACGCTAAACAACGTCTTATGAGTACATTCTCTCTCACACACTCACAAAATGGAGGACGGTTTCCTGCCCTTGAATCTGACCGTAAAATGCATGTCTTTAAACTGTATATCGATCAATAGATGTTTGAAAGAATCCTGTCAGTAGTCACGACATGTGCTTTACTCTCGGAAGTTTGTGTGATCGTTGAAAAGTTCAGGACCCTTTCAGACTGTTGTGCCATTTTTTGTTCTTTTTTCTCATGCACAATGCAGAAGACCCAAAGATACTCCCAACATATGTGGGATGTCAAGAGCTTGAAGGAGGAGGTACACAAGAAGAACGTGTCCTGCGAGTCTGGCTTGAACATTGACAGCAAATCAGTTGCACTGTGTCTCATGCTTCTTGGTTGCTTATCCTACATGCAGATGCCCACCTGTTTTGGAACAAAGAATAATTATAGATTATGGTTGCTTGATGATGGAGCAGGTTGGAGTTGGACATCCCCAGGCCATTGGGATTTGATGTGGGATTTTGGGGATCGCCGTCATGCCTGGGCCAAGGAGCTGCAGTCATTGAACCACTTGCTCCATATGGAAGAAGCACTGTCCAATGGTACCCTGAACACACCCCCCACTCTTCCTCTCTTTCCCTCAATGGTGTACAAGAAAACTCGCCGGTCAGGATGGGAGGATGTTCTGAATGGCTTTTCTTTCAAGGTTTATGGATGAAAATAATTTGACACGGAAAAAATGCATATCTTGGTGTACTGAGCAGGTACAGCCTGGTGTCACGAGATGATGTTTCCAATGATCTTTGGAACGTACTCACGTGAAAAGTGGGATTAGTGGGTTGCAGGTCAGAGAATGAGCAGCTATATAATCCGCTTACTGGTATGCCAGTGTTGCGCAGACCAAGTCAAAAACTACCCTTGGCTGGAGTTGGAACCGCTAATCGGGGTTGGCGATACAAGTTTAGACTCTCTGCCATGTTTTCCTCCCCGTGCATGTGCATATGAATTACCACTACCCAGAGTAATTTGCTGCTTCAATTTGTAACGCAGGCTGCAAGTTCACTTCCGTGGTGGTAAGTGTATTGTGAATAACTGGCATCTGAGGTCTGTCAATCACAGCCACCCTGCTCAGTGAGCGGAGCTCATGTGGTCTCATTAAAGATCTCACTCAGTTTTCATGCCATCATGTAGCATGCGAACTGAATAATGGCCAGAACCAGCAATTTACGGTAAAGTAATAATGTGTATATGTAATCACTATATGTTTCTACATTCTGTTTTTGACATCACTAGATCTCAAACATAGGTAGTCTGCAACTTGTGTATGTCTTCATTACATCTCTGGATGAATATTCTAGCATAGACTAGTACCTCAGCTCATCGAGTTTGAAGTACCCACAACCCTTAGTCACCACGAACCAGTTTTCGATTGTGAATGACATTTTTAATAAATTATAATGTGCTGATTCATGTGATCATCAATCGCATTTGTGGTACTGTCAAGCCAAGTTGCTCATTTCATGCTACAGATGGCCGGTGATTCCTTCTAAATCACTTGGCATAAAATTGTTTACCTTCTGCTTGGAAGTCCGACAGTAATTTGGTGACTGATCAAGCCTTAGACCTCGTAAGCAGAATTTCTGTTTTCAAAATCTGAATTCGAGACTCACGTTCTTGAACCCAGTGCAAGAAAACGGGCTCATGGCCTCCGTCAAGAGAGAAAGGTCTTATGTGAGTGACTGTGCAAGGCACCCCAGGTTCATAACCAATTCAAGTTCCCGAAAGTGCGCCTTCATGGTCTCTATCTTAACTTCCTCTTAAGTTGTGACTGCTGACCAACTTGGTCCAATTTTGAAAATCTTCAGCCAAGTTCAACTAGTTGACTTAGATTCAGGGAGAGTAACTTGAGAGGTGGGGTCACAGTTATGCGGAGGTTCTGGGAAGACTACAAAATGAAGATCGCAAGAAAGGCGAACAGCAGTACGAGTACTTTCCAACACCACTTACTGCCAAGAAAAAGCTAAGTGTGATGCCCCCATCTATGCCAGTGCGCCGGGTGACTTTAGCTTCAGCAGACTTGGATCACAGGCCATCAGCATGCCAGGTATTCTTGTTTTTTTGCATTACAAACCAAACTCAAGACTGTAGTCCTTTGCATCCTAAGTACAATAAGTCAGCAATGGATCCACCTCTCGAAGAGGCAGGAGCCCTATTGGTAATGTGTCTCACACTGGCTTGGGCAGCTTCTCCCTCATTTTGGGATCCAGTCTGCATGCTTGGGGATGCATTTAAGGAAGGCATTTTCATGATAATGTCTAACAGTAGCAAGAATTGCAATGTCAGCATCCTTCACTTCCAAGTACAGAGTTTGGCTGGTCTTGCTTTATATATCGAAGGATGCAACTGATTCATCCAGGCTGCACTTGCTCTTATTCCTCACTGTATTCATGCAATTCGGTGTTTTTGGTCTGTAAATCTACCAGCAAATGGACTCGCTTCCCCTTGCAGACCTTGCAACCCACACATGTGAGGTAAGTTGAACTCTTCTCTTGCAGTATATATAATCCATGGCTGTATGGTATTGTATGCAACAAGAATTAAAGCTTGGTAACACTACAGCTCTCTTCAGAACTGAGTCCACATTGTGCTCTGATGCAATGGGCCTTTAATTTTTTGTTTGAGAAGTTAATCATTAACTGAGATTCTGAGCATTGTGAGCTCTTTTGATTGGCCTAATGGATGTGTGTCACCCCTGTCTAACAAGAAGGACTCCAACCTCCAGTTGGAACTACTATCAAAGGAAGACAACTCATTGCAGTTATACTTTTCTCTCCGATGAGGGAATATCTTTTAGCATAACTTAGGTTTCAGTAAAGCATGGGAAACAGAACCAAAGTCTAGCAAGTTGCAGCTGCATAACGCATTGCTAGACTACTAACTATTTGCAATCAGTCGGACTTAGCCACCGGATGTTGAACTGTTAATGATAGCTTAGGCAGCATAACTCACAAGCAGTCAGGATGCTGTATACAGAATGAGCAGTGTGGGTGAGTGAGGGGGAGAAATGAAATGAAATGGTGCTTTATAACGTCCGCGGAAAGCTCGTAGAGCTTATGGGACAAAATGGAAGAAAACATGAGAGAAAGGAGGTAGTAGCAGTCGTTCAAGCAAGGCAATGCATCGTGACAACCATGGAAAAGGGTGCCCCTCACTATGCAGAACTGCTTTTTGCCTAGCCAAGACTTGCCCTGTTCCTTCCTAGAATTTACAGGTTGGTTGCATGTGGACAGAAACCTGCTGAGCAAAGAGCAAGTCTAGCAGCATTGGAAACAGCAAAGTCTATGGGTGCAATGGTAGCGCACACTACCCCTGGTTCACTTAGAGAACGACAATTTTCGAGGTTTCCTCCTCTCAATCAGTAAGTGCTACTCTACCTATGTTAAATGCCTGAATCGAAATGGATATCGCATGAATTGTGAACTGCTCCTGGTACTATGTGTTGTGGTTACTGCTCCTATCACAAGGCAGGAGTAGTCGAAATTGCTTTGCATTGAAGACTTTGGCGAGAATGGTTGCATATTCAGGTTTTGTACCAATTGGGTTATTTTGGATTTATAGTATTCTTGACCATCAGATTGGTTTGCAATCTTCCATACATGCTTTATGAAGAACGGGACCTTTCCTCTCACAATAAATAGCTTTCACAGATAACAGAACCACCTTATAAGGACATGTGAGCTCGGACATTGTTGGTTGTTGGTTGTGCACACATTGACATGTTTTGCACACACACACACACATTTAAAGCATGCTCACCGGTGGCTGTTTGAAGTAACTGTTCATGTTCATGTTCCCTTCAGGGGAGAGTCTCTGCGTATCCGTCAAGAGAAATAGAGGGGTGAGGGTGAGAAAATGACTGTTGGCTTCTGGCTTGTAGGGCAATGTATCCTGTAAGCAATAAAAGAGGAAGTGAAGTAATGTGGAGAGCAGTGGCAGGCCCCCTGAAACCATTTGTTCCTGCCAAAGTGCGCATTCAGGACTTCCATCGTACGCAAGACATTGCGGCTGTTAGGGCCTTAGTAGGGCTCTAGCCCCCAGAAGAGGGACTAGAGCCCCAGTGACACTTCTTCCCTGCTGTTGCTGTCAAAGGCAGTGGGCCGAGGATCCTTCGTAAAGCCAGTTCATACCAGTTTGGGAAGGGGCTGTTCTTGGCTCCAGTAGCTGCAAGCTGGGGACCTTCTGGGGTTTGTGCGACAGGTTATGATCCCCTATTGCAACTTCACCAGGTTCAATGTGAACTGTTACGAACATACCAGACTGGTACTGGTATGAGGCCTTCGTCCAATTGCGATACCAGGGAAGCACTGGCATTGGGAAGAATCTGATATTTGAATACCATGGTGGCATCAATAATACATTATTGGTGTGGTGTTTTACTGGTATCAATATGAAGACTTTGAAAGATACCAGGGCATTTATCAATACCGGTCTGGTATTAACAGAAAAAAGAACCGCATGGTGTGATATTTATATCCAATCGATAATGATTATATTTCAAGGACGATCATAATAAACATGCGATAACCAACATTGTCGGTAACACTTGGGAATAAGGTGGTGACACAACACATGATGCTAGATAGTGTACCTGAAACTATTTATACGTTTGATTGTTTTGGCCTGCTAACTTACCCTGTCATTCACACTGGCCAAAACTCGGTCCAGGGCTCCAGCATACCACCCCACTTCATTGTAAGTAATGCCCAGCATAACCCTTTGCAACATCCAGTCATGATAGCTCTAGCATTATTGGTTAGGACTTGGGACGCATTTGGATTTTATGCTGATCAAACAGATCGGCTTGACTCGCTATGAGGTAGTGGTATCTAGAAGTGTGCATTTAAGTAGTGTGCACTGCTCAAAGGGTGCAGTGTCTCAAAAATTATATGAGCAGAATAGCAAATGAAGCAACAATTACTTGTGCAAAGCACATAATTTTGATGTATTATATATGGATTATCAAAGTCAAACTACATATTATCCCACTTCTGCTCTGTAGGTCCCTCCTGTAATGCCATATATTCATCCCTGATATGTGCTTAAAGGTGCTTAAATGCACAAGGTGTGCACCTACACCTTTCTCAAAGAATTACCAAAACCAGGCCATGTGTGGGCCCAGAAGTACGTGTCTCCCAATGCCGAATTCTGCGCACATCTACGGATGGAAGGACCCGTAGCTTTCCTTGCATGGATGATGACCTGTGCAAAATCTGACCATACACGGAGAAGTAGGACCCCTAAGTCTGCCCTGAGTTGACCTACATCTCCTAAGACATGGCCATCCTAGAACCCTAAACTAGCCGACCTCGTGGAGAGAGCTGGAAGACTCGACGGCTCCTTCATTTCCCATTCTCCCGTAAACTGAAGCATGATAAAAGTGTGCAAAGTAGCACTATCTAAAGTGAGCCATGCATCCCATTTGCATTCATGTTTGGCTGCTTATTAACCGGCCATTGTCCCGAAATACCCGCCTCCACTTTCAAAAACGAATGGGGAATTTGAAATGAGAATCACTAGATGGCTGTGTAGTTAGCTTCACTAACCCACCATTAATTAAGCCCTCCATACTCCCAAAACACTCCATGTTGCACCTAATCCAAAGCAGTAATTAACCTTGAACTGCCTCCATTGCAAAAGTGCACAGTACTGGGATGAAAGCAGTGACTTCATTCATCAAAAATAGGGGACAGGTAAAGGCAACGCACACTTCTAGATGCCACTACCTTAGGTTCCATAATGTGGCCACACTAACCCCCTCAGCAGCTCATTGATGTCGGAAAAGAATCATGTCGGAAAAGAACCCTCTGGGATGGCCCTTCTCTTTCCATTCAACCCACCCTAGCACTTCAGCTGCTTGACGACGCCACAAGCGGCGAAAATTAGCTGGCATAGGGAATGTTGACCAAGTGATTCGAGCATGGCGTTTCATGCTCACTAAATAATTCTCGTCGCAACAAGTTGAGACACTTGTTCCTCACTCGCCCCTAGGCCCCTCACCCATTCAGCAATCGCAAAAGCCTCCTTAGCTAAGTGTTCCGGAGCAAGGGGAGGGTTGTTGAAGGTAGTCATAACAGCACACTGACAGCAGCCGCCTTCTCTATTGACGCCAAGCAGATAAGGAGCCTGAATGCGCAACAATGCAAGGCAAGACAATGGACAGCAAACAAATGCAAACAAGGAACAACAACGACCAAAAGGCATGAGCATGAAAAACCCCCACTTGAGTAGGATCCATGGTAATGGGTGATATGTATGCCAGCGGAAATACATATAATAGATGGACATAGGGTCTTTATGCGTTAATAGGGTCTACATGGTGTGTAAATATAATTTTAAACATATAGAAGGAGCTTGAAAGGGAGAAACTTTTTCTTTTTTTTCTTAAACCCCAATTTCACCAAGGAAGCCCAAGTTCGCTGGCGAAAATCCAAGTTTCAAAGTTTTGTTGGCGAAACCCAATTTTGCACGTTTTGCTTCTCTACCCCACAACTCGTTTTGCTTTAAAAGACTCGCTCGTTTGTTGGAGGTTCAGTGACCTGCGGCGTGTGTGCAGGTGGCCGTTATGGGGGCAAGGGCTGTTGTCAAGGCTGATTTTTGCACCTGTCACAAGGCATTTGACAGGCGAAAAAAAAAAAAAAAAAAAAAAGAGCCTGTCCAAAGAAAGGCAATGAGAAAAAAATGCCTATCACAGTGAAAGTCAAAAACAAAAATAGCCTGTCAAAAGAAAGGCAGGAATTTCTGATAAGGGGTAATTTTATTACTAAATCCACCTAGGAGAGGCTCACAAAGCCTGAAAGGTACAAGTTATGAATAGAGAATCTACATTACTGATAGTTATTAGCAATTTTATTAGTAAGTCCACCTAAGAGAGGCTAAAAAAGGTACAAATTGTTAATAGTTATTATTAATCTTACTAGTTCCACCTAGGGGAGCCTCACCGAGGCACTGCCAGCCCTTCTTTTTTGTGTTTCAAGCCTTAAACCTCTAAGTAGGCTCTCCCTCTTTGTTTCCTATGCGTGCTCTAGCCTCCATTCTTAGTTTTCTTTTTCTTTTTTTCTTTTTTATTTGACAAGGGTGTTGAGTAGACGGATATTTGGCTCGAATCCATTTTGGATAATGTCTTGCTTTCCCGTTTAGGGTCTTCACTCTTGATACACCCTTGTAAAATGCACAATTAAGTATTGGAGTCTGGCGGCCAAAATGAATTGCTGGTTCAAAACATGTAGTGCCTGTTTGACTTGTTCTCCCTGATAGGGGTACCCGCAGCCACAGCAGTGCCAAAAAAATTCTTCTTGAGTCCATCTCCTGATCCTATTTCAAAAGCATTTGTTGTGGAGGAGGTGCCATATTCAAACAACTGCACCTAATTCGACGCGGCCATCCTGCATTATTTTTATTTATTTTTAAATTAAGAGAACAGTGGACAGTGGCCCTGGGTACTTTATTAAACAAGGTGGGTATAAAGCAGATCAGAGGGAGGAAAAAATGACCTCCAAGAAGGCCCTAAAAGCGTGTCGAAAGGGGAACACCCTGCAGGCAGGGGGGAAGTAGGAGTCTAAAAAACGAAGATGATATGGGAAAACTAAATCTTTACTTACGAACTTACAATCATCTGGCATGTTGTATTTCCTAGCTCATTGATAAGCCAAGAAAATATCTCTCAAAGAAGAGAGGCTTGGGGCTTCGTATGAAGAGGTTAAAAATGCTAAAGTCTTATAGTTAGAGAATTAGTGGTACGAATGCTACATGTTTGGGTTGGAACCCATGAAAATAGTAAAGACAATACCATATGTATTGACGGACTGGAGCTTCACTAATCGTAGTTGTAAGAAGTTCACACTTCTTATGGCTCATTTCTTTCTATGAGGGCATAAATCAAGGGTGTTGATTGTCTCCTTCAATGATGAATGACTTGAAAGCTCAGTTTGAGACTCAGTTTTCTTAAAGGGCATGAATGATCTAGTGGCTGGCTTACAATGAGACTGCAATAAAGGGTATGCAGATCTGGTTATGCTATGTCAGAATTCATTTTTCGTTTTAATTTCATATGACAAAATTGTGTGAAAGGTCAAAAATCTGTCAACCTGTCATGTGAAAGGCATTTTCTCAAAGTTGTCAATCACAGTGAAAGTCAAAAAAAAAAATAACCTGTCACAAAAACGGTAGGGCTACCTGTCAAAAAACAACACTGGCTGTTGGTCATGGAATCAGTTATTTTGCTGCATTGTCGTCTTGCTGCTTTACTACTGACATTCTCTCCCTCACTTTGGCATTGATAACACTAACCTACGCTACTCCCTGCAATGTCTTCAGTTGTAGGTGTGAGCGATTGAGAGGTGCGCCCTGCATGCATTGACGACTGAACTTTCTGAGAGAGGAAGAGAAAGGAAGGGAAGTGGGATGCTCTCAAGGTGCGCTGGGGAGTGCATGCATTTCGCACTATTGGCGTTTATAGTTACCCCATTGTGGTGAGCACCACGAATTACTCTGAAGAAGGTTAAGACACCATGCACACTGATTGTGTAGGGGTGGTAAAAAAAGACATCCATGGAAGGCCCAAAGGACCCAAGGAAGAGGAAGATAAAGAGAATGAAACTGAAAGTAAGGTCGTGAAGCTCATGTCTGACAGCCAAGTCCATTGCTTTGGCTTGCTGACTTCGATTTCGTCGCCTGGTTGCATACATCTGCAAGGTTTTGCATAGGTAGTATGATCCTGCATGGGCTCCAGGGATATCATGAACATCTAGCTGTCATGCTGACTGTCCTTTTGGAAAATTTCTGTCAAAACAAATCAGTTAATTTTGTGCTTTTTTCCTCTTTGGCTCACATGTACTTGTGCTTGTACGTGTTACTTCTACAGGTCAGAATTTCTTAGGAATGCCTTCAAACTTGAGATGAGCTAATCAATGAGAGAGATCAGAGATTTCACATGCAAACTTGTCCACAGCAACATTGACCCATCATGAAATCCTTTGAGAGAGAGAGGGGGCCCAGCAATGAAGTGACCTGCACTTTGACTAACTGTGACAACAGACATACAAGTGCAATCCCTTTCACCCGCCTGACCCAAGGGACTCTTGCTGGACCCAGTGAGTCGTGACGCAGTTGCTCAAGATCCACACACTATCAGATTAGGAAAACCCGTTAGGAAACCTTTCAAAGTCGCACAGTTAGTTGTTGGAAATGGTCATGTCAGTTATGGACTACGACTTTCTCAGTGCTCAATGGATTCTGGTGATTTCAGTTGCTGTTAGGCGTAGGCATCATCGGTCCACAGGAATGACAAAAAAGGATGTACCACCGGATTCCACAACAGAAGAAAAGGTACCAAGAAACTGCAAGGCAAGATAGTTGGACAATAGATAAGAGAGGCACATGCTGAAAAAGATTGAGCACACTTGTCTTCCCAGACTTTGAAGACGGGCATATGAGCATAGATGAAGGCCATCAATACCCTAAGCCGTATGGCTTAACCTTTGTAACAATTTGACATGCGTACCATCAGCCCAGGAAATGGAAAGCTCACGCCCACTACGGCAGAACTGGTAAGGTAAAGAGAACGCCAATATACCTCAATCAAGTAATTTCTTGAGCTTGAAGTAGCGGCGATCCTCTTCGTCGACCAGAACCAGATTCAAAAAGCATTTGATGCTAGTAAAATGGCAGCCAAAGAGCAGCTACAGAAGCGAAAGACGGATGGAAACGACTGGGCCAGGGAAGACCTATGGGACTTGGAAAGTCGTAACAGAATAACAACACAGCCAGCAGCAAGGTCTTCAAATCCCGCAGCCACTTGGAAGGGAATAGTAGGTGATCTCAACTTGCACCAGAGCACTTCCGAAACGAAAATCCAATGAAACCGACGCTCTGCAAACGGAAGACATACACAAGGACCTCCATATCCAAAAGGACGAGAAGAGCCAAGAAAGCAGGGAGAACCTCCAAAGAAGTAAAATGTGCGGTCAGCCTTGAAGAAACAGGGAGCAGCAACGAAAGTGAAACAGGGCCACTGAGAACACAGACTGTAACAAAGCAGACGCTGCTCGCTTGAGTCTCGTAAGACTGACAACACGATTTTTGCCACTCTCAATATTCAATTACAAAAAACACATTTGCAAGTTGACAACATAATGGCCAAAAATGAAGTGGCAGCCCATGTGAGACACCACTACATTCAGTGATAGCTTTAACAGTAATAGTTTTTCTTGAAAAGAGAATCAAAGAAAGTCAGGTACACTCTGAAAAAGATAGTCCTGTCTAACTCTCTGTCTGCTCCCTTAAGCGCCGGATTGTACTGCGAACAGTCACCGCACTCGCCGTGCTGCACATATAGCACAGACTCCAATGTCAGATCATCTGGTTTTCCAGTAAAAGCCTTGCATGATGAAGCTAAGAGGTGGCCATCCATGGTGACATCAAGTAAAATGGTACCAGGGGAATTGATCAGTCATTGGCATTAGTAGTTTAAAACATACTAAAGCCCTGTACTGGATCTGCCCAAAACTCTGAAGTGAACGTGTCCATCTACAAGGTTTAGACCACATGACACCTAGGGGGCACTGCTGGCAATTTGACCTTATTAACTCTCTGAGTAGCACCAACACATGGTGAAATGAAGGAGAGTTCTTCCAAGAAAGATGATCAAAATAACTTGGTTTTAATAATGTAGGGTCTCGACATTGCAATTACTAAACTTAGATATAGCTGATAGCCTGATAAAAGAGAGAAACGCAGCTCAAATGCCAGATCCGGTCCTAAATTAGACAAATACCAGTATGGAGAGACTCCGATAGATCGACAATTTTTTTAAACTTGGTCAAACGTGAATCGTAACTTACTTGAGAGTGTAGGCACCACCAGCCTTCACTTTACCACAATCTTTGCAGTTCCATATACCAACAGCTTTCCTCTTCACTGCGAACTGAGAGCACCCACCCAGAACTTGGTGATCAGCAAGCAATCCAACCACACAGTTAGCTGTACACAGCTCAAGTGTAGATAGCTACCACATCACGGCGTATAACTGGCGAATGTCTCATCAATCCATGGACAAAGCTGAACGAAATTTGTGAGTTCAACTGCAGACTTTGATAGGTACATCAAAGGGACTCTTATGGACGGTCATGTCTGGTAGTCCGGGCATACCTTTCCACAAAACTCGCAGAAGTACTTGGAGTGCTGGCTCACCTCCATCTTCTTGATCTGCTTTCTCAAACTGGCACCATACCTCGTGCCTGTGGTCCCAACCAGCATGAGAACTCAAATACAAACTTTTCAAGCCAACAAGAACACATGGTTTACCCCAACGCTATCGTCCAAAGTAAGAAATCACATTCAAGAAATCAACCCCAGTCGCAAAATAAAATACAGTGCCAGAATCAGGGAGGTACCGTATTTCCCGACGATGCCAGCCTTCTTGGTGCGCTTCGTCTATCACAACGCAGGCAAGCAAGGACATGTTACATTTAGCTGGTGCAAGACTACGTATTAGCACAACCTATAAATCAACACATGTCCAACACCCCCCCACCCCCCCCAAAACCCGAAGGCAGCCGTTGGTATTGCTAAAAGTAGGAATTATGCATGCTCCAAGGAAGAACCCAAGGAAGAGAAGGGTACATACCATGGTTTCTGTATGAGTAGAGGGCCGCGAGGTGCAAGAGAGCAGGCCGCTTGCAAAGAGACCTTGCGCTACGCCACGCCCTCACCTGTAGGCGCCCCCCTCTGCCGAACCTCTACCAGACCTAAACATGGTTCGTTTATACCGAACCTAACTACCGAGTCACACGAAGCAGTTTGAATGTTTTCAAAATCCTTCGAATTCGAGACTCCCGTTCTTGAATCCAGTGCAAGAAAATCGGCTCATAGACGGGTACCTATTATGAGAGTGACTGTGCAAGACAACCCAGGTTCATAACCAATTCAAGTTCCCGAAAGTGGGCCTTCATGCTCTCTATCGTAACTTCCTTTTAAGTCGTAACTGCTGACCAACTTGGTCCAATTCTGAAAATCTTCAGCCAAGTTCCAAATCACATGGAAATTCACAGAGAACCTGCGTTTCTCCTAGGTACCCCTAAGTTTTCAGAATATTTGGGGATAGTTGACTTAGATTCAGGGAGAGTAACTTGAGAGGTGGGGTCATAGTTATGCGGAGGTTCTGGGAAGACTATAAAATGAAGTTCGCAAGAAAGGCGAACTGCAGTACGAGTACTTTCCAACACCACTTACTGCCAAGAAAAAGCCAAGTGTGATGACCCCATCTATGCCAGTGCGCCGGGTGACTTTAGCTTCAGCAGACTTGGATCACAGGCCATCAGCATGCCAGGTATTCTTGGCTTTTTGCGTTACAAACCAAACTCAAGACTGTAGTCCATTGCATCCTAAGTACAAATGTTCTAAGTCGGCAATGGATCCACCCCTCGAAGATGGCAGGAGCCCTATGGTAATGTGTCTCACACTGGCTTGGGCAGCTTCTCCCTCATTTTGGGATCCACTCTGCATGCTTGGGGAGCACTTAAAGAAGGCTTTTTCATGATAATGTCTAACAGTAGCAAGAATTGCAATGTCAGCACCCTTCACTTCCAAGTACAGAGTCTGGCTGGTCTTGTTTTATATATCGAAGGACGCAACTGATTCTCCTACAAACCTTATTCCCAGTAGAAGCTGTAATTCATCCAGGCTGCACTTGCTCTTTTTCCTCACTGTATTCATGCAATCCGCTGTTTTTGGTCTGTAAATCTACCAGCAAATGGACTCGCTTCCCCTTGCAGACCTTGCAACCCACACATGTGAGGTAAGTTGAACTTCTCTTGCAGTATATATAATCCATGGCTGTATGGTATTGTATGCAACAAGAATTAAAGCTTGGTAATACTACAGCTCTCTTCAGAACTGAGTCCACATTTTGCTCTGATGCAATGGGCCTTCAATTTTTTGTTTGAGAAATTAATTATTCCGAGAGATTCAGAGCATTGTGAGCTTTTGTGATAGGCCTAATGGATGTGCGTGTCACCCCTGTCTAACAAGAAGGAATTCAACCTCCAGTTCGAACTACTATCAAAGGAAGACAGCATTGCAGTTATACTTTTCTCTCCAATGAGGGAATATCTTTTAGCATTGCCAACTTAGGTTTCAGTTAAGCATGGGAAAACAGAACCAAAGTCTAGCAAGTTGCAGCTGCATAACGCATTGCTAGAATACTAACTATTTGCAATTAGTGGGGCTTAGCCACCGGATGTTGCGAAAATGTGAACTGTTAATGATTGCTCAGGCAGTACAACTCACAAGCAGTCAGGATGCTGTATACAGAATGAGCAGTGTGGGTGTGTGAGTGAGGGAGAGAGAAAGGAGGTAGTAGCAGTCCTTCCAAGCAAGGCAATGCATCGTGACAACCATGGAAAAGGGTGCCCCTCAACTGCTTTTGCCTAGCCAAGACCTACAAGCTCTTGTTTGGTATACTAACAGAGGTACAGTCTGAGCATACACTACTAGGGTTTGTAATGAAGAGCTAGAATTTACAGGTTGGTTGCATGTGGACAGAAACTTGCTGAGCAAAGAGCAAGTCTAGCAGCATTGGAAACAGCAAAGTCTGTGGGTGCAATGGTAGCGCACACTACCCCTGGTTCACTTAGAGAACGACAATTTTTGAGGTTTCCTCCTCTCAATCAGTTAGTGCTACTTTACCTATGTTATCGCATGAATTATGAACTGCCCCTGGTACTATGTGTTGTGGTTGCTGCTCCTATCAAAAGGCAGGAGTAGTTGAAATTGCTTGCATTGAAAATTTTGGCAAGAGTGCTTGGGTTATTTTGGATTTAACGTATTTTTTACCTTCAGGTTGGTTTGCAATCTTCCATACATGCTTTATAAGAACATGACCCTCTCCTCTCACAATAAATAGCTTTCACAGATACCAGAACCACCTTATAAGGACATGTGAGCTCGGACATTGACATGTTGTTGTGCACACACATTTTTTTAGCATGCTCACCAGTGGCTGTTTGAAGTAGCTGTTCATGTTCATGTTCCCTTCAGGGGACAGTCTCTGCGTATCCATCAAGAGAAATAGAGGGGTGAGGGTGAGAAAATGACTGTTGGCTTCTGGCTTGTAGGGCAATGTATCCTGTAAGCAATAAAAGAGGAAGTGAAGTACTGTGGAGAGCAGTGGCAGGCCCCCTGAAACCATTTGTTCCTGCCAAAGTGCGCATTCAGGACTTCCATCGTACGGAAGACATTGCGGCTGTTAGGGCCTTAGTAGGCTCTAGCCCCCCAGAAGAGGGACTAGAGCCCCAGTGACACTTCTTCCCTGCTGTTGCTGTCAATGGTGGTGGGCCGAGGATCCTCCAGAAAGCCAGTTCATACCAGTTTGGGAAGGGGCTATTCTTGGCGCGGGTAGCTGCAAGCTGGGGACCTGCATCTGGGGTTTGTGTGACTGGTTATGACCCCCTATTGCAACTTCAACTGGTTCACGTTGAACTGTTATGTCTGGTAGTCCATGTGCTGTTGCAACTGCAATCCGGCATCATTTTGTGATGCCCCTGCACTAGAAGACATGGCCCTCGTAGTGCAAGCAACTGGGAGCTCCCACAGATGACAAGGCCATAGTTGGCTGTTGTTGTGGTGCAGACCAGTGTTGGACTGGTGTTGTATTTTGAACATACCAGACTGGTACTGGTATAGAGGCCTTCGTCCGATTGCGATACCAGGGCATTATCCATACTGGTCTGGTATTAACAGAAACAAAACTTGCATGGTGTGATATTTATATCCAATCAATAATGATTATATTTTTATTATAATAAATATGCGATAACTAACATTGTTGTTAATGCTTTGGAATACGGTGGTGACACAACACATGCTAGCAAAGGGAATATGGTGGTGACAACACATGCTAGATAGTGTACTTAACACTATTTATAGGTTTGATTGTTTTGGCCTGCTAACTTACCCCGTCATTCACACTGGCCAAAACTCGGTCCAGGGCTCACTGGCCAAAACTCGGTCCAGGGCTCCAGCATTTGAACGCTCATACCCACTGCACTTCATTGTAAGTAATGCCCAGCATAACCCTTTATCCAGTCGGGACAGCTCTAGTATTATTGGTTGGGACGCATTTGCTAAGGATTTTATGCTGATCAAACAGATCGGCGTGACTCGTTACAGGTTCCATTGACTGTATGTTCAGGCCCTCTCTGGTTCGTCCAAAAGCCTAAGAGAAGAATTTTCTTCATGGCAAATTGCAAAGTTGCCAACTGCAGATTTATTAGAAAACTTTGTACACATGTGTCTCACAGGATAGAACAACAGCATTTAGTGTTCTGTTTGGCACTCACTTTGTCCCCACCTCTCAACCTAACAGTAGCAGGGCACATAGACAGCTCCTGCTGAGCCTTGGCCACTATTCCTTCTTTACTGGGACTGAAGAAATACCGTGAAGTGGGACTCCCTGCTTGATTATCAAGCTGCATAGTGGGCAGGTACTTGAGCGAGCGTTGTACCAGGAATCCTACTTCCATCCCTGGGCCATGCCGCTCATGCTCCTTCCGGTTGCCGATGTCCAACAACTCTGACCCTGACAGATTCATGCTGTCTGCCTCTGAGAGCCCTAAAACAGTGTATCCCAAGGAAGGACTGGACCCTCTGACTTGTGTCTCCTCCATCTTGCTGGCAAGCTCTGCCGCCTGATAGACCAAGTCATGGACAATGCTGCTGCAAAACAAAACTCGTTCTGTGACCTCTGCAAGTGTCATACTCCCTGGAACCAACGTTTGTTCACACCTGCTCTGGCTGCTGTAGCTGCTGCTGCTAGTCGCTTCTGCAATAATCCACATTACCACCATGTCAAATCACTCACTCACTGTATTGCATCAACATCTGTTCATTCTCAAACTGTGTTTTGAAACAACATGCATTTGCACTTCCCAATACCATTTAACTGTCAGAGGTAATTAATTCATAGGCTTGACCGTGTACACTGTATAATGTGCATATGGACAGCATAGCACATTGAATGCCATGTCCCAAGGAAAATACGACCCTTTGGCAGAGAAGCTTGCACGAAAAATCCTGTACCCTGCAGACTCTTGTTGTCATCACAAAAACCAACAACGATTCAAACCCTCCTAATTCACAGCTGTCTTTTCCTCCCTCCAATAGGCATACCAGTTTTCACCCCTTGTGGTCCACCCCTCATTAAGAACCACCTTAACGTCTGTGGCTGGCTGTGTGCCATAACTAACACGGTATATCACAAATGGCAGAAGATACCTAGAGAACTATGCTCCCACTCAAAGTTTTCTGCAACTGAGCCAGAACGCACTGTGATGTTTGAGAATCTACTCTGGTTCTGCTCGTCTGTCGCTGTCCCCTCCGATTGGCACTGACTTAATTGCGCGCCTCCTGCACCACCAGGCTGAACCACAAGAGCAGCAGAACTGGCGCTCACTGACCTCGTCGTCCTGATTTGTCGACCACCTGCCAGCTTAGCACTTCCATTGAACTTCTTACCATTGCAGGGTGCCTGCTCAGAAACCTCCACACCCACGCTCGGAGTGATTTTATTCTCCAGCTGACCTGCAGCATTCTTTTTACGCCCAAATCTGAATGAGGACAAATGCTTCCCATTGCTAGAGCCTGTTGATTTAACCTTCTCCATGATCTGCTCTTTAACTTGGTCCACACTGTGCACTGTTTCTACTGTCTTTGAGTGAGGTAAGCCCATTACCGCAGACATTTCAATGCCCTTCACAGCATTGACCATCTCCCAGTCAGATTCATCCTTTATATCCGTGTTCCTGTCCTCACAAGCCTTGTCACCAACTGGAGTTTTGTTGCTGTGCAGGGACTCCTCACATTTCAAACTATCAAGTGCCCTTATATCTCTTACAAGGTAAGTTTTTCTGGTCTCCAGTTCACCTCTCGACGCCAGCACATTTTCAGCACTGCAATTTTCTATCATCTGCAAATTACTATTAGTATGTGGTCCCAAAATGTCTACAAAGTAATCCAACTCTGGTGACATTGCTTCTTTAGCTTGATCCAGGTCTTGTCTGCTTCCTCCATGGAAGCTGCTACTCCTTGCACTGTCAGCAGGGAGTTCCAACCTGGTGTCGAAGTACTTTGTACTTTGACTGTCTGGGAGCCCTGACAGAAACTCCCCCTGAGTTTCAACTAGGCAAACTTCAGGTGGCAGAGAAAGTGGCTCACTCACATAGAATTCTAGCTCAGATTGTTTTAGCTTAAACCTGGTGTTCGAGCCAGAGTGTGGATCTTCCCACATTAAATTGCTAGGGCACGAGGAACTTGTGTCTGTGCTCTGGGACAAATCTATGCTGCTCACCGATGTTGAAGTCCTTCCACCTGACTTCAAGGAGGTGTTCTTCAACAAAGCACCTTGCAATCCCTGACTGTTTCTGCATAGCCCTCCATTAGTAGCCGCCAAGGGCCTTGAAAGCCCAAAATTGGTTGCTGCCTCAACTGCTCGCTCCTGTGGATTGCAGTTCTGCACTTCCTCCCAGCTGGGGTAACACATGGGATCAAAATGCTGAACAAGGCTATGATTGACCCTGTTACTTTGCTCTAGGCCTACAGCCAGGGATGTCACGTGGTCTGGATCTGGGGTTTCCAGCTGCTTTAATTCCTTCCCTGGCTCACCAAGTGAAACAGACTTGGATTCATCTACCCAGTATGACATGCCCTTCAATGCCAGAGAGGGCTTGCCACTTTCACACAATTCTGCTTCCAAATCCACAGAGATATGTGGCTCTGTCGAATCATGCATATCAGCTGCCTCAAGCACTTCCTTTGGTTGTGTGTACTTGACATTCTTACATCGAACAAGAGGGGCATTGGTTTCAACATCCAGGGGTTCAAGACAAGTTTTCTCCTCATCATTGAACCAAATATCAGTAATATTGGAAGCACCTGTTCCCCGCACCACACCTCCACATGGGTCTTCTGGGATATCAACAAATGCTTGCTCCTCAGCTGGGACTTGTCTATGACAAATTTCCTGAACATCTTGTCCTTCAGATTCCTGACTGCAAGCATCCTCTGGCTCGTCAGGCTGCAGCATATGCACATTTACAGTGGACTCGCAAATTGTGCTACTCAAAATATCTCGAGTTAAGGCATCGTCGCCCCCACATCTAGGTACACGACAGGCTTCTAAGTAAGGGTCCTCTACATGGCTATCCATAAGCATACTTTCTGTAATCCTCACAATATTAATTGATTTATGAGCTTCTTGGTAATGCTTCCCATTTTCTCTGCAGCCAGCTCCATTTGTATGAAATATCTGACCAACTGCCTGAATAGGGTCCTCAATCTTGGTAATGAGTTGTTCTCCATCCTGGTTCCCAAACTTCGGCTCTTGCCCAACTTCATTGCTTGCGTTTTCAAACTCCAAATCGAACCCCTTGTCCTTCTCTCTGAGCGTAGAAATTTCCCCCCCTCTCCTTGCAGGGACCTTAGCAGTTTCTTGGGCAGGGCTTTCAACCTTAAATTCAGAAGAGATTTCACCTGAACTCCTGCAGGCCACCGCATCACATGACTTCATATTGGAGGTCACCAAGGAGTGAGACCTGGCGTTCTTGTCTGTCTCCCTCTGCCGATCCTCCTCGTTCTGTATCTGTCTCTTACATTGAAAGCCCCTCATTATTTCATGAAGCTTGGGCTCATCACTATCCAGACCAGGAGCCTCCACCTTTGCTCCAAAACCATCTACTCTGTCAGTATGCTTCTTGCAGAAGTCTTCTATGCAGTCACACCAGTGAACTTCTTTGTCGTCCCTCTCCAAAGTGCATTCTACCTCCTTTTCACAATGTGAGCTTTCTTCACCTCTGTTTCTAGTGGGATCACCTGATCCATGACAATGAACCTTGTCCTTCTGACCCAAAAAGTTGATGTTCACAGTGTGAGAATCCTGACATTGTTCCAAGTTGCGGTGCTGGTAAGGACTACATGTACTCATCTTGTCCCTTTCCCCAGTGAACACTGGTTGTCCATCCTGCTTACACTTTGGGCTCTCTGTTTGGCTAATTTCGTTGGGGCCCAGAACATCATGGCAAGACAGAGTACCACTGAAAGGTAAAGACGTCACATCACTCCCGTATTCTGACTCCTTGCTGAAGTCCAATTTAGGACTGTCCACATGTCGACACAAGCCACTCTCATCATCCTCGACTGCACAATCTAGGGGCTCTTGCAGGCGGCCTCTCTCTTTGTACGTAACCAATCCCCCAACTTCCACACAAGCAGTCTCAACTTTGACTACCATGTTATCTACAACTCCCTGTGCACATTTAGGGTCTTTGAAGTATTCTGAGTTAATGCCCTCAGGATGACGATCGTGCATGATCAATTCATCTGCTTGTCTCAACAAATGCAGCCCTTTCGGTCCATCCTCATTGTGGGAGCATCCATTCCCTCTGATTCTAGCAGACTCGCCACCTTCCTTACAGGCTGTCTGACCCTTGGGGACTGAATAGTTGATGGCCAGACTCCCAAGCTCAGGCTCAGTACTGTTTGCCAAGATACGGTTTTCCAAGAGGCTGAATGAATGCACCTTATCATTTGCCCTCACTGAATCAAACTCTTGGGCCCTCTTGAACTCCTTCTCTTCGGAGTGGGTTTGCTCGCAACTCATATAACTAGGGAAGTAGTCATTATCACCCAAGTTTGTCCCCTCGGAGCAAGGGAGACTCTCCACATCATTCCTATCCATGTATGCGTGCTCATGTGGCTTGCTGTCCCTCTCATATTGGTGGGTATCCCAGCTGGAGTTCTTGACCCCCTCTTTATCAAGCACAAGGACCTCAGCATGTCCCCCCGGTGACAACCGTCTCCCTCTGTCACTCAATGAGTCGTCCTCTGCCTCACTGTTATGTACCACACTAGCACCCTGGTCTGAACTGGCAGTGCTGCTCGGAGTCGTTGGCTTTGAGTCTGTACCTATGTGTGGTTTCCTAAGGGAGATAGAGGCCCTGCTGCTGTGGAATGATGAGATTGAGGTGAAAGTCATGAAAGGTCTAAAGCCATTGGGTGAGCTTTGATGGACATCCTGTAATTTGAATGACATACATCATTGAGTCAGGACTGCATGTGAGGTTGATTGGTATGGCAAGTCCAACAAGTAAGTCTTAATGCAGCAACTGCAAGTGAGCTTTTCTGTGATTGTAATGTGAGACAACATCCCAGGGCCCAGATTCATTTTCACGGCAAGAATCTGCACTTGTCCCCTGGAAAACCTCAGGCACAAACTAGAACAGGAAGCAAATCCTGACTGCAGTTTCCAAAAGATTCCAGCTAATAAATCTTAGAAGTGCCCTCTGGATTAAAAACTGCAAGGTATATCAGGAAGAAAACAGTATATACACCTCACACTGAAACCTGTAGAGCTGACATATTGCTTACCAAGTGGCGTGCAGGAGAGTCCAGAGACTTTCTGGAAAATGAGGTCTGAGGCAAATCTCTTTGGGACACAGGTCGCTTCGCCTGCAGGCTTGGGCGTGGATTCAGGAGGTCTTCTTTGGGTACTGCCGACCGCCGTCCATAACCTGCCCGCTCTGGGGTGACTCTCCTGCTCGATATTACAGACTGTGAAGACGCCTCAAAACTACTGTCATCGTCAGACGATGCACGACTAGACTGGACACTGGAACGCTCTTGGTCCTGGCTATTGGAGCTATGGCTCCAGAAAAAAGTTGGGGAGGTGGCATGGCCCCAGGACTTTCCATTTCTTTCTAGACCTTCAGAGGTTCGCACCACACCACTGTTAAACCCTGCAGGCCGTCGTGGAGCTGAGGTGGGTCGGTCTAAGGTGCGCAAATTTGGGGGCGTCTCTGACGGGAAGTCATCTGGCAAGGCAGGATGCGCTCTTGGTGATGATGACCGGCCCCTTGCAGGTGCTGGGTTGCTGCCTCTTGCGGGAGAGCTTCCCCGGCTGCTGCCTCTCACAGGGGAGCATCCTCGGGCTGCTGTAGAGCCAGTTGAGCTGGTGCCTCTAGTAGGAGAAGGACCAGCCCTACTAGCAGAAGCAGACAGCCGACCACTTACAGGGCTTGAACTTGACCTCTGCAGAGTAGGTGTGGAGGGCCTACCTGTAGGAGTAGAGGGCCTGGAGGGCCTAGCTGTAGGGGTGGAGGGCCTAGCTGTAGGAGTGGAGGGCCTTGCTGATGGACTTGAGTGCCTAGGCATACAAGAGGACAGCCTTGCTGTAGGTGTTGAAGGTCTCGTAGGGGTGGAAGATCTGGTGGGCGTGGAAGGCCGGGAGTTACGTGTATCAGCAGGTGCTGGAGATGCTCGAGATCTAGAATTGCTGTGAAATGGGCTTCCACTGCTCGCCCGTTGAGGGCTTGGATTGCCTCGTGTGGCTTTCGGAGAAGGGTCTGATCGACCACTCGATATCTGCGGACCCACCCAGAATATCTCAGAAAGAGCCTTTATGTTCAACAGATTTCAACATCTTGCACATCTTTGTGAACAATAGTAAGCCAAACCTCATGAAGTGTGCAGCAAAAGTCCAAACTGGCAATAATATGGAAACTTACTCTTGATGTCTTGATGGCAGAGAGTGAGGAATTCTTCAGAACAGCTTGATGCAAGGCACTGTAAGCTGCTGATTCGCTATCCAGTGATGGAAAGAGTGGTGTGGCTGGGGGTGTCAATAGCCTGTAGTATCAGAACAACCCCGGGCCATATGCACTTCCCGCAGTCATCAAAACCTTAACATCAAGGTGTGACACCAGAGTTTCAAGGCAAGGAAAGGGAAGAGAGAGAGAGAACTTGCTTCTTAAAGGTGCCCGAAGATAGGAAGAAACAGAACTTGTTTGATGGGGGGCAATGTCAGAGCTACTGCAATAAATCTTGGTTGTAAACCTATGTAACAGGCTTTCAGTGAGAAAAGGTCACACTTCAGCTTTGAGATGAGTGCAATATTTAGGATAGCTTAGAATGCTATTGCAATATAGACAGACATAACAAGCTTTGCTTCCACACTGAATTACATTATACTGCAGCCCTTCCTGGAGATAAAATGTGGATAGGTAGCTAGAAAATCCTGGATCCAGCCTTCCTATTTTTTATGACTCCATCGCAAATGTTCATCATCCTATTAATGCAAGTTACTATTGGGACATGAAAGTAGTTTTAAAGGCTGGAAGGGAAGAGGTTGAGTGTACACAGACTTGAGTAAACCACAAACATATAGGAAGGAAGAAGAAGCTGACCAGTCATAGTCATTCTTGTCTATATCAGAATTGAGCAAGTCGCTCCCCACTCCTTTTCGCTTGATGGGGGGGGCTGCACCTTGGTATCCTGATAGTCCACCAAACTTAGTGGCTACAACAGAAACCACAACTCTCAGTTAATAACTCACTCCCTCCCATAAAGTCTTCATTTCCTCCATTTGTCAAGTCTTTCCAACCATGGTATCCACTTGTAGTCCTCTCCTCATGTCTACATTTTTTCTCAGATGGCCACTCTGCCTTCCTAATGCAATGTACTGGATTGTATGTAAGAATTGACCATAATTTCAGAGTTATGGCCGAGTGTGTTCAGAGAAGACTAGACAACTGAATACGCAATGAGAATGAGCCATATTGTATAATGATCAAGAATCTACAGGATAAAACTGTACTCTAGAGGCCCTCCAAAAACCCCTTTCCTCTATCTGCCATTTCCATCTTAACCTCTAGAATGTCACCATGACTCCATCTCACACCTCGAAGTTCCCCTCTTCTATGCTGCCCATCAGCCTTCAACCTCTCCACCTTCACAACACATCATTTTCATTGATTTTGTGGTTCACAAACGTTGTTGCCTTCCTACTTGCCCTTCCCACCGTGCAATGGCTATCACCTCTCGGTGGCATTATCAATCATGAACAGTGCTAGAATGCGGCACCAACTTTCCTCTTCCTAGCCTGAGTTTCTCTCTGCCAGGTCTACACCTGACACTAAACATGCCATGTGGTTCTTGGAAAAAAACTGTCTTTCTAATTGTATCTTGCAAATGCACAAAACCTTTGAGCATATGGTCCCGAGCGAGCTGAAAGAGGGGCAGCAGACACGGAGATACCCAAAAATCACAAAGGGAAAGGGGGATGAAAAGGAGATAGGGGAAGCAGTGGCTAGGAAGAGGGCATACAGAGAGAGGCTTCGAGGTCCTGAGTGTTTGGATGCAAGAACTGAGTGTGCTCCCGAGTGCGCATATCCTTGAACAAGGCCAGGTCTTCGTCCTTCTCCTTCACCATGCTGCCGGTACTGCGCCCGCGGCGGTGCTGTCCAGCAGCCGCCCACGTCCCTCTATCCATTCTGATGTCCCTGTGTCAGGCGCTCTCCAGCATCCTCCGGAAGCCCTTTACTTCGATGACGCCAATCCGCGCATATCGCTGCCTATCTGACTCCATAGAGCACCTGGAGGGAACTTGTATCGACATCCATCCGAAGAAAACCAATGTAGCACCATCAGGACAGGAACCTGAACGCATCTTCACTTCGAACTGCTTCCAGCGGTCTGCTGCGCCACAAACAAAAAGTGCTGCTGCAGTTGATGAAAAAAATTGAGCTGGTGGAAGAGGATGTTTGGGTGCAAGAGGTATTGCAACACTGCATAAGCTCAGCTGAGTAAACCTTATCCCTTGACCTCCACACTTGGGCAGGCAGTAACCTTCTTCCTTGCCACTCTCACCAGCAGATTGTCAATGCCTGGCACAAGCATAGTACTCCTCCTGTCCGTCTCCACCTACGCTATTCAAACCCTTACCTTCTACCGCCTGAAGCCGAACATTTCGTGCATAGCAACAGCAAGCTTGCCATCCTTGCAAGCCCAGCTGCTACTTCTTACACTGCTATTAATGCCCACACAAACTGCCATCGGAATATTGGCAGCATTGTGAGACAAGCAGGCCCGCTGCCACACTGCGGTTCCCAAGCTCCACCGCCACAGCAAGCCAAGGCGACAGACGAGGAATTGGGAAAGGAAGTCCGGCACGTGCGAACAATGGCAGAGAGCTGCAGCCTGCTGCTGCTGCAGCTCGCGCAGACACGAGAGAGAGACTTTGGCTTCTTTGACACTGCAACACTGCGACTCCGTAACTTAGTCTTACTTACTTATATCACCCCAACAACTTGGCCAGTTTTTCAGCGTCCACCTCCGCATTTTGCTACAATCCTGCACTGTTGCTTCATTTCAATTCCCAAGACTGCAAATCTGTTCCGTTATGTTATGTGTTGCCCCACCGACTCGATCGTCTCGACTCTCGACACAAGTGGGTCCCGTCGTCCCGTCCCGACCGATGTAAAGATGATTGGACATCTAAACGGGGATGGCTGCAATTACATCAAAACATTCGCCCTCCCTTTGAGGCCCTCAAATCCAGGAAGGCCCCACACCAAGGGCCTTCCCCTCATGTGGACCAATATGGGCAATCCCGCATTTAATCTCAGGTCACTACAATGAAGGATGGAGTGTCGCCTTTGGCATGTGAAGGGCAAGTTGAGAGGAGTGGGAGAGGGAAGACAAGGGTCTATTGCCAATTTTAGGCCGCCTGATGTTGTGACTTGTGACTCATATCTTGGTGCAGGGTCACAATATCAAACAGCCCATTACTATCTTGATCCAGTATAGCTGAGGGTGGCGGCTGACTTTTGGATTTCGTCCCCCATGGGGACAGGCCTTCCTTAGGCACAGAAAATAGAAGGGGTGGGGGGATCCATGTCCTCATGTCAAGATGGAGGGAACATTCACCACTCTCCTGCCATGTGATGGTTGGCACAAGAGAGTCCCCAGGGTTGCAAACGAGGCTAGTAAAACCTCTGTAATGTCATGTTCCATGTACATTGTGCCTTGTCTCTAGAGTGCATAATAGGCCTCGCCCACATGAATCCCATGGTGGGTTACTTTAATGAGTTCTGACATTGCAGACCAAACAGAGGTCATACCAAAGGTTGTGAATTATGTACAGTGAGGAGGGATTAGTTAGGTAGGTAGGAGAGTGCTGACTGCTGACAGTGTAGGTTAATGTGATGATTGATGCAGTCAGATTTGGGCAGAATTCAATGCCACCAGAGGACATTGGGTATGCAAGAACAAAGCCATTTACCGCATGCGAGGGAAAATTGACGAATTGCACATTGGCATGGTTGAGGGTGGTCCACAGAATCCGAGCACAGGGGACAGTTGGTTTATTGACGTGGGATTGGGCCTCGAACATTTTCCATAGCGGTTCAGTTGAGATGTTGCCTGGTGTGTCTGTTAGTGTATCCAGATTGGGTTGGGTTCCGAGGTTGAAGATAGAGTTGGGTGTCCTTTTGGGCTTGGTATTGAGATTTTGTCGAAACCAGTGTTGGACCGATATATAGGTGCGGGTTATCAACTTCAGGTTAATGGTATGATACCAGTGGGGTACCTACAAGGGCAGGACCATGCAATACCCTGGTAGGGCAGGATACATGGACTTCTAAAACCCTGGCACAAACCAGACTAATCTGGTCTTCTTCCTCACACTACCACTCCAATACCATGCATGCGCTACCATGCATGCGCCGGTTGAGGGAGAGGATGGAGGGGTAGGGTTTAGGGTAGTTTTTAAGGGATACTAACTACATGGAGCGTTTTCAAGAGGGCGCTTCAATGAGGATGGAGGCATATTTGGGCCATTCAAATGGCCATTTCAATATTGAAATGGGCCATTTGGTCTACTCAAATGACCATTTGAATATTGGAATGAGCCAATTTGGTCTATTCAAATGGCAGTTTGAATAGCTCAAACGACCATTTCATTTTTGGTATCCCTGTCCTACTGCCTTCATGGCCTCCACAAGGTTATTTTTTCCCTGTTTTTTATTGAACCTTACTATGTGTTCTTTGGGCTCGGCCTTTCATTCTTAACTAGGGTAGCCTATGTCGTTGGCCCAAGTGTCCAGTGTCATCTAAGTCCAAGTGTAATCCCTATATATCCAAGTGTGTCTCATATGTCGAGGCCCATGTGTCAAGAATTGAAATCGATATACTAAAAGAAGTTGGATGTTTGTTTAGTTACAAAGAATGTGTGGTACATGAATGAACTAATGTTCAAAGAATATTGTAAACATGAACAAAATGAGCGACAATCTAATGTAATTGAGAAATTAGAATTTGGTGAAAGAGTTACATACAATCATATATTTGAAAAACCAGTTTATTTTTTTCCGTGAATTTATTGAGTAGTAATATATCCAATCATTATTGATATATCTCCCATATGTCCATTGTCGAGGCTCAAGTGCGACCTCTAGGGTAGCATGTGCCGTTGGCCCAAGTGTCCAGGGTCATCTAAGCCCAAGTGCAATCTCCTATGTATCCAAGTGCGTATCCTATGTTGAGGCCCAAATGCGACCTCTAGGGTGTAGTGTGCCGTTGGCCCAAGTGTCCAGTGTCATCTAAGCAATCTCATATGTATCTAAGTGAGTCTCCTATGTCAAGGCCCAAATGCGACCTCTAGGGTAGTCTATGCCGTTGGCCCAAGTGTGAAGAATTGAATCTAAGACCAAGTGCAATTTCCTATGTATCCCAGTGCGTCTCCTATGTCGAGGCCCATCTAAGCCCAAGTGCAATCTCTATGTATCCAAGTGCGTCTCCTATGTATCCAAGGGCATCTCCCATGTGCGTCTCCCATGTCAAGGCCCATCTAAGCCCAGTGTGCAATTTCCTATGTATCCAAGTACGTCTCCCATATCAAGGCCCGAATTTTTTTTTTCCATGAATTTATTGAGTAGTAATATATCCAATCATTATTGATATATCTCCCATCGAGGTGTTCCAAGAAAACCCACTTTTCTATTTTTCCCAAATTTCCAGCACCCAAAAGTACTTAAAATTCGACATCTCCCACACCACATATCCAAAAATCATGAGACCAAGCCGATGCACCCCTTCTCATCAAGCGGCTTTCCAACGGTACCAGGCACCAGGGCTTGGGCCCCGCGGTTTGGGAGATCTCAATGCTACAAAATAAAACGAAACAAAATAAACAAGCAGCTCCGCCACAAGAGACTCTGTCCTTTGGTGATTTTGTGGTTGTTGTTTTATACTTTTTCAAGGGCTTCATGAATCATTCCCATCAACCCTCTATAGACTAGGCTTAATGGATAAGCCTAGTTCTCTCCCTAAAGATGCCTCCACAATGCCTCTATCCCTTGCGGGTCCCATCAACCCTCTAAAGACTAGGCTCTCTCTCTCTCTAGGCTAAATGGATAAGCCTAGTTCTCCGTTCTTTGCCTAGCTCCGCCTAGGCAAGAAGTCTCCACAATGCCTCTATCCCTTGCGGAACAGAGCCAACAAACAAACTAGCTTCCTTCGTATATTGACTAGGGTAGCCTGTGCTGTTGGCCCAAGTGTCCAGGGTCATCTAAGCCCAAGTGCAATCTCCTATGCATTCAAGTGCATCTCCTATGTCTAGGCCCAAGTGTGACCTCCAGAGTAGTCTATGCCATTGGCCCAAGTGTCCAATGTCATCTAAGTCATCCAAGTCTATTCATTTTTTTTAACTACGAAATCTACGACCTGATTTGAACTGGAGACCTTTTCCTTGATATCCGTCCTGTCGAGGCTCCAACCATTGTCTAGCGACCAAAAATACTTGAAATTCGTTTTAGCCATTTATCATCAATTTTTTTCCACAGAGCCTACGACCAGATTTGAACCGGAGACCCTTCCCTTGATATCTCTCATGTCGAGGCTCCAACCATTGTCCCAGGAATGCCCACTTTGCCATTATTCATGAATTTCCAGTGACCCAAAGTACTGGGAATTCCACATCTCCCACACCGCAAGTCCAATAATCATGAGACCAAGTCGGTGCACCCCTCCTCATCGAGGGCTTTCCAACAGTACCAAGCATTCAGGGTGGGGCCCCGCAGTTTGGGACATCTCAACTCTACAAAACAAATCAAAACAAAAAAGCAAATGCATGCAATTCATGCAAGCCCTGTCCTCTAGTAATTATGAATAGATAGTAAAAATCTGGAAGATCACACAGTGTTTATTAATAAATATCGCGGTAACAGAGCCCTGAATCACTTGGGTGGCACGTAAGGTAATATCTAATATCCTCATTTATGGCATGCACAAGAAGTTGAACTCTAGACTTAAAGGCCAAACAAAACTGGTTGTGACCATGAAACTGTTGATCTAGAGGATGTCATTCATTAGAAATATGTGCAAAATATTCTGGTGGCAACTATCTTGATCAAATTGGAAGTCTAATTGAAAGTATTGATGTTAAAGTAGCTGAAACCCTTTGCATAGTCCTGCCTTAAGAAGGTAGGGCCAACAAAACAAAACAAAGCAAACGTCTCGATTCATATATTGATATGATTTAAAGGATATTTTTATTTTTATTATTTTTATTTTTTATTTTTTTGAAGAGTTTGAAAGAGTCCTAAGACCTTGGCACCAGGCTGGTATGAAAACCAACTAAAGGGTAGTCTACAAATAAATTTTGAAAATTAATATCTATCAGTTTTGGGATATAAAAATATTTAAAAATTTGACATGATATTCACTTTTTCGACAGTAGATAAAATAATCTCTATGAGAATCTTCGCTTTCTACCACAGTGAAAATTCCGAGTTGTGTAGCTATCGGCCATGGTTATCCTACCTTATATGTTGTTGTCTCTGTTCCCTGCTTTTTCGTGTCTCGTGTCTCTTATACGTTGCTTTCCGTGCTTTCTCGTGTCTCGAGTTTGTGTGATTTAGGCTTATCATTGTTTTGAACAAATCTGTCGTAGGAAATTGCGCTGGCAATCCGTTGAGGCTTTGAAGTTTATCTGTGGAGGGATTGTAGATCCTTGCAAGATGCAGATCTTTGTGAAGACCGGTTGGGCAGGAAAGACGATCACCTTGGAGGTGGAGAGTTTTGATACCATCGATAATATCCTCGCCGGTAAGCAGTTGGAGGATGGCCGAACCCTAGCCGATTACAATATTCAAAAGGAGTCCACCTTGCATCCGGTGTTGCGTCTTAGGGGAGGCATGCAAATTTTTGTCAAGACGTTGACAGGGAAGACCATCACCTTGGAGGTGGAGAGCTCTGACACCATCAGTAACATGAAGATTAAAATTCAAAGACAAGGAGGGCATACCTCCTGACCATCAGCGTTTGATTTTTGTCGGAAATGAGCTGGACGATTGCCGAACTTTGGGCGATTACAATATTCAAAAGGGGTCCACGCTTCGCCTCAAGGGGGAGGAGGTATTGCCTGAGAAGGAGGATGTAGTCAATAAGGTGAAAGAAGATGTTACTACATATATGGCATTTTGGCGGGATCAGTTTGAGTCATGGAAAAACTTCAGAAGTTGTCATCCAAAGTTGCTGGCAGGTGGAGATGTGGTGGAGAGCCTACAGATGAGGCTATGCTATCACCTGCACAATTCGGAAGTTGGTAAGGAGATTTCAGATAAAAATATATCTTTTTTTCCATTCAATAATGGATTGGGTGTTGTGTCTTATGCACAACTCGTGTGGCACAGTTAGTGTAAGCACAAGGCTCAGAATTGGGTTGGGTATGAGAAAGAGTGGAACTATTATTGTATGCGATATGTTGAGTTGGAGTACAATGATGATCTTATCCACAAGGGCTACTTTTTTGAGATTCCTCATATTGAACGTGAGGATGGAGTTATCTGAGTATATTACACAGTTGAAAAAAATCGCAATGATGCAGCCTACTGTTTCTCTACTGCTATACAACAAACCCAAAGTAGTGGTGGAGGAGGAGCTCTCCTCGGTCCAAAACTTCATGACCTTCTAGATTATCCTATTGCAGATTTGACACCTACATTCATGGCAAAGTTACTTGGTATGATTCGCAATTTGTCAAATTTCTCCAACTTGCCGGAGTCGTTGCAGGTATGTAAGTTGTGACATGCAACTCTTTTTCATCAAATCTGTTCTTGAGAGTCATAGGTTTTTGGATTCGGATCAGACTCAGCTTGTTCTAGCTTTGTTTGTTCGTCCACCTATGCTTCACTAGTCTTCGAAATTCGATTTAGGGTTTAGGATTTAATGTTGACTCACAAAAGCACAAGCAGATGACGCTACCTCTACTATAGTGTTGGGCCCTATCATTTCTGTACTGTCACATATCTCAAATGTGAAAACAGTGAAGCTCTAAACATTGAAAGTTTTAAAAACTACTATTGTCCTTAAGAGGTGAAGTTGTGAAAATCTTCTTTGATATTGTAGCACACAGGTTGTACCCTCTCCCGATTGCTCTTGCATGCCTAATACCAGATACCCTAAGATAATCGAAGCTATTTCTTAGAAGCATAACCGTTTTGTTTAGCAACCCAAGTCTTGGCAGAAAAGGGTAGAAGAGAATGTCAAGTATATCAGTACTGAAGAATTGACCCTACTAGTTTCCTGGAGGTGGTTGTGTCCGAGCATGTCTGATGCCCAAAGACTGTCCGATGAAAATAAAGTTATGCATAAGACTTCCACTACAGGAAAAGAGGGGGGGTTTTCGACGTTGCAGCCACGCCGCAACGACGTAAAACAACCCTTTTCGGGGAGGGGGGAAGAACCAAAATTACGATGCCCGGGTGTCACAAGCCCGTCGCCAAAAAAACGTCGCAAATTTGCGACCAATGGGATTTGCAAAAAAGCGAAACCGCAATTAGCGACGCCGACACGATTAGCGATGTCCGGGCGACGGAAAAAAAAAAAAAAAAAAAAAAAAACAACCTACTCTGCAATGCAGAATTAACACCGTCCGGGTGCGACGCCCAGACGTCGCAATTTAAGGGGGTACATTTAAATTTAGGCGGAAAATTTTGAATTTAAAATTTGAATTTCAAAAATTTATTAACCATTGACTCCGGTGTTGACCATTGACTCCGATTTTGTTTAATGGCGATATGTTCATTGTTCTACATATATCATGCAATGCATACTTGAACCTAAGACCTCCACGTTATAACATTTCTAAGACACTACATACTAATCATCACACCTACGCTACAACTATGTATTACAAAAGCAATCTATATATATACATATGAAGATTTACTTCAAGTTCCTTCTAAGGGGGTCCTTCTTGTGACGTCGGGGAGTTGCAACCTCCACAGCCTTAGTGCCCAGCCCCAGCCCCAGCGTCGTCGTCGTTGTTGCCCCCCCCCCCCTCCAGGCGCCCCAAGCGACGTCCTTGTGATGACCTAAGCTGACTTCAATACCATTGCGCCCCTGTGACGACGCCGTTGTGACCCCCTAGCATCGCAGCGTTGGGCGTCCCAGCGCGGGGCGTCCTTAGTGACGCTTTTGTGAAGCTGAGGGCCGCAAAGCCCCATTAAAATATTAAATTTAAAATTTAAAAATAATAATAATAAATTTTTTAAATTTATATAAATTTATTTTAAAAAAAAAAAAAAAAAAAAAAAAAAAAAAAAAAACTCCAATTGTGGTGATGCTGTTGCGACGCCCTGGCGTCGCAGAGGCGCTGGGGAGCCCTCAGTGATGCTCAGCAGTTGCAACGACCCAAAAAAAACAAAACGACGTTGGGGGGTCGTAAGAAAAAAATCCGTCACAGCGAGGGCCATCTTTCCCCTTTCATGTCACCTTGTGACGGCTGGGCGTCGCAATGATGTTGCAGCGGGGGATTGCGACGCCGGTGCGTTGCAAAAAACGCCGCGGGCTCAACGTCGCGGGCTCAGCGCCGCGCGGGGCGTGGGGGCGCTACTAACGTCGCAAACCCCCCCCCCCCCCCCCCCCAAAATTTGTTGTAGTGTTCCCCGACCTTGTTTCCGGTCTGTGACATGGGCGAGAAGCTTAAGGATGATCTGAAAGACCATTGACACTAGACTGAAATTTAAACTCAGGGTGGGCAGCCTACCTTGGAACAATAAGCAGATGCAAAGAGGACGAGGATGTTGTAATTGCCCAATGTGCGGGCAACCTGAAGACAATATCCTTATTTTTTGATACATTGTCCGGGATATCCTTCTTGCCATAAAATCGCAGTCCTTGTGGCTGGAATAATTCACCAACTTAACTAAGTTCTTGGCAGTCAAAGTGGTCTAGAAGAACATGGGGAAGAGACTAGCACTACAGCAAATGGGGAGGGGGTTTGCGACGCCAGCCGCGCCCCCACGCCACGCGCGGTGCCGAGCGTGTGACGCCAACCCCGCGGAGCCTGTTTGCAATGCCGGGCCATCGCAGCCAAACCCCGCGGGTCGCCACCTGGCTGTCGCACGGGCGGATGAAGGGCAGCAAGCAGCCCTTCCATGTGACGCCCAAGCGTCGCCCCCAGCGAAGGGCAGAAGACAACCCTTTCTGGCGACGGCCGGTCGTCGCAAGCCGAAAAAAAAAAAACAGCCATTTCTTGCCCTTTCATTCATCGCAGCCCTTTCTTGCGACACCCGGCCGTCGCATGGTGGCATGAAGGGCATAAAGCCCCTGCGACGGCCGGGCGTCGCAAACAGCCCGGCTGCCCTATTCTTTCCAAATAAAAAAACATGTCACAGTTTGCGACGGCTTGCCATCGCCGTTTGCGACCCCCGACCTCATAAATAAGCTCCGGATGATGATGTTCAAGTTTATTAGACACAAAATCAAAGCTACATAACAATTCTCGCATTGAACTGTACCCATCCCTTCGATTGATTGTACATGTATATGCATACTGTAGTTTAATTCTATGATTGATCAAATATGACTGTGGCTGGTAGTCTTTCAAGAAAGAAACCACAGGCAATAAATATGTTGGAGCAACATATACAGTGTGGTATCAAGAGAATTATCAAAATGAATGTCACAATCTATAAGAAGGTCCACAACAACAAGCTAAACCATAAAGAAAAACAAACACCCTACCCCAGTACCATATGGAAAAAAAAAAAAAAAAACTAAGAACCCCCAAAGGCCCTAAACCTAAACCTAGAAAGCCCTGCTGTCACTGCCTGCGACCCCTACGCGTCGCAAATTGCGACGCATCTTCTTTGTCATCGGAGTCATCTTCATAAATGGCCTGGCCCTCAAAAGGCACCTCCGAATTATCCTCCACCTCGTTGTTAATGGTCGTGTCTTCGTCTCCTTCTCCAACATCCGTATCTTCTGGAGCTTCATCATATAGGGTTCGGGATGCATTGTCCGGGGTGTCATCATCCTCTTCTACCCCCTCTACCGTACCTCCATCATCATCATCATTATGACCAGTCTGTCCGTCCACCGCAATTGCCTCACCCCATGGAGATCTGAGACCATGATAGATACGTCTTCCTCTTGGCTGAGCATGCATAACCACCTTCCAATTTCCCCCCCTTGTTTTGTCATCGGAGAAAAAAACTTGCTCCATGTCTGAAGGCCGTGAAAAAGGCTCATCGGAGGGACGATGAGTAGGATTGAGCCTATCTGCATTGACACGCATGAAACCACAATCATCTTACACTAATATTGCGGAGGGGCCCATAAGATGTGGCTGGAACCACCTTCCCTTGAAGAGAAGAGGCTGGTACCTTGTATACTGAAGTTGGAGTATGCTCTCAAGCTCTCCAATGTACTCAAGTTTGCTCATAGCAGGTCGTGTATCTCCCTTGCCCCACACGGAGTCTTGCCAATATGTGGCACACAAGCTAGAATCAAAGGTTGTTTTGCGCTTCATGTCAAGAGCACGAATGCGGAAATGACGACCGTGAACCCAAACCGCCGTGTATGAGGTTGCGAATTGAGAGAGGCCCCTTGCAATATCTTGCACCAAATCTGAAAGCACCTCTCCTTCAGCAACGGCGTCATAAACTGAAGTCTGAAGCCACTGTTGGAATGAACTTAGAGGCTGCAATTCCATGGGCAAATTTTGTAAATGAACATTACGGCGGCCCGCTCCTCGTCGTGGGCGTCTAGTAACCGGCCGTTGATGGTTCCACCTCCATGCAAGCGTCTCCTCCTCTCATTGCTGAACAAGATTATTGTATCTTGTCTCCCACTCATGTATGGATGGGGTGTTCTTCAGTATGAAATCATGCGCTTGCTCAATCACCAAGGTCGGCAATTTTACCCTCTTCGATTTTTTGGGCAAAACGATGTCTTTGGTTCGTGCATCCTCCCCTTCCTTCTACATCCGAGGGGCTTCCTCATCCACCCTTGTCATGTACTCCATGCAATAGAACATAGCTTCTTGCAACGTATACCCCTCCGCCATGCTACCATCCGGGCACATTTGTCTTACAAATCCTTTCAAAGTCTTCATACAACGCTCAAGGAAGTACATCCACCGAGAATGAACGGGGCCGGCAATCGAAGCCTCTTGCACTAAGTGCACTACCAAGTGCACTTGGATGTCAAAGAACGAGGGAGGAAGGTGCATCTCCAACATACACATTACCTACGCCGCCTCCTTCTTCATGCGTGGAAAATCCGCTTCGTCCAACTCTTTGGAGCGAATCCACCGAAACAAGCCTCCCAATCTATAGATTGTCTCACGAACCTAAGGAGTCAATGTCCCACGTACTGCAATGGGCAAGATGTCTTGCAATAGATTGTGGTAGTCATGAGACTTCAAACCATGGACCCCGTCTTCTTTGTTGAACTTCGTACGGAGGGATGACCCATAACCAGTTGGTGTTCGGACAGCACTTATGGTGGCTATTACTTTCTTGTATTCCTCCTTTGTCCATTGCCAAGATGCGCGCCTATACTTCCACCGTACAACACCCTTTGGGTCCACACCATTTTGTTCGGCCAAGAGATGGCGCATGCGACCCTGCTCCTCAAGCTCGTTTCTAACACCGAGAGAATCTCCTTTTGCAGCCACTCTAATCTTTGCCGGCGTGCCATGAAGAACCCGAAAAAAAGACGAGTAGACATTCTTCTCAATATGCATGGGATCTAGAAGATGGTTTTTTTCAGGTCCTACATATATCCCCACCCACGAAGACTTACACAAAAAAAATTTACGTGAAAGTGACAATGCAACGCATACCAATTGTGCAATATCACATGCATGCATAGGGATATTGACGGTGTTTTTGTGGAATATGTACCGCCCAATATGGCAACTCGTAGAAGATTGAAAGTCGTTTCATGCCGGGCACGTCCACTTCAACGTCCGTGCCCGCATGGGCTTCCTTCCATCGGTCATCCCAAAACTGCCCCGACGGTGTCATATAGGGGGGGGGCGTACTTCCTCTTTGCCATCAAACAAGTGTTTCTCTCTTCTTCTCCATCGATGGCTCATAGGAAGAAATTTGCGGTAGTTGGGAAATACCATCTTGTGAAGATGGCGGGAGCTATGTGCATCAAGATCATCGTCACAATGCAAGCATGCATGGTACCCTTGGGCGCTTAGCCCCAAGTAAACAGTTAGTCATGTACTACACATCCCGCCACATTAGCAAAAACAAAAAATTGTCATGTGCATGGCCCATAATGCCATCTACCCCACTACGGTGCACAAGACTGTCGCCGCTACTTCAATCAATCCCAATTCTCATCGATATTATCCGGCATTGACAAATGAATGTACGCGAGCTGTTCATGGGGAACATAATATACCTAGATAATCATGAATTGTCCAAAGCAAGATGCATCTCATCTGAAAAGATTGTCCGGCCATAGGGTCAAGTAAAGCATCCAATGTCGGGACCCCCCTCCATAGCTCCTTAAGTTCATCAACAAGAGGTCGCAAGTATGTATCTATGTTTGTCACTTGTTTTTTCCCTATGAGACATTCACATCATTGTTTCAATGCTCCACCAATATGCAAATTATACTACAAAATGAATTACACATCTTACTTCATGATTATGTCACTCATCAATCTTGCATCCAAATTGAGTCAGAGATCAGAAGTTTAATGTAAAATCTAAGGCAATAATAAACATGAAATGAGTACACTCACTTGGCACAATGGCGGCCAACATGATATGGCATTTTTTAATTGAAAAATACGGAGGGATGTTGTAATTCACCATGGACACCGGCCAAGTGGAATGACTATATGATTGGACAGAGAATGGGTTGACCCCATCCGAGGACAAGCCGAGGTGGACATGTCGTGGGTCCTCCAAGAGAAAAGGCCACATCTCTTCAATATGCCTCTATGCTTGTGAATCTTGTGGCCCGCACACCTTTCCCGAGGGGCTCCGATGCGAGGCGTGCCATCTCATGAGTCTTGGCCAATTCAGGGCTTCGATATTGTGCCCTCAATCGCGGGATGATCGGAAAGTAATGCATTTTCTAGGATGAAATACCCCACGCCCCCCACATGTAATCATCCCATTAGCACACATAATACACCACCTTTATGCCTTTCCCTTTATGCAGTCTCTCCCTCATTTGGGTGTGAATGGTCAAAACCGAACGTCGCTCCTTCCACTCCTCACTCACTCCTTCCAAAACCACAATCAGATCTTGCATGAGTACTACTCTCTAAACCCTAAACTTTGTGGAATACACTTTACATGCATTGAGAAGATTAAATAAAGTAATCTCCATGCGAGGGGGAATGACGCTTATACATTGCGTGGTACTTTTTTCCCTTGGACATCATCCCGATATCGGTCTTTCTTGCACTCTGGGCACTTGGTGAGACGCGAATCATCTCCATAGTATATGGTTTTATCACATGGACATGCATGAAAAATCTTATAGCCCATCCCTACAGAGTCCAAGACTTCGCGCGCCTCTTTCTGCGACCGTGGCATCTTGGGTTTCAAGTGTGGAGCAAGGATATAGTCTGCAATAGTTCACATTATGGCAGACATCCCAACATTACTTATGCCAAATCGAATTTGAAGATTGAGCAAAAGTAAGATTGTTGAAAGTTGACTTACTTTCGCCCTTTCATACAAATGAGTTCTCGCCTCCCTCTCCATGTCATTTGAGGGGGCCATTTTAGGATCATCGATTGGCCGGGTTCCCTCTTCATGGGATGCATCAGCGCCCACATGATGCATTAAGAGATCATCCATGGCCTCCTAGTTAATTCCATGCTCATTGTTGTTGTCACTATCATTGTCATTGTCACCGTCATTATCGTCCGGTACCGTGGGGGCGGCGTCTCGTCCAAGGCTCCCGCCTGATGTATTTGGGTTGTTTTTGGATGGGGGGCCAAGAGAAAGGACCGGGAAGGGATACGAACAAATGAACATAGGGACATATATTATAATGTGTCTTTGCAACCATACACTTCATTATAAGCGAAATGCAAACAACAACCTTCAATGTGTCAAATATGTCATTCAATAATTACATGTATGTGCGCAACGTATACGCATGCAAAGTTTCAAACCCAAACAAAATCAGTGCCCCCCCCCCCCCAATGACGCATTCACCCTATCAACCATTTTTTGTTTATTAATGTGAAAGAAAATCCTCTCATGCCATTGCACCCAACAAACGGATGTGGCTCAAGCTTCATTTTTTCCTACATGTGCTTGAATATGTGTGCAACACCTGTACAAAGATCCAGCAGGTTAAAAATTTAAATTTAAAAAAAAAAAAAAAAAAAAAAAAAAAAAAACATTTGCCTTCCCAACGACGCACTCACCCTTGCACCAATTTTGAATTAAATGAATTTAAAATAAATATTTGCATTTAGAAAATGTATGATTGCGGTTTTGAGGGGCGTAATGATTTTAGTTTTAGCTCTATTTTGTTCTGTGACATCGGGCTTTGCACCACTACATCCATGGAAAAAATTGGACCAAAAAAAAATGGAAAAAAATAAAGTGTATTTCTAGGGTCACTTTTGCAGAACTTTCTATGAAGAATGTATAAAATTGAAGATAATTCAGCTTTGGAGTGCAAATGAGAGAACAAAATCTGGTTATGGGTCCAAATGACTTTTATTTACTCCCAAATTTTGCACACACATTGCATATGATATCATTAAGCATATGGCTTAAAAATGGAATAAAAAAAAAATCATCTGCAGGCGAAACGCAATTTTTCGTCTCTATGACACGTAGCTGCGTTCAACACTAGAATGACCCATTGAATCAACTTAGTTCAAGCTCATATCTAGTCCACATGTGCATAAGTATGTTTAGATCACATATGTCAAGTTGCAACCCGCACGAGCAACAAGAAAAAAATTTACGTCAATCGATTAATCGGATGTATACAAAGTACATCATGAGAATATCTATAATGTCCCTCTACGCGATCCCTGTCTCAAAGGAACCCTATTTCTATCATACACATCCCACTCACACTGTAATCGGAGGTCCCAATCATCCCGGGAGAACTCGTATGATGCAAATAGTTCGATGCCAGCCCTAATAGTCCTACTAGCACATGTAATCACAAACATGTGCATCCCCTCACAGTATACTGACGTATGACCACAAAAGCTCTCATGCCCATCGCTTCGTTCATCCTATACTACATTGGTTCTCCTAGGATGACCAAAAGAACTGTTGACCAGCCCAACAACATTGCCGAAGATGTTGGGGTCATTATCACAAAATCTGATCTCAATGGGAGACAACCCCCGTCTACGTACATCCTGTCCGTTGACACACAAAATGTAGGGTAGGATGTATGGGGCTTCGAGGCGTAATGTACGGAACTCCGCGGAGGTGTAGTATGGACCGTAATAGGGAAACAAGTCCACCATGCTGTTTCTCCGAGGAGGAACCACAATATCATTGACCGTGAATAAACCCCGACCCATAGCAGGGTCTGTAGCGGCTCTCACAACATACCGTCTCCCCCAATACTCGAACTCCACATTTTCTCGGATGGAGGTGGGAGGGTCGAGATGATTCCCCCAACAACGAGGCTGGACGGTCCTCAGTAACATAGTCCTATGCGCTGGGGCGAGGATCCGGCTCAGGCCGCCCAAGCCGAAAGGGAGGAAACCTAGGGCAAAGCCGACCCATCCTAGGGGTTCGGGGGGCACATGCACGTGGAGGTGAAAGTGGAGGTGGTTGAGGATGTAATGTCGGAGGTGCAGCCAGGGATACAACGTCCGGATTAGGTACTACCGGAGGTGGATCAGGCAAAGAAATAGACCGGGGGGGGGGCACAATCAGGGGGACCGCCTAAGGAAACTGCAGGGGGGGTGGATCTGCTCGTCGCCGGCTATAACGCCTACAACACCTACGATACCCCTGGACCCTACGCATCTCACTTACGTGCTGCTGGGGGAACCAACTGGTCACATCGGGCACATGCTCTGGCACAAATTCTGCAAGTAGACCGACGCAAAATGCCTCCTGTGCAATGTGATTGCGAGCTTGGGTATCAAGTCGTGGCTGCATTATGCGTAATGAACGACGCATCAATACTTATGTCGTAATTAGGATTCATGTATGCTTACCAATCATACTATATTATTAGATAAACCTAAATGTACCTTAAAATGAATGTTAATGAGAGGGGTGGGAAAAACACTCACCTTTGTCACATCCGCAATCTTGTTCTTCTTGTAATGTTTTTCGACAACATGCGGTCGCCGCCTCGGTGGTTTGGTGCCGCCCAGCGGTATCCGTTCCCAACACTTAGTGCACCAAGGTCCAACACTCAATCCTGTAGCGGGGGGGTCAAAGGTGGACGGGGTGGCCCGCAAAGGGGCAACCCACGGCGCGCCCGACTCGATCCCGGAGTATCAACATCCTCTACATCACTTGAAATTTGGCCCCGGTCCCTTCTACGATTGTGCCTGGCAGCCTGTATTGGATCAGGTGCAATGGGTGGCTCATCGCCACGAAAAACAGTCGCTCTAGGGCCACAATCGATATGTGGTACTACCTCCCCATCCTCGAGGGAAACGGGTCGATGTTTCCTCATCATCCCATCCAAATTAACACACACCACCAGCACTTTCATTTCTCAAAAACCGTTGGCGAAAAAACCCTATGCTTTAGCCTCGGGGCTTTCAAAATTGGTAACCAAAGGCGGAGCATCCCTATGGTGCTAGAGAGCCCAATACAATAAATCCTTCCTCACGTTCTATCTTCAGGATGCCCACACCATGGAAAAATTTGTTGAGACCCAGTGCTTTGCACTTATCATATTGAACCACATTTTGGGTATATGAATCCCAATTACACCGTTTATCCTTTCAACCCCAAGACCCACAACCAAAGTCACACAATCCAAAACCCAGCACCATAAAGAAAAGCAAACACCCTAACCCAGTACCATATGAAAAAAAACAAAATAAAAATAAAAACTAAGAACCCCAAAAGGCCCTAAACCCTAAGACCAGAAAGGCCGACCGTTGCCTCCTGCGACACCCTCGCATCGCATTTGGCGACGCATTTTTTTTAAATTTTTTACCTGGGGGTCGTACCCCGCGAAGAAAAGCCGTCGCGGGGGGCGACATGTTTTTTTATTTATGGGGTCGGGGGTCGCAAGCAGCGACGGCCCGCCGTCGCAAATACCATTTTTACATTTCAAAAAAAAAAAAGGGCGCAGGCGTGCGACGGCCGGGCGTCGCACATAGGCGTCGTGCCCTTTTTTTTTTCCCCCTAAGTGCTTGAAGCACCTCTTTCCCCTCCCGTTTTCGTTTGTTCTTTGCGAGAGAGGTAGTTCAGAGAGTGGGGTTTAGGGTGGAGGAGAAACGCACCTGCTGCTGAGCCCGAGGTGGTCGCAAAGCCCCAAGGAGTTTGCCCCAACGCCCAAGGTAAGCACCGCCTCCTCCCTCACTTTCTCTCTTGCTTTCTTGCCCTAAGCACGGGCTGATCTATCTCTCCGCTGTGTGGTAGGAACGCCGCGTAGAGGCGCGATCTAAACGAGCTGAAGAGATAGAGAGCCGTGGTGAACGGGGGAGAGACGCCCTGCAATGGCGGGAACTCGCGCCGTTGGCAGCCGCAGCAGCACCGCAGCAGCTCGCCGCAACAGCTCGTTTATCCCCGTTGTATTGCTACATTTGTTTTGACACTTTTTGTGAACCCTAAACTTTCTTACAGTGTTAGCTGCAACACATCTTTAATCACCTTCACGTAATGGAGGCAAATATTGATCTTCATTCTTTTGACCAAGGTGCTCATTCATTTGATGAGGCAACAATATGAAGACCGAGCCGTGTTTCTTCTTGGAGGTCGGAAGGTGGGGATCGTGGTTGGACACGTTCAGGACAACACAGCTGCAGGCTTTAGCAAGACGATGGTTGCGCGATGGTCTGCGTGTGCAAAGCTCTTACGAGTTTTGCGTTCTTTTCGAAGTGGTTTCAGCCCTTACGACTTTGCACAACATGCTCTAACTTCAACATAATTGATTGTTGCATGGTTATAAATTCACAGAGTTAGTTGTATTTGAGATATATACAATTGACTATTTGGTTGATTTTTATTCTTTGGATCTGGTTCTCTCTTGTCGAGAACTTGTTTTCATCCACTAGATGACTTTCTCCCACCGAGACTTTTTGAACGATTTTCTCCATACGAGACATTTGTTGGTTGGTTTTTCTCCTCGTGAGACATCCACTGGAAGTTTGTCCTCACGAGGCAGTTCAATCCTAGTAGTATATAAGCGGGGGGTGGGGTTTGTATTTCATTCCTTTTTTTTCCCACTAATGAGCTCACGTGCTGAGCGAAACTAGTCTGGGGTTTATAAAGATTTGGCTTCACTACTTTGCATGATCTTGCCTCGTGGTCTCACCCTTTGAAGTTGTTGAGTTTTTCGAAGTTGTCGAGTTTTAGATGCGTTTGTATCTCCTGCTTTAGATCATTGCATTGTTATGTGCTCTGTGTCTATACGATAGTGCACGCCATAAACTCCCTCTCGAATAGCGCATGTGAGATCTGCATCTAAGTTGTTCTTAGTGTGTCCATTCTCTTGCAAAACAGAGATAGGGTTCTATTCTCTTGTGCATCTAGTGAAATAGTTCTCATATGCACTTTTGCCTCTTGCATAGGTTTGCAGTTGCATTTCAGGACACCTCGCATACTTCTATTATAGTTTCTTGTCTCTCAGGATCTCTCCTTTCAGGTTTGATCCACAGGATTTGAAATTTTTCCAGGGGTGCATAACTGCCCCCCCTAAAACTTGTTTGCACGGATTGTGTTTATTTTGCACCCGGTGCATCCGCGTTGTACTGCTATATTTGTTTTGACACTTTATGTGAACCCTGAACCCTAAACCCTAAACCCTTGCTGACGTCGGAAAGTTGTTTGTGAATGAGAAATGCATCTACATGAGCAACAAAGAGATTGTTAAGATGAAGATGCCGATGAAGATGCCACAACTCAATGGAAGACTTAGACTTGTCACCTATCAAATTTAAGGATCGTAAAGGCGAAATCAAATCCGAGAGGCGAGTCTCAAAGACCGGTTTCGATTGCTCGAGCTTGTGGGTCAAGCTAGCAAGTCGAGATTCTTGGGCTTTGATGAGTGCTTCAAAGCACTTGATCTGATATGCGGTTGTGCATTCGGCCAGGCTCGCATCAAGGACGGATTGGGCCTCAGGATCTCATATTTGAAGTTTAGGAGGACTCATTCTAAGGGAGTTGGGTATGGTGCCTTCTTCGAATTGCACTCGCAATTTTTGAAGGTACTTGGAAGTCTTTTCATGCTCATGCCTAAGACTTTTGAATTCCTTGACCGATGTATGCACAAATGCAAGCAAAGGGGGAGGAATGGAGATATCCATGCTAGAAGAAGAAGATGCGGATGCATGAAAAAGGCCAACGCCTAAGCTAGGACATGGATGTTTGTTACATGCTAGTTCCGCCATGGAAAAAAGAATTTAGGGTTTAGGGTGGTCAACAAAGGCTTGCAAAGGTAACAAAAAGTAGAAAAAATAATGAAAAAATACACAGTAAATTTTAAGGGGGGCCGGTTCGGACCCAAATACAAATGCAATGGAAACCAAGACAAATGCATACAAAGTGCGCCTATCGTGCCTAAAGGGATGCTATAAGACTATTATGTCTTATGCAAGGACTCCCGCCCTCATGAGATAAGGTTCTCTAATTTAAGAATGAGGCACTTTCGCTCCAACCGTAAGCTTTTTTATGTTTGCTTCTCCTTGTTTAGCGACAAAAAATCTTGCTCACTATGGGCAAGCATGCGCTCAAGGCACTCACAAACATAGGGTCAAGTCTCAACCCCTAGTTGGAAAACTTATATGCCCCACCTTCAAAAAGAGGTTCGTACCTCTAAGGAAGAATGGGAGGGATTACCGCATAAGGTCATCGACGAGAAGGTTAGGTCGGCATAGGCTTGCGCATGCCCATAATCCTCTGATCGCTCGAGATGAACTCGAGGGAGGATCAACCAAGTCCCTTCTCTCCGACCATCGGGCGTATGACAGGGGAACCGTGTAGTCGGGGCTAAATTAGCTTGCCTGACACAACTACCATATATCCCCAACCACCTTCCCCATTGTAAGTGGTGGCTAAGATGGCGCCAAACGGAAGGCTCTATACGCCCGTGCTTCGGAAAGAAAAAAAGCCTCAGAAATATCCAAGGGTTGGGATTCCCTTTGGAGCCGAGCATTCTTTCGATCCAAGTTGCCTGGGCGGGCAAGGACTAAACTCTCGACTTCTCTAAGTGTGGAGACACAAAAAGAGTTAAGGTGTTTTATTCCCAAACAAGTTTCGCTTGATTGCTCAAGCTCACCAGTGGAACACCAAGAGATGAAGTCCTAAGAGCCAAGCCTATCCTTATATACTAGAAAAGCACCCTCACTATGTGCAAACGATATGGGATAATTCCCAAGGCAATAATAATGCCACTAAAGCACTAATTTAGCCTCCAAGTGAAGACTACATTAATTAGTCAATTATCCAAATTAATTGTTGGAACCCTTTGACTTTAACATCAATACTAGGGCTATCAAAGAGGCAAAATTAATAATGCTAGGGACATTTGCACTACAAAATCATCCTATCATTCTAGATTTAACTAGGAATGAACTCAGCTTTCGCGGATTCCTCCAACAAATCATCGCTCGAAAAAGAAACCGAAGCTCCGGGACTTGCTGAAGCAACTCGTAGAGTCTAGGGTTTAGGGTTTAGGGTTTAGGGTCTACAAAAGATTGGAATTATAAATATAGCTGTACAACAAATTGCGCGAATGCACCGGGTGCAATAGTAACTCAGTACAGACTAAAAAGTTTTTAGGAAGGCCGGTTATATGCTCCGAAAAAAACTTCAAATATCTACAGAAAAACTCAAAGAGATGATTCTGAAGACACATAGGTAGGATATGAGTGATGTTGATATGTTCTAAAGTGCAATTGCAAAGACATGCAAATGACTAAAGTGTATGACTGAGACTATTTCACCCTAAACCTCCTCAAGTGGCGGTGTCAAGCATCCCATATGCCACCCCCTTGAGCATTTGTTACACACCCTCTCCATGCTTAAGGTAGGGAAGCTTCCATGTCGTGTACTTCGTGCACTTCCGTACTGTTGAGTATGATGTGTGCACGGCAAAGATCAAGCTAACATCTGTTTTAACATGAAAAATCACTTTTGTTTTTCATCTGAAAGGTTATTTTTTTTCATCTACTTTTATCCGGCGGATCAGCTTGGAGGCTGAGCGAATCGCGTTGGGTGAATATCGCTATCAGCGCGGGGAAGGGGGGCAGATCAGCCCACTTTTCCAACGGATCAGCCCCGTTTTTTCGGTCATGTGCGCAAGACTTGTGAGGCTGGGATACAAGGCGAGACCACCACGGAAGCAGGTTCCGATAACCGTGTCCCAACCCAAAGTGACTCTCCCGGTGGTAAGACCATTATACGCCGCTGCAGCAGGGGAGATCAGGGTCTCAGCCACTTCATCCCAGAAGTGAAGTAAATGAGAGAACCCCACGGACTACCAAAAGGCCCACCGCTTCTGAGTCACGATTGAAGTTACCAAATAAACGTTGTCTGAGGACTTCCTCGAAACTATCTGGTTTGGTTTGCGAAAGGTGATTCCGAAGAGAGCACCAAGCGGTCCAAATAGATCGCCAAACTTGGTATCCACCAGCAGATTTGTGGTTGGAAGTGCCACATTGAATTTATTTTCAAGGTAACAATTCATTTTCAGCCTTGTCTTTGTGCTATGTCTAGTCACAATCATGTGGGAGCACAAATAGAGGTTTGCTATGCATTCAAACTTGCATTGGGTTTCCGGATTGGACTTGCACAAACCATCTTCACCACTGGTATCATCCCCTGTTTGGTTCATCCACAATTTCCACTTGTTTCTTGATACAAACTCTTGCCTAACGTATTTGGAGTGCAATGACCCAATCTATAGCCTGACATCTCCCTCAGTGCACCTCAACACTCTTTAACGCTGCCAAGTTGAGTTGTAATGAAACTTCTCTATGCAGCATGGTCGCACATCTTGACCAGCCATTGTTGTCACAATCTTCACCAAGATCTGAAGTGTGGTCTCTTATTCAGTTCACAGTACTTAAATGAAGGACCAACTGAAGTTGAAGTGAATGGTTCCAAACAATCATGTCAGTATCTACTCAACAGTGAAAGAATGTCATGTTTCTGCACTCATCTTTCAATCACGACACTAGCTAGCACAGTATAATGAATACTTTTTGAGACTTCATCAGCACATACATCAGTTAGATTGGCAAGAATTCTGTAGTACATTTCGGTCTTGGACCAAGAGGGTCAAAGCATGCATAATTTGGGCTGTTTTTGCCACCTTTGCAAAATAGGCTCTGCTCACCATTTGCACAACACTGTCATCCTGTTTGAGTACAGTAGTAGAAAGACACGGGACGCCCCCTCCTCCAATGCACTCCCCATAAAATGTTGGTGTCAATGGAACGTCCGCATGAATCACACGAAGGAAAGTTGCTTTGCATGTGGTTTAAGAAGGTCAAGACGCAATTGCGCCTCAGCCCTCCATTGACATATTGAAGGGGCTGGTACTCCCTCATACTCCAGCACTGCATCAAGCACCACTTCCATTCATGACATGATTTACAGGGGGTGAGGAAAGGGAGAGAAATGCAGAGAGGAAGTACCAATTTGCCCAGCCCATTGGCCTCTCAAAAGCAACATAAACCCAACCATGTTGCACTTGATACACAATATTACAGGGGCCCCTGCACTGAATTCAAGACCAAGCCCTCAAACAGGCCTGACAATCTCTGTACAAAACAAGAGGGCTAATGGGTGGGCGAGTCCCCCGTGCAATGAACAGACTTCAGCACCAGAATATTATGATAGTTCATCCATGACTCGCAGGCGTGGCATAGTTCCAGTGCATCTTGAGGAGATCGCCAAAGTTCACTTATGTCTTCTAACCATGCTGATTGTCCCAAACAAGATGCAACTCCTCCTACCAGAAGTGCTACATTTATTTACTCAACAATGGTAATCCGCAGAGTGTGAGACAATGAGCTCCATTAATGATCCTATTAGCTTCAGTGTTTGAACATGGAGAACATACTCACCTACTTACATACCAGCATGGCAAATACAGAGAGATATATGGTGAAGTTAGTTATTGACCAATGCCACCAATATTCACATTGATGCAGAACTCCCCACGGGCATCAAACGATCTACGAGTGTGTACATCTCAGCCTGGAGTTCCCAGGGCACAGCAGCAGCCCTCACAGCAGAGGGCTGGCATTAACATCATGAAACCAGTGTGTTGATTCCTGCACTACTGATGCAGTGGTAATCCCAGCCACAATGCAGAGAATGTACTCATCACACACTTCCTAGAGCCTTCTGGCCATAGACCTCTCGCCCAGATTGGGCACTGCAGAGAGAGAGAGACAGGGAAAGAGAGAGCTCGACCAGTCTCCCCTGATGTACGTGTGTTTATTTGTCCCTGGCCCTGACAGTGGCTTCTCTTCACTTGCCAAGGTTGTGTTCGAGCTTTTGTGAGTTCAGACCCTTTCTCCCTTAAAAACGAGGAAGAGAAAGAGAAAGAGGGACTTACTGAAACTGGCCGAAATGCTACCCCAGAGAGCTGCTGTCAAGAGATTGTGAGTCTTATACCAGCCCGCCAGAAAACCCCCACAAAACGTGTTGCCGCAGCCCGTCGGATCCAGTATCTCTTTGATGTTCACTCCCTGAACACCTTGGCGTTGTATTGCATTTTGCCCCTGGCAATCAGTGCCCCCAGCCGAGAGAAACAGAGAGTGGAATGCCGGCACATACCAAGTCTCTCTGGTATCAGTCCTGGTAATTGACATAATCAAATCCTAGTCAGTTCATGATATCATTTCAAGAAAGGATTTTCCATTTACCCAATCTCGTACGCATAACAATGACTTGGCACAGAAAGATAGGTTAGGTTAAACGATTGCCTGTGCACAATGCAGCCCAAGGCTCCCCGCCTCAATACCACAATCTGCAAGCATCAACAAAATCAATGAAAAATGCTACATTAATTCACATCCTGTCACTTCAAATAATCCCTTCCAATGTCCCAAGGGTGTGCTTGTGAGTGGAGTAGAACAATACTGAGCAAGTCCAGGGTTCTTACCTCAGCACCAAGCTCTGCAAGTCGTTCTATCAATTCCAAAGGAGGGCCAGGACCCACCAAAGAGATAGCCTCCTTCTCATTTGGGGAGAAAATGTGGCCTGCAGAAACCAACCCCCTGTGACAGAGTTTAATCACTTTGGATTCAGTGTTATGATGGTCATCTGGTATGCCCAAGTTCTAACCACTGTACTAAAATATCATGTTCCAAGTCTTTGTATCTGTCCTTCCTCCTCTGTTTTCAAGGTCACTTACTTTCCCTCTCTGTCTCTCTCAACGGTTGCAGAACATGAGGTGAGAGTTAAATCTGTACTGAAGCTCAGATCGTGTCACGATGTCTTCAGCATGAGTGTAGACTTCGATGCTCACAACCTCAGCACCGGTATTTCTGAGGCTGTGAATGAACTCTATGTCGCGTCCACTAGGGTGCACCCCAGCATGGTACGCCTTTGCCTTCCTGCTCTTGCCCACAAAAACATATGGTGACGTTAATCACCTCTTCAAATCCTTGAAGCCAAAGTCCTTGCCTAATCTTTTGTCTGCAGGAAGATTGGTTGAGTTAACGCTGGGTTGTCAGTGTATAGTCGTGCTGCAACAATTGCCAGGAGGATTGGCCTCAGTGACTGTTGGATATCCTTACAGTGACCATTATCAGAGAGAATACATTTACACCTTGAACACACGACCTTAGCTCACATATCCTGCATCCATACTGTCGATGAAACAAAGCTCTTCACGTTTTGGATCCAATCCGATGTAACTTGGCTGCTTGGCATGTCCAGAAATATCTATTGCACATCAAAGCGGCCCGCCACCTCCAATGGAAGCTCCAGTATCAAAATACTGGCATGTCGACCTGACATAATGCTTCAAATGAGAGGGAGTAGGCAATGATCCATTGCAAGTCATGGATAGTTCCCACACCCAAGGGTTCTCTAGGTTGAGGAAGCTCACGAAAATGGTGTTAAGAGGTTTACTGGTAGGGTGCAGGGAGTGCACTAATAGAAGGCCGCAGCATGTCCCAGACCTCATCTCCCACCGCTACCCTCCAAACCTGCTTGTTCATGAAACGAGACAAATATAATTCTTAATATTTGCAAGAGAGAGAGACAGTAATTTAAACAAGAGCCTAAAACAAACCCATAATTGGTTGCTTGAGGTGGTTGTAATCTGTGTAACCTCGATGAGTGGGTCGAGGTTGCAAGTTTCATTTTTGCATAAAGAAAATACAGATCTTCAATGAGACTGGAAGAAATGAAGAATGGGGAATCCAAACCTGTGTGCGTCGCCCATCTTCCTCCAGTATCTGCCGCATAAGCCCACCATTAGTAATCCATCTCAGAACCCCTCTCTCGTTGAGAAATCAGAGTCAATGTTTAGTATGTCATTCGATGATTTGTGCTGGACTTCTGGTACCTTTTCTCCTGCTGAACAAGTTGTCCTTCATTTTCCACTTGCTTTTAAATTGAGGGCATATTTTGCAGTGTTCAGAGAAGGTCGGTCTTAAGGGGCAAGAGGGGCTTGTACCTCTAAATACTCTAATTTTTTCTGAAGGGCATGGTTCAAAAGCAAAAAGAAGATGCACAGAGAGACAACTAAACGACATCCTAGATCATGGACAAGAATGAGCACATTTAACTCACCTGACCTGCCAGGCTCTGAGTGTCGATAAAGGCCATTGTAAAAGTCCCTCTGCGTCAATACCCATATCTTCCAGCCAGGCCCTACAAGCTGCAGGAAAGTCCGCTCCTATTCCAGCCGCTAGCCCAACCCTGAACATACACAAACCAAAATATAGTGCTAGAAAGATGTGCTGGAATGTATGCAGCTACTGCTACATTACACTTCCAAGCTGCTGTGATTTCTTAGAAAAATACACTTGGCGCAATACCGGATCAGTCTGAAATGATAGAAAGGGCCGCCCAGATGGTCGTCTGAAAGGGACTGAACTTTGAATTGAGACCAAAAGAGTGTACTCATAAGACCTTGCCGCGCCCAGTTTGAGCGGAACACAAAGGGACTGAACCTACCTTTGTCAGGGGCTGACGCCGGTAGTAAGACTTACCTTGGAATAAACAATTGATCCGGGTTTTCCAGATATCCTCTAGAAATCCCTTTACACAAGCATCACCCTGCTGTGTGTGGTTTGCCCAATAACTAGGCCCCAAAAGGGCCTGGGCTTTTGGCTCAGCCTCGAGACTTTCAAAGTTGGTAAACAGAGGTACGGGCACGATTCCCTTGATAGATTTGAAGAGGGCGTCTCTCTAGTGAGGGAACCCCGGACAATGAATCAGAAAATGAATATTGTCTTCAGGTTGCCCACACAACGGGCAATTGCACTCTCCCTTTCCTCTCTGCTTCTGTTTGCTGTTCAAAGGAAGGCTTCCCGCCCCGAGTTTAAATTTCAGTCTAGTGCCGAGAGTGGGTAGACCCTTAAGGTCATCCATGATGTCCTCCCCCATGTCAAGGACTGGAAACAGGGAAGTATGGAGATCCAAAGAGACAATCGACAGGAAAAGATGGAATAAACCTCTCATCATCCGAAAACCAAAGCTTTGCTCCAAAGGCAGTCTGCGGCCCTGCATTGCATCCACGCCCCATCTCTGGTGATCAACAACCCAGAGGCCATAGAAACGGCAAAAGACCCAACCACATTCCAACAATTAAGCATGAACACAATCTAGATCTACAGCATATCTCCTTCCAACAAAACCAGAGCTTCGTGCGGGTGCAACTGCCAGCCTGTTTCTAGTTTACATACACCCCCAGCGCTCTCTCCTCCGCAAAGACGCAAATATTAAGAGATTAACACACTGACCTCCACCACCAAGGCAGGCCATGGCGGAATGGCCATCAGGGTAGACAATGTCATCCACTATAATTGTGAAGGTCACCACCTCCATGGTCAGTGCGCCACCTCCCAGCCAGCTTACCTCCGTTATACAATCTCTCCCCCTGCACCATCCGTGCTGGGCCCTGGGTGTCCTGATTTTAATGAAATAAAATCAATAAATATTTAAAACATGAAAACCAAATCGTAAGAAGAGAAACCAAAAAGGTTGAAACATGAAACTTCAGGGAGGCGCGATGGCGAGGCTGCGAGACAACCTCCAACGGTCATCTGAAAACTTCTTCCATCTCTATCATATCCTATCGACTTCCTGCTTGCTTTACTTACACCACATAGCAAATACTCCCAAGCTTAGCTTTCAAATGATATGCACATTACAAGTTTTTGTTTGGTTCTCTTTCAATACTTTCTTCAACAGTGTTCATCCTAACATCCTGCTCCCTTTCATCTCCATCTTTGCTACCTGTATCATCCCTAATCCTCCCACCACAGCCGTCTTTAGCTTCTAAGCCATTCGCTTTCTACAGCACGTTTCCCGCCTATACCCCTCTCCTCTATTTTTTCCGCCAACCCCTCTCTTAAGATCCATATCTCTCACAACCAGCGGAGTCCTTAAAACGCTTCTGTTTTGTTAACTATGGCTCCCGGAAGCAACCAGCTGCGTAACAATGAGAAGTTGGCGACTCGGGGGAACACCAGAGGGCAGCAGAGTCAGCACAGAAGATCCACCCCGTCGTCTGGTACGGGCTTCTTTATGGCACACCAAGCTCGATCCAGGATAGCTTCTGCCAGTGGTTCAGTAAGACATCCCTCCCCTCCCATTCCCACCAACCCTCTCTCCCCTCCCCAACCACTTCTCAAAATGCCCAGGTTAAACTCCTTCATTCCAAACTTTTCGAACCCTCCAATTTTGGAGGAACCACCAGTAGACTGGGAGGAAGAGAGCGCTCTTAATCAAGATGATCTGGACAAGGACTACCCCATGATCAACATGAACATCTCGGAACTGCAAAGGAGAGTCACAACAATGGAAGAGACAGGTATCCTCATTCACTTTCCGGGGAAAAAAGTTGATAGGGCAACAGTCAGGGATTGGGCCATCAGACACCTTGGCGGTAATGGAGAACTGAGGCAGCTACCTGCCATGCCAAAGGAAGGGGGTTTTTGTCTATCATCTTTGAAACAAAAGAGGCTGCTAATGAGGCTTTGCTATTTAACCCTCATACCAGGGGGTTTAATGTCAACATATTTCCATGGTCTCCTAGGATGGGGAACAGGAACGGAAAGCTGTGGGGCCCCCACATCATCTCAGTCCCAAAGATCCCAGACCAGTACTTGGTGAACTTGGCAGACATTGCAAACCATTTCGGGTCTTATCTTGGATGCTTGGCTGTCTTTGACCCCCAACCCCCCCAGAGCCAGATCCATGCCCGCCTGATCCCCCTGAGCCGACACCTTTGTTGGCCAGTTGCGACATCTCAGAATCGACTGCCTGGCAGCCAAGCGCAAGCGAACCCAGCCCATGACCCCATCCAAACCACGGAGACAGGAACAAGGAGGGGGCCCAAAATCAACAGCGGAGCACTGGCAGGAATTACAGTCTCCCACACCACAACCTGAGCCTGCAACAATTCCAGGAGGGCAACAAACCCGGCACAAAACACCAAATGACCCTCTACAGCTCAGATCATGGCAAAGCCCCGGAAGGGAGGAGACACCCAAGGATCCGATGCAAGAAGAGGTGATGGCCCACCAGCAACAAATGAATGCCATCACAAAAGGGAAAGGGAAACTCACGGAAACACAGCAGCAGGGGGCATCTATCGGCCAAGGAAAAGGAAAGCATCAGGATAGCTCACCCCCAAGAGTAGTCAAATTGACCCTCCCTACTAGTAATTCCTTCCCCAAAATCACCATTGGAATCGCTTGTAATTCTAGGTTTGCTAACAACTGTCTCCAAATCGGCTCATTCCCACACCTAAACTTGGTGGGATGCTCAGCACTGGAAATTGTCGACTCCCCGAAGGCAGCATGTGTGACACCCTTGATCTTTCGAAAAAGCAAACCCCCGGCTATCCTCATTACATCGGACGACTGGAAAACAGTCGAATCTTTATGGATAACATTAGCAGATCTCAAGCATTTCCTGCAAACCAACCCACCCAATACCAATTCGCAAATTCTGTTCAAGGGGAAAATTCAGCAATTTTTCCTCAAGCAACAAAAACATTATTCATTTTCATCCCTCACCAAAATGGGGGCATACATGGAAGACTATCCTGGACTTAGTGTCAAACCTTCAACCCACATTCTAGCTCTCATGGAGGATGTAGAAATTTATGCCTCGCCTCCACCGATAGAGGCTATCTGGACTTATGAGGACCTGCTCTCAGCCCCCAGAGGGAGTCACAGTTTGCAAATTCGAAACCAGGATACCCTGATAAATGGGTTTCAGTTGCTGGGAGCCCACTTGGACTCTGAAGTGGATGGGGAAATTACAGAATGAAGGTTCAAAGGACAAGAGATCATATTAATTGCACCAGATGGACAGATCACTCTCACTCTTCCTCAGACTCCCAGGTGGAATCTTCTACGCAAGAGGAGAATCACAACATGATGGACTCGGTGAAACGAGCAAAACAATTATCCTCCCCAACAATCATTGACACAACCCAGGCTAACTCGCTGCCGAACTCTCAAGTGACTTCTCCACCCAAGGTCTAAACTCCCTCCTCTCCACCTTCCCCAAACAAGGTACCATCCTCTCTCTCACCCTGTTTCATTTATCTGGTCTTATCTGGGAACCCTGCTAGATACTAGATATTATGCGAGAAAGAGAAATACGTGGGGGGGAAGCAGGTCAGACATAGGCTACCAGTGTTTGATTTGCCAGAAAACATACCCTCTGGAACTCTTCCCTCCGATGGCTCAATCAGTGAGAGATACCCTGGTTTTAACGATATTTTCAATGTGATGTTCTTCCCGACTGAAGCCTTGGTTTTATCTATAACCATATCCACAGTGTCTGCAGAACAATTCCTTTCATCCCATGACCTACCCAAAAACACAAAACCAAGAGGGATTTTCATACTCATCCAGAATAAAACTCGCAAGCCCCCGGACAATTATGTCTGGAAAAATTCCCTACGACCAAGAGACAGTAAGGTTAAATTCTTCTATCACACTTCTAGGCTATCAAATGAGACTGTCAGCCTCAGCCTACCATGACTTGCCAATGATCTTTAACCTCCATTCATGATATAAGAGGGTTGGGAGTAGACCCAGCTTTTCTACAAAGGCTGAAAAACAAAACCTGGCTGACTCCCTTCCTTGCAAATCATTCCATCATATTCCTTCAGCAACATAAACTAGATCATGGGAAAATAGATAGCCTCACTGATTTTCTATGGCCATTGGCTAACTCCTTATGGAAACCCACTTCCACGGGTACGAAAGGAGGTATTGCAATACTTCTTTCACTTACCATTCAACCGTTCCTCACTACGCAGGAAACCTGGCTCCCCAGAAGATTGCAATTTTGTGTCTTATCCCTACCCAACTCAACAGGTCCAATTGGGCTGGTGAATATTTATGCACCCAACGATTCTACTGACAGAGCAAAATTTTGGAACACTCTGAACACAAAAATGAGGGAACAACCTTCAATAGATAGTTGGATATTGTCCGGAGATTTTAATATGGTGGAGATGCAAGAGGATAGAAGAGGCGCGGGGTTATTTACCTCAAACCCAGAAGAAATGGACCAGTGGTTCAACTGCATGCAAACACACAACCTCACAGAAGCAGTACCAATCTTTGGACAGTCATCAAACATCACCTTTACCTGGTCCAATAACCGTTCTCTAGCAGATCTAAGTATGGCTCGTCTTGATAGAGCTTACCTTTCCCTTGACTTAGTTCAATATGCTAAGAGAGCCCCTCGAGAACCAATACCCTTATGCTTTGACCAAGCACCAATTACCCTCTCCATAACCCTACCAGACTCTTACAGAAGGGGTAGAGGCATTTACAAAATAAATAACCTCATCCTTAAGCTGCCAAGCTTCAAGCAAGGACTGCTAAGGGCTTGGACTCAGGCGGGAAGTGACCTCCTGAACCCTACGCATCTCTTCCTGGCCAAGCTGAAGGCTGTCAATATTGAAAGTCAGAGGGTGAGTCAGGAACTAGCAAGCATCAGAAAGAGGAAGGTCAAAGCCTTAAACAAATGCCTCAAAGTTTGTCAATCAAAAATAGAATCCACCTGTTGTGATGAAGACACATACCGTACATATGTCCAAGCCAGAAACAACCTTGACATTCATCACAAAATCCAGGAGAGGAAGTGGACATTGCAGGCGGGTGTCAACTGGACCACAAAAGGAGAAAAAAATGAATAAATATTTTTTCGACAAAACAAGATTGAGACGTGCCTCTCAAACAATTTCTGAGCTCATTGAACAGCCATCAGGCACTTCAACTTCTACACCAAAGGCCATGGCCATGCTGGCTGGCAGGCACTTCCATAATCTTTTTCATAGTGACCTCGACTCCCTGCAACCAACAGAAGAACAAACATCATGTTTGATAAACACCCCTACCCTGCTGTCCCACCAGTTCGCTTCCCAATTAGAAGGAGAGTTCATAGATATAGAGCTGGGTGAAGCATTATCGAAACTTCAAAACAACAAATCCCCAGGCATAGACGGTTTATCGGTGGAATTTTACAAAGCATTGTGGCCGGAAATCTCCAGGGATTTCACTGCAATGGCAAACCATGTGTTTCAACGGGGACACATGCCCACAATTATGACACAAGGAGTTATAACCTTACTCTATAAAAAGGGTGATAGAACAAACATATCCAATTATCGGCCCATAACCCTCCTCAATGTAGCCTACAAGATAGTGGCGAAGGCACTGGCCCTTAGATTGCAACCTCTACTTCCAACTATAATTAGGCCAAATCAAACAGGGTTTATCAAGGGTAGATACATATTGGATAACCTCCTTCTAGCCCAGGAAATTCCAGACTTCGCTGCTAGAACAAACCAAGCTAGTGCCCTCCTCCTTTTAGACTTTAAGAAGCTTTCGATCGTGTTGAATGTTCATACCTGCTGGCAGCCTTGGCTAAATTGGGTTTTCCCCAATCCTTTTGCAAATGGGTCAGGATATTACTCACCGATGCATCTAGCAGAGTCTCAATCAATGGCCATCTATCAGCTTCGTTCCCTCTACAGCGCTCAGTGAGGCAAGGGTGCCCCCTCTCACCTTTCCTGTTTCTGATGGTAGTAGATACACTCGGCTATATGCTACAGCAAAATCAGTTTAAAGGGCCTCAGGGTCACTAACTACATTACCAGGCAGTACAATTTCTTGGTGGACTCAATGTTCGTTGATGATACCTTTTTAATGTTGCAAGCCACCCCGGAAAACTTGGACCAGACAGGGTTTACCTTGAACAAGTTTTGTGCAGCACCTGGATTCAAAGTAAACTGGAATAAGACTTCAGGTTTACTGGTAGGGAACCTCTCAAAATCCACAATGGGATCCCCGCCCTCATGGGGAATGGATCAAGGGCTAAGGTGGCTCAAACCTGGGGAGACCACCACACTACTGGGCTACACATATGGAATTGGACTGTCAGACCAACAGATTTTTGCTGCCACAGTGACCAACTTGAAGAGGAAACTGACTTACTGGGGTTCAAAACATCTCTCAATTACAGGAAGAGCCCTTGTTGCTAATCAGATTCATTCAGCTGGATTATGGTATTATGCTTCTTCCTGGCGCCCAAGCTCTAAACAAATTCAGGAAATTAAGCGCCTGCTTAGGAACTTTGTTTGGGGAGCCGAGACCTCATCACAAAACAAACGACCGCTTGTAGCCTGGCTCAAATCTGTTTACCCAAAAAAAAGGTGGGGTTAGGGATACTCGATCCAGAAACACAAATTGTAGCTCTTCTTAGCCAATGGATACCCAGGTTTGTAGGGCCGGAGGGGGGATGGTGGAAATTCTTGGTCTATGACCACATTACAAAATCCTCCCCTCTCAGGACTACCCCATGGAGCTCCTCCCTACGTTGGCTCACTCAAGGATTCAATCTGAAGACAGTGGGATCCGCTCTATGGTCTAACATCTGGTCAGCCTGAGGGCGGCTAAGGAAACTGCTTGTAAAAGCCCAGCCAAGTACCTTCTATGAAGTTAAGAGACAACACTTGTTTCGAAACGACACTCCTCTGACCCCTTCTCAAAAAAACCAGGCAAAAAGGTGGTCCAAATGGGACTGCCTTGGCATCAGACAAATTCATAACATATGGTCAGGGATTGGTTTCATATCTCTACAATCTATGGCTCAGGCTGTAGGCCTCGCAAGGGCCACAAAAGGCCACCAACAACTTGTTCAATCTGTACCAGTGCAGTGGTTGGCCACCCTTTCCGCAGGCCCTCCGGAACCAGTCCCAAAAACCTGGGCACTCATCATACTTCACAACTAGCTTACCATTGTTTTGTAGATGACATATCCATAAATGCCATAGTTGTTTTCATATTCGCCATCAACACCACCTCCCTAAGACTCACACTTACCTCTACAGAACCTTTGACAATCCAAACTATGCCTCTCACTCCAATCCGTGTCTGCTGCTGGACAGCCACAGATAAGGGTATGAATCCCCAGCCACCCCTCACTATCACCACTAGAGCTTGGCTAGCAACCAACTCCTTTGTATGGATTTTGGGTAGGCCACTGGCAGAATTGGATATTGACCCCTCCGAATGGTTATGGAAATTCAACACCACCCCAGAACCCTTCTTTGCATAACAAAAAAGGGCTACAAAGCCCTGTCAATCACCCAACCCATGAACAAGAAATGGGAATCAAAATGGGGGCTCTACAACTTCCGCGATGAGAACTAGAAAATCATTTGGGGCTCAGTGTGGATCAAAACCCGGCCATCAAAGATAGCAGCTTTCCTTTGGCAGGTTGTTAATAGAGTTCTCAAAGTGGGGGAATGCCTACAGTTCCAGGGAGCCCTCTTGTGTGCTTGCTGTTCCACTGCAGTATTGGAATCCATCGAACATTGCCTTCTCTCATGTCAAGAACCAGCCAAAATCTGGCCATATGTTAAGTCATTCTATAGATATTGGGACAGAAGACAGCTCACGGATACAGACCTCCTTCTTAACTATGACCCAGCTTCCAAGAATAGAACCCTAAATTGCCCAGTGTTTGAAACCCTTAGAGCCTCTACGTTGTGGCATTTATGGAAACCACGTTGTAAGAACATTTTCCAAGGCCACACAACAACAACATCCTCTCTCCTTGCCACTGTATTTTGGGACTTACAAACTGAGGCTAGGAAAGCATGGGGGAAACTCTGTGCAGACATTGAACGTGACGCCACGAATGCAACTGTGCTCCACAGGAAGTTTCAACACACCTGGGGCAGACAGGGCCTCATATGCAGCAGCCCTGTGCAAGACCAATGCAGCTGGAACGAGCTCCCCCCTCAAGCCTGGCGAGATCTTCGTGCACCACTCCACTCTTTCCCCGGAGTTTGAACGGGACATTAACTGGAAACATCAAAAACCTTCATCGACTGCTTCTAAGCTGCATTATAGATAGATCTCTCTCTCAACCCCCCCTTATTGAAAGATCTTCTTACTCTCTCCCGACATCGCTCTCCCTGCGTCATCGTAGACAGGGTAGGGTATGCGTTTGTAAGATTTAGGTCTCGGGCAGAGAGCCATGTTTTTTGGTCTCTTGGACTTTCCTCCAACCGGAGGTGTTTGGCTCCTGGATCACAGATCTTTGTGTAAGTGTCCATCAGTAGTGGCACGGTAGAGATACTACAGAAGAGAGTTTTGGTTATTGCCACATTAAAGAAATGAAAGACATGGGACATGAGTGATGAAAGAGAAGCTAGACTCCAGAGATATTCAGCCAAAAAAGAAAGTTATCTGAAAGCTAATTATCCATATCTTTAGGAGAGAGGAATAGACATAGGGGAATCATCTGGACCTCTCACACCATTAAGATCAGAAAGTACATCACCCATACCGGAAGAACTAGAGTTGGATGCCACTCCTTCTTTTTCTTTGCAAGAAAGATTAAGGGAATTGGTACAGGAAGAAGATCAACCGCGAGGTGAAAGATCTGAGATACATCCGTGGATAAAAGATTTGACAGAAATCTTTGATAAGAGTTGGCATGGAACACCAAAAGCAGGAACTCCAGTTTCTGAGACGAAAGATTAAGAAGGAGGAGAGGATGTGGCAGAGCCAACGGAGAGTTCAGACTCTCCAACACTATTGCAGTTGAGTTACATGAGTGAAGAAGAGACCCAAGGACAGAACTTGGAGGAGAAAATAGAGAGAAAAATTGAAGAGGAAGAGTATGAAGAAGTAGACCCAACAGCTGAGGTTGAGACTACAACCAGGACATCCCAACCCGTTGGACCTGGATCAAGTGGAGCACTTGGATCACAGGCCAATGAAGGTGTCGGCTCAGGGGGATCAGGCGGGCAGCCTGGATTTGGCTCTGGGGGACAGGGAGTGTGGGAAGTAGTGCAACTGGAGCTGGGAATACTGTGAATATAGTGGGGCCAGTAGCAGGAATTGCTCAGGGGCCACCACTTGGTGGAAGTTCCACCACAACTACAACAGGTCCTCAAGGACCATCACCAGCAAGAGGGCCAACATCTGTCAGTGGGCAGAAGGTAGGGCCACAGATGTCGTTACAACCAACACGGGCAAAACCACCCTTTCTAATATATTCAGGAAAAGGGGATCCTGATGTACACATTAGCCAATTTGAGCACATGTGTATAGTGAACAATTGCAGAACTTTGAGCCTAGGACAGGAGCAACAACGGTGAAGGGAGTTGAATTAGAAATTACTCCCCTATACCTTCATCAATTGTTTGAATTGCCATCAGGTCAGGTGCATGTGGAGGAGCACAGGGCAAGACTGCAAATAGGGGACTTATTCCAAGAAGGGAGTTTCTTTAAAACTCAGGGTTATGCTTGTACCAAGGCCGTGTACCCAGGGCTAAGGGAGGGGGCCAAGTATTGAACGTTCTGTTTGCCATGAAACAGAACCAACAGTATTTGAGCAGATCCTTCACAGAGGAAATATTCAAAGCCTTGAGAGGAGAAGAGGTAGCATGGGCGGACATAATGTACAACGCACTGGTAGAGGAGATGAAAAGATTACAGGGCACTGCCGCAAAGTCTCCTATCATAGTGTCTGGCCCAATCATTGCTCAAATAATTCTTGATTCTTGCATACTTGATGCTCGGGAAAGAAAGGAGATGTGATCGTTTGAGACCGAAACCACTGCAATGAAGGCAAGGCTCTTCACACAGTGAGGGTGGACTGGCAGGGCAACCCCAATCTAAGAGACAGAGGCGGGAAAGAATGTAGTGGCGGATCCACTGGCTTCACGAAAACCGCATGATAATGTTTCCCAAGCTCTTGTGTAGGAAGGGGCACTGCAGCACAGAGAGCTGCTATTATTGGAAGCAGGACCTTCAGAGAGGGAAGAGGAAGTTACTTCAGTATCACATCACAGCCATCACAGCCAGATTTTCGGCTTGTCACAGAGTTACCACAAGTGGTCCATGCAGTTCCACCAGAAATAATTGATTTGGAGAAAGAAGGGTTAGATATCCCCACTACAGAACAGGGGTGGCAGAATTGAGAAGGGGGACCTTCTCTATGAAAATTCTGGTCTGGTCAGGGAAACAGTGATTCCGGAGGTGCAGCGGTTGTACAGGGGAAACCCTGCGGTGCATATAATACACGCACCTGTGACGGAGGTACCACAGGTAGAAGCCAAGACACTGCAGCACCTGTGACGGATGAAGTGGTTCAGGAAGAAAATCTGGTGGGGCAATGGCCTGAATGGTTCGTGAGGCATCACACTTTGAGGATCAGAGAGAACAGCAGCAAGCTCACCATGATGACCCTCAATAGGCCATGCTTATGAGTTCCATAAGCATGACACTTAATTTGTTGGGCACTTATATCAAATCCCATGTTCCACTACCCATTGGCAGCTTTGAGGGAGGAACTCAGGAAGGAGTTTGAGGCTCGACTTGCCACTAAGTGTGCAAACAAGGGGTCATGAGGAGGTCACTCTCAAGATACAGCAAGACTTAGAAGTACAAAAGCGGCTTTGTCAATTGGCCAAGGAACAATTGATTGAGGCAGGCCTGCGCAACCAGTTGCATGCACGCGCACATAAGCAACACTATACCAAATGTAGTGAAGCATGAAAGCAAGTTGCAAGAATGAATGCACTACATACGGAGTTGCATTCAGACTGTGCATGATTGGATGCCATACAATGTGCTTACCTCACACTACGCTTGACCAAGCTACAATAGAATAAAACAGTCAAGCGGAAAGATGTACGAAGGCAGAGGCAGAGAATTTGAGCAAGCGAAACTCCTGTCGATATGAAGAATACAATCTGTCGCAATGAGAATACTTTCAGCAATACAGGCAGGTTGAAGCTGATCAATAGAGGTACATCCTGGAGTTGCAACAAACGCTCATGGTAAATAGAAATGAACTCTCTTGGCTAACAAGGCTTGGAAGGAAGCCAATAATCTGGCTGCTGCCTATGCGAGTTTGGTTGAACCTCATGCGAAGCGCATGGAGGCTTTACAACATCAGAGAGGAGCAACTCTCAGGGTGCCACAAGCAACTTGGTGGATAACCACCTTATGCAGGCTTGTCAGCACAGGGCCGGTGGAGGCAAACACCACGAAAGCTCACCCAAGCGAGATGAATGAGCTCAGACTGCAAGTGCAGAACATTGCCACAACTACTATAGACAATGTCTATAGTAGAAATAGCGGAGTTACAGAGGATGTAGACGGCCTGCAACTCAGGTGGAGGACCTCACTTCAATATTCACAAGAGAGTTTTTGTACCTGAGGAACAGCTGATGGCTTCTTATTTACAAGCCAGAACTTTGGCTTTCAGTCTCTTCGCAGGGGGTCAGGAGATGCCAATGGTACAAAGAGCCAGTGCCACCACACAGCCACAACAAGTCACTGTGCCAGTAGCTGACCCTGTTGTTACTACAAATCCCACCACAACCACCCCACACCTGAGGTATGGGGGGAATGCTACTTTTAACCCACCTAAAACCCAGCTGCACGGGAGTACAGTCGGGCATGATTATGCCCTTCAACAATCCCATTGTGCGGGATTTGGCTTGGAAGGAATTAGTCCTCCTCCGCAGTCGTTGCACATTACTATCAAATCATCTCATTTGGCTTCCAGTGGCAACCAGGACGAAAGTTTCTTCCGAACATCGACCAATTGAGGATCATCACTTTGCGCAGTACTGGCATGAGGCAAGTACCCATGTTGAAGGAATTAATTGCCTTCCAAGTTGTACATGATTCATTTATACCAAACCAAAGAGGTGCAAGTATTGTCATGGGGCTGCGGGTTATACTACGCTGCTGTTTTCTGGTACGTTATCACATTGAGCAGCAGAAATGCAAACGCCTTTCTGTAGTTATTCCAATTGGGGAGCATTGGGTCTTACCTTCAGTGCCACCTCATATGTACCTATATGAGGCAAAAGTTATGATGCAAAAGGATTCTCAGATTCGTTCATGGTTTCATGCGGCCTGGAACAATTTGTCAACACAGAAATTCGGCCCTGACGATATTTTCTTTAAGGGACATGAGGCATGGAAATATTTGCACAATTCACAAGTCATCGGTACCCCACTCACCTGGACAGACAAGGAGCTCAGGGTCTTCACCAATTTTGCAATTCAGCGCTTACAACAAGTTTTACAATTTAAACTTCCAGACATGGTGGGACAACATTGTATGCCCTAGAGAATTCCAGTTAAAGTTCGACAGTTAAAACACCTCAGGGGGACGAGGATTCTGATACAACTGTTTCTTCAGCGGACTCTTTTGACATGGCAGATGACTATGCAATTCAGATGGCAGAGAAAAAACGACGGGGGTCTCCTATGCCTGAAAGATTATCTCGATATCAGCCTCCAGAGGGACTGACATATCCAGGTAGTGTTCAATCATCTCCCTCAACCAGTGACAGGACACGGGCTCGCACACGGAGTCCTTCACGAGACTCTAACCGTCAGAAGGGTGCTCGCTCACAAAAGGGTTACAAATCCCAAACAGTAACCGTGAGGACACGGCTTTTTGAGAGGGGAAGGGTAATGTTAGAGGACTGTCTGGGACTTAGGCACTTTACGGGATCTGTGGGGTACCCTTAATTTTTGCACAGACTGAGACCAACAGGAGCCTTAGGGGTGACAGTAGCGCACTTTAGGAGGGGGGGGGGGTTACACAGTGTCGCACACCTCAGTTCGGTAAACTCCCCTTCAAGTCATAGTTACTCGCTTTGATGCGCGCGCCTGACTCCCAACCTGGCCGCCGGGCCAACTTGGAGTTTCGGCTGCTCACCGGGACATAACGGTCCCCTTCCGCTTCCCTCTAAACCCTCCACCTATTTGGGACTAGGAGAATTCCCTTTGGTAGATGGCAGTCCGGAACAGCTCCCACTCTTTGGTCGCTTTCCGGCTCGCTCGCTTACTCACTAGTTTTTGGTCACCAACGGGCTTGCACCGTTCTCGGGGTTACTACTCCCTATATATACTTCTGTAGCTGTCCGCGGGGGTTTCATAACCAGCCATGCCATTTTATGGCGAACCACCACGAAAACCCTCGACTCCCGGTGGTGAGTCGCGGTGAGTCTTGGCCCACTCACCGCGGCCCCAATGGACCGTGATGAGTCCCAACTCCCCACGACTCCCACCTCGAGGTCTCCACCCATGGTGAGTCCTATGCCACCCCCACTAAGTCCCACTAAGCTACCACCACCCCTTGTGGAGCCACCTCCACCGCAACCCGGTGTGCGGGCTCCACCTAGTGAGCGCCTCCGCCTCCTTGGGTGCCTTGGGCACTCAAGGGTGCTTCAGCCCCCCATACCTATCGCTGCCGCTGCCCCCACCACAGGGGCAGCCCCTCATGTGTCTCGACCCCCTGCCCTCAAGGCAAAGGGCCGCGACACACACCCCTACCAACAGGGAGTCGATGTCCTCATCGACTTGTCCATTTTGTAGAAACGAACATCCAAGTTGTGGCGTCCCACATCAAGGAGTTTGTTTCCGTACCATGGCGTCCCATGGCAAAGAACCAAACCCCACACTTGACTCCACTCTCCACTAGCTAGTTCGGCCGACTTCCTCCAAGTCCCGGCCAAGGGTGGAGCCTCTCTCCAGCTCCTCCCAGTGCACTCTTCTTGGCCTACTTCAAGGCCAAGGAACGATCCTCCCCGAGGATCGAATCGCCTTACTGCAACAACATTGCTTGCGATCGCTCATGATGCCGCTTTTGGCATCACCTTGAGCAAGGGTTCACCTGGAACCCTCTTTGACTAGGAAGATAACCTTGAACCAACCGTGCCCCAATCACTACAATTGGGTCCGCCTTGGAATGCTGGCCTGAGGTACGGGAACACGCCGAAGCCGCACTACGACTTCGTCCCGAGGCTACACGATTATAGTACGTGAACGGAAGCACGTAGCTTCCGCGTTAGCCCGCACTACAAGGCAACCCCCTCGGTAGCGCAGTTATAGTACGCGCACGCGCCAGGTGCGCACTAGCACTTGAACTCCCAAATAAGGCGCAAGTTTCCTTGCCCCTTGGATGGGAGTCACCCGATTTCGGCACTGCGCAAACACACGATTAACCCAATTTACCTCTCCCACTTTTGTAAGCTAGCATGCATTCTACACACCAGCCAACACCACCCATGCATCACCATTCCAAACACAATAGGACGCACAATATTTGGAACCCATTTCCTTTATCACAAATTTTTTTTACAATACAAGTTTTTGCAATCGGATTCCTGAGCTAGCTAAACCGGGCTAAGCATGCATTTCCTCCCCCACGCTCCAAGGTTGATGTCCCATCAACGCTTCTTCCGCTTTTGAGGTCGCCCTTCGAACGCTGCAACTGCCTCGGATGCGTTTCCCATTTCTGAGGCACGCACCCAAGATGCCTCACAAGATGATAGCCCTTCCATTTGACGAGATACTCCGTTTCTCGGTTCTTGAACCTCCTCGACTTAAGTATTGCCTCCACCTCGTACTCGGGTTCATTTTCATGATCCAACAGCATAGGTGGCGGACGCAACACTTGCTGCCGATTCGGACGTGCTTCATCTTTGAAGTAAGGCTTCAAAAGGGAGACATGGAATACTACTGGGTGCACCTTGCTGTTTGCTGGCAGCTCCATTCATACACATCCTCATTCATAACCCTCCGAATGCGAAAGGGACCCGCATATACGGAGGTACGAACTTCGGACTCATTTCCGGAGGTAGTCGAAAATTCTTGATGTTCAACCAGACCTCTGTGCCTGCCTCAAACTTCACTTCCCTCCGCTTCCGATTCGCCTGCCTTTCATACCGTTTCCTAGCTTTGGCAATGTTGTACTTTGCGCTTCAACAAACGCTCGCGTTCTTCCAGTACCGCCGCTACTGCCGGTTCCTCAACGTCCTGGGCGGCCCAACTTGTCGGCACCAGAGGTGCTTTTCCATAGACCAACACAAAGGGGAAACTCCCGTCGCGGAGTGTTCTGTGTTATTATAACAAACTCTGCCGCGTCTAAGTGTTCCATCCAGTCTGATTGGTCTGCCGACACGTAATTCCGCAAGAATTGCTTCACTACGGAATTCACTCTTTCCGTTTGGCCGTCCGTCGTAGGTCGGAAGGCGGTGCTCATCTTCAGCCTCGTCCCCATCTTCTTCCAAAGTGCTCTCCAGAATTTACTCGTAAACTTTGGATCGCGGTCCGAGACAATATCCTTCGGGACTCCATGATGCTTTAAGACGTGGGCGAAGTAAAGTCGCCCTGTCTCCTGCGCAGTTGCCGTCTCCTTGGTGGGGATGAAATGGGCCATTTTACTGAACCTATCTACCACCACCATGATTGCATCGAATCCTTTTGACAGCGGCATAGCAGTCAAAAATCCATCGAGACGCTTTCCCAAGTCCCCTCTGGAATCGGCAAGGGTTGTAACAGCCCCGCTTGCTTTTTATACTCGCTCCGGTTTTGTTGGCATGTGGTGCATGTCTTAACATACTCCTCTGCCTCCTCCCTCAGTTTGGGCCAGAAATACTCTTTCTTCAAGAGTGCCGCAGTGCGCTTGGCTCCACCGTGGCCCGCAAGCGGGCTATCATGGCATTCTCTCAAGAGACTATCCCTGATCCCTCCCTTTGGCACATAGAGACGTTTTTGCTTATACAAGCAGTCCGTTTTGCAAGTGGAACTGCGATTTAACCCCCATTCTCAAGTTCTGCATCACGCACTTTGCCAGCTCATCCTTCCGGCAAGCCTTCCGGATCTTCCTTTGGAGCGCCGTCTCGCCCTTGTACACCAACAAGAGCTACTTGCTTTCTACTTAAAGCATCGGCCACCACATTGTCCCGTCCCGGTTTGTACTGGATATCCACGTCGAACACTGCCAAAGTATCTTGCCACCTAAGTTGTTTTGGGGACAACTTGGGCTGCGTGGCAAAATACTTCACCGTGACATTGTCCGTGAACACCTTCACTGGGTTGGAACCAACATAGTGGCGCCAGAGTTCAAGGCAATGTACCACCGCCTTCATCTCTTTTTCGTGCGTCGGCCACCGTCGCTCCACTTCATTCAGTTTCTTACTTTCGTAAGCCACTGGACGTCCATCTTGCATAAGTACACCCCAATTGCGAAGTCCGATGCATCTGTATGAATCTCAAACGGACGATCGAACTCCGGGATTTTTAAGACTGGAGCTTCCGTCATCCGCTGCTTCAATTCAGCAAAAGCTTGGCCACAAAATGTGTTCCATACCCAGACTTTGGATTTACACAGAAGGTCCGACAGCGGCCCCGCGATCTTGGCGAAATTTCTCACATACTTCCGGTAATAGGAGGCGAGTCCTAGGAAGGATCGCACTCCCGGGACCGAAGTCGGAGGCTCCCAGTCCAAGATCGCCCTCACCTTTCTGTCATCCATTTTGATCCCATCCTGTGTAATCACGTGCCCCAAGAACTCCACTTTTGTGACCCCGAATTCGCACTTTGAAGCTTTGGCATACAGCTTCCCTTCTCGCAATTTTTGGAACACCCTTTTGAGGTGCTCCAGGTGCTCCTCCTTTGTTTTCGAGTACACAAGATGTCGTCGATGTACACGATCACAAAGTCATCCAACCACTCCTGGAAAAGGCTGTTCATCAGCGTGCTAAATGTCGCTGGTGCATTGGTGAGCCCAAAAGGCATCACCAAGAACTCATATGAACCATACCTTGTCCTGCACGCGGTCTTCTCCTCATCTCCTTCGCCACCCCCGAATTTGGTGATAGCCGGAGCGCAAGTCGATCCGGCTGAAATACTTCGCTCCTGCCAACCGATCGAAGAGGTCGTCGATCCTTGGCAAAGGGTACCGGTTTTTGATAGTCACCTTATTCAGAGCCCTGTAATCGACACACATCCGCAGCGTCCCATCCTTCTTGTCTGCAAATAGCACCGGGGCTCCGTAAGGTGACTTACTCGGCCGGATGTACCCCTTTGACATTAGATCTTTGAGCTGAGTCTTCAGCTCGACCAACTCTTTGTGGCTCAACCGGTAGGGCGCCTTGGCAGGCGGTTCCGATCCCGGTATCACCTCAATTTTTGTGGTCAACTCCTCTTCGCGGTGGCAAGCCGCTTGGTAAATCCTCCGGCATCACATCCTGGTATTTCTCCAAAATCCCCTTGATCCAATCTGGGCTCGGCTCCCCATCGCCTTCTCCTTTCACTTCTCTAATGTAAAGCAAAAACTGGGACTCGTGTGCTCCTCCACGGCCCACTCCTTTGCTGATAGAAGGTTTATTCGCCCTCCCACGGATTTGGGCGTTTCCGACACTCGTAAAACCTCGCCACCATTCCCACATGGCAGCGTGACTACTCTCTTGCGGCCATCTATGACCGCTCCGGATTTGCTCAAAAAGGTCATTCCCAAAATGAGATCCACTCCATCGATCTCGCAGATAGTGAAGTTCTCACGTCCCTCCCAACCCCAGTTGAAGAGAACATCAAACGCCAACCTTGTCGCCAACTGAGGTTCTCCTTTGGCAGAGCGCACCTCAATAGAGGCCCCCACGTCACTTGTCGGGAGTCCCAACTTTCGCGCCGCCGCCGGCGTCATGAAGGAGTGCGACGCTCCTGTGTCCACCAACAACGACACATTAGTTCCGGATATTATCCCATCCACGAACAATAACTGACTCCCTTTCGTAAGGCGCCAGTTTCCTGATACAACTCACAAGAAAATTTGCCTACCTTGCAAGTCCTGGCGACCACCGCTTCCACCAAGCGACTGATGGTATCTTCCGACAGCTCCGTGGTCGCCCGAGTCATGTTCAATTGCCGGGGCTTCGTGCACTTCTTGGCCATGTGCCCGGGCTCCCCGCAATTGAAACACACTCCATCAAGGTCGCCTTCTGTCCGCCATAAGTCGCTCCTCCACCCGCTTTTCCTTTCGAAGCACCGGGTGCCGCCTTGACGTGTGAAGGACCTCCCTTCGATTTCCACGTGCCATTTTCGCCGCGTGGCCTATCCCACTTCTTTTCCGGTCGGGAGGAGTCACCTTCCCGCCGGTCTTCTTGTGGTTCAGCTCCGTACGGCCTTGTCTCTCACCCCTAGGGACATCCGAGAAACATTCAGCTCTCTCAATTGCCTCGTTCAAAGTCTTGGGTGGCTTCTCCTCCAACTTCCGCCTAGCCCATGGGGCCAGTCCCGCCACAAAGTTGAAGACCATTTCTGGTTCTGCCATGTCCGCGACTTCGAGCAACAGCACATTGAAAGCCTGGACATACCCCCGAATGTCATCTGTTTGCTTCAAATTCCTCATCTTGTCCCGGGCAAGCCAGGATGCGTTGAGGGGCACAAACTGTCTCTTCATCAATTCCTTGAACTCACTCCAGTTCAAGGTTTCCGGGCTTGGGCCTCGGTCGTGAAGGCGTTTCTGCCACCATTGTTGAGCATAGCCCCTCAAATAGGTGGGAGCCACTTCCACCCGATCCTCGTCACTCAACTTGGCCGCCCGGAAGTACTGCTCTAGCTCCAGGAGCCAGGTGTTGAGTGCCTTCCGGTTTCGAACGCCCTCGAAGGTGCCGGGTTCCTTAGGCTTCACCTTAAACTTTGCCTTGGTGGAAGTGGCATTAGCCGCCTTCAACACGTCTTTCAACGTCCCGCCAAACTGCGCCAACAACCCTTCCCAAAAGGCTGCCGGCATGGGAGGCATCTCTTGGTTTGTCGGAGCTCTCAAAGATTCCTCGGGCTCCGACTCCTCGGATTCCTCCCGCTCCTGAGCGGCCTCGTTTTCGGAAACATTAATCGCTTCCTCAAACGGCCGCCTCGGTGACACGTCGCCCCCATCGGGCTCACCGGGATCATCATCTTTTGGGCCGTTCCGCTTTCGCTTCGGCTTGCCCGACCCCATGATGAGGCCAATCCCAAGGACGATCGCGTACTGAACTCTAAGCTCTGATACCAAATGTCGCACACCTCAGTTCGGTAAACTCCCCTTCAAGTCATAGTTACTCGCTTTGATGCGCGCGCCTGACTCCCAACCTGGCCGCCGGGCCAACTTGGAGTTCGGCTGCTCACCGGGACATAACGGTCCCCTTCCGCTTCCCTCTAAACCCTCCACCTATTTGGGACTAGGAGAATTCCCTTTGTAGATGGCAGTCCGGAACAGCTCCCCACTCTTTGGTCGCTTTCCGGCTCGCTCGCTTACTCACTAGTTTTGGTCACCAACGGGCTTGCACCGTTCTCGGGTTACTACTCCCTATATATACTTCTGTAGCTGTCCGCGGGGTTTCATAACCAGCCATGCCATTTTATGGCGAACCACCACCACGAAAACCCTCGACTCCCGGTGGTGAGTCGCGGTGAGTCTTGGCCCACTCACCGCGCCCCAATGGACCGTGATGAGTCCCAAGACTCCCCACGACTCCCACCTCGAGGTCTCCACCCCATGGTGAGTCCTATGCCACCCCACTAAGTCCCACTAAGCTACCACACCACCTTGTGGAGCCACCTCCACCGCAACCCGGTGTGCGGGGCTCCACCTAGTGAGCGCCTCCGCCTCCTTGGGTGTCTTGGGCACTCAAGGGTGCTTCAGCCCCCCATACCTATCGCTGCCGCTGCCCCCACCACAGGGGCAGCCCCTCATGTGTCCCGACCCCCTGCCCTCAAGGCAAAGGGCCGCGACACACCCCGTCACAGCCAACACACAGCCCGTCAAGTCCGACACACCGACACAGCCATCACAAGCTCGACACAGCCCTCACCACGCCCAACACAGGCCACAGCCAGTCACAATTTTCACACAGCTTGACACAGCTTCACAACCATAGAGAACGGATAGCAGGACAGGGAACGACTGTGGGGAACAACATCTGCGAATGGAACATGTTGTTCACGGATGACGGTTAGTGAGGAAACGGTTAGAAACCACGGAAAGGAAGATAACGAGGAGCGGGGACTGGAGGAGATCACTTCGTGGGGATCAAACTTGGAAATGAAGCGGAGAGCGCATCTCTGAGGAAAGAGGGAGAGCACGGAGTAGGAGGAAAACGATCTGTTATACTGGCTGAATGCAAGAAGTAGAGTTGTAATGTAGTAGAATAGAGACACCATGGCTTCAGCCTGATACTTGATAATATTAATCTGATACATACTTCATACTCACACTGTGTAAGAGACCCTGAGTGAAGCTGTGGAATGAATGGATGAACTTGATAGATTTCTGAAGCAAACTGATACTTAATTGCAGATAGTAAGGGAAACTCGCTAACATAATGCGGAAGGAGTACAAATAGGAAACACCCCCATGATACACTAGCTGTAGGTCATGACTGATTGTTCTGAACGGGCTGAGTGCTTAGAGATTTCCAACTCTTCTATCTTGGAGTTCCCACCTCGGATAGCGAAGGGATGGGTGAGTAAAAGCAGCGCGACACGGACCTTCTGTCATTGACTGAGTTTGCCTACAACAACACTATACATTCTTCGACCCAACAAACTCCATTTTTCTCCAATTATGGTCATCATCCTCGAGCAAACCCTTTCCACATGAAGACTGTTGAAAAGCCCTGCTGCAAGAAACCTTGCTACCTTGCTACTCATCTTGCTACGATTCACAAGGAGCTTACATTTCACCTCGCAGAAGCTAAAAAACAATACAAGAGTATGCAGATCACGTCGCCAACTCCAACCCCAGTTCAAGGTTGGAGATCGTGTGTGGCTTCTTCGACGGGACATACAAACCTCGCGACCATCAAGGAAGTTGGATTATCAACGCCTGGGCCCATTCAAAATTATTCGACAAATAAATCCGGTCAGTTTTCGGCTTGAACTCCCACGAAGTATGCGCATCCATCCAGTCTTTCATGTTTCATTATTGGAGTTGTATCATCCATCGAATATTCCAGGGAGAGTCTCCGTACCACCTCCACCAATCGAAGTTAATCAGGAAATTGAGTATGAAGTCGACGAAGTCCTCTCTCGCATCAAGTATAAACGTCTTGAATATTTCGTACATTGGAAAGACTACGACATCAGCGAACGAACGTGGAAACCTTCATCCAACCTCGTCAATGCATCTGACAAAGTCCAAGAGTTTCATCATCAACGATATCCAGCTAAGCCGAGCTACACGTCAATAAGACGTCTCAACGATGATGTCAGCCAAGTTAGCTTCAAGGTGAAGACTCCACATTCAATTTATCTGATACATGCTAAGGAGGGATGAGCACCACACATCTATATATAGCTACACTTCAACACTCCTGCATCTTGTATTGGCAGTATGGAGTCACAGGAACCAGATACATTGGAGTTGTCGCTTACCCAGCTACCAGATCAACCGTTCCGACTCTCACGACCTTCAACATCATGCCGATGCTCTCGAGACGATGGGCCACCAATGTGACGCGTACTTCCTCGTCTGAACCCCGTACGACAGCAAGTGGAGCCTACTCGAAGTCTGATAATCCTGTTGGAGTTGAGGCTTCGGACCCAGATGACAACGAAATCATGTTTGAAGGCAACTTCGAAAATCAGAATGCTCAAATCACTGCGTGGTCCCAAGTTCAAGGTGTTAGACACTATCGATGGTTGCAGGGACCTATAAATCATTTGAGTCAAGAACGAAGAGCCGAATGCTTGGCAAGTACCATTCGCCGGATTTTGGATTTTCTCCAACTCTAAGCAAGTCCAAGATTTTACCGCTCCTCGAGGAACTCTGCGCTAGAGGAGGGGGTGATGTCACGGACATAGCCCAGAGGAACTTATAAGGAGTAAATACCAGAAGTTACCAAGTTATCATGTTACCAGAAGTTACCATGACTTACCGATATTTATCATGATCTACCATAATTTACCATTACTTACCAAATTACCGGGAGTTTACCAAATTACCAAGAGTAACTTGGGAAACTACTCAGGAAGCTTCCTTTGGAGGAAACTTCTCCATCAAGATACCTCCTTTGTTTAAGGAAGCTTCTTCATCAAGAAACCTTTGTTTAATCTTGGAAATTTCTCCAGCAAGAAACCTCCATAGGGGCAGCTTCTTAGGGAAACTTCTTAGTAACTAGTATATATAGGAGACGAGACTGGACACTCTTCAGTCTCTCCAACACCAGTTCAAGCTACTCTTGTTTCCAGTTTCCAGTACTCCAGTCCAGTTCCCAGTACTCTAGCCCAGTTTCCAGTATCTGGTACTCAAGTCTAGTTTCCAGCATTCCAGTATTCAAGTTGTGTTCCAATATCTTGTACTCTTGTTCATTGTTATAAATATCATCTTGATTCATATTTACTCATCGTGCATTCAGCCACGCCGACCTTGACTTCTTGTCTAGCCTTGTACCTCTAGTCTTATCTCTTGTTTGTGTTTAGTCATGTTCTCGTCATTGACATCCCCTGTTTTAGATCATTGCATTGTTATGTGCTCTGTGTCTATACGATAATGCATGCCATAAACTCCCTCTCGAGTAGCGCATGTGAGATCTGCATCTAAGTTGTTTCTAGTGTGTCCATTCTCTTGCAAAACAGAGATAGGGTTCTATTCTCCTGTGCATCCAGTGAAATAGTTCTCATACGCACTTTTGCCTCTTGCATAGGTTTGCAGTTGTATTTCAGGACACCTCGCATACTTCTATTCTAGTTTCCTGTCTCTTAGGATCTCTCCTTTCAGGTTTGATCCATAGGATCTGAAATTTTTCCAGGGATGCATAACTGGCTCCCCTAAAACTTGTTTGCACGGAATGTGTTTATCTTGCACCCGGTGCATCCGCGTTGTACTACTACATTTGTTTTGACACTTTCTGTGAACCCTAAACTTTCTTACAGTGTTAGCTGCAACTGATCGTTAATTACCTTCACGTAATGGAGGCAGATGTTGATCTTCATTCTTTTGACCAAGGTGCTCATTCATTTGATGAGGCAACAATACAAAGACCGAGCCGTGTTTCTTCTTGGAGATCGGAAGGTGAGGATCGTGGTTGGACACGTTCAGGACAACACAGCTGCAGGCTTTAGCAAGACGATGGTTGCGCGATGGTCTGCATGTGCAAAGCTCTTACGAGTTTTACGTTCCTCTCGAAGTGGTTTCAGCCCTTATGACTTTGCACAACAAGCTCTAACTTCACCATAATTGGTTGTTGCATAGTCATAAACTCATGAAATTAGTTGTATTTGAGAGATATGCAATTAACTATTTGGATGATTTTTATTCTTTGGATCTGGTTCTCTCTTGTCGAGAACTTGTTTTCATCCACTGGATGATTTTCTCCCACCGAGACATTTGTTGGATGGTTTTTCTCCTCACGAGACATCCACTGGAAGATTGTCCACACGAGGCAGTTCACTCCTAGTAGTATATAAGCGGGGGGTGGGGTTCGTATCTCATTCCTTTTCTTTCCCACTGATGAGCTCACGTGCTGAGCGAAACTAGTCTGGGGTTTATAAAGATTTGGCTTCACTACTTTGCATGATCTTGCCTCGTGGTCTTGCCTCGTGATCTTACCCTTTGAAGTTGTTGAGTTTTTCGAAGTCGAGTTTTAGATGCGTTTGTATCCCCTGCTTTAGATCATTGCATTGTTATGTGTTCTGTGTCTATACGATAGTGCATGCCATAAACTCCTTCTCGAATAGCGCATGTGAGATCTGCATCTAAGTTGTTCCTAGTGTGTCCATTCTCTTGCAAAACAGAGATAGGGTTCTATTATCATGTGCATCCAGTGAAATAGTTCTCATACGCACTTTTGCCTCTTGCACGTTTGCAGTTGTATTTCAGGACACCTTCTATTCTAGTTTCCTGTCTCTCAGGATCTCTCCTTTTAGGTTTGATCCACAGGATCTGAAATTTTTCCAGGGGTGCATAACTGCCCCCCCTAAAACTTGTTTGCACGGATTGTGTTTATCTTGCACCCGGTGCATCCGCGTTGTACTGCTACATTTGTTTCGACACTTTCTGTAAACCCTAAACCCTAAACATTTGTTTTGACACTTTCTGTGAACCCTAAACTTTCTTACAGTGTTAGCTGCAACACATCTTTAATCACCTTCACGTAATGGAGGCAGATGTTGATCTTCATTCTTTTAACCAAGGTGCTCAAGAACACAATCCGAACCAAAAAGTTTTTAGGGGGGGGGGCGGGTATGGGCGCCTTGAAAAAACTTGTAGATATCTAGATCCTGGGAATCAAAACTAATAGCGTTGATCCAGAGAGACAAAAAGCTAAAAAGAAGTGATGTTGATGTTCTAAATGCAACTGCAAAAAAATAGACAAATATATGTGATTGAAACTATTTCACTGAGATGACAGGAGAATAGTACCCTATCTCTTTTGCTAGAGAATAGACATAGTAGAGAACGACTTAGATGCTCATCTAACACGCAACACTCGAGAATGAGTTTAAAGCATGCAATAGATGATAGCAAACCTAAGGCTCAACAGCATAGAAGAAACATTGAGACAAGAACCCTTAGATGCAGAATAGTAGCCAATCTCTATAAAGTCCCAGACTAGTTTCGCTCAACAAGTGAGCTCATCAGTGGGAGAGAAATGGAATGAGGTACACAGAGCCTCACCCCCAGCTTATATACTGCTGTAAGGGGTTGTCTCAAATAGGCACAAGACCAAAATAGGTAACAGAAAGTTATTTCTATGTCTAGAATAGGAAAAAGTTCTTTTTTGTGTCTAAAAAATAACTTTATGCCTAAATAAGTCCTTTTTTCATCCAGGTTGGATTGAAAAAAATAAAATAAATACTGATGGGGATTTTGCAATCAATATATTCCGGGTTGATGTCCGGATGAAGCAAAACCTCACAGGTATTAGTGAAGAAATGTTTCACTTAGGGAAAAAAAATAAAAATATTCTGGATGAAAAACATCTAAAATTCCCTGCAACCCAATTTTTCAATTTTTTCAAAGATGGAAGTTGGGACAACCATTCCATAAACCCAGTTTCCAGAGGGAGGGAGAGGGAGAGAGGGGGCAACAAAGAAAAAACAAAAAGGTGGGGGGGGGGAGAGAGTGACTGAGCAGCTGCTGCACAGTCACTCCCCCCCCCCCCCACCTTCCTCTTTTTCTTTTTGTTTCCTGATCTCTCCCTCTCTCTCCTCTCTCTCCCTCTCTTTAATCATGTTGCTGCGGTTTATCATCATTTTTCTTTATTTAGGAAAATGATATTTCCTCTGATTATTCTTGACAATGCAGATTACGGCCTTTCTTCTCTCTAAGAAAGATAATGTAACTGTCATTTCTATACATAACCTAATGCTTACTTTACCTGATGCAGTGAAGTAATGACTGGCATTGGTTGTTGATATATTTTTGCATCTTATAAGGGTTATTTGTGACAGGATTATCTTTAATCCCGTTGCTGCAGTTTATCATTTTTCTTTATTTAGAAAAAATGATATTTCCTCTGGATATTTTTGACAATGCAGGTTACTGCCTTTCTTCTCTCTAAGAAAGGTAATGTAACTGTCATTTCTCTATATAACCCTTACTTAACTTTACCTGATGCAGTGAATTAATGAACTGGCATTGGTTGTTGATATATATTTTTGCATCTTATAAGGGTTGTTTGTGACAGCATTATCTTTGGTGGCTTCATGTTTTGAACCCTGGATGTGATATGTTGCATTTCCCATCAGACCAAGTAACCGCCTAGACTACCTGCAGATCATAATGAAAAGATCGGGTAAGCTCTACCATCGTTTATCATGATTACCCCTCAAGGTATGTTCCGTGCTTTGCCATGATGGCATATGCGGTTTCTTTTTGAAGTGGTGTGCCTCCCTGAAAGAGACCAAGTGGTTCCTGGACTTACCTTTCACAGGAACCCCTCACGATTACTTGGCAGAAACTTGTTTACGAATGCGATGGTATCCTTGGCCCTGGTATTGTCAGAGTCGAGAAGCTCAAAGCTTGATGGAAAACCTGTTTGCTGTTTGCTGTTTGCACTTTTTTTGGGGGCGGCAGACTCTCCTCAAGGTTGTCGGTGTACTATCAGAGACAGAAGGCTTACAGGATGGTGTTTGTATGATGACTTTACGGACCTCCTGGAACAGATTTGGTGTTGGATCACTGCAAGGGAGGTTGGATTTGCGGACTCCATGAGAGTTTTTGGAACCTCCTGAAAGGGTGAAGATCGCAGAAGTGGATAATCCTAGTAAATAGGTCCAAGCCTTTGTCGCAACCTGGTTGGACGTGAAGATCATCCGTGTACCGCAGGTGAATTGGCTTTAACAGGTTACAAGGCTGGAATCGTAGTCTTGTTTGCTGGGCGTGCTGAGCGGAGATTTCCATTATGCAAAACCTGCCCGGTTTTTTGTCCATGCAAGGCGTGTTACACATCACCTGATGATGGTGTACGAGGCCATGGGGGCAGCCGATTCTTTGGAGAGATCGAGAAATCTCTGACATTGGTACCTATGTACTGTCAGAAACAAGGGCTCGCTGGATAGTGCAATTCTGCTGGAGCACTTTCCTCTTACTGTAGAAGTATCTCTCTTCTGGTGCTAAGTCCTCCCTCTTCTCGTCTCCTTTTTGCTGCGTTCTTGTTTTGGCAATTGCTTGCCTTGCTTAGCGATTGTGTTCACAATTTGGTGGCTGTCGTTTGACTAATAACAACGATGTCGCAGGCTGCAAACCTCACGCAACATTTTAAGGTTCGATGAACTACTACCCTGCTGGTGTTTTGGTTCTAAGGATCTTGTTGCAGGACACATAGTACTGGTGGTTGCTTTGGAGCCCTAGGACCTGCTTGAGGTGAACATCCATGGATGTGGTTCTGGCTACCAAAGTTTTGAACTATGGCAATTGTTGACAGGGAGACATATCTTACCCTGGCTTCAAAATCTGGTCATTACCTGCAGCCTAGCTTCATAAGCACGAGAATTCCTTATTTTTAACTTAAGGTCAACATCTCGGTTACAGGTTCTCATTAAACACATGAATTTTTCTTGTCCAGTTCTCAATCTACCAGTTATGCCATCTTAAAAATTGCCGGTTCCATGGTACCGGTTATGGGATTCATCCATTTTTATATTTTTACTTTCTCTTAGCATTTTTGTGTATGTGTGTAAAACTGCACAAGAGGGCCGTGGCATGGTGGTAAGCCACTCGTGTATTGGCATGTGGGTCTCGGGTTCAACCCCTATCATCTATCTATCATCTATCTCTGCCTTCAAGCTGCCCCTATAATACACTAAGTTTATAACTATTGTTTTAGCCACATGCCCAACTAATTAATTTCCTATTTACTTGGACATTTTCAATGCTGTGCACCTAATCTCCCCAACCATTGTAAACGTATTGTTACTAGTAAGACATAATCAGGATATGTCCATATGCAATAATCTTAACTACCATCACCAACCCCTATACCTATATTATCTAGCTCTGCCTCTACGTCATCCACATTTGCTCCGGATCCTGCTCCGGGTATAACACGCTTACAATCACGATGCCGGTTCTCTAGCCGGTTAGGAAGCTCAATGGGAAGATTTTCAGTTACCCAGTACCACACCCAGTTTGTGGTACTGGATGGGTCCAGAACCCACCGATACTAAAGCCAAGCACTCTGCACCTTGAGCTTATAAAAGGTTCGCAGTCCCCTGGGCTGTTATCTTCTGAAATCATGGTGCTGTCTACTATGAATTTGGTGACCCCATGAACCAGGTGGAAAAATTCAAGGAAGATAGGGAAAATAGTGACAATCAATTCAAGTACTAGTAGGGGCATGACTGCCTTGAGGATTCATGACCTACTGGGATGATTATTTCTCTGGCGGACCAAGGCACACTGGCCTTCAGTTTCAGGCAATGTCTTGCTCCAGTAAGTGTATCGTATTCTGTGGCATATCTCGCTCAATTCAGGATGTCCCAAATGTCTGGACAGCTAAACCTGATTTGATCTGCAGAACTTTTTCAGGAGGTGTGTTCAGGTCTTGCCCCCGTCTTGCAGGTGCAGTACAAATTCTCTAATTGATGTTCAAACTGGGTTGGTGCAGGTAGATAGAATGCAGGAGATAGATAGAATGCAGTCAGGCTTGCACATTAGTAGACACACGTGTCACGGCGGCCACAGCCTGCTCTGACAGGCTCCACCAGGTGGTGCACACTGCGATGCAATATAATGTGGCTGTGCCTCTTCATAGACCCACACTATGAGGTCAAGGTTCTCCAGCTTGTCACCCCCTGTATTTAGGAGGAGCAGAGCTTGGCATGGTTTCTCTCAATACACCACTTGGATACACGTACTTCCAGAGCCAGATATGGCAATACTGTCCATGGGCAAGGTGTATGGTTGGAAATAGCAGTTTTGTGTGGTAGTTCCTTTAAAGATAGTCCCTATATTTGTCCTCAATTGGGCTTTTGCTGGTTCCTTTCCATAGCCGGTTCCTACAGGGCTTCACTTTCCGGGCATGCATATGTGCATAACCGGCAAATAACCGCTGGGTATGCATGTCTACATGCCATACCCGGCCAACACTGGTTTGAACCCACAACCACTCGTAAGCCCTTACCACTGGGCTACATGTTGGTTGTCCCCTACAAAACAGTGCAGTTGCACATGTCAAGAGGATACCAACCAAGGATACCAACCAACGACATAATGGCATGAGCGTCGCACTTGTTAGCGTCGCGCGCACAAAGCTGACGTGGCGTGAGCATACGGTCACACCGACGTGGCGTGAGCCTGCTCACGTGGTGTGGGTATGCTGACATGGCACTAGGACAACCATCGTCGCGTCACCAGAAAGATATGGCGCCTATAACCAAGGGCGCTTATAACTGTGGGATTCGTTCATCAAAACATAAAACCAGAAAACCACAAATGACAAACCAGAAATGAAATGACAAACCATTCGCATCCATTCGATGCAAGAATCCACCTTCATAAATCAGGAATCTACCGCGACGCGTCTCCTTGAAAGGGATTGAATACGTAACAGAAATGATGTGCTTAGCAGCACACCATTTCTGCCCCATCCAAAAGAGGTCTCTTCAGACAGAAACAGAAAACATGGAGGGTACTTGAAATGGATTGCATACATAGCAAAAATGATGTGCTTAGAAGCACACCGTTTCTGCCCTATCCAAAAGGTTTTTTTTGATGTCTCTGTAGACAGCAACAGAAAGCATGGAGGATACTTGATTGAATACATAGCAAAAATGGTGTGCTTCCAAGCATCTGGAAATGGGGCGGCGCCGCACACCGTTTTTCCAACCAACCAGACGGGTCAATACCCAGACTACAGAGATGGTGTGCGATGCCGCACACCACTTTCCTACATTGTTGTGAACGCCAAACAGCAGTCTCCATTCCTACCCTTCCAGACAAAGCACACATTCAGAGGCTTAAACGGTGTGCGGCGCCGCAGACCGTGGGTGCATTAGTCAGAGTGACAGGATGGGAACCATGAGGAAGAAATGAAGAGGGAAAATGTGCTCACTGACCAGTGATACATTGGCCCGTAAAAGCGTTGTGCCAACACAATCTGGTAACTACTTTCTTTCTTTCGTTATCCAAATCATATTATTCTGCCATAGAGCTCATGTGCAGCATAACACAACCAGCAACCGATCTGAACAATTGAGGATAAATATAAGGACTATCTCTAAAGAAACTACCACAAAAAACTGCTGTTTCCAACCGTACACCTTGCCCGTGAACATACCATATCTGGCTCTGGAAGTACGTGTCTCCGAGTGGTGTAATGAGAGAAACCATGCCAAGCTCTGCTCCTCCTAATTACATGGGGTGACAAGCTGGAGAACCTTGACCACCTCCTTCATAGTTGGTCTGTGAAGAGGGACAGCTACAGTACATTGCATTGCAGTGCGCAACACCTGGTGGAGCCTGTCAGAGCATGCCGTGGTCGCCTTGACATGTGTGTCAATCAATGTGCAAGCCTGACTGCATTCTATCTGTCCCCTAACCTGCACCAACCCAGTTTGAGCATCAATTAGAGATTTTGTACTGCACCTGCAACACTTGGGCAAGACCAGAATGCACGTCCTGAAAAAAAATCAGGTTTTGCTTTCCAGGCATTTGGGACATCCTGATTTGTGTGAGATACCACAGGATACAATACACTTAACTGGAGCAAAACGCTGCCTGAAACTGGAGGCCAGTGGTGCCTGGATATACTGACTACCCCCAGGGAAATAATCATCCCAGTAGGTCATGAATCCTCAAGATTAATTCTGACCATGCAGTCATGCCCCTACAACTACTCGCACTGATTGTCAGTATTTTTCCCTATCTTGAATATGTCGATGGAAACCTGGTTCATGGGGGCCGCAAAATGCACACTAGAGAGCAACATGATTTCAGAAGATAACAGCCCAGGGGATTCCAAGGCTTTTACCGAATTTTTTCTATTTTGGAGCTCAAGGTGTAGAGTACTTGGCTACAGTATCAGGTGCTTCCGGAGTGTTCGGGACCCATCCAGCAAGCACTATTTCTATGACACTGGGTAACTCAAAATCTTCTCAAAGGTTGAAAACCAGAACAGCAGGATAACTTCATATAATGTTCCTCCACGAAGCATTCCAGCGGGAGTCTGAGGTTCTAATGGTGGTATCCACAAGAAATATGAGATAGACAAAGAGCGAAAGCTTACCCAAGTAGCCAAGCTGGTTGGCTCTGACAACTGCACAAACTCTTTTGGTTTTCTCCCTGTCAGAAGCTCCAGAAGCAGAATTCCAAAACTGTACACATCAATCTTCTCAGACATGCCTCCCATGTCTGCATATTCGGGTGCAGCATACCCACTCATCACTACTGTAGCCACGACCTTCCACCTGGATGCTGAAGCAAATTGGAAAACACCAATATCTGCCAGCTTGGCTTCCAGGTAATCATCGATCAAGACATTTCTGGCTGTCAAATTGCAATGGAAAATACGCGGACTACAATCATGGTGCAGATAGGCCAAGGCTTTTGCCACCCCCAGCGCGAATCGAAGCCGCAGAGGCCATGCCAACGGCACCTCGTCAGGCTTCCTCCCTGGTGTACACCAGAACAATCAAAACATTACTTCTATTTTACCCTTGTATAGGTGGTGGGTATGGACTTGAAACCTATTGAACTCCATTTTCTCCACATAGCTTTCTCTGGCAAGCTCTTCTGAGACAAACTCCAGGGGGGGTGCAACTTCCTGTGTCAGCTGAAATGGGAGACTTTGGATGGCCAGAAACCATAAGGGGAGGCCAACAATCAAGCCTCTATTGACACAAGAAAGTAGAAGAGAAAGGGAAGTCTTCATGCAGATCACATGAAAAAACCAAGGCAAATTGAAAGACTCACCATGCAGTGCCTGCTCAAGGGAACCATTGACCATGTAGTCATAAACAAGAAGAGTCGACTGTTTGGCTTTGACATGACTCCGTAATGCCAAACAGTTTGTATGCTGAATTCTATATAGTGCCTGCAGCTCTACACCACTGACATGCTTCTTCTTGAGCATTCCCTTCTGTATCCTGCGCACTATGATTGCTGTTCCATTAGCAAGAGACCCCTTAAACAGTAGACCCATGATGCCATCCCCAAGAATGTGTCCCTCATCGAAATGAAGGGTAGCTTGTGACAAGTCATCATATGTCAGTGTTAGGCTCCGGTGCATCCCTGGGACCTTGGCTGCATCCAACATCAGAAGCACATCATCAGTATGTGGGAACATTTCATCGGACGGGGAAATAAGTAACATCAGTAGCTTTCTAACACAACAAGACCCCTACATGCATGAGTAAAGCCAAAGAAAGTCTGGTGAATCCTTATTCTACCATAAACACAAATAGAACAGAAAGAACTCCAACCTACAGTATAGATGTCCTATGGCAGTAGAACAGAGTAACCCTTTAACTCACCTCCAAGTGAAGGACTTCTTGAAAGCACAGTGCTGTCGTCTCGCTTTCTTAAAACATTAAATACAACAATTGAAGTTACTATAGCTACTCCAATGATACCCGAAGTCAAGCCAATAATTGCTCCCATGTGTCTCAGATGTCGTGTTCCACCTGGAAGAATGGCCACATAGTGTAAAAACAGGTGTCCCGCATTCCCCTGACCTTGTTCTATCAGATTTTGATCTCCTGCCTTCCTCAAAATGCTTGCTCAAAACAGGCTTGTGGGTAGTATTACATGACCATCCACTCAGAGAGGCTGCAGTAATTTAGACAATGAGGACAGATATTCCGGAGGACATCCCAGTAGTTGTTGAATTAGGAGATATGGAAATAAACTCCAATTCTTCCTTGAACAAGTAGTCAGGTTTTAGACGTTGTCGCTCTTTTGTCACGATAACCCAGCCACAACTATGTAGCTCAGGCCTGAAAGAAGCTTCAACAGAGCACACAATAAGAATGGCAAGTGGACGATGCATAATACAAAGAGATTTTGGGAGATTTGGGAGAAATGGTCGGTGAGCAGATGCTCAGAACAGATAGCTAAGGCATGTATACAGCTTTAGTTTTGTTTCGGGGATAGTGGAAGGGGGGGGCTTACCAATAATTGGAGAAGAAGGTCCATACCCTTGAGCATTACCAACAGAAATTGGCCATGTCCCATCATCTTTTGTTCCCAAGAAACTGCCTCCACATCCAATTAACTTGTTAGTGTTGTTGAAAGAAAGTATACATGCATATGTATGCATGAAAGGGATCAAGATACCAATTGTTTCTAACCAGGCCGCTCCTAGTGGAGTGCTGCCCTCTCATAGAAAGAGGGACTGATGCCGCAGGTAAAACTGCGCTTGAATCCCACTAAACCGTTCTTGAGAAGAAAGCCAAAACACGAAGGGAACCAAAATATTCCCACCTTACACCCCTAACCCAATGTAATAGAAGCAGCAAGAACTCACGAGATGTTATCGAAAGTAAAGAAAAGTGTAGAATCCTGGCCCTAATTATTTAAATTGGTTGACCGTTTGAAAGCAAATCCTCTTCCAAGAAAGGCTGTTTAAAACAATGGGAACGTACTGTTTACAACAAAGGGCACTGGTTTGTGCAAAAGTCGCGCACTGCAATTATACAGACTATAGGGCTCTGCCTCAGTTGCCTTTGCAGAGAAAACATCACATCCTACGGCCTGAATCTATCCATCATTGGATTCTTATATCAGCAGGGCTATCCCTCAAGCTATTTACAACTTTGACACGAACTTTTAAAACATCCAGCACCAAGGCAGGCTGTAAAATTTCTAAAAACAGTTGACATCCAAAGAGATACCAAGAATAGGAGGGGATGATGCGACAGAAGCATACCACAAAACAAAATGAGATACTGGTCGCCACTGGAATCTCATTAAGAGCAAAAAGCTGTGAAGGTACTGCAGGAAGCAAGAGGTAAGGAGACACAAAGCACGATGTAGCAACCAACCTGGAATGCTGAAACCTTTCTGATAATAGAGATGAATTCATAGTCAATCCCTCATTGTAGGAAACATTCCTGAGTTGCACAGCCCACAAAACAAAGCAGCTGCACATCTCAGCAGGATACCAACATCTTGATACTTTCTCCAATCAAGGTACAAGACACCAGTATCTGCCGTAGGTCTTGTAGAAGGAATTGAAATGAAATGGTACTTTATAACATCAGTGGAAGTACAAAGAGGTTATGGGACAAGAGAAAGAAATGCATTATGCCAACAGGGTCCACAGAGGTCGTGGGGGAACCTATGGGAGAGAAATATGAAACCCCAGTGGTAGCTGGGCTTATGTGCGATACATTCCAGCGACTTAATGTAGCTTTTCCTTGTGTATTGAATTGCTGGCTTCTTCCCCTTGTGGCGCTTCATGGCTTCCATGAAGATGCCATGAACACGTCGTTCGGGCACACACGCACATATCCCCCTTATTGTCTCCACCATGCTTGGGTGGCATTGTCTTACAGGGAAGGTGATTTACTTGATCCTCTCCCCTGACATGGCTATACTAGCAGCCTGTTTTATATGTGGCTCTCCACCTTTGAGAAGTTGGTTGTGATGGCTGGTTGTAGGGTGCCCCGCGTTTTTGTCTTGCTTCTTTACTATTTTCCTTTGCCCCATAAGCTCATTGAGCTTCCTTTGTTCATTGTAAAGCTTCTATTCTTCACAAAACTAAAGTAGGGGGAGAGATGACAAGGTTCTGCATGGAAAAATGGCGACAGTACTCACACTTTTTGAAGAGTAGAAATGTTTGTGAAGAAGTTCATGTTACCAAAGAGACTGTTGTTGCGGAGGTCTCTACATCCAAAGTCAAACATACATTTCCACAATAGTCAGACTTAGTGTCACTTTGTTCCGTAAGAGTGAATATTTAAGACGATGTCTAACTGTCTCAAGAACCACTTGAGCAAACATATCTGCTTATCAGCAAACACCTGGTGGTCTGCACATGACAAAGTCACTTGCAAACAAAGTTTGAGCTTTCAATTCTGACAGTAATCCAAACAGTGCTCTGACAGCTGTTAAAAATGAACAAAGTAACGACCTAGTAATAACTTACATTCCCACAGGGCCAAAAGGATGGAGAAACAAGGCAGCCGGGAAAGGGACTTACAATGTAGTCAGCCATTTGAGGCCCTCCAAGGTGCTAATGTTTCCAGTCAAATTGTTGTACGAGAGGTCGAGGTATTTCAAAGTGGGGTACACAGTGGCATTGCTAAATAACTGATTTAGCTTTGAGGACAAATTGTGCAGATTCACATATCCGTTGTGCTTGAAAATCTCATTGATACTCCAGTTATGTATACTTGCACTATTAGAGCGTTTCCCACTATATACAGCAGAAAAGTTCCTGAATCAACAATCATTCAACATCAGAGATTTTATGACTTCACTTCAGTCTTCAGCAGGCAGTGATTGCATGTAGTTAGTACTTCAACAGCTCTACACGATTTGGTTAATACATTAGTGATTTTGATACCATTGCCCAATCTAGGGTTAAAAACAAAGCCACTTTGAAGTATGGGAGCTGTGGCAAAGACATTGTGATTAGAAAATCTACTAAAAGCTAAACGTAATAGACAATAAAGCTCAAACATTACTTTTCAAAATTCTTGGTGCTGGGGTAAAGTGCAGAGGTGCATACAAAGATACAGGGCACCAGTTGGCATCCCAGCACATTTCGCACAACTGCAAGCACCTGCTTGGCTTTATTTCTGGTTCTGAATACTGTAACCCATCACGAACTATCACCACTGCCACACCAATTTGTCTCATCAGTTTTGGTTGATAGATGGAAGTTAGCAAACAAGGGTTGACAGAAGTGCAGGAAATATGAAATGAGGGAGGAGGGTGATAAAGAGATTGTTCACAAGAAGAAGACACCATAAACAGAACTTCCTAGAACCACTCAGGGTCGAAATATGTAGAAACAAGCCTTCAAAAAGAAGGGTTACAGGGGGGGCACAAGGGGGGAAGTGGGATGCAATCTAAATTTTGTCAGATGCCAAAAGTTTGAATCGAGGTCAGCAAAGCCTCACTATCTCTATCACAGATCAGAAAGTTAAGAGAGCAACAATGCCAGTGCTGTAGCATAGAACCTCTCCAGTGGAGTGGACAGCTTTACAAGTATATATGTAGAATACTTGGTCCATAAAACTTGACAGGGCCGATAACCTTAGAACAGGGTAGGAGTAATGGAGGCGCTAGGAGCAACTCACTAATATCAGACTTGCTGCATGCCAAGTTTTCCTGCTCGACGCTACTGTAGCAGGATGAAAGGGCCTGGACAGTTATATTTCTGCCTCCTTCGCACACACTTGCGCTGAGCAAAATGATCATCATGGTCCCAAAAAACAACATCCCACATCCCTTACCCATGGAGAGCCAATTTACAGCAGTGCGACCTGCCCACCACAGCACAAGCAACAAACTGTGGGCAACTATGAATAAATGGGTCACCTGGACTACAATTACTGTTTCCAGTCTTTCCCAGGAAGCCAACAGCTTGCTGGCCTGACACAGTAGCCTATTAAAACCAGGCTTTTCCCATTATCTTGGAGCTGAATTGACTTTGCTGGGTTTCCCACATTTCCCACCATTTGCACAAATTTACTGCAATCCAGCAGTTGGATTGTCAGAAAGGACAACAAAAGCAATTTCATCAAAGTGTATGATTGCCAACTATTGGTTGAAAACAAAATTTTGGAAAACCTCCAATTGCTGAAGAGTAGGTTTAGCCTCTTCAAACACATGCCAAGGTACCTTCAAAGTTGGAGCAGATTATTCTCCACCACATTATCCTATCCACACCTTGCAATCTCCTTCATATCACTTTCTTGAAGGACTCCCATTCAAAACAGTGGGTGATTGTACTTAGACTGACAGTCATCAAAGCACCATTTGATTCATCTATCCTACTACTTGGTTTCAGAATTGCAGTATATGACCACACTGCACTCCAAATATGAGCCCTTTCCTTATCCACTACAGTGTACGACCCACCATTTTGAACTTGAAAGTCTCTTAATGTGCAATATGACCAAGTCTTTCCTTCCTGGTATTACATTAACCTTTAGCAGGCACCCACAATGTGAAATCCTTCATTGTTCCGTCTAAGAGCCTCGCCGGCAGGCAATTTGCAATACTAACCATTTGAAGCTTCTTCTCCAAGGAAGTTGAATTCCCAGCCTTACCTGAAGCATTCTCCACACAATATCCCTGCTTCTCCATGAAATTCGTCCCTCATTCACGGATTCTCATCCCATATAGAAAAGACTTCCCTTGAACAACCACCATTAATTGCTTTTGAATCTCATCACCTCAGAACGTCTGTAGCCGGACATTTCGACATAAGACCTACATTTGTGATTGATTCCGTGTCACTAGAATTTCAATCCCAACTCGACACCTTTCGGACGCCAATCCGCGTAGCGTACAACCCTAAGAGAATGTGCAACCACCAACCGGCAACAGGATGAGCCCTGCGATACGCAATTTCTCGCAACTTCTTATCCACATCCGTCAGATTCCTTGTCCATCAATCTTTTCCTCCAGTCTCAGAGTCTTCTTTCAAGAGTGTACGTGTCTCTTTCAATTCCAAATAGAACGCTATCGCATCTGCCTTCTCATAAACACTCCAAATGTCATTCTCACTTCGTGCATCTTAACTCAGTCGTTGCTCCGTAGCCAAAACGCGTACAAAAGCGCAGCTGTTTGCGCACGAACAACCTGCTTTGCAAACTGTGTCTCCTTGTTCTGTAACTTGAGAAAGTGTCCTCTCCATGTAAGATTTCTGTTACAAGTCACAAAGGCAAAGCGTCCGGCCTGCTCCATTATCGCCAGAAGCCTCTCCAACAACGTCTTCACTGCAAGATTCTCGCAGCAGCAGATCACACAAACAACACTACAGTCCTGATTCCAGCGGAAACATAGTTTGACTATCACAGTGCCCGAGGCGAAACACTGCGTCCGAGGCTCTCCGACAACATTTCAATTGATGTTCACCACGAATATCACGGTGTTGCAGGCTTTTCACGTCGTCTTCAAATTTCTTTCCCCGGCTACAGATCACACACCAGAGGAAGGCTCTTTCTGCCCTGGTTCAGCTGCATAAAAAACACTTGACCATCAGTCTGTCTGACAACATCTTCCCTCAGCATGTTCAGCCTCGCCACAGACATCGCACCTTGCCAGGCACCTCCAGGCCTGCACAGGCTCAATTACCGAGAAAAACAAAAAAACATTTGATGTGTGTGTGTCCTTGTTGTTGTCGCATGCATGCAGCAATCGCACCCTTTCCGGAAAGGCCACCCGATTTCTCTGCACCAAGCTGACACCACCATGCACCTCCTGCTCTCCCAGCACCTGCTCTCCATGTCAGCCTCCCAAAACCTAACCCTCGTGCCATTTCATGGTTACTGCTCTCCATGTCAGCCTCCCAAACCCTAACCCTCGTGCCATTTCAGGGTTTCTGCTCTCCATGTCAGCCTCCCAAACCCTAACCCTCGTGCCATTTCAGGGTTTTTGTTTTTATTCAGAGAATTTATAGAACATTATTTCGCTCTTGGTCTGTAAGTCAATAAAAACGTAAAGTCTGCAACTTGAAGGTTCCCTTTTCCCGTAAAAATAAATATATAAATAACTACAGTACAGAAAGAATTGAATACTGACAACTTCTAGTAGCAATATTTGTCGTGATTGATGAATAAAGAATTGAAGTAATGATGATATTGGAATAGAAATCTCCTCCCAACAAAAAGGCCAAAAAGAACTGTAATTCGGAATTTTTATTTTATTTTCTAAACAGCTGCAGTGCGGAACTTGGAAGACTTTATTTGGAATTATTGGAAAAAAGAAAGGGATTAAAAAAAACGGTGAGAGGAGAAAATAACCACTTTGCGCCCGATCATGGGACACCGCCCAAGGAAGGAGAAGATTATACTACGCCCGACGAGGTAGTAGGATATTGAACCCAGACTCACCTGGATGGCTTTCAGTGCAGTACTGCTCCTTTCATCATTGAAGAAGCAAGGAGTTGCACTGAGTACCTCACAGGTGATCCTGGGTTCAAATCTAGCTGCCTGCTGTGTATGGTATTATCTTCCCCACATTCCCTTGGGCAGTGGCCTGGCCTTGTGCTTGAGAAAGACGTTAGTTTTTCCTCTCACTGTAATATTTATGAGTGGTCGCTCCCGGTTCTAATGATAAAACAAAGTATAATAATAATAATAGAAGCTAGTCCCCCTTCTACCAATTCTTTTCTTTTATTTTATTTTTGAGTTGAAAGGGGAGGTAGCCCGTACAAGTTGGTGAAGCTAATCATGAATTGAGGGCATTGATCTGCGTTGGGTAAGCCAGTGTAGGCTGACGACGTAGGCTTCAAATCACGACAATGTGGGAAGTTTGTCCATCAAAAATCTACCTAGAAATTTCCTTTGTTAAAATCGCTACACAAGTTTTCATCCTTACAGGAGGACGCACCTTGTGGCGTAACCTAGGGGCCTTACAAAATTCGTTCGTGGCGGGGCATGACTCAAAGGGGCACGTGTTGGTTTTTAGTTTTTACGCAGGTGAGGGCAGCTGACTCACCCGTTCCGCCATTTCCAAGGCATGAACTGGGGTCACTCAACACCCTTGGTCACACGGCGGGAGAGCTTCATCAGCTTCCACTATACAAAACAGTCAACGTTTACAGCACCGAAGTCGTGTATCATGTAATGTTTTCAGGTCAGGAATCGGGATCGCTGTAGCCGCCCAACGCACATGCCGGCCAACTCACACATTCTTCTCTACATCCAGAAACGGCCAGACATATAGTGGGAGCTAGCATAAACTATTCCGCCGGACAAATACATACACAGAAATATATATATACATGAATATTCACTGCTAAGGAAATTTGCCAGTCTGCAACAATGAGCTGACAGGTCGCCAGCTACATCCAGTGAGTGACACAGCACGGAACTGGTGTACAAGTATGCCGCCGGCCAAGATGATGTTTGGTTTTTTGGATGCATTTCAATTTTATTTTTTGTGTTTGTTTTCTTTTTTTAAATATTTTTTTCTCTTAGATAAAGGGGACGGAGGCCCTTGACGGTAACAAGTAACAACGTAGGGTCACACTGCCCTGTGACCAACAAATAAACTTTTGAAGGTAGAGCGGCCAAATTGTTGGATCCTATTTGGGCAGCCTGGTAGGCGATTGGGAGGAAAGCGGACTTGTAGGCCTATTGCCAGTGCTAGCACATCGTTTGCACATTACCAACATGATATGTTTGATTATTACCAACATGATATGTTTGATTATTACCAACATGATATGTTTGATTAGGACTTGCAGGCCAATAAGAGGGTGACAGACGCAATCCTTACCGCTATAGAATGGGTCCACCAAATGCCATTAATGGTGGTTCGGCGGCAATTGGGGGGCCATTCCATAGTACGTAATAATTCAAGGAACTGATTATCAGTTGCTCAATCATAAAATTCCTTTTCTTAAAGGAAACCTGCAATTGAAGCTCACGTGAGCACAAATCACGCTCACGTGTGTCATGATAAGTTAGTTGGGAAAAGTACTAAATGAAATTTATGAACATTTAATATTGCATTGACATTGCAATCGGACGGTAGTAATAAGACGTTTCGTTTAAGGGAATTGGAAAACAAGACGAGTGGCTACAGAGTTTTGCAAAAAATCATCCTGTTCATCTACTAAACGTCATCCACCTCTGTACTTTAATCCATCTATATCATCCATATTTGGCGAATTCATCCATAATTTATTTTCTATTTGGAGAAGTTTGGCGATTTCATCCATGAAGAAACAGGGAATTTGAGACAGAATATTCGATTTTATTTTCTGAGGTCGCAATTTGGCGATAAGTCGCCAATAAAAGAATGGCTGCTAGCAAAGGGACGAGGCTCTTATTTAGGCCGAGTTTACACACAGCCCGGCCAAAATTTGAAGGTGGGCAAAGTTCGGAAAATAAGGTACTCTAATTGAAAGGCCGGATCATTTGAGAAACTATCTACTTGGTCTACCTAAGTAGTCCATAGAAGTTGTCCACCTTCCAAACGGAAGGCAATATCCTTCGAGATGAACTGACACCATAATTACACTTGTCTCCGTTTGACGTCCAACACATTTACAAAGCCTCCTCTATACACAAGGAACCATGGAGGGTTGAAGGATTGAACCCAGGATCACTCTCGTTACGCACAGGCAAGGCGCCCTGAACACCCAGGTCCCACCACAGCGGTGCTACGGTTAAACTTAAATATGGTTGGTTACTCCCCAACACGTGTAACACTTATCCAGGTTTGACTTGCTATATAACTTCACATGCAGGGTGGCAGACGGTTGTAGCGTGTGAGAGTTATCGAGCGGGGCTGCAGGGCTTACTTGAGCGAGGCCATGTCTGCAGCATTCATGGAGAAATTGAAGACGATGCAGCCGGACCTCTCCAATCGGCACCGTCAAATACCTGCCCTACAAAGCTGCATTCCTCTAGATTATCCAATTGTGTTGCCTCCCTCTGATTGGGTGCGGCATCATCGTTGGCAAGTTGATTGCGGAGTAGGATTGCAATGTTGGCAGAGGGATGCGTACACAGCATTAGGTTGGATTTCAAATCGAGCTTGGAGTTGGTAAAGCCGATCTCTCACCTTCATTTTCTTGCAAACACGGTGGGTGTGTAAAGGATTCAACAATTCTGGGTCGCAAAGGTTGATTAGTCTCTAGATGTAGGCTATTGGAAAGCTGCTCGTCTACCGAGTGATGGAGGAGGTGCTACCCTCGTTTCTGGAAGAAGATGGAATACATGCTGCGGGCAGCTCTGGGGAGCGGGATCGTGGCAGCGCTCACCTCACTTCGTAAGGCCTTTCTCTTCTTTGAGTCAACGGATGGGCCATTGGGGCATCGATCTCAGAATGACGGGCCGGAGATCCTTGCAAGTTGGAGCTGGGGTGCCCCCTATCTCTAGTGGATGAAGGTCATACCTATTCTCTCTCCTTGAGTAGAGATCATAGTGTCACATCTATACACAGCCATTTGTGCCACATGGTTCATGGCTGTACAGGTTAATTCAAAGGACTTGAGTAAGAAAATGCCAATTGAACCAGATGCTACAGTGTGGTGAACCGTGCTTGGTGCCCGCATACTTCATGGCTCTGTGGAGCTAACAAAACATCCCGCCAACTACAAATATTCTCTACTTAGTGGGATGTGCAGCATGGTGTAGCATATGTGCTGCTATCAAACTTTTATGTTGCACTGGGATTGATGTAGCAAAGATGTGCCATGCTGCAGGCCAATAGAGTTCTCAGACAGCAACCCGAGCACAGCTACATCGGGGTCAACAACCAGCTGCACGAGAAAAAGATAGGGTGCCTTCACAAATTGAGGAAATCCATGTTGCAGAGATCCTCCAGACAGTGACTGACTGACAAACGGTTTGTTACTGCATCATATTGGAGGAGGGAAAGGAAGTTTCTCTTCGTCTTCCACAGGGAAAAGCTGGCCCCGAGGCAGCCTATGTCTCATAGAGAACCTTGGGTCTGCAGTAACCGCCATACAGCCAAGTTCATCTTGAAGACTGTTGAATGAGCAATATTATATAAGATCCCAGCTGCCTCCATCACCTTCAAGATGGGGTTTGCTGTTGTGAGGATTCCTTTCTAGTAAAGCACAATTCATGCAAACAGCCAGCTGCTTCAAGGGTCAGGATTTGTGAGAGCAGCTCAAAGTGGAAGAAACAAGAAACCCTCTGCCCCAAGCACATGGGCACAGAACCCCTGGCGAGATGGTATGCAGCTGCATGAACTACTCATAAGAAGCAGTGCAAAATCATGACCCCTTCCCACAAACCAAACCCTAATAAGCTTAAGAGTTAAAGGAGCTGCTTTGGCAATAGTTCCTTTTCTTCTCCATACCAGACACGCTCTCTCAGGGGAACATGTGCTCCATGTGATAACCATGTTCTCAATAAACAACCGGGGTCCGGATGATAGGATAACGGATGAGTAATTTTTTCTCCCCACGCTTCACCGACTAGATGGATGGATGAGTTATTTGTCGTATGTGCTTAATAATTGGGCGGGAGCGGCGTGACGGCCTATGATAGGGGCCACGTGGAGGATGAAGGGCAGGCTAGGCTAGGGTTCATCCTTCTTGTCTGCTGGGAGGGCACAAGTTCCCAACGGGGCAAGTCTGTGTGGGGTTGGTGACAGATGGGATGGAGGCGCGTGATCGCGAATGCGGGGCCTGAAGCTGCCATCGATCTGCGGGGGTGGAGTGGCGGGAAAGCTGAATGCTAGGGGGGAATCCTAGAAGCCATTAGGCACCGGGATCAGGCGGTGTTGGAAAGGGTAACGAGGAGGTTGATCGTGTTTGTCCCGAGGTGTTTTGGTGTAGGATTGAGGGAGAGACACCATGTGGCGTCTGAAACAGTTTATCCCCAAAGATCAGGGAACGCTGGAGGGGAAGTCTGTGGATGTGGGAGCTTTGAAGTTGCAAGTACGGAGTATCATTGCGCAGGGTGGATTCTCTTGTGTGTATCTGGCCAGAGATCCGCAGTCTGGGAAAAGTTATGCTTTGAAACACATAATTTGTAATGACATGGATTCTGTAGATCTGGTTAAAAAAGAAGTGGCGGTGATGAAGGCATTGCGCGAACATCCGAATGTTGTAATGCTGCACGCTCAGGTTGTTTATGATATGGGACGGACCAAGGAATGCTTCCTGGTCATGGATTACTGTGAGAGGATGCTGGCAAATGTGTTGGAATTCCGGGGGGCTGGCTATTTCGACGAGAAGCAGTTGCTTCTCATGTTCATTCAAATTTGCAATGCCGTGTATGCCATGCATTCTCAGTCGCCTCCTATAGCTCACAGGTTGGCTCGGGCACCCTACTATTTTCTGATTGTGCTTCCTTAACGTTCTTTGATGTGAGATACAGTGAAAGGAGAGCTTGTTTAAAAACAGCAATGTATATTGAAGGCTTTGATTCACCAATTTTTGAAGACTTTTGGCCAGCATTGAGAGAGAATATCAAGTTGCATTGCTTTAATGAAAATGCCAAACATACAAACGATTTTATGGTTAAAAATCTATAGTCACAAATCTTTTATCCTGGTACTTGTTACATCAGAAAGCTTTACTGTAATCATCACTTTTAAGCACAAGGGGACTTGAATAGCTTGATATTGGTGTGTAACGCAGGGATTTGAAAGCTGAAAATGTCCTAATGGGCACGGATGGCTTATGGAAGTTGTGTGACTTTGGGAGCACTTCCACAAACCATAAGCGTTTTGAGAAGGCAGATGAGATGGGAGTTGAGGAAGATAACATCAGAAAGCACACTACACCTGCTTATCGTGCTCCAGAGGTTGCTCTCTTCCCATGCTGTTAGGTTTTTTGAATGGTCTCTGTGGTTCTGTGTCAATTCTTAAGGGGCCACATGTGTTTTCATTAGCAATTATTGCTGAGCTACCTCCTCTTAGGTTTTCAAGAGCTTGTAAACCCCTGGAGGTAGACCAAAATAATGGTGCCCTTATGAAACCACACAAAATCTGGACTTTATAGGCTAGGGTTGGAAATGGGCAACAACCAAGCCGTATGCCGACTTCTTGTCAGATTGTATTTGAAGAATTCTGTGGCCTTTGTTTTCATGTAAAATTGTTGTGTATATTATTGATTCCTCAAACCAGAGGGATTATGCTTGTTGACTGGTGCAGATTCAAGAACGTCTTATCAAATGCAGAACTTTTTGCAGATGCAGTAAAGGTTATTTATTTGAGTTGGAGGTTGTCAGTTGCAGATAGAAGGTGCCACAAATATCAAATCAAGAACTTTCCACATGGTAGTCAAATGAATTCTCTCTGTCATTTGTTTTGAATCTTGGCGGTTGATGCTTGGCAGATGTGGGACCTCTATCAAAGGGAGCTTATCAGTGAGAAAGTTGACATTTGGGTAAGTAGCATCTGTATTTCATAAGCTGTTTTGGGGGTTGTTGTGGAGATAGTTGTTTATACGACATACCTCTTTTTATCATCCATGCAAAGATTTCTGTTACATGTTGACCTGTGTTGTGATTGGTGTATGGCAGGCACTTGGATGCCTCCTGTACAGGATAGCTTACTTCAAATCTGCATTTGATGGTGAGTCGAAATTGCAAATATTGAATGGCAACTACCGTATACCTGATGTGCCAAGCTATAGCACCACAGTCACCGATCTGATCAAAGACATGCTCACCGCAAGTCCAGAGGCCAGGCCAGATGTTTTGCAGGCAAGGGCTTTGCTCGATCGGCCCCCTCATCTGCCTGATCTAGGTTAGTTTCAGTGGCAGCAAGCAGTGTATCCATGCAATTGTATGTATTAGATGAACACTGTTGTGGTGGTATGTAAGTGTGGAAGCAAACTCACAGCATTCTGTATTTTCCTATATAAATCAATGTGCGAGTTTGATTTGTCTCTTTTGCTGAAAATTTCAAGATGCGGTGCAGGTTTGGCAGCGTGTAAATGACGCTCTTCCAATTGACCTGCGTAAAGTACATCCAGACAAGGCTCCGTCAACAGGCAAGCCACTGCCATTGATTCGTGATCATTCTGACGCAAGTGAGTACTATCACAGTTGAGTGCTTTGTTTTGGAAGATGTTATTGCAAAATCATAATTTACAGATTTTAGCTCTGATTTTTGGTTGCAAGATACGTGCCACATAGGAGATGGCAAGTCTGTTGGGTGCTTCTATGGCGGAAAGGTTGGTGTGGTTGAGCCCCACAACTTGACCCAGCAATCCATGCTCTCATTGATAGCTGTTGCAGATGTGCAGTAAATGGCTGATTTCTTGCAGGCAAGCTGCAAGTGACAACAGATTGTATACTTCTACTTTGCTGTCCATGTGCTGACAACAGGTAAAGGTAAGATTTTCCTAGTGTTTTCCTTCATTGTTTGGGGAACACAGATCTTACGCATTTGCTCTTGTTGCCTATGCGTCATTGTTGACTTGTACAGGAGGTTCCAAGACTCCAGCAGTGATGCCATCAAGAGCACCTCCTCTACCCCCAAAAGAAAATGAGCGTCGTCCAGCCCAAAATGGGGCTGGGGCCAACAATGCTGCATTGGGTGCTTTTTGGTCTACACAGTATGCTCAGGATGCACAGACAAGTGATACAACTTCTATTATGGAAAATTCCAGTGGGACTGAGAGTCCCCCTGCACCCAAATCTGGCAGTCCACCTCCCCGTTCAAGACAGGCCAGCAACAGCCCTCCCAAGGAACGGAGCTCTTTCTTGAAAAAGAGTGGTATGTCAGGATTGATGAAAAAGGTTCATGGAACAATACAAAGTGCTGGGGGTTGGGGCCGGGATGATGCCGATGTTGAGGGCTATGAGGTTAGAAATGACTCTGATTGGAGTGATGAGGATGAACCAATGAAGGCTGGAATAACTTCTTCTCTGGAAACTCTGCCTGCAGTAGCTTCACACACTCCCCCCTCTGTAGGAAGTTCTCCCCAAGCACCCCCTGCTGCATTAAGTTCCCACTCCCCGCGTGATGCGGGAGGGTCTTCTCACATGTCACATGTGACGGCCTCTTCTCACAAGTCTACCACTCCTGACGGCCCAGGGCCATCAAATGACCCAGCATTCAATGCATTTGCCGCCCAGTTTGACCAGTGTGTCACGTTGGCGCCAGAGACCAACCATTCGGGAAGGAATGAGCAACTTCAATCTGAGGTTGGCAGGTTGAAGCTGGATCTGAAGCAAGCTCTTGCAGACAAAGCGGAGATGACATCCAAGTATGAGAAGCTGACAGCCATCTGTCGTTCACAACGACAAGAGATTCAAGACCTCAAATCTGCTATTGTTACTGCTAATAGTAGAAGTGCCTCAGCGCCCAAGGAAAAAGCTTCCTTAACCATAATAGCTGGAGCAGCTTCGACTCCTCCACCAGTCAAGCTCCAGCAGCCACAGAGATCTAGGCAACAAAGAGCGGGATGGCAGGCTTCTGATCAGGCATGTACTCTTAAACATGTCATTGGCTTGTTGAGGTGTTTTTACATCGCTATTACTGTGCTGAAAAATGTGCATTTGTGAGGGGGCATAAGAGCAGCCAGTCTGTGGTTGAAGTGGGCAAAGTCTGGCAAGGTGTACAAAGTCGAATTTCAGTTTCGAACTCGCCATCTTAAGGTTCTGAACTCTTGCTGTTGTTGATTTCCATGGACGACCTATGGGGGTGGCCCTTGTTGGTGGCAATGTTTGGTCTACTTGGATTGATAGGGTCATGCCTTCTTTTTTGTAGTTTCCTTTCTTTCCTCCTCCTTGTGAGCTCTCAGAATGGTATGAATGCTAGCCAGGGGCTCTGTGTAGGAGTTTAAAGGTAAGCGTCAGCCCTGAAACTCTAGGTTGAGCACCAATTTACTGTAGTTTTAGTTGAAATTCTTTTCCTGTCCTCACAACAAAGCAAATGTAGGTTTAACGAGATCAGACAGCCTAAGTTAGGTGCACCATCAAACTGCCTCTACCCAGATCTGCCTCCATACCTACCCATATTTGGCTTACTGGAGTACAAAAGCTGAATGACCATAACCAATTGGCCTGGAGGGACCCACAGGGCAAACATTATTGATAGGTGTTGAGAGGAGGGAGAGAGTCTCTTGAACATAGAGAACCTCCATGCATGTCAAGGGCATGTGTGTACTTAGAGAGACATGAAAAAGCATACAAGTAGATATTGTAGTGCTAAGTCAAGTTGACTGCAACTTGTGGTGAGTGAGCTGCTTGAAGTTTTGCGGTTTGGCCTGCAAACAGTGCCCTGATTGATTGCATTTCTCTCAAAAGTTATCCTGGGCTGTGTCAAGACAAACTCAAGCTCTAAACATCGAGCACTGTTGAATCTTACAGTCGAAGGACAAACAGAGCGGTACTATCTGGGACCTCCAGGAAGGCTTATCTCCAGGCAGCTTGAATCGAAGTCAGCAGCAGTTTAATACATGGCAAGCATTTGGGGACTCCCCAAAACAAAGTAAATCAAATCTGCAAACCCAATTACATTCCCCTGGCAATGACACTTATTCTCTGCCTTCATCGCCCGGGATAACGACAGACGTGCGACGTAGACAACAACACTCCAGGGCTGCCAGTCTTGGAGGAGGTGACACATGGAGCTTTGTACAGGATAGTTTCTCCCCAACCGGGAGTGGCTTCCAGGCAACCAAGGCTTTAAGCCCTCTTGGTGGAGCATCAACAGCTAGTAGTAACACATCTTCAAAAGCAGAGAGCTGGGCACGGCCTGCAAATCGAGCACAACCAGCTGGTTGGGCAGGCTTTTAAGTCTGGATTCGAGGCAAGTCATGCAACTGATTTTGTATGAACGTAGGTTGCTGTATTAACTCTTGAAGAGATACAAGCCAGGTAGGCTGGTCCATTTGGAAAGGTTGATCTCCTGCCTTATTAGGATGAGTCTTACAGATTGGCCATGTGCTACAGTGGAACTTGACAGCAGCAGTGAGCCTCCAAAAAGTTTCCTTGCATTGGTGTAGGCTCTGGGTACTTTTTGTAGTTTGTTCATTTTACTGCAAATGATTAGACTGTTCAGTGAGGTGCAGGTATTATATACTTTATTCAGTCCAGGCAAGCAAGCTCCTTAACAATGCATTTTGTGACAATTATCCATATGTAGAGCCTCAAATTGAGACTTTTTGAGCTTGCCTTGTAGCGATTACTTGGAATAGATTATTGCTTCTACAGGCTTTCATTTCGATACTGATAATTAGCATTAACAAAATTTTGGGCTAGTAGCACTACACACTACTGTAGCTGGGCCGATTGCTGCCCTCCTCCTTCATTAACTTAGCTTTCAGCCCTCAACTCGCGACACATATCTAGTTTGGTTATTTGCAGGTTCTGTCTTCTTGACTGCATCGCCGTCCTGTCAAGTTGCGCCACAAAGTCCCTTGACCACTTCTTTCCATCCTCCTGCTGATGAGCACATTTTATCCCATCGGGCTTCTGGAAGCACTTTGTAATGAATACATTCTTTCCTGGCTTAAGACAAACAATCGTGACAAACAATCGTTTGTCAAGCAGTCTAGAACAGCTCAACTATCACTATACCATTGAAATATTTTGCTGAAACTTATGATTGTAACTAGTGTGAGGATCAGCTGCCAGTCCACTTCAAGTGAAAGAGGAGCACCTATGTAATCTGAAAGCTCCGGATCTTATCTTGTCACCATATTGATGTTATTATCTTGACCGGGAAGAGGACAACCGGTTTGAACCTCCATGAAGCCACGAGGTAGGCAACTTCTGTTACACCAAAGAGGTACTACTAGAGCACTGCTACCTATAATCTACCTAAACCCCTATTATGTGTGCAGTACAAAAGGTGTACTGAGAACCTAATACATTGCACTGTACATAATCTATATTGCAGGCACCCATCAATCTAGTCCAAAGATGTGGGCTCAACACACCCTTGCTGGTCTATGTTCGGTACATTGCACGTTCCCAGTACTGTACTTGGGCATTTGACTACACCCTGAACTTGCTCCTCAAAATGTTACCCACAAACAGGGCCATCTGTGTCTGTGTACCGACTCTTTAGGAAGTATGACCTCTAAATGTTCATTTGGAGTTTGTAACATATTCCTTCTGAGAACTAACACTTTGATGGAGATGGTCGAACCACCCAGTAGCTATAACTCAAGAGGATGGAGTCATCCCATGCTGAGCTCAAATCCTGCTGCTCTTGGTGTTGTCTGTCTCATGAGCCTTGTGTTGGTTGTCTCTTGTCTCGTGGTGAGGTTACTTGGAAAGAGCATAATATTTTCTCCCTAAATGTAATAAGAGGTCGATTTGTCTCCCAAGTGTCTTCAAAACAATAGAACTTTCTGGCCTAACTGATTGCTGGATAGCATCAATTTGTGAAGCGATTGACCTAGGTAGGATATGACACTTGGATGCTGTTAGTGTTCCACATTTAGGAGTGCTTGCAACCCTGGTGTAATGGCGAGGATGGACCGTGTAACATGTCAAGACTCTACAGCGCTGTATTGCGGGCGATTGTCATAATCTGCAGATGACAATCCTTATCCATAATCCAAACTAGCATGTATGTTGGCATTAAATGCCTTTAAAACATCACGGCGCGCAGCTCCCTCTCCTTAATGTTTGATTTATCCCATTCATTTTGTAATCAAAGTTGGATAGTGTGATTTGGATTGTGCTCAGTTGTCATACAAGTTGAATTTCGTCTGTGAGACATTGGGAAAGAATTGGGTGACAATGGATCCAGTACCTTTGAGTAGGGTAGAGGGCCCAGTTGTCGCGCACTTTGGTAGATAAGTTAACATACTCTGCTAATAAAAGCTAGACTACTATTGGGTAGCATTTCCCCTTTGAATGCAGGCTCTCTACCCAAGGTGTACTCCATTACATTAGGTACATTCCATTCTATGGGAGTGGGATCAAGATTCAAGTGCCGCCCTTGCAATGGAACAGTACCGTCACAGAGCCCCAGAATATTCATATTACTTGTCCTCCAAGAGGCAAGGTTAGGTGATGGCATCATCATGGGTTGTTCTGAGCCTTGGCAAACAGTACAAGGTAGCTAGTAGCTACAGAGGCTTGTGGTGATGGAGCAATGCACAGCAGCGCGAGGCTACTCTGCAGCGTTAATAAATAGCAGAGCTCCCACTTTGGGTAATCAACCAAGTTGCAGATGAGCGCATGGTTCCAGGCCTGCGACAGTGTGTGGAGCCGTAGATTCACTCTAGATATTATGCTCCCGCCGCCAACTTCCTCTCTCGATGTCTGCAATTTCTGTTGTACACTAACTGTTCTGTGGAGACCAGGTTGCGGACTCTGCGATACTGGTGACTGCAAGACAATTTCATTCAGTCAGGAAGTTGTGGGCGCTTCAGCTAGATATATATTAGTCATCCTCAGATCCTCAGGATTATGTGTTGAGTGGCCTCCACAGTCCTTCAGGACTGTCTCTCCTCGTTTTGGAGCTGAGTGGATTGTTGGTGCTGTTGTTATCACTTTCAGTCCTACTTGATGGCATCCCTCCCGCTTGCCTGTTAGCTAGAGCTGCACCTCGTAAGGAACCTCGACACTTGCTCTATATATTGTTGGCTAGAAACTGAGGAACATGGAGAAGGGAGATGGAGCCATCAGTTGTGCCTGTCATGGAAGGAAGCATCCAAAGCCGGGATTTGTTTTTCTTGTCTTAGCCACTCTTGTCATCTTTGTGCAAGGTAGCAACTCTCCCGCAGGCCCTTCTGCAGACGAAGGTTATGATCAGATGCTAGACGTAGACCTCTTCAAAACAGGAAAACGGTCACCACGACTGCAAGCTGCATACGTGGGGAAGCTGCACGATTTCGGTTCTACGTCAGACTCTTACCAAAACCAAGGTGCTCAAAGACCCAGCTGGACGAGCGACTGTAAACAGGGTTTGCTTCTAGAGCTTGTCCATGTTGATGCACCCACCTCCCCTTTCAGCAAGTCTGGGATGACCCACGAGGAGCGTCACGAAGAGATGGTGAGGAGGGACGGTGCTCGTGTCGAGGCCTTGGCAACCCATGTTGCTCATGCGGTTTCAAACAGAAAGGGGTCGGCTTTGAGGAAGGCAACGTCGAGATTTGCGACTGTTCCGGCTTTGAAAGCTCCAGTGCAGTCTGGGTCGAATGCTGGCATCGGGGAATATTTTGTGACCCTGCAGGTATGTCTCACTCCTCATTCCCTCAACGACGATAGATACCTGGGATTGGAGATAGTTTTGACGAGCTGGACAACTACTGTACTCCTATTTTCGTCTGATCCCACATAGGTCGACATCTATATCCTGGATTGCCTGTGTGCTTTCTTTTGTCGAATTGAAGTACAGTACTGAATTGCATGTATGTACACATGTCTATGCTTCAGGCAGTTCGTTACTGATCATGGATAACACGTTCACACTTCACACTTCCGAAGTACGATTTGTTACGACTAGTCCGTGGCTTTCTTGGTGGCTGTGACCGAGTTCTAGTACTGCTTACATCCTCGATGGTTATCGTGGTTGGTCTTGGGGTTGGTGTCGATTGGCGTGGTCGACGTGATTTTACTGAATTGGTTGTATGTTTGATTGCCATTGTGGACTTTCAGATGTACAATCTAACACAATTGTCCATGTGCACAAGGTGGTATGGACAATTGTCAGACAGTGCAGAGACACCCATCCTTGAATGATATCAGGCTTGTGTTTAGTGCAGGTGGGCACTCCTCCCAAGGATGTAATAGCGACAATTGATACAGGGAGCGACATTTTCTGGTTGCAGTGCCAACCTTGCCAGCAGTGCTACCAACAGATTGGGCCAGTGTTCAATCCCGCTCAGTCTTCGTCATTCAAAACCCTGTCTTGCTCCTCTCCTTTGTGCTCAGAACTTAACTTTTTCAAGTGCGGGAAGACTACGGGCAACTGCATCTACGCAGTGGCATATGGAGATGGTTCAGTCACGATTGGCGATCTTTCGCAGGAGACTCTCACACTCACCTCACTCACCGGCAGGCCCTATAAGATTCCACAATTTTCCTTGGGATGTGGGCATGTCAATGAAGGGTTGTTTGTAGGGTCTGCTGGTATTCTGGGACTTGGAAAAGGTAGTTTATCATTTCCTTCACAACTGGCTGGGAAAGTGGCAAACCGATTCTCCTATTGTCTTACAGACCGGTTCATGTACCCGAATTTAACCAGCCACATCTTCTTTGGGGAGTCTGTCACGAGTGGACTCCAGTACACCCCCCTAATACAAAATCCCCAACTGGCTGCCTTCTATTACGTGGGGTTGACTGGGGTCAATGTGGGACAAAATGTGATCAAGTTTCCTCCCTCAGTCTATACGGTAGATGAGGGGGGCAATGGGGGTGTAATTATCGATTCAGGAACTTCAATCACAAGGCTAGCAGAGCCTGCCTACACTCTCTTTAGGGATGCATTCCGAGCTCAAGCAACTTCTCTCAAAACAGTTGATGGAGATGACTTGCTTGACACCTGCTATTCCCTCTCCGAAGGGTCCACGCTTATTCCATCCGTGACACTACTGTTTGACAATAAGGTAACATAACCAACTTGTTTCTTCTCTTCTGTTGTGCGCACGTATTTATTAATGTTCAATTTGAGGCTGCTTCAATCAACGCCAGGTTCAAGCAATCCTTCTGGTCTTTATGCCTCTTTATCCATGCACTCCGAATAGAGTTCCTAGTCGCCGAGCTAAGTGTATTATTTTGAAGTACTGGGGGATGCAATCTCTACAAGTATCAAGAATGCTCTGATTCCTCTGATTCCTCTGTGATTCTCTCAGGCTTAGGGGGAAAGACATGGTCTTTCACGTTCTTCAGACTGACGCCTTGATGTTGCGGTTGGATACAGGCGAGTATGCCTCTTCCTGCGGACAACACTCTGTTGGCAATCGATAACCAGGGCACTTACTGTCTGGCTTTTGCCACTGCCGGAGCTCCTGGTAACATTTCCATCCTCGGAAATGTGCAACAACAGAACTTTCGGATTGAGTACGATCTGGTAAACTCCAGAATTGGTTTTGTTGGTGCCAATTGTGCAGGTCAATAGACTGAGGCGTGTCCCATCGCGTGTTGGCAAGTTTGCCGCTTTCACGGAACACTGGTTGAAAACAAGTTGGATCACAAGCGAAGATACTTAAATTGACTAGCTACTGGCACAAAAGAAGGGACTGTGGGAGTAAGTCTTCGAATCGATCACAGCCTAACCCCACTGTCCCACCCCTGATGTCATGGTGCACGTGATGAGTGATGACTTGAACTGCATCTCTTGCCATAAACAACAACAACGTGTACCTTCAGATACTACCATCGGAATCTACTGGGCTTATGCTAGATCTGCTCTTGGCAAAGAATGTAACCACTCGACAGAACTTCGAGGCAAGCATCAAACACCTACTGATCACATGTGTAGCTGGTAGACAAAACCCTATTTTAACCAATTCTGTACTTTTTGGCTTAAATTCTGACCAAACTTAATATATTACTGAATCGAAATTAATTCAAATAATAATAATATTATGGTGTAAGCTCTGAATAAACTTTGTGAAATTACAGATGAATGGGTCATATTTGCTTCAAAATGCGTCATATAAAAGGTCCAACTGATATTGAATTGCTTGTGGAGTTGCAGCACTCAACAATTCATGCAATGTCCACGGGAAGACGAATGATGTCATAATATTATATTATGTAATCATGATAAACAAATGTGTCGCATCGAACATCGGGCAGACTCCTACTCTATGATATTCGTTACAACTTGCTAATTTTAATTGAATCTTCATGTCAAGCACAGTCATGGACAACACCATTGGAATGATGTTTTGGGTCTGACAAGGGCGGTAAAATATTACAATAGCATGAAACATTAAGAAGAGGGTTGGAATATGTTTTGGGTGTAAAAAGGGCAGTAAAATATAACAATAGCATGAAACATTAACTCTTCAGTTCTCAAGCGACCTGAATCCAGTCACTTTGATGAGGTTGGACCTAATTTTTGCAGATGTAATCTGATGGGGCCCACTCCTGAAGCTTTAATGACAAGGGATTTGTCTCGAGTATGATGCAAAAAACAAAACTAAAAAAAAACAAAAGCTGCGGCCTACAAAAAATATCTTAGATCTTATTTTTACGTTTTGGGCCTGAAAAGGGCTTGTTGACCGCTGACGCGACAGTAAAACAAGCCCAAAACAGATTGCTCTCCAAAGGCCATTTTTGGCAGAAAATTAGCAATTTTGGAAAAAACACTTCACCATATGGTGTGTAAGCATTACATACACACATCCACCATTGGCTTTCAAAAAATTTGTAGAAAAGAAAGTACTTCATTTGGAGGCACATTTTCTCTTGTCAATTTTGAGATTTCAACCCCCATGTAATTGCATGCATAGCAAGCATAGGTGAAAAAATCAGTTGGACCTGCAATTTAGTGGGGTCATAGCCACTCCACTATTGATTTGGAAATGGTGGGTCTTGGGGCAAGCAAAATTAGATAAAGCTAGGTTTTGATTTGGTCAAACCAATTTCTTTCTCATTTTTTCTTTGGGACTTGATATTTGAGGTATGGGCCAACGCTATAATCTCACAATTTCCACGGTGGACTTGGCTCATTTTTTGGTATGTCATGCATAAATGAGCTGTGCCCACTACTATAAGGCTGGAATCTCTGGATGATTTTTGGTAGGTTTCTAGGGGCAATTTACTGCAGCTGGGTACCCAAAATTGGTAAAAAGTCAAAAAAAGGCTTGGGAACTTGAGGGTTAAGAAGAGGTAACAGGGTAGTACAATAAGGTTTGAGGTGTAACTAGAAACTCAAAGTACAAATAAGGTTTGAGTTTGGTAAGGGTAAGGGTTTAGGGTTTGGATTTAGGGTACAAATGGATAAACAAATATGGATGACTCACACTTGCAATGATCTATTCATCCGCAACGCTACACCATTTTGCTCGGGTGTGTATAGAAGAGTAAGTTGTCGAGCTATTCCATTTTCTTGGCAAAACTGATTGAAAGTCTTTTAGATGTACTCACCACCATTGTCACATCTCAAAATCTTAAGAGCCTTTCCAATTTGTTTTTCTGCAAGCACTTTGAATTCCTTGAATTTCTCTAGTACCTGACTTTTCTGCCTCAGGAAGTTCGCCACAACCCTTCTTGACAAATCATCAATGAATGTCACAAAGTACCTTGCTCATCCAAACGATTTGGTTTGCATTGGGCCATACACATCAGAATGTATAATTTCCAGTACATTTGTGGCCTTTCGTCCACCATCCTTAGGAAATTGACCTCGATGTTGCTGCCCTTCCAAACAACCTTTGCATAGATCAAGATGAGTGATCTCCTTCAATAATAATCCTTCAACAAGATGGTTTGAGTGTTGCATCTCTTTCACCTTGTTGATGCTCACATGACCTAATCTTCTATGCCACAACTTTGTTTCTGCCATGATATGTCTAGATCCCAACTTTGATGAACAAGTGGTAAGAGCACTAGAGACATGATATTGTAATCTATATAAGCAATTGTCAAGAGTTGCTCATGCTACTATAACTCCTGAGGCGTCAGAAATAATACAACCCTCATCTTAGAATATCACTCTATATTCCCCTTCAACTATTTTCCTCACTGACAGCAAATTATTTGTTAATGTAGGACATTCTTCACCTCACTAGTTTTCCCCCTCATCTAACAAAAGAGAGACAGAGCATTCCCCACTAATTGCATGCTTGCTATCACCTCCCAAAAGAATATATTGAGTAGGTGAAATAGATCTATTGGATAAAAAATGTTCTCTCTCTGAACTCATATGTTGAGATGCTCCTGAATCAATATACCACACATGCTTCTGACTTGTAGTAGCTGAGAGAGACACAACAAATAGATTCATTTGATGAGTAGCTATGTTCCCTTGCCCTCTTTATTGCAATGCGCTGTCTACAATCTTTGATCATATGACCAATTTTCTTGCACATTTGAAGGGAATTTTTTGTTCTGGACAACTCCGGTCTTTCCCGTGAACAAAGCTCCGTCTACCCCTGTAGACGTACCTTGACCTTTTCTTCTTGTTTCTTCCTCGAGGAGAAGTCATATGACATCAATAATTAAGTTGGTTTGTCCTACTATAGACACCACAAAACCATCATATGATTCAGGTAAGGTTGCTAATAACACCACTGCAGTGTGTTCATCAGTCACATTAGTTCCCTGCACAGACTCTAGTTGATCTCGCAACACGCAAAACAAATTCAATTGTTGCTCAACTGAATCTGACTCGATCATCTTCAAACCCTAAAACTTCTGAGTCGCATACACTTGGATGTGACATCCTTCGTCTCATATATAATTGCTGCTTATCCAAACATCCTTAACACTCTTAGCACTTATAATGAGATGCAACTAATTGTCTCTCAAGCTTATAATGATGCTAGCTTTTGCCTTTTGATCTTTTATATTCCATATGTTGCGGCCCTTTGCCTTGAGGGCAGGGGGTCGGGACACATGAGAGGCTGCCCCTGTGGTGGGGGCAGCGGCAGCGATAGGTATGGGGGGCTGAAGCACCCTTGAGTGCCCAAGGCACTCACGGAGGCGGAGGCGCTCACTAGGTGGAGCCCCGCACACCGGGTTGCGGTGGGGGTGGCTCCACAAGGGGTGGTGGTAGCTTAGCGGGACTTAGTGGGGGTGGCATAGGACTCACCATGGGGGCGGAGACCTCGTGGTGGGAGTCGTGGGGAGTCTTGGGACTCATCACGGTCCATAGGGGTCGTGGTGAGTGGGCCAAGAGTCACCGTGACTCATCACCAGGAGTCGAGGGTTTTCGTGGTGGTTCGCCATAAAATGGCATGGCTGGTTGTGAAACCCCCGCGGACAGCTACAAAAGTATATATAGGGAGTAGTAACCCCGAGAACGGTGCAAGCCCGTTGGTGACCAAAAATTAGTGAGTAAGCGAGCGAGCCGGAAAGCGACCAAAGAGTGGGGAGCTGTTCCGGACTGCCACCTACCAAAAGGAATTCCCGCTAGTTCCAAATCGGTGGAGGGTTCTTTGGGAGAACAAAGGGGGACCGTTATGCCCCGGTGAGCTGCCGAAGCTCCAAGTTGGCCCGGCGGCCAGGTTGGGAGTCAGGCGCGCGCATCAAAGCGAGTAACTATGACTTGAGGGGGAGCTTACCGAAGTGATGTGCGCGACACTTGGTATCAGAGCTTAGAGTTCAGTACGCGATCGTCCTTGGGATTGGCCTCATCATGGGGTCGGGCAAGCCGAAGCGAAAGCGGAACGGCCCAAAAGATGATGATCCTGGTGAGCCCGATGGGGGCGACGTGTCACCGAGGCGGCCGTTTGAGGAAGCGATGCATGTTTCCGAAAACGAGGCCGCTCAAGAGTGGGAGGAATCCGAGGAGTCGGAGCCCGAGGAATCCTTGAGAGCTCCGACAAACCAAGAGATGCCTCCAATGCCGGCAGCCTTTTGGGAAGGGTTGTTGGCGCAGTTTGGCGGGATGTTGAAAGACGTATTGAGGGCGGCTAATGCCACTTCCACTAAGGCAAAGTTTAAGGTGAAGCCTAAGGAACCCGGCACCTTCGAGGGCGTCCGAAATCGGAAGGCACTCAACACCTGGCTCCTGGAGCTAGATCAGTACTTCCGGGCGGCCAAGTTGAGTGACGAGGATCGGGTGGAAGTGGCTCCCACCTATTTGAGGGGCTATGCTCAACAATGGTGGTAGAAACGCCTTCACGACCGAGGTCCAAGCCCGGAAACCTTGAACTGGAGTGGGTTCAAGGAATTGATGAAGAGACAGTTTGTGCCCCTCAATGCATCCTGGCTTGCCCGGGACAAGATGAGGAATTTGAAGCAAACAGACGACATTCGGGGATATGTTCAGGCCTTCAATGTGCTTTTGCTCGAAGTCGCGGACATGGCAGAACCGGAAATGGTCTTCAACTTTGTGGCGGGACTGGCCCCATGGGCCAGGCGGAAGTTGGAGGAGAAGCCACCTAAGACTCTGAACGAGGCAATTGAGAGGGCTGAATGTTTCTCAGATGTTCCTAGGGGTGAAAGACAAGGCCATACGGAGCTGAACCACAAGAAGACCCGGCGGGAAGGTGACTCCTTCCGACCGGAAAAGAAGTGGGATAGGCCACGCGGCGACAATGGCACGTGGAAATCGAAGGGAGGGCCTTCACACGTCAAGGCGGCACCCGGTGCTTCGAAAGGAAAAGCGGGTGGAGCGGCTTATGGCGGACAGAAGGCGACCTTTGATGGAGTGTGTTTCAATTGCGGAGAGCCCGGGCACATGGCCAAGAAGTGCACGAAGCCCCGACAATTGAACATGACTCGGGCAACCACGGAGCTGTCGGAAGATACCATCAGTCGTCTGGTGGAAGCGGAAGCTCCAGTCCTAAAAATTCCGGAGTTCGACCCCTAGTTGCAAATTTGGACGTGACGTGGCGTTGACGCGTCAGCGTCACATCCGACGTCAGCGACGGACGTGCGTCACGTCACGTCCTAAATCGACGTTACTGTACATAAATATGTTTATTTTTTTACTTTACTATTGACTATTTATTATGAGAACGGACGTGGCAACCGATGTGGCCTCATTACGTGGACTTCATTAATTATCGCCAGGACTTGCAAGGTAGGCAAATATTCTTGTGAGTTGTATCAGGAAACTGGCGCATTGCGTAAAGGGAGTCACTTATTGTTCGTGGATGGGATAATATCCGGAACTAACGTGTCATTGTTGGTGGACACAGGAGCGTCGCACTCCTTCATGACACCGGCAACGGCACAAAAGCTGGGACTTCCGACAACTGACGTAGGGGCCTCTATTGAGGTGCATTCTGCCAAAGGAGAACCGCAATTGGCGACGAAGTTGGCGTTCGATGTTCCTCTTCAACTGGGGAGTTGGGAGGGATGTGAGAACTTCACCGTCTGCGAGATCGATGGAGTGGATCTCATTTTGGGGATGACCGTTTTGAGCAGATCCGGAGCGGTCATAGATGGCCGCAAGAGGGTAGTCACGCTACCATGTTGGAATGGTGGCGAGGTCTTACGAGTTTCGGAAACGCCCAAACTCGTGGGAGGGCGAATAAACCTTCTGTCAGCAAGGGAGTGGGCCGTGGAGGAGGCACACGAGCCCCCGTTTTTGCTCTACATTAGAGAAGTGAAAGGAGAAGGCGATGGAGAGCCGAGCCCAGATTGGATCAAGGGGATTTTGGAGAAATACCATGATGTGATGCCGGAGGATTTGTCAAGCGGCTTGCCACCGCGAAGAGGAGTTGACCACAAGATTGAGGTGATACCGGGATCGGAACCGCCTGCCAAGGCGCCCTACCGGTTGAGCCACAGGGAGTTGGTCGAGCTGAAGACTCAGCTCAAGGATCTAATGTCAAAGGGGTACATCCGGCCGAGTAAGTCACCTTACGGAGCCCCGGTGCTATTTGCAGACAAGAAGGATGGGACACTGCGGATGTGTGTCGATTACAGGGCTCTGAATAAGGTGACTATCAAAAACCGGTACCCTTTGCCAAGGATCGACGACCTCCTCGATCGGTTGGCAGGAGCAAAGTATTTCAGCCGGATCGACTTGCGCTCCGGAAATTCGGGTGGCGGAAGGAGATGAGGAGAAGACTGCGTGCAGGACAAGGTATGGTTCATATGAGTTCTTGGTGATGCCTTTTGGGCTCACCAATGCACCAGCGACATTTAGCACGCTGTTGAACAGCCTTTTCCAGGAGTGGTTGGGTGACTTTGTGATCGTGTACATCGACGACATCTTGGTGTACTCGAAAACAAAGGAAGAGCACCTGGAGCACCTGAAAAGGGTGTTCCAAAAATTGCGAGAAGGGAAGTTGTATGCCAAAGCTTCAAAGTGCGAATTCGGGGTCACAAAAATGGAGTTCCTGGGGCATGTGATTACACAAGATGGGATCAAAATGGATGACAGAAAGGTGAGGGCGATCTTGGACTGGGAGCCTCCGACTTCGGTCCCGGGAGTGCAATCATTCCTAGGACTCGCCTCCTATTACTGGAAGTATGTGAGAAATTTCGCCAAAATCGCGGGGCCGCTGTCAGACCTTCTGTGTAAATCTAAAGTCTGGGCATGGAACACCTTTTGTGGCCAAGCTTTTGCTGAATTGAAGCAGCGGATGGCGGAAGCTCCAGTCTTGAAAATCCCGGAGTTCGATCGTCCATTTGAGATTCATACAGATGCGTCAGACTTCGCAATTGGGGGTGTACTTATGCAAGATGGACGTCCAGTGGCTTACGAAAGTAAGAAACTGAATGAAGTGGAGCGACGGTGGCCGACGCACGAAAAAGAGATGAAGGCGGTGGTGCATTGCCTTGAGCTTTGGCGCCACTATGTTGGTTCCAACCCAGTGAAGGTGTTCACGGACAATATCACGGTGAAGTATTTTGCCACGCAGCCCAAGTTGTCCCCAAAACAACTTAGCTGGTAAGATACTTTGGCGGTATTCGACGTGGATATCCAGTACAAACCGGGGCGAGACAACGTGGTGGCCGATGCTTTAAGTAGAAAGCAGCAGCTCTTGTTGGTGTACAAGGGCGAGACGGCACTCCAAAGGAAGATCCGGAAGGCTTGCCGGAAGGATGAGCTGGCGAAGTCCATGATGCAGGACTTGAGGATGGGGGTTAAATCGCAGTTCCACTTGCAAAATGGACTGCTCCGGTATAAGCAAAAGCGTCTCTACGTGCCGAAGGGAGGGATCAGAGATAGCCTCTTGAGAGAATGCCATGATAGCCCGCTTGCGGGCCACGGCGGAGCCAAGCGCACTGCGGCACTCTTGAAGAAAGAGTATTTCTGGCCCAAACTGAGGGAAGAGGCAGAGGAGTATGTCAAGACATGCACCACATGCCAACAAAACCGGAGCGAGTACAAAAAGCAAGCGGGGCTGTTACAACCCTTGCCGATTCCAGAGGGGACTTGGGAAAGCGTCTCGATGGATTTCATGACTGCTATGCCGCTGTCAAAAGGATTCGATGCAATCATGGTGGTGGTGGATAGGTTCAGTAAAATGGGCCATTTCATCCCCACCAAGGAGACGGCAACGGCGCAGGAGACAGGGCGACTTTACTTCGCCCACGTCTTAAAGCATCATGGAGTCCCGAAGGATATTGTCTCGGACCGCGATCCAAAGTTCACGAATAAATTTTGGAGGGCACTTTGGAAGAAGATGGGGACAAGGCTGAAAATGAGCACCGCCTTCCGACCTACGACCGACGGCCAAACAGAAAGAGTGAATTCCGTAGTGAAGCAGATCTTGCGGAATTACGTGTCGGCAGACCAAACAGACTGGGTGGAACACTTAGACGCGGCAGAGTTCTGTTATAATAACACAGAACACTCCGCAACGGGAGTTTCCCCTTTCGTATTGGTCTATGGAAAAGCACCTCTGGTGCCGACAAGTTGGGCCGCCCAGGACGTTGAGGAACCGGCAGTAGCGGCGGTACTGGAAGAACGCGAGCGTTTGTTGAAGCTCGCAAAGTACAACATTGCCAAAGCTAGGAAACGGTATGAAAGGCAGGCGAATCCGAAGCGGAGGGAAGTGAAGTTTGAGGCAGGTACAGAGGTCTGGTTGAACATCAAGAATTTCCGACTACCTCCGGAAGTGAGTCCGAAGTTCGTACCTCTGTATGCGGGACCCTTTCGCATTCGGAAGGTTATGAATGAGGATGTGTATGAATTGGAGCTGCCGGCAAACAGTAAGGTGCACCCAGTATTCCATGTATCTCTTTTGAAGCCTTACTTCAAAGATGAAGCGCGTCCGAATCGGCATCAAGTGTTGCGTCCGCCACCTATGCTGTTGGATCATGAAAATGAACCTCAGTACGAGGTGGAGGCAATACTTAAGTCGAGGAGGTTCAGGAACCGAGAAACGGAGTATCTCGTCAAATGGAAGGGCTATCATCATGTGGAGGCATCTTGGGTGCGTGCCTCAGAAATGGGAAACGCATCCGAGGCGGTTGCAGCTTTCGAAGGGCGACCTCAAAAGCGGAAGAAGCGTTGATGGGGACATCAACCTTGGAGCGTGGGGGAGGAAATGCATGCTTAGCCCGGCTTAGCTAGCTTAGGAATCCAATTGCAAAAACTTATATTGTACAAAACGTGCTATAAATGAAAAGGCTTCCAAATGTTGTGCGTCCTATTTTGCTTGGAATGGTGATGCATGGTATGGTTGGCTAGTGTGTAGAATGCATGCTAGCTTATAAAAGTGGGGGGGTAAATTGGGTTAATCGTGTGTTTGCGTAGTGCCGAAATCGGGTGACCCCCATCCAAGGGGCAAGGAAACTTGCGCCTTCTTTGGGAGTTCACGTACTAGTGTTCACCTGGCGCGTGCGCGTACTATAACTGCGCTACCGAGGGGGTTGCCTTGTAGTGCGGGCTAACGCGGAAGCTACGTGTTTCCGTTCACGTACTATAATCGTGTAGCCTCGGGACGAAGTCGTAGTGCGGCTCCGGCGTGTTCCCGTACCTCAGGCCAGCATTCCAAGGCGGACCCAATTGTAGTGATTAGGGCGCACGGTTGGTTCAAGGTTATCTTCCTAGTCAAAGAGGGTTCCAGGGAACCCTTGCTCAAGGTGATGCCAAAAGCGGCATCATGAGCGGTCGCAAGCAATGTTGTTACAGTAAGGCGATGCGATCCTCGGGGAGGATCGTTCCTTGGCCTTGAAGTAGGCCAAGAAGAGTGCACTGGGAGGAGCTGGAGAGGCTCCACCCTTGGCCGGGACTCGGAGGAAGTCGGCCGAACTAGCTAGTGGAGAGTAGAGTCAAGTGTGGGGTTTGGTTCTTTGCCATGGGACGCCATGGTACGGAAACAAACTCCTTGATGTGGGACGCCACAACTTGGATGTTCGTTTCTACAAAATGGACAAGTCGATGAGGACATCGACTCCTTGTTGGTAGGAGTATGTGTCGCGGCCCTTTGCCTTGAGGGCAGGGGGTCGGGACACATGAGGGGTTGCCCCTGTGGTGGGGGCAGCGACAGCGATAGGTATGGGGGGCTGAAGCACCCTTGAGTGCCCAAGGCACTCACGGAGGCGGAGGCGCTCACTAGGTGGAGCTCCGCACACCGGGTTGCGGTGGGGGTGGCTCCACAAGGGGTGGTGGTAGCTTAGCGGGACTTAGTGGGGGTGGCATAGGACTCACCATGGGGGCGGAGACCTCGTGGTGGGAGTCGTGGGGAGTCTTGGGACTCATCACGGTCCATAGGGGTCGTGGTGAGTGGGCCAAGAGTCACCGCGACTCATCACCGGGAGTCGAGGGTTTTCGTGGTGGTTCGCCATAAAATGGCATGGCTGGTTGTGAAACCCCCGCGGACAGCTACAAAAGTATATATAGGGAGTAGTAACCCCGAGAACGGTGCAAGCCCGTTGGTGACCAAAAACTAGTGAATAAGCGAGCGAGCCGGAAAGCGACCAAAGAGTGGGGAGCTGTTCCGGACTGCCACCTACCAAAGGGAATTCCCGCTGGTTCCAAATCGGTGGAGGGTTTTTTGGGAGAACAAAGGGGGACCGTTATGCCCCGGTGAGCTGCCGAAGCTCCAAGTTGGCCCGGCGGCCAGGTTGGGAGTCAGGCGCGCGCATCAAAGCGAGTAACTATGACTTGAGGGGGAGCTTACCGAAGTGAGGTGCGCGACACCATATAGCTTGGCCAACATTAGTGTCTGGTCTTGGAACTGATCCATCAACTACTCCCCATAGATCTTTATCTAGAAAGACCATCTCTATTCTAAACTTCCAAGTTTGATAGTTAGTTCCATTGAACCGATCTTCCACTCTCACATCTAATGTATTGGAGATAGACATTTGAGCAGGATCACTAGAAGACAACACTCCATGATCAAGTTCTCTCAACTTAAGTACACACTCACCTAGACAAGAATGGCTCTGACACCATGTTAGAATTGATAGCAAACTAAAATGATAAAGTTTAGCTCTCCACCCAACCATAGAGACCACTGTCATACTCTTGTTATAACTAGTGGCTTCACCCCCGAGTCTTATACATAAAGGTCTTAGAGCATATGGATCTCTATGATCTATCTAGTCTCTTCACCTTCTTACTATGTTGTCCATTCACCTTCCAACCATTCACCTTCTAAAGGTGAGTTCAACGTCCCTTGGGATAGTTGCAGGATATGGTGTCTCACTTTCGACAGATTATGATGGCCATGAAAGATATATATATATTTATATTTATATTTTTGAGCATATTTTTTCAGTTTGACTCTTATAAAGATAGACAATAGTACTTAACATCTTTAGTAAAGGGTCTAGCCCCAGATATTATAGATGTTATTTATTATTAAAAAATATTCTTAATTGAAAAAAAAAATATGAGTCTAACCTTACAATCTATGACCATTTGTCCATATACCACCTGGCCATCCTAGATTATATGTTTGTAGATTTATTAGTAAAAGATGATATCCCAAAAGCCCAAAAGACAATATGCTATGGACTAATTAAAAAAACCTATTTGTTTTTGTATAAAAAAATTCATAGTTTGGTCAAAATTTGATAGATTTTTAAACTACTTTCACCTATTGAAACATTGCACAATTTCTACACTGGCTTTTTGTCCTTATCACAATTGGTTACACTTGGATATGTTTTTTAGAGTCCATAACACAAATTATTGTGCCGACGACAAAACAGTGATTGAGATTCAAAAGTCCATAGTATTCTATAGTTCATCCAATTTGCGAAAAAAAATGTTACATTATATAGGTCTCGTAGGTGGTATACAAGAACCAATATCCTTTATAATAAAGATGAACTGTTGTGAACAAATAAAAAGATGACATGAAGCACAGTCACTGAAAAACTACCCGATGTCGTCCAAACTGAGACACCCTATCCTGTAACTGCCCTTGGTCACACCTATGGCCTCCTAGAATATGATATGTTTAATTACTTCCAACAAGGTTTTACCGCCTATCACCAGTCTTTATCCGTAAATTGTGAGAGCCCACTCTGAACTGTCCCAGTGCCCTCCAAAGAGAGGGAGATAAGGGAGCAAAAAGGTAGTTAGGCCGCAAGATCCTATCGTCTCGGAGAACTAAAAAAGTCTCTCGATAGAAATGGAGTTTAGTTGTCAGAGTGGCTCGCTTCCATGTGCGTCTGACATGAAGTTCCATGAGTTCCCTTCGGATGAGTCTATTTGCGATCATGTTTGGACGTAATTTCCACCCCTTCTGGATTTTGTGGCAATAGGGAAGCAACAGAGAGACCATTGCGCTCAAAAAACACTGCACATCCGAACATACCAAGAGGTATTGAAACTTGTTGAGTTGAGCTTGATAGATGTTCACTACAGGAAAAGGGGTGGGGGGGGGGGGGGGGGTTTTGCGACGCCTACCCCCCCGGGACGCCTCTCCCATTCGACGCCCCCACAACGTCTCCATCTTGCGACGCCCCAAAAAAAATTAAAACAAATAAAAAAAAAAGACGTCACATTTTGAATGCGAGGCCTTGGGTATCGCAAAAGCGTCGCATCAAACACCAAAAACAAAAAAACACAAAAAAACCGTCGCATTTGAGTTTTTTTTGTCAAGTCATTTTTAGCGACGCCGAGGGCGTCGCATTTGAGTTTTTTTCTTGTTGATAAGTAATTTGTAGCGACGCCTGAGGCGTCGCTATAAACAACTTGATCATTTTTTGGTTTCTAGGGTAGAGGGTGCAGGAAAAGCATTTGAGCGACGTGAGGAGTGTCGCTTTGAGGTTGAGACAAGCAACACTCGCATGAACTGCCTTTTTTCTGATACAATGTCCGGGGTATTCTCATCAGACCCTCTTCATGACCATCAAGAACGTAGTCCCTGCACCTCTGTTCACCAACTTTCAAAATCTCGAGGCTGCGCCTAAAGCCCTGGCCCTCTTGGGGTCTAATTGTTGGGCAGTTCACACACAATAGATTGATGCTTGTGTGTGAAGGGCTTTCTAGAGGAAATCAGGAAAGCCCGAACCCATTGTTTATATAAGGTAAGTCCCACTTGTTAGAGGGCTGCTTGGGACTTAGACGCTTTTATGGGATCTGTAGGGTACCCTTAATTTTTGCGCAGACTGAGACCAACAGAAGCCTTAGGGGTGACAGCAACAGGCTTTAGGGGGAGAGATACACAGTCCGACACAGCCGAAACAGCCGACCCAGTCAGACGCAGCAGTCATAGTCATCACAGTCGTCACAGCCAACACAGCTCGACACAGCCGGCCACAGCTTCGCACAGCCAACACAGCCCTGTAGTACACGTTCTTTTTTCAGATGTCGTTCCCCCACAGTCGTTCCCTGCCAATGATAACTGTCCCCCAGCTGTGCCGAGCTGTGACTGGCTGTATCAGGCTGTGGCGGGCTGTGTAGGGCTGTGTGAAGCTGTGGCGGCTGTATCGGGCTGTGACTGGCTGTGTGGGGCTGTGTCGGCTGTGCAAAGCTGTGGCGGCTGTGTCGGGCTGTTAGTTAGGAAAGCGGTTAGAACAGCTTGTAGGTAGATAAAGCCAAGAGCGGGGACATTTGGGGGATCACTTCTTGGGGGGGGACTTCTGGCATCACGGCTTGGAAATGAAGGGGAGAGCGCATCTCTGAGTGGAAAGATGGAGAGCACGGAGTATGAGAAGAGACGATCTGTTGATACTTGATGAATGCAAGCTGTAGAATTGTAATGTAGAGTAGATTAGAGACACCATGGCTTCAGCCTGATACTTGATAGATATCAATCTGATACATACTTCATACTCACACTGTGTAGAGAGACCTGAGTGAAGCTGTGGAATAAATGGATGAGTGGATGGAACCTGATAGATTTCTGAAGCAATCTGATACTTAATTGCAGACAGTAAGGTAACTCGCTAACATGAATGCGGAAAGGAGTACAAATAGGAAACACCCCCATGATACACTAGCTGTAGGTCATGACTGATTGTTCTGAGCGGGCTGAGTGCTTAGAGATTTCCAACTCTTATATCTTGGAGTTCCCACCTCGGATAGCGAAGGGATGGGTGAGTAAAAGCCGCTCGATATTTGGCGACCATACTGGGGAACTAAGTCATGAGCAACCAGATGCGACAGGCATCTGGTGGGATCATGGTGGTTGGAGAATTAAAGAATTTGATGTGAATCAAATTCCCTGTGAAACTGAGAAGGAAAGATTGTCGAAACGATTCTTTCAGAGGTTCTTGGAATTGCCAGACGGTTGTAAGGAAAACATTCTTAAGAGAGTGCATGATGCTGACCCTGAGTGGGGTCTGGAGAAAGGAGTGATAAAGATTTATCAGGTGGCCTGTAGAGGAAGAGCACATTGGTTACCAACACTGGTTTATGTGATAGCATTGCTATCCATTAAGCGAGTAGAGTTTGAAGGCTGGGAGGAAAGAAAGGTGAATGTTTATACTCATATGCATAAAGAGCTTGTACTGGTAAATAATTGGATTCCAAAGGATATTCTGTGGATCAAACTCACACCGAGAACAGCTTTCCAGACTTGTTTGCCATATGGTTATATGGTAACGGAGACTTCTAGTATAGCCAAGGGTGCATTGAAGCTTGAAAGAAACCCAGGCATATACGAGAGATATTACAGAAGAGAGTTTTGGTGATTGCCACATTAAAAGAAATGAAAGACATGGGACATGAGTGATGAAAGAGAAGCTAGATTCTAGAGATATTTAGCAAAAAGAGAAAGTTATCTGAAAGCTAATTATCCATATCTTTGGGAGAGAGGAATAGACATAGGGGAATCATCTGGACCTCTCACACCATTAAGATCAGAGAGTACATCACCCATACCGGAAGAACTAGAGTTGGATGCCATTCCTTCTTTTTCTTTGCAAGAAAGATTAAGGGAATTGGTACGGAAAGAAGATCAATCACGAGGTGAAAGATCTGAGGTACATCCTTGGATAAAAGACTTGACAGAAATCTTTGATAATAGTTGGCATGGAACACCAAAAGCAGGAACTCCAGTTTCTGAAACGGAAGGTGAAGAAGGAGGAGAGGATGTGGCAGAGCCAACGGAGAGTTCAGACTCTCCAACACCATTACAGTTGAGTTACATGAGTGAAGAAGAAACCCCATTGGAGGATGAAACAGAGAGAAGAAATTGGAAGAGAAAGAGTATGAAGAAGTAGACCCAACAACTGAGAGACTACAACCAGGACATCCCAACCCGTTGGATCTGGATCAAGTGGAGCACTTGGATCACAGGCCAACGAAGGTGTCAGCTCAGGGGGATCAGGCGGGCTGCCTGGATCTGGCTCTGGGGGGACAGGGAGTGTGGGAAGTAGTGCAACTGGAGCTGGGAATATTGTGAATATCATGGGGCCAGTAGCAGGGAGTGCTCAGGGGCCACCACTGGGTGGGAAATCCACCACAACTACAACAGGTCCTCAAGGACCAGGACCAGCAAGGGTGCCAGCATCTGTCAGTGGCAGAGAAAGTAAGGCCACAGATGGCGTTACAACCAACACGAGACAAAAACACTTTTCCAATATATTCAGGAAAAGGGGATCCCGATGTGTACACATTAGCCAATTTGAGCACATGTGTATAGTGAACAATGAGAATGGCGATGATGCCAAGATGAGATTGTTTCCTTGTTCACTTATCAAGAAAGCAAATGAATGGTATGCAAGATTCCCTGATAATCATTTCCTAACTTGGAATGGCTTGAATACAGCATTTCCGAAATAGGTTCAGGACAAGTAAAACTGAGGATGAAGTGTATGGAAGTTTACAACAGTTAAAGCAAAATAAGCATGAAACTGTTGAGGAGTATATGGAAAAAATGGAATTGATGATGAAAAAGCTGGCTGCTATACCAGCACCAGGTTTACAGAAGACTTGGTTTTTGTGAGTGGACTAAGACCAGAGTTGCCGAAAAGAAAGTGGATATGTTACCCCATAATACAGTGGAGGAGGCATTTGAAACAACGAACAGAATTGAAGCAATTGGAAATGCTCAGGAGAGAGAAAGGGATGAGGAGAGGACTCTGAGGTGAGTCGGATGAGGAAGAAGAGCAGAGCTGAAAAGGAAGAGTAAGAGAAAGGAGAAGTTGAAGAGGGATAACTATGAGAAAAGATTAGAAGAAATCTTGAAGAAGTATGCCACAAAGGCTTGCTTGCTGCGGCAACACATTGGAGGAAGGTGTGGGTGTGCAAAGTGCCAGAATGAAGGCCATACCACCACTGAATGTCACAGAAGGAGAAACACTGTACTATCTGTAAAATGGTAACCATTCTACTGAGAATTGTTACTACAACAGAAGGACAGCTGCAAGAGAACCTAGGCAAGTAAGGGTGCATCAAGTGCAGCCCCAGCCAAGAAGAAACAGTGATAGGACACTATGGTAGGCCTGGTGGTTATAACAATGGCATGGAAGGGAGAGGTAATTCAAGAGGGAATTACCAAGGAAAGTCCAGAGGCAACTATCAGGGTAATCCAAGGGGGAAATTACCAGCCAGGGAATCAGGATTACAGAAATAATCCTAGAGCAGACCAAAGGCGCGAGGACCCAATGGTGAAGAACTGTATTACTATTGTAATTAGCCAGGACATCGCAAGCAGCCTGTTCATTCTGGATTAGACACCAGAATGAGATGAGAGCTCATGTGAATGAGGGCCCAGTGGTGGCAAGCTCACATGGTTAGGCCATGGTTGTACCAGAAGTAAGTACAATGATAGTAACAAGAAGCAAAGCCAAACTAATATCTCCATTAGTTGAGGAAGAGATGATGATAATGAAGATGGCAGTGATGTGCTTGAAGAGATGTGAGGCTGGAGATGAGAGAGGAACTGCACAAGGAAGTGGCAGTGGCAGATACCATAAGGGAAATGCAGAAGAGTACTGATATTCCTATGGCAGATTCCTCAGATTCTGATGGAGAAGAAGAAGAAGAAGTGAGTGAGGATGAAGGAAGGAAGAAAGAAGCTGCAGACATGCAGAGTAATGAAGGGACTTTGGCTGAAGTAATTGCCAGACCAAAGCAGAGATTACCAGTGGACAGCTATTGGATGTGGCACCTTATGTAGTAGACACAGGCTGTATCAAGCAATCAATCAAATTGCCCATGTGACAGGAAACACAGACCTGAACAGCACAAGGTGACCAGTTATAATGTGAAGCCGGAAGGGTGAGAAACAGTCATGGACTTTGATGATTCTATGCCAGTAATCCAGTTGAGAATTGGAAGCACATAACTAACTGATGTACTGATAGATGGAGGCTCTGGAGTGAATATCATGACAGACCAATTAAGGCAGAAGCTTGGTCTCTAAGTAACATGAAACCAACCCTTTACAGTAACAATGGCAGATCAAAGAATGTACAGCCATTGGGACTGATAAGAGGAGTTAAGATACAGATTCAAAAGATGATCTTTATGATCACAGTAACTGTGTTTAAAATGGATGAAGTCATGGAGGCTTACTCCTTATTATTGGGACGCCCGTGGCTGAAATAAGCCAGCGTATTCCATGACTGGAATTCTAAGTTAAATGTGCATAATGGGATACACAAGATACAAATTACCACTAAGAAATCTAGTAGATTACCTGCTACGAGAAGACCTCGAGGGGTCAGGGAGTATGACTGGAGGGGAGGACTGGATGAGGAGCAGGAAGCTACTCTATTCGCTGCACACCCAGAGTGGGAGCAGGGTGCAGAGATGCAGCTGGAAGGTCTAAGTTGTTTAAAAGGTATGTGTGTGTGGTTAGTGACAGCAACACCAATTGAAGAAGAAACCAGCAGTTACCCACCAATTTCTATGAAGAAAGAGAAGGAGAAATGGAAATCCTAGAGGAACCAGCCACTGTGAGTTTACAGGATGAAGTGGTGACTGTTGGACAATCACAGCTGATGAGCAGGTGAGAGAAGTGAATGTGGGAACTGAAGAGGAACCGAGGATGGTGAAGGTAGGAGCTGATTTGGAGCAGAATTCTTTGAGGAAGCTAAGAGTTTGTTCATCAAATACAGAGATGTATTTGCTTGGAGCTACGAGGATCTAAAAGGGATACCACCTGAGATCTATCAGCATAAGATTGAATTGGAACTAGGGTCAGTACCAATCAAACAGGCAAGGTACAGAATGAATCCCAACTATGCACAGAAGGTTGGAGAAGAGATCAAGAAGTTGGCTGAGGCTAAGTTTATATACCCAATAGAGTATACACTTGGTTGTCACCCATTGTGATAGTTCCCAGAAGAATGGTAAACTGAGAGTTTGTGTGAACTATAAGAAGTTGAATGCTTGCACGAAGAAAGATCCATTCCCTTTGTCATTCACAAAAGTAGTATTGGACACTGTGGCCGGCCATGAGATGTACTCATTCATGGATGGCTTCAGTGGTTATAATCAAGCGCAAGTGGCAGAGAAGAAGACCAAGGAAAGACAGCTTTCATCACAGAATGGGGTGCTTATGCATACAAAGTCATGCTTTTGGACTTGTAATTGCACCAGCAACCTTTCAGAGAGTGATAGTGAATCTTTTCATGAGTATCTGGATGATTTCATGCAGGTGTTCTTGGATGATTTCAGTGTGTACAGCTCTAAGAATGAGCACTTGCATAAATTGGAGTTATGTTTGGCAAGATGCAGAATGAGAGGTCTGGGCCTGAATCCAGAGAAGTGTACTTTCTGTGTGAACTCAGGGGTGCTTCTAGGACACATTGTGTGTAAGAGGGGACTTCTTGTGGATCCCAGGAAGACAGAGGCCATTAAAGCCTCACCACCACCAGTAAATGTAAGATCCAAGGAGATTCCTTGGACAAACCAGTATTACAGAAGATTTGTCAAAAGGTATGCACAGATAGCAGCACCATTGAGCAACTTCTGAAGAAAGATGCAGTGTTTGCATGGACAGCTGAATGTCAATAGGCTTTTGAGGAACTTACATTGTCAGTAACAACTACACCTGTGCTGATTAATCCTCACTGGCATGTAGTATTTCATGTTCACTGTGATGCCTCAGGAGAAGCATTGGGAGCGGTGTTAGCCCAAAATGTTACAGGAAATATCGATTCACATGTGTACTATGCTAGCAGGTTGATGAACAGTGCTGAAAGGAACTATAGCACAACTGAAAGAGAAGCACTGGCAATGATTTATGCAGTCAAGAAATTCAGGCATTACCTATTGGAAGAAAGTTTATGTTTTATGTGGATCACCAGGCTCTGATATATCTGGTGAACAAACCTTGATAAGTGGAAGGATAGCGAGGTGGTTAATAATCTTGCACGAGTTTGAGTTCGAAGTTGTTTACAAGCCTAGCCGTTTTGCATCTTGTGGCAGATCATTGTCACGACTAACAACAGGAGAGGCCGCCACAGGAGTAGACGATCAATTACCTGATGCGAGTTTATTTGTAATGGAGGTGCAAGGAAGTGCAAATGAATGGTTAGATTAGCAGTGGCCAATCAGATACTACCTTACTCATGGTCAGTGCCCACCTAGTTATGGTAAGGAGCAGAGGAAGAGAATCGCTATCAAGGCTTTACCTTATACTATGGTAGGAGGGCAGAATGTAAAGCTAGGACCTGATGGAGTACTTAAACGATGCTTGTACCACCATGAAGTAAATAAAGTTTTGGAGGAAGTTCATAAAGGAGTGGCTGGAGGACTTTTGGAGAAGAGACTACCAGTAGGAAGATACTACTTGCAGGTTACTGGTGGCCTACTTTGTTCAAGGATGTACACAAGTATTGTCAGAGTTGTGATGAATGTCAGAGGCTAGGACCTTTGCAGAGATCTAGGAAGATGGCTTTGCATCCTACGATGCCTATTGAACCATTTCAGAAATGGGGACTAGACTTTGTTGGACCAATTAACCCACCGGCCAAGAATACACAGAACAAGTTACATAATTACAGCCACTGATTATACTACGAAGTGGGTGGAAGCTAAAGCTTTGAGGAGGAAACACAGCCAAGTCCACAACAAGGTTCATGTATGAGAACATACTTACACGATTGGGCTGTCCCTTGGAATTTATCAGTGATCAGGGAAGTCACTTCATTAATGAGACCATTGATCTATTGACTAAAGAGTTCATGATTGTGCATAGAAAGAGTACAACGTATTACCCACAAGGTAATGGGCAGGCAGAGGCTACCAACAAAATACTATGTACTATCTTGGCTAAGATAGTCAATGCAAACAGAACAGATTGGGATACAAAGCTGCTGACAGCTTTGTGGTCATACAGGACTTCATATAAAGTCACCACTAAGTATACACCATTCCAATTAGTGTATGGTATGGAAGCTTTACTTCCAGTGGAATTCTTGTTACCCCCATGAGAACGGAATGGGGAAAGAGAATGGAATTGGAAGATTCAATTAAGGTCAGGAAACATGAATTATACCATGTGGAAGAAGTACGTGCTGATGCAGCAGATAACATGACCAGAATTCAGATGAAGAGGAAGGAACAGTTTGATGAAGACAAGTTAAAGACTTTTCAGACGGGAGATTTGGTTCTCTGGTTGCAGAAGAAAAGGAAGATTAAAGCTTCTAAGCTTAAATCACCATGGAAAGGACCTTATGTCATACAGAAGATGTATGATAACAACACCGTCATGTTACAAACCATTAACAAAGAGATGCTGGGAAGAGTCAATGCCAATAAGTTGAAGGGGTACAGTGGTATCCATGAAAAACCATTGCAGCATGATTTGCATGTTGAAACGCAGAAGCAGTCACGGGCTGCCCTAGTGATACCAACGTTTGAGTATGGAACACTTGTCGCTAGGCCGAGCGTATATGACCAGGGCGGGCAGTACAAGCGTGACACAGCCTATCACAGCCCATCACAGCGTGAAACAGCCTATCACAACCTACCACAACGTATCACAACGTATCACAGCTTACCACAGTGCCACACAACCTATCACAGCGTACCACAGTATGACACAACCTGTCACAGCTCAACACAGCCTACCAGGGTTACACAGTCCATAAGATCAGTGACAGGTGGACGTGGGTTAACATCCGAAGAATGGCCGACGGAAAAGTGGCCAGAGGCATGTTTAGAAATGGACACGTGGACGCCAGGGCGAGACAAACAGCCGGACATGGATTGCAAAAGCGAGTGTCATCAAGAAAGAAGACAAAATTGGCCGTCAAAGTACCTACCCGGCACATTAACTTATTATGGGGCCATTAATGCATACAGGGAACGGGTAACGGAACCCTTTACAAGTACCGAAAAACGAAATCCAGGTCACATGTGCTATCCTAGTGGACAGTCAAGGGGGGAAAATCCATGGAAATGAATTAAATTACAAAACCAATCACACAGCCAACAGCCAATCATGAGCCAGAATTACTGCAGAGGTATTTTCCAAGAAGCGAAATCAAGAAATTGGAGGAGGGATCTGAGCGCAAGAGTCGGCGTCGTTCCAAGTAACGGGCGTCTCGTCAGGAGAGACAATCAAAGCTATAGCTTTGAAGCTATGCGCGGAAAAGAAATAAAGACTACACGCTCGCCTTACTACTTACGCAGTGGCACAAGGATAGACGAACGGAGAGTACATTTTCTCTAAATCGCTACTTGCAAGCCCCACAGGCTTACAAACACTTACACATTTCATTCTGCGCCAACCATACTTTTATGCTTTGCGCCCTGCAGGCGTTTCTCAGTGTTTGCAACCAAAACCTGTCTGTTTGTCCAGAATGAAGAGAGTGAGAGGAATGGAAGATATCAGGGTGAAAAGCACCACAATCTTACAGAAGCAAACGATTGCTAACCACAGGCCGTGCAGCTACTGAAGGAGCTGCGATTGGAGGGATTGCTAGCAAGGACTGGTCCTTGCATCATCGGCAGTTCATGTCATGATACAATTTTCAAAACTTGAGACTCGGACAGGAGTTACTCAGGTGAGGGGAGTAGATATAGAAATTACTCCCCAGTACCTGCAGCAATTGTTTGATTTGCCATCAGGACATGTGGAGGTGGATGAGCACAGAGCAAGATTGCAGATAGGGAATATTGTTGTTTCAAGAAGGGAGTTTCTTTAAAACTCAAGGGTTTGCTTGTTACCAAGGCGGAGTACCCAGGGCTTAGAGAAGTTGGCCAACTCTTGAATGTTCTGTTTGCCATGAAACATAACCAACAGTATTTGAGCAGGTCCTTCACAGAGGAGATCCATGAAAGCTTTGAGGGGAGAGGATGTCCGCTTGGGCGGAGTTAAGTTAGTTAATGTACAACGGATTGGTGGACGAGATGAAGAGGTTACAAGAGACTGCTGCAAAGTCTCGGATCATTGTGTCGGGTCCAATCATTGCTCAAATAATTCTTGATCTTGTATACTCGATGCTCGGGAAGGAAAGAAAGGAGATGGAGTGTGAGGCAGAGAAAACACTGCAATGGAAGAGCAAGGCTTTCACACAGTGAGGGTGGATTGGCAGTAGTGCAACCCCAGTCTAAGAGACAGAGGCGGGGAAAGACTGTAGTGGCGGATCCACTGGCTTAACGGAAACCGCATGATAATGTTTCCCAAGCTCTTGTGCAAGAAGGGGCACAACAACAGCTAGAGAGCTGTTACTATTGGAAGCAGGGCCTTCAGAGAGGGAGAAGAGGAAGTCACTTCGATACCACAGCCACCACAACCAATTCACTATGTTGTTTTGGAGGCTCCACAATTACTATATGCTGTGGCATCACCATCAATTGGCAGGAAGGAGAAAGGTTGGAAATTCCCACTATAGAGCAGGTCGTGGCCGAAATTGAGAAGGGTGACCTTCTCTATGCAAACTCTGGCTTGGTAAGGGACCAGTGATTCCAGAGGTACAAGCGGTGTCTAGGGGAAACCCTGCTGTGCATGTAATACCCACACCTGTGACGGAGGTACCACAGGTAGAATATTAAGCAACTGCAGCACCTGTGGCGGATGAGGGTGGTTCAGGAAAGAAAATCTTGGTGGGGGCAAGGGCCTGAATGGTTCGTGAGGCATCACACTGTTGAGGATCAGGGAGAACAGCAGCAAACTCACCATGATGACCCTTAGCATGCCATGCTTATGAGTTCCATAAGCAGGACACTTAATTTGTTGGGCACTTATGTGAAATCCCATGTTCCATCTACCCAATTGGCCGCTTTGAGGGAGGAACTCAGGAAGGAGTTTGAGGCTCGACTTGCCACTGAGTATGCAAACAAGGTCGATGAGGAGGTCACTCTCAAGTTACAGCAAGAGTTAGAGGATACAACAGCTGCTTTGCAGTTGGCCAAGGAACATTTGATTGAAGCAGGCCTCGCGCAGGACCAGTTGCACGAAGCACATAAGCAACAGCTATACCAAATGCAGGTGTTGAACATGAGAGCAAGTTGCAAGAAGTGAATGCACTACATACGGAGTTGCGAACAGTGCATGATGACAGGATGGCCCATACAATGTGCTACACTCGCAACTACGCTTGAGCAAACTACATTAGAAGATGTATGAAGGCACAGGCAGATAATGTCGAGCAGGCGAAACTCATTATTGATATGAAGAATACAATTTGTCGCAACGAGAATACTTTCAAGCAATACAGGCAAGTTGAAGCTGACCAAGAGAGGTACATCCTGGAATTGCAACAAACGGTCATGGTAAATAGAAATGAACTCTCTGTGGCTAACAAGGCTTGGAAGGAGGCCAATAATCTGGCTGCTGCCTATGCGAGTTTGGTTGAACCTCATGCGAAGCGCATGGAAGCTTTACAGTAGCAGATAGATGTGTACAGGCTCACAGAGGAGCAGACTCTCAGGGGTGCCATAAGCAACTTGGTGGATAACCACCTTATGCAAGTCTGGTTAGCACAAGGGCCGGTGGAAGGCAAAGCACCACGGAAGCTCACCCAGGGCGAGATGAATGAGCTCAGGTGCAGAACATTGCCACAACTACTATAGACAATGTCTATATAGGGGATGCGGAGCTACAGGAGGATGTAGACGGCCTACAGACTCAGGTGGATGACCTAACTTCAAATATTGACAAGAGAATCTTTGTACCTGAGGAGCAGCTGATGGCTTCTTATTTACAAGCCAGAACTTTAGCTTTTCAGTCTTCTTCGCAGGGGGTGCGAGGAGCCAGTGGTAACAAGAGCCCAGTGCTACCAATACCAAAACAAGTGACTATGTACCAGTCGCTGACCCTGTTGTTACTACAGCCACACCACAGCCGCCACAGCCTGAGGTATGGGGGGATGTTGCTTTTAACCCACCTAAGACACCTGCTGCACGAGAGTACTATGATTATGCCCTTCAACCAAATTCCCATTGTGTTGGATTGGCTTCTTGGAAGGAATTTAGTCCTCCACAGTCGTTGGCACATTACTACCAGATCATGCGCATTTGGCTGCCAGTGGCAACTAGAACTAAGGTTCTTCCGAACAATCAACCCATTGAGGATCATCACTTTGCGAGGTACTGGCATGAAGCAAGTACCATGTTGAAGGAATTAATTGCCTTCCAAGTTGTACATGGGTACATTTATACAAAGAACAAGGAGGTAGCAAGTATTGTCATGGGCTGCGGGGGGTATACTATGCTGGTGTTTTCTGGCACGTTATCACATTGAGCAGCAGAATATCCGTGGGGATCATTGGTCTTACCTCAGTGCCACCTCATATGTACTTATATGAAGCAAAAAGTTATGATGCAAAGGATTCTCAAATTCGTTCATGGTTTCATGCGGCCCTGGAACAATTTGTCAACACAGAAATTTGGCCCTGACGATATTTTCTTTAAGGGACATGAGGCATGGAAATACTTGCACAATTCACAAGTCATTGGCACACCACTCACCTGTATAGACAAGGAGTTCAGGGTCTTCACAATTGCAAAGAAAGAAGCAGAAACAGCCGACACAGTCAGACACAGCAGTCACAGTCATCACTGCCGTCACAGATTCGAACAGCCAAAACGCCCGACACAGCGGCCACAGCTCGCACAGCCGAACAACCCAAAAACACAGCCAGTCACAGCACGACCTAGCCGCCCAAGCTTTGCACAGCCCTACAAAGCCCGACAAGCCAGTCACAGCCCGCCATAGCCTGATACAGCTAGTCACAGCTCGGCACAGCTGGGGACAGTTATCATTGCAGGGAACGACTGTGGGGGGAACGACATCTGAAAAAAAAGGAAGTTACTACAGGGATGACGGTTAGTTAGGAAAGCGGTTAGAAACAGCTTGTAGGTAGATAAGCCAAGAGCGGGGACATTGGGGGATCACTTTCTGGGGGGACTTTCTGGCATCACGGCTTGGAAATGAAGGGGAGAGCGCATCTCTGAGTGGAACGAGGAGAGCCGGAGTAGGAGAAGAGACGATCTGTTGATACTTGATGAATGCAAGCTGTAGAATTGTAATGTAGAGTAGATTAGAGACACCATGGCTTCAGCCTGATACTTGATAGATATCAATCTGATACATACTTATACGCACACTGTGTAGAGAGACCTGAGTGAAGCTGTGGAATTGACATGAATGAATGAGTGGATGGAACCTGATAGATTTCTGAAGCAATCTGATACTTAATTGGAGACAGTAAGGTAACTCGCTAACATGAATGCAGGAAGGAGTACAAATAGGAAACACCCCCATGATACACTAGCTGTAGGTCATGACTGATTTATGAGGGGCTGAGTGCTTAGAGATTTCCAACTCTTCTATCTTGGAGTTCCCACCTCGGATAGCGAAGGGATGGGTGAGTAAAAGCCGCTTGACACCACTACTGGAGGACCCTCTTCAATCAAGAACAATGTCTCAGCATCTTAATTTGTTCACTAACTCTAAAAATCGTCAGGTTGAGCCTAAAGCCCTAGCCATGTTGGGGTCTAATCTTTTGGGTTGCTTACAACAGTTTGATGCTTGTGTGAAGGGCTTCCTAAATTGTATCTGGAAAGCTTTTTGCTCTCTCTCTCTCTCTTATTTTTCCTTCTGTCCTATAAGCTCTTTGAGCTTTCTGCAGACGTTATAAAGTTCCATTTCATTTCTCTTTCTTAAAAGGTTAAAAGCCACACACCACAAAAATGGTTCACAGTAAGAGCCCTCACAACCACTACACCATTTGGGGGGGGGGGGGGTTAGTGACGCTCTAGTGACGCCCCTGGCGTCACTAATGGCGATTTTCCGGGCCCGCGGAAATCGCAAATCAGGCGTCGAAGATGCGTCGCAATGGGGCCGTCGCATAATGTAAGACTTAATGTGATGTCAGGGGGGTCGCAGATCCAACCCCCTTGAAAATTCCCAATTGCGACGCCCTGGGCGTCGCAAAATGACTGCGACGCTCCGGACGTCGCAAAATGGCCATAAAAAAAAAAAAAAAAAACGTTGCTTTTAAAATGCAATGCACTGGGGGTCGCTGTTTGGGGCGTCCAATTTGAGGGTTTTTTGAATTTTGAATTTTGAAAAATGGCGGGATTCACATGGTTGCAAAAAAAAAAAAAAGGGATTGTACATGGTTCAAAAAATGGCGGGACACACATTAGCCACGTAGTATGAAACCTAACATTTCAGCATGTTTTTGCAAGTAGCCAACACATATTGAGTTCTTAACTCAATCAATATATTGTTAGACGAATTTGAACTCAAGACCTCTAGATTATATGCATAGTAAGACACTTCAAACTAACCAACATATCGTTTGCCGAACTTACACACAAACTCATGATTTAATTGTAGGATGTTGGCTTCAGGCCACCTGCACGTCAGGCATTGACAATCTTTCTTTCTTCTATGCATCTGTTGACTATTCAAAGGCACCCTCGATTCATGCTTGCTCAATTGTGTACCAGCTAAATTAGAGAAATGAAAGCTGTAAGGTTCTCCCATCCCAAAAAACAAAACAAGGCAAAAAACAAAAACCACCCCCATTCACCCCCCAAAATAAACCCCCAACCCCCCCCACCAAGCTGGCCTCGCGACTGCAGGCCGTTGTAATTGGCGACGTGGTTTTTTGGGAGGGGGTCGCAAGCGCGAGGCCGGACGTCGTAAATTGAAGACACCCCTACGAGAGGTTTTTGGGCGGGGGTCGCAAGCCGCGAACGCAAAATGGCGTCGCGGAGTCCGTCCCTGCTTGCGGCTAGGTCTTTATTTTTTTGATTAAATATAACGTGCCGACGCTCTAGAGCGTCGCTCAAACCCACGTTCCGGGCGTGGCGGAGTCCGACTCCTGCTCATGCGTGTTTTTGCCACGCCCAATAGTCGCTGGCGTACCACCCGGCTAACGCCACGTGGTCTGGGTTTTAGGATGGGGATCCTGGAAGGTTAGAAAAAAAGGGGTGCGATGTCGCGCCGTCGCCCCACCAATGCGTCGGCTGGAGGGGCAGCGACGGCGAGAGACGTCGCTCGCAGGAGGCCCCTGCCATCGGCGCGGACGGCCCGAAAGCGAGTTCGGCAGTCACGGGAGTTGGGGCGGGGGCTCGCGACCCCATACGTCGCATTTTTGCGACGCCCATGCGACTGCAGGGCGACGGCTGTGGCGTCGTAAACTCGGCGCCGACCCGGGCCTAAATGGTCGTTTTCCGACGCGCGGCGTGGCCCAGGCGTCGCAAGGCCCCCATTTTCCTATAGTGTGTAGGGACAGTCACAGATCAGAAGCACCAAATAAAGCCAACTTAAGTGGCTTCCTGACAAGCCATACAACTTCATTCATATCACCCACACACAAAACCCAATTTTGAAAAATGATGAACTTACGGATGATCTGAAGGGCCTACCTACCCTTGGCACTAAGATTGAATTTTGTAGGACGTGCGACAATGAATAAGATGGAAGATGGAAATATGGAAATTATTTACAAGAAATAAGCTGAAAAAGCTCACAAGGGTTCAGTAGGCTGGACCCTGGGAATCTAATGGACTATGACTAGTCATCCTAGGCCTCATCCATCATCCTCAATGGAGAACTCAGAGCTATCCGATGAGCCTGATGACTCGCGCCTTTGTCAGAGCACCTAAATGAGGGCGAGTTCCCCTAAGTCCCACAGAGCTCTTATCCAATCCCTGGCCATGACCCCCAACCTCATCCATACTAGTGCCATGTAGTGCATTCATCCCCTCCATGTTGGCCATGTTCTTCATGAGGGACTGCCAACCATGCTCTTTGGAGTAGTTGCCTCTACCGGAGATGACTTCCTCTCAAACGCGCGTTGTACACATGCCACAAATGAAAAGTAAGGTCTCGCGGATGATGGAGCAGAAAGAAAGACATAACAAAATTCCATTATGAAGTACGACTTACAAATCGCAAGATAAAAACCCTGGATCCGTCGGGCCGCCACTTATGTATGGATTTGTGTTGTCTGGCCGACTGTTGTTGCTTCACGTGCCGGTTCAAATTTGGCCTTATTTGCGGCATCATTCTCTCCCGCAATAGAGTGCATCACCACAATACCTATGCCTCCCCCCCCCCCAACAATTAGTGATATTACACAATACGTTGCCATTGAATCCACCTCATAATGCACATGCGACAAATGGAAGGTGAAATGATTCAGGATTGCCAACCTGTGTAATTCCATAAGTGGTTTGGTATGGACCCCTTACCATTGCCCTCCGAAGATCTATCTAGCACGGGGTACCTTTTGTCAGTCAAGTTTCACCCCACCATCTCCATCAGCCTTGTGTCACTGCCAATTGCCCGGAAACCGGCGGTCTAACTCACGAGGCATATGCCCGCTTCGCGCCAAAGTGATGATCAGACCACTCGATGTGCAGGGACCACCTCAGTTGCGAGTTCGAAGGCGCCTCCCAGAACGCCACCGCAGGGGTCACCATGGCGATTCACCTCCACCGATTGGCACCAAAATCTTTGCCAACTCCCATCATGTAATCGCCAAGGCCATATTTCTTCTTTCACCCTCTCACTTCTTTGTAGCCTTCTTCCCCTGGCTCTTTGTTACCCCCCCCCACTGCCCTCCCCCGCATGCACACTCACCCCTTCCTTTCCATGGGGACTTCTTCTTCTTCTTCTTCTTCTTTTCCTTCCCTTCTCCACGACATCTCCTTCCCTTCCCCGCTACTTCCTCTCTCCTTCTCCTCTCCCTTCTCCTCTCCCTCGGCAGCCCCTTCATTGATGGTTAGTTTAAAAGGGATATTGGGAGGTCGAGGCCTTCTCTTATTCTACTTTGGTGTTCGGGTCTTCATGAACACCACGTTCTTCTCCCTCATTGGCAACCCACCGGACCGCTCCAATGAGGCCAGCCAGTTGCTGCTTCCTGAAAGACAAATAACCCCTCCAAATTCAAAAAAGAAAACAAACAACAAAGAAATAAGCATGCAAAGGAAAGGATATACAACATGGAACAAGGGACGACAGTTGTTGACTTTTGCAAGCTTGTCCGACCGCCCCAGTGTCAACCCGATGTGGCGGGAGTCCCCGTTGCCGGATGTGCCCGCGTTATCCCCTCCCGGAGCGCCACTGGAAGTAGATTCCAGATGTGGAGCATAGCTGGCGGCAGCGCCTCGTAGTCCAGGCCCTTCTTTTGCTGACCGCTCAGGCTCAGGGGGGCGGCGTCGCTGCTCGGCTAGGCCGCTCCAAACCGGCCCATACCTCCTCCCCCCCCCCCAAATGCGTATTAGGGTAGAAGCCCTCACCCGGCTTGACTTCTTCGAGGCGCTTCGTTATCTCGGCCACTTCATTGCCTCCTCGTCTCCCTCATCGACAACATTGGGTCTAGCAATGGAGGCTTTCAAAGGCCCTTGAACCTGACGTTGGGCCTTGGCAAGTGCAGCCTTTGCTGCGGAGGAAGGGGTCGCTCTGGGGTGACATCCAAAAGTTGCCCGTATCGGGCCCCCGAACGGGTGATGTGCTTGCCAAGGTACATTTCACCCCGTCTTGGTGGCCAGGGGTGTGCTCAACTGAGCATCCGGCTCAGCAACAACCTCCCGAATAGGAGAGCTGCTGAGCCAGCCCCTGGGCATCCAAGATGTGGACAAGAGGGGGGGTACTGGCCTCGGGGGGCAGACGAGCCCTCCGGCTGCGGTTGTCGACGGGGCTGGTTAACCGTGAGACGCCCTGGCATGTCACACGTGCCGGCAGAGCAAACGGATTGTCCGCCCCTTTCTTTGGGGCAGGGGACTTCTTCTCTTTCCCCATAAACCCACAAGTTGGCCTCATTAAGAAACAACCTCTACATTCCAGATCAAAAACAAAAAAAAACCAAACATGTTGGGGGCTGAGAGCAGCAAGTGCTCGGGGTCTCGAAAGGAGGCAACAAAGAGAAAAGAAGAAGGGGAGGGGTGACTGAGCAACACCACGGGCTCAGTCAATCCCCCCCCCCCCCATTTTTATTTTTTTTGGTTTTCTGATCTCTCCTTCTCTCTCCCTCTGAACACTGGGCTTATGGAATTGTTGTCCAGACTTCCATCTTTGAGGAAATTGAAATTTTTTGCAAAATTGGGTTGCAGGGAATTTTGGATGTTTTTTATCCAAAATAAATTTAAAAAAAAATTCCTAGTGAAATATTTCTTCACTAAAAAACCTGTGAGTTGCAAAATTCTCGTCAGTTTCTACTTTTTCAATCCAACCTGGATGAAAAAAAAAGACTTCATCTGACAGGACCTAAATACAGGGCAAGACAGGTATATAAACCTGTTTTTCATCTAACCTAGATAAAATACGGACTACATCCGTTGAGTGCAAGACAAGATGAAAGCACGATGTCTTTCATCTTCCACGAATGAGAAACGGACAACGTCCGTCGGGCGGACAGACTGGCGGATGGTTTTCATTCTGAGAAGGATGAATGACGGGCCAGACAGGGGAAAACCCTGCGCAACCCTAATGTCTTTCTTTTTGCGCTGCGAGAGCGCGCGATGGCGGCTTGTGAGGAGCGATGATGCTCGTGCTGCAGATACCTTGAGCTGCCAATCCTTGAGTGTTTATGGCTCCTGTGAGCGCCGCCTGGGTGGGCTCTTTAAGGCGATGGCGGTGGCTTAGAAATGAGGGAAGATTCACTGTCTCAGCTGTCTGTTTTTTTGCTGCACAAGGGAACCGCGGCAGTGATGGCGGAGGTACCACCTGCATGCTTATGACGTTTCCCTAGGAGCCCTCCTCTGGATCTTTGATGAATGGCGGCGTCTTGGTAGAACAAGGAAGTCTCTCTCCCTCCCTTTATAAACCCTACCTTTTGAGACCAAGCTCTTTTTTCTTGTGCTTGGCAAGACTGTGCTTTGGTTAAGGTAGCAGTGTTGTGGTGTTGGCGGAGTCCCCCTACACAGTTAGGCTTGTGGAGAGATGACGACTCTCCCCCAGACAGTAAAAAAGGTTTTTTTTTCTGTTTTTTTTGCTTCCCTGCTTTCTTTGGTTTCCTCTGCGCTTAGATTGAAGTATATTTGACCTCGATAGCAAGTGTGGAAGCCTGCTACTCACCTCGTGCATCCTCACTAACTCACAATGCGTTGTGGTTGTTTTTGGGACGGGCACAGGTGAGGGCTTCCACTTAATATTCTGATGTCTAGGTGCTACTGGATGCCAAGTGGGATTGCAGAGTAGAGGAAGGAATCGCTTGCCAAAGACTCATCTTAAAATGTTGAAAAACTAAACTACTCTATGGTTTTTCTTGATCCTACCTCTTTTCTTACTTGATTTTTGAAGAACAAGTGTAATGCTTTCTACGATGGGCCAGTTCGGCCCAGCCAGTGGAAAACCTCTGTTATGTGGTAACAGCCTGATTTATGATGGCGTGTGTGAGAGACACACATCTTTTTTCCAGGCCCTAATTTGCTTTGCTTACCTTATGGTAGTTGGAAACAAAGTGAGAGACTGCAAGGAAATGGTTGCTGCAGCTACTCAGCTACCTCTGTTGGTAAAAGGCCCATGTTATGTTCCAACACAGATGGCTTTGTTAGCTAGATGCTTAGGCCAAGGTATGGTGAAGTTTCTGCCTGTGGCTATTCGGCTGACACTAAAATATGGCAGTAATATAAATGGTAACTGGTTTTTGAGGCAACCAGGGTGGTCAAGTGGAAATACCCCCTGGACATGGTGTAATGACATGGTCAAATGTGGAATGATGTGAAGGGTGTACTGACAATATCATATACTGTCACAGGATGTGTATGCAATCCTTTATATTTACTTTGTTGTGTCATGAGCTTTGATTTTCAGCTACAGCAAGAAATAAAGGTATAGGGGTGTTCTAGAAAACTTACCAGACATATCCACATCCCCTGTGGGGGCAAGCTATACTGCACACCAGTCTAAGCAAATACTGGCAAGGCAAGGTATTTAAATCTATGATATCCAAGTGTTCATTTCTTTTTTAAGAAAACCCTCCATGACACCCATGGGGTTTTAGTAAGTATGCTTGGATTACAGCTTGCAGACAGTAAATCTGTATGATTATGTGACCTGCACCACATCAAGGCCAAAATATGGCCAAGTACCCGCCATCCCACCCAGACCTCTGTAAGTGTATCATGATCTTGAATGGTGGTCAATCAGCATCAGTGGCATACTCTCTGGATTATGAATAATACTGACATGAACACATTACTGTGCATGGATGTAATTCTGGATTTTCTAAGCTTGATGATTGATGGATGGTGCCACTGTTAAGTGGCTGATATGTCTATTTATTCTTTCATGACAACGACCCTAGGGGTCCTGTCTTTGTCTTGACATGACAAAAAAGTATCTTCCCTCTTTTTTTTGCTGCTCACAAAAATAAACAAACCACAAAGGAGAGAGGGTGTAGAAAAAGTTAAAAAGATTGTACTCATAAGACGTTGTTTGCCGTAGCTTTGTGGCCATTGACCCCGCGCCTAGTTTGAGTGGAAACAAAAGGGACAGAACCTACCTCTGTCAGGGGCTGACGTTGGTAGTAAGACTTACTTTCATATATAGAATTAATCCGGGTTTTCCATATATCCTCTAGAAATCCCTTCACACAAGCATCAATCTGCTGTGTGTGATTTGCCCAATAACTGAGCCTCAGGAGGGCCTGGGCTTTTGGCTCAGCCTTGAGACTTTCAAAGTTGGTAAACATAGGTACATGCACAATTCCCTTGATAAATTTGAAGAGAGTGTCTCTTTGGTGAGACAACCCCGGATAGTGTATCAGAAAATGAGTACTGTCTTCAGATTGCCCACACAACGGACAATTGCACTCTCCCTTTCCTCTCTGCTTCTGTTTGATGTTCAAAGGTAGGCTTCCTGCCCTGAGTTTAAATTTCAGTCTAGTGCCGAGAGTGGGTAGACCCTTGAGATCATCCAAGATGTCCTCCCCCATGTCATTGACTGGAAACAAGTTCAGGGAAGTTTTCTGCCGAACTTCATTTTCATCAGACAATCTCATGGCAACAGACATGGCTTTGGACACTACAGCCTCTCTAAGTCAGATTTATCAACCCATATTGCAGATCCGTACTCCAAGGCAGGTCTAATAATGCGACAAAGCATGGTTTTCTTAACCTCAGAGTTGACCCCTCTGCAGAAAAAGTTAAAAAGAGAGAGGGAAGATACTTTTTGTCATGTCAAGACAAAGATAGGACCCCTAGGGTCGTTGTCATGAAAGAATAATCAGACATATCACCACTTAACAGTGGCACCATTCATCAATCATCAAGCTTAGAAAAATCCAGAATTACATCCATGCACAGTAATGTGTTCATGTCAGTATTATTCATAACCCAAAGAGTATGCCACTGATGCTGATTGACCATCATTCATGATCATGATACACATTCAGAGGTCTGGGTAGGATGGCGGGTACTTGGCCATATTTTGGCCTTGATGTGGTGCAGGTCAAATGGTCATACAGATTTACTGTCCGCAAGCTGTAATCCAATCATACTTACTCAAACCCCATGGGTGTCATGGAGGGGTTTTTTTTTTAAAACAAAAAGAACACTTGGATATCACATATTTAAATACCTTGCCCTGCCAGTATTTGCTTAGACTGGTCTGCAGCACAGCTTGCCCCCACAGGGGAGGTGGATATGTCTGGTAAGTTTTCCAGAATACCCCTATACCTTTATTTCTTGCTACAGCTGAAAATCAAAGTTCATGACACAACAAGATAAAGATAAAGGACTGCATATACATCCTGTGACAGTATATGATACTGTCAGTACACCCTATTCACATCATTCCACATTTGTCATTACACCATGTCCAGGGGGTATTTCCACTTAACCACCCTGGCTGCCTCAAAAACTAGTTACCACTTATATTGCTGCCATATTTCAGTGTCAGCCGAATAGCCACAGGCAGAATCTTCACCATACCCTGGCCTAAGCATCTAGCTAACAAAGCCATCCGGGTTGGAACATAACAGGGGCATTTTACCAACATGGGTACCCGAGTAGCTGCAGCAAACAGTTCCTTGCAGCCTCTCATTTTGTTTCCAACTACCATAAGGTAAGCAAAGCAAACTAGGGCCTGGAAAACAGATGTGTGTCTCTCACACAAGCCATCATAAACCCGGCTGTCACAACAAAGCAGAGGTCTTCCACTGGCTGGGCCGAAATAGCCCATCGTAGAAAGCATTACACTTGTTCTTCATAAATAAAGGAAGGAAAGAGCTGGTAGGATCAAGAAAAACCATAGAGTAGTTTAGTTTTTCAACATTTTAGGATGATTCCATGGCAAGCGATTCCTTCCCCAGCTCTGCGATCCCACTTGGCATCCAGCAGTACCTAGACATCAGTATATTAAGTGGAAGCCCTCACCTGTGCCCGTCCCAAAAACAACCACAACGCATTGTGAGTTAGTGAGGATGCACGAGGTGAGTAGCAGGCTTCCACACTTGCTATCGAGGTCAAATACACTTGAATCTAAGCGCAGAGAACGCCAAAGAAAGCAGGGAAGCAAGACAAACAGAAAAAGAACCTTTTTTTTTTACTGTTTGGGGGAGGGTCACCATCTCTCCACAAGCCCAACCGTGCAGGGAGGTCTCTGCCAACACCACAACACTGCTACCTTAACCAAAGCAAAGTCTTGCCAAGCACAAGAAAAAAGAGCTTTGTCTCAAAAGGTAGGGTTTATAAAGGGAGGGAGAGAGAGACTTCATTTGGGCACGGAGGTCTTTGATATAAACATAGTGCTTTTGAGGTTTATCTTCATACCGATATATTGAGCTAGGCCCAGGTAAAACCACCTGCAGGAGTATGTGTACACCTTCTACATGATCCGGTCAATGTACACTACTCGTGTTAGATGGTTTCTTGTAGCTGATGCCTTGTATCAGTTTTAGATACTCTTTGGCTCATATGCTTTCATACCTCTCTACAAGTGGCTTTGCTCTATGTAGCACCACTAAAAAAATATGCATATGTAATATGCTATGTGCCTACATATGCTATGTGCTTATCATACCTTTGGAAAAACTGGCTTTAAAACCAGGATGGTGTATAGATGGGCAGCAAGTTGCTACCATCCTACCTTACACTTATCTGTGATCCATGACAATAGAATCTTGTTTCTTGACATGAGAGGATGAGGAAGTAGGCCTTTCCAACCCCTTTGGCAAATCTGTCCAGGGGTTAGAAGCTACTTTGAAGAGGGAGAATCCTTATGAAAGGGTCTGGTATGCACTCCCTTACGGGGTGAGTGCATACCACACTTACTCCATAAGTGACTGCCATACCAGGGGCTGGTTGGTGGGTGCCCCCTCTCTCCCTCTGTCTCCCTCTCTACTGGGAACCGACAGTTTGCTATCAGTGTTGATTTCCTGTTTTTTCACACATACCGGATGAAGTTTTGACAGAGGCTCATCCATCCTCCATCGGCTTTTTTCATCCATACCGGATGAGCCACCAGGATGGACATTGAATTACCTCTAGGATGGTTCATTTGGCTTTTTCATTCCTCCTTTATTGACTCTCATCCATACCAGATGAGTCACCATGGAATGAAAAAATTACCTCTATGAGGGTTGCCAACAACATCCTATTTTTCATCCATACCGGTTGAAAAACTACCAGGATAATAATTTTTCATTCCTCTTTCATTGACTCTTTTTTATCCATACCGGATGGTCTGGTGAGGAATGATGAATTACCTAGGTGGAGGTAAACCGCTGCCATGGATGATATTCCCTAATTTTTCATCCAGACAAAGTGATTGTTTTATGGATGACGAGTACAGATGATTATGGCCTGGAATTGATCTTAACTACCCCTAATTATGATTAATTATGGGGGAAACCCTAACCCCTACCCTAAAACCTATTTTTAACCCTGCCACAGATGAAATCTGTCAGGGTAGAAGGATGTGTTCTACTGTTTCTCATCCACGGACGAAAAATCGGGGGGGGAAAAACCCTATGTTGTCTCTCCCGCTGTCAGAAGCACGCGATGTGCTTCTGAGCTCGCGGGGAGAGTGTTATGGCGGACGTGCTTTGGTGGCTGCCCCGTTTGTGGTGTCGTTCCTGTGCTGGATGAGCGCCTGGAGAGGCGCGAAGGCGGCGCCTTGTCTCTCTTGCAGCGGGAAACACTGATGTCAATGCAGTGGCATCTTCCCTCCTCTGGCTTTTAAGTTTAGCAAGGGCATTTGTGCTGGGAAGTCTCTCTCTCTTTCTTTTATTGCCCTGCAAGTTTGCCTGCTTTGCTTCATTGCTCATGTGCTTTGTGGAGGCGGCTTGCTGCGGGTGGTGATGGCGCATAACCCTCTTCCCCAATCGCTTAAGGTGCCTTTGGAGTTTAGGGATCCTTGTGTTCTTATCTTCTGCTCTTGCTTTTGAGTTTCTTAGTTGACATCGATGACAAGTGTGAGGGTCTGTGATTCACCTGGGGTTCCACAACCCTCACTAATCTGTTGATTTTGTGGGGGCTTGTGATGGGACCAGGTGAGGATCCTCACCTACTTTGAAGTTTCTTGAACATGCAGATTGGGATATGGGCTGAGAAGACCTATGGGTTATTGCATTGTGAGGTGGCTGCTGCCTGCAGCCCCGATTTCAACCCGACTGCTTCTGGTTTGGCATGCTACAACCTCTGTTTTGGCTTCTGTCGTTCTGCCGTTGATGGGCAGCTCGACCTGTCTGGTCTGTTTCCTGAGGCCTGCATACAAACCATACCCTATCTTTTGATCTTTGACAGCAGGGCATGTGGATTATTGAGCTAGGTTGTAAGTTCTTTTGGCCAAAGAGGATCTGGTTTTATGGGGGTTGCTTTGGCAGGTTTGGGGCTCTAAGGACGTGGGGGCCTTGAATGTTATGGCAGCAGCCTGATAAGGAACCGAACTGCTCCTTTTCGGGCCTGGTTTTGGTGTGTGCTGGATCATATTGAGGCGTTCTTTGCAAGCTTTAGCATGGACCTCTTGAAAGATGAGGATGGTAAGCTGTAATGGAATCCTACCTATAGTTTTGGCCTTGTCGTGACATCAGGCCTATGACCTGCAATCTGAGTTTTCAAGATGCTTGTGTGTACATGTCTTGAATTTGCAATATGACAGGCTGATCTCACATTCCCTTGACGCCTTGTATGATTACACGTCTTGGGGTGATTACAAATGGTATGGAATCTGTTTTATCATGCCCAAGTAGATTTCTTGGAGGCATGTCCTGATTCTTAAATATTGCAGGTCGGTCCTTATGCTTTGTTTGATGCATGACCCTATGCTGATAAGGTAAGGTGCTACAATCAGTGATTCTGACCTTGTCATGACACCAAGCTCGTAACCTGCAATTTAATGATTCATTGGCCAAGATGGCCGGATCTCGGGTGTTCAAGATGCTTGCATCCCCTACATGAACAAACCCCGCCCTCCCACCTTGTTTTATCATGATTGATTGGGTGATGTCAATTCATGGGAAGCTATGACAAGAATGCAAATGTAAGATGGTGCCCTGTTTTGGGCTGTTTATGTCTTTAATTGACAATGACCCTAGTAGGGTCTTGTCCATGTCTTGACCTGACATGAATATCTTCCCTCTCTCTTATTAACTTTTTCTACCCCCTCTTTCCCTCTGTGGGGTTTTTTTTTTGGTGAGGAGCACAAAAGAGAGGAGAGAGAGAGAGAGAGGGAAGATGGACTTGTCTTGTCAAGACAAGGAAAGGACGTCCAACCACTAAGGAAGGGTCACAAATTATGACAAATTGGCCTCGTAGCGAGGCACCATCATAAACAGTCCATGTATGTAGGGAAGGTTCCGGGTGGGAGGGCATGGTGCTAGGTCATGAATCAACAACTCATGATTAAAAGGGACATAAAAGAGCTGCGGATGTTTAACAAGCAGGTCAAATATGAAAAACCACTTCCGATGGTCCTTTATCCATAGTTCCTATCTTTTTTGAATCACTTCAAATTAACTAGGGAGGGTGGGTGGGGATATGAAGAAGCAAGTAGTTATAGTTCTCATACCCATGGGTACACTTTCAAAAAACGGCCACTAAAGAAACCATCAGCCAATAAGCATCAAATAGGGTGGGATGTTGGGCAGGATATGACCTGGTAAAGAAAGGTGTTTAAAAAGATTATGGGGTCATGCCCAATAATCCATGTAAAAGAACACCTAAACCATTAAACCAGTGTCACTCCTCAAGCGCAACCAGCACCCTAATGGGCAAGTTCATCAAAAATCCTTCATAAGAGGAGGGTATCAAACCAGCAGGTACTTCACATTGCTGTTCCAAATCACAGCCCCTGTAGAAAGATATGTCATGCCTAGATAGCAGCAGAATTCATATGCAAAGTACTCATCAATTTGTTATTGAGTTACTATTCAATCAGAGCTTTACCATATGATCCTAAAACCAATGGGTCATAGCAAAGAGCTACCCAAGGGCCTAACAAAAAAGATCATGTTCAAGACAGCTCAACCAAAAAATGCCCAGTGCATTTTCTCCACACATAAAACAGAGGGGGCAGTCCATTCCGAGAACTCCCATGTTCCATACTGCTTCATTTCTGCAACAATCTGAAGTCCACCTCTTATCTGCAACCCGCAAAGCATGGCCTCAAAGAAAGTAGAAGACCCTCACCTGTCGCCCGTCCCAAAAACCACACACCAAGGTGAGAGTTAGTGAGGAAGCTCGAGGTCCATAGCGGGTCTTCTACGCATTCTATAGCTTTCCAAATGGAAACTATGCTAATGCAGGAAACATAAAGAGATACAAAGTCAAGTTTTCATGAAAAATAGACTCTTGGACTTGCTGCCAAAGAGGTCATGTTATTCCCCTTGGCATATCATCAGAGATGTCACAGGTTTTACAGCAAAATCAGCTGTAAAAGATACCTGTTGTGTGCAGAAGTAAAACAAGTAAGGAAATCTCAAGGCAAGGCAAAAGAACCCATGAGCCTAAGAAGATATGTTATAGAGGGAACGGATAATCTCCCTGTCAGCCACCTGCAGAGTCCATGATCCAATCAATAAGAAACATGTTCATGAATGTGCTTACATGTAAGCCCAGGGGTTCAAAGAATTACAAACTTTAGTGTATACCCTGCCATGCTTTGACATAAGCTCACTAAAATCAAGAAACATCCCTGCAATGCCTTACCCATGACCGGAAGAGGGCTCAAAACATGGTACCCGGCCAACATTGGTTCAAACCATCCTGTCAGTTGTTACAAAGGTGTCCACCTTCCTACCGGAAGGCAGTAGCCCTTCTGGGTCAAAGTGACACCATAAGTTACACTTGCTTCGGCAACGCGTCCATATATATATATATATATATATATATTTTCGGTGTGTAGGCTGTGCAACGCATGAATCTTTCTTACAATGAGAGATGGACGATGAATCATCCCTACTATCAAAAAGGTTTCAGCTTTCTAGGTTGGTTGCATCTGCATGTGTTGCCTCTCCGTTTGTTGCTCTTAAGGAGACTCCAATAGTAGTCAGTATTTTGAAGATGATATGGTTTTAGGATGTCAAGCTTTCTGCACTACAATTCATATAAACAACTGAATATTGACTTCATAAAATCAAATAGTCAAAATTGATTGAATAGTCATAAGGGTTTTAATACTAGGCCCTACTTGGACCTATGAAAGACAGATTTCTCTAAATCAAATGTATGATTGTGCCCAGCAAACTCCCGTGCCCCCAACCAGTCAGCCCCTAAGCTCATCACCTACTCATTTCTCAAGCTAAGCGGAAGTGCACCCACTTCCATCGCTAGGCTACTCTCAGTAACTGATAGTTGTAGACAACTCATCGGCGAACGATGTCTCCGCCAAGGAGCATGCAATTCAGCTCGAGAGGCCAGAGCTCAGCTCGTGGCAGGGGATATCGAACAGGGCCCACCAGTCCTCACTTCTGGCCAAGGTCCCGCCCAACTTCCGGTACAGGATACTTTCTTGCACACCAAACTCAATCCATCGGGGGGATTGGAGAGAGAAGGGGACAATTGATTACAAGAGAGACCACGAATCCTCATCCGCCTACAGTTGCACACACAATGCAGGGCCCACCACCACCTCCAACTCAAGCCCTTCAGCTTGCACCTCAGCCGATGTTCACACCTGCAAGACAACAGATGGAGGCGACTCAGATTCAAAATCAGATGGAAGGTGACCTGATGGGGGAAGACCTCATTGCCACGCAGGAAGGCCTCAGTGGGGACCACCAGATTATACTGGTGGACATGCCAGACCTCAAAAGCAGGGTGTCCTGCATGGAAGACAGCGGAATCCTCATCCACTTCCCTGGTAAGAAAGTGGGTAGATCATTTGTGAGGGACTGGGCTATCAAGCACTTGGGAGGGGGGGATGAGCTCTTCATTTCTGCCACGCCAAAGGCAGAGGCTTCTTTTCCGTGCAATTTGAGACTCAAGAGGCAACGGCAAAACCCCTCTAGATCAACCCACACTTGCTCGGGTTTAACATAAATATCTTTCCATGGTCAGCAAAGTGGGGACACAAAAACGGGAAGTTGTGGGGTCCAAGGATAGTATCTCTTCCGTATATTCCAGACTAGTATCTTCTCAACATCCTTGACATTGCCAACCACTTTGGATCCTTTCTGGGTTGCCTGGGAGTGTTTGATCCACTCATGAACACTGACAACATTAGAAAATACCTGGCATGGAAACATGCCACAATAGCATCAAGGCCGAATGATAATGGATTCGCAAAAATGGTGCTTATGATGCGGGAGGAAGACACAATCCCGGACTATGTAAGACTCCCCATCGATGAAAAAGGTAATTACTTTACAATCAGACTGCTGGAGGAGAAGACCTCGGTAGCGTGTTTCAACTGTGGAAAAACAGGCCATATCAAAGCTGACTGTCCTTCGGGGAAAAGAAAAAGATCCCCAGGATCAGGAGGCAAGTCAGGCCCACTACCGCCACTCAACCAGCAATGGAGGAAAAAAAAACGCCCTCCCCCAAACTGGGCAAAAGGAGGCACACGGAAACATAGCCCAGAACACAGACCTGCTGCAGATCAGTCCAATGCCAAGGAACCAAGGACAACACTCAGATCCCATGTATCTCGAAGCTGGGAAGATGCTCCCACCAGCACACAAAGGGAAAGGAAAATGTACTGAGCAAGGGAGGGAAAGGCAACCCAAATCCCAGAAGGCTGGCCTGAAACCGGAATTGGATCCAAGGGGCATTTACAAAAGCATGCAGTCAGGCATAGCCAACAACCCAATCCTGGCCAGATTGTGCCTCACAAGACTCAACACATACCCCAAACTGATCCTAGGGGGATGTTCACAGTTGGACTCGGACGATATCCCCAGGGCATCTTGTGTTACTCCCTTGATCTTCAGGAAAGGTACGTCTCCCTCCATTCTTATCTCCTCTGGAAACATAAAATGTCTGGAATCACTATGGATTACCACAGCGGATGTCAAAGCCTTCATTGCCACATGCCCGCCAAACAATGACCCACACCCCATGATAAAGGCAAAAATACAGGAGTTCTTCAAAACCCACCTCAAGCACTAGCTCATCACTATATTTTCAACGATCACCTGGGGGGCATACAAGGAAGTCCACCCGGGCCTCACAACCAAACCTTCCACTCACATCCTGGCTCTTCTTGAGGAAGCAGAGGTGTATCATACCCCTGCCCCTCCAGGAGCGCTATGGATTAATGAGTCGGCGCTTATCAGGGTTTGGGGGCAGGGCGGTTTCAAGATCAGGACAAGAGATGCACTGCGCAACACCTTCACCTTACTCTCAATGAGGCTAGACGTGGAGATGGAAGAGGAGAACCACCGAATGGAGCTGCAGAGAACCAGGGAGCAAGTGGGAGGAGCAAGACTGCCCACAACCTCTTCTTCATCAGTCGACTCAGTATCAGGGGGAGCTGGAATGGCCTCATCACCAGCCCCCTTACATCTGGAGATCCAGTCCAAAGATAAGGGAGAAGCCTCGCCACCGCCTGCAACTCAATCGCAGGAACCCATCCAAACCTAGGTGCAGCCTCTCACCCTTCCTTGTTTCATTTATCAGCCAATCGCAAATGATGCGAAAAGATGTTGGTTGCTTTGTAGGAAGCCTGGTCTACGTCATAAGCCGGCGCGTAGACAATCTCTACCTGCCATCCTCATCCCCCCAACACAAATAGGGGAGTCAGAACAGCCCCTGTCCAACATCAGTCATATCATCCACCAAGCCTTGCACCGGGGATTGCTACATGAACGTGTTATCCCCTCATGTATCACTACCAACATCCCCAACAAAGACCAGTTTCAGATGCACCCCAACCCAGTGCAAGAGGACCCATTGGAGCTATCTCTGGTGGCCATGATCAAAATCAAAAGGCTAAGCCCTAAGCCCCCCGAAAACTTCCTATGGGTTAAATCATTGTTGCCATGCGACAAACGAGTTAGATTCTTCGTTCACAGGCCATCATTTGGGTCCCTTGACCACAGCCTGCCAACACTGCCAGATGCAGATTAACCTTACGTCCTGGAACGTAAGGGGTCTGGCTTGGACCCTTCCTCCCTCAAAAGAGTAAGGCTATCCTCATACCTTAGCCCCTTAGTCAACCAGACAACCATAGTCTTCATTCAAGAGCACAAACAGAATCAGGCCAAAATAGACAGTCTTACAGATCACCTATGGCCAAGGAATTTATCCTTGTGGAAACCCACCTTGGAGGGGACTCGAGGAGGAACGACAATGCTTTTCTCGCCAACCACTCATACTCTCATCCTCTCGGAAGAATCTTGGATATCAGGTAGAGCCCAATTTTGTTCCTTAGCCCTGCCCAAGAACCTTAGCACACTGGGGTTAGTAAACATTTATGCCCCAAATAGTACCTAGTAAAGAATAGCTTTCTGGTCGGAACTGAACACCAACATGATGGCCCAACATGGCATCCACCAATGGATTGTTGCTGGGGACTTCAATATGGTGGAGCAAGCCACAGATACAAGAGGCCTGGGATTGGCGGGACAGCTCTCAGAGGATGTGGATACATGGCAACTAGTTGCCCAAAACCACCATAACCTGGTAGAGACTGACTGGATCCATCAGCAGACAGATAGGGCCAATCAGCCATTCTTCACATGGACAAATGGTCGGGATTTATCTCACCTAAACATGGCAAGACTGGATAGGATTTATGCATCAGTAAATATCATCCAGTGGTAGCCCGAAATAGCCAAGAGCCCATTCCAGTGGGCTTCGACCATGCGCAGGTGTCAGCCACAATATCCATCCCAAACTCTCAAGCTAGGGGGAGAGGAATATATAGGCTGAACACCTCCCTCCTCTCCATCCCAAGCCTTCAAACATGGATTAGCGCTAGCTTGGGCTCAAGCGGGGAATGGCTCTACCGACCCAGTCGACAGATTCCTTCTCAAGTTGAACGCAGTAGCAGCAGCCAGCAAAAAGCTTAGCAAACAAATCACGGAAGCCAGGAAAAGGAAGTTCCAAGCCTTGACGAAATGCCTTAAGGTTTGCCAAACCAGAATGGAATCCCTTAGATGTGATGAGTCTACTTACCAAACGTATCTGGAGGCAAAGAAAAATATGGAACTCTTACAATCGCTTAAGGAAGAGAAGTTTAGGCTCCAGGCTAGTATAAACTGGTCAACAAAGGGTGAGAAGATGACCAAATATTTTCTTGATAAAGCCAGGCAAAAAAGAGTGGCCCACTTGATCGCGGAACTCAAGGACCCTATCTCCGGCCATTCAGCAAAAACTCCCAAGGAGCTGGTGGCATTGGCAGCCAGCCACTTCAGGAGCCAGTTTCACAGCGATTCGAGCTGCCAACCCCTAACCCCAGAATAGATCCAGAGCCTAGATCACACCCCTAAACTGATGCATCCCTTGGAGGCCCAGTCGTTGGATGGTGAATTCACGGACATAGAGCTGCAGGACGCACTGGACAAGCTTCAGAACGGTAAATCCCCGAGCCTTGATGGCATCCCGGCCGAGTTCTATAAATCGTTGTGGACACACATAGCACAAGATTTTTTGGAGATGGCCAACCACATCTTTCTCATGCCACCCCAGCTATCACAAGGGGTTATCATCCTCCTTTTTAAGAAAGGGGACAGAACAAACATTGGAAATTATAGACCCATAACCCTGCTGAACGTGGCCTACAAGATAATTGCCAAAGCTCTGGCAATCCGCCTGCAGCCCCACCTCCCAGTCATCATTAGACCCAGCCAAACTGGCTTCATTAAGGGCAGATACATACTAGACAACTTGCTGTTGGCCCAGGAAATTCCAGTCTTTGCAAAAAAACCAACCAGGCTATTGCAATGCTCCTTCTTGACTTTGAAAAGGCATTCGATAGAGTGGAGTGGTCCTTCCTACTCGGGGCACTCCACAGGGTTGGAATTTCCCAGGAGTTCTGCTCAAGGGTTCAAACACTATTGATGGGGTCGTCCAACAGGGCTCTCCTCAACGGGCATCTATCAAGTCATTTCCACTGCTCCGGTCGGTACGCTAGGGGTGCCCCTTGTCCCCCTTCCTCTTCATTATAGCAGCAGACACGCTGGGCCATATGATGGAGGCAAGTCACCACATCACAGGTCTTCATATCACAAATCACTTCACTAGATAGCCGCGGCAAATTAAGGAATCCATGTTCGTAGACGATACGTTCTTAGCTTTACAGGCCACCAATTTAGATAGTGCCAGCAGTTTACTACAATCATTCACAGCCTCTGGATTCAAGGTCAACTGGGGCAAAACGTGTGCCCTTCTCGTGGGAGAAACCTCGGCCTCAACTCTGGGAGTTGACCCAACTTGGGGGCAGGATAAAGGTCTTAGATGGCTGAAACCAGGGCAATCAACAACCTTGCTAGGTTATACGTATGGCATTGATCTATCAGATCAGCAGATTTTTGAGGCAACGCAATCCAAATTTAAAACCAAGCTGGCTCATTGGGGCAGCTACCATTTGTCTTTAACTGGTAGGGTGCCGGTAGCCAATCAGGTCCTATCAGCTGGCCAATGGTATTTCGCCTCAGCATGGAGGCCCAACGAAATACTAGTGAATGAAATGAAAAAGCTCATGCGCAACTTTGTCTGGGGGGCAAAGCACCCCTCAGAGAAAAAAAGGCCACAGGTGTGGTGGAAGCAGATATGCCTACCAAAGAAGAAAGGGGGGCTGGGCATCATAGACCCACAAACTCAGTTTACTGCACTCCTAGCGAAATGGATCCCCAGATTTATGGGACCAGAAGGAGGGGCCTGGAAACACCTGGTAAGCGACAACATTGCCTTGGCCTCTCCACTAAAGACGGTGATCTGGAACCCTTCTTACTGATGGATGGTAAATGGCTTCAAACATAAACAAGTCGGATCCCCCCTGTGGACGGCAATTTGGCAAGCATGGGCCAAGCTCAGGCCCTATCTTACAAAATCAGACCCGCAATCGTACGAAGAAACCTTCCGCCAATCCCTGTTTCTCAATACCAATATCCTACATACAGATCACAAAAACCAGGCTCGCAAATGGTCTGCCTGGGAGGTACATGGCATTCATAAAGTCAAACACATCTGGTCGAACACCAGCTTCCGGTCTAAAGATCAAATTGCAGCCTCCGTAGGTGCAGTCAGAGCCACCAAGTCATACGATACCATTCTCCGATCAGTGTTTGCACTGTGGCTACCTAACCTTATTAAAGGCCCAATAATGCCCAATGACACTTTCTGGACGCTGGGAATAATCAACAACACTATTATTATCTGTTTGTCACCAGAAAAACCGAATACCAATTCTACGGATATCACTTTCACTGCGAAGTGAACTCCATGAGGCTTACCCTTCAAAACCGTCAACCCCTAGCCACCCCTCGTTTCACCCACACCCCCATAAGGGTCTGCTGGTGGTCATCCCCAACTAAGGAGATGAACCCTCTCCCACCGCTCACCACTTCCCTGATTAGCTGGCTGGCCAACCAAACATTTGTTTGGATTGGTGGAAGACCCCTACAGGATCTGGACATGGATCCCAAAGAGTGGCAGTGGAATTTCAGGCCATCCTCCAAGCCTTTTTTTGAGTACACAACCAAAAAAGCATACTCGGCAATGCTGAACCCCCAGCCCCTATTGGGTAAATGGAACGAAAGATGGAGTCACCTGAACTTCCAGATTGAAAACTGGAACTCCATCTGAGGGACGGTCTGGAACAAAACAAGACCAACCAAGGTAGCAGCGTTTCTCTGGCAAATAGCAAACAGGGCAATAAAAGTGGGGGAATGGTTGGGATTTGATGTTGCCCTCCTCTGCAAATGCTGTTCGGCTGCCCTAATGGAAACAATAGAGCACTGTCTGCTCCATTGCCATGGACCAGCTGCAGTCTGGCCCCTCGTCGCAAACTTCTACAGAACCTGGGGACACATAAACCTCACACCGGCGGCCATTCTGCTGAATTATGACCCAACAACAAAAACAAAAGCCAATCACTGCCCAGTTTACGATACTCTTAGAAGCGCTACGCTCTGGCACCTCTGGAAAATCAGATGCGAAAAAACTTTCAATGCAAAAACAACTAGAACTTCCTCACTCCTCGCAAAAATCTACATGGACATACAAACTGAAGCCAGGAAAGCGTGGAAAAAACTATGTGCAGATATCGAGAGAGCACGATCGGACCAAAATGCTTCCCAGCTACACTCTACCTTCATTGCAACCTGGGGACGGAATGGGATCATCTGCAACAACCCCAATCCGGATCGCTGCGACTGGAACAAACTGCCCCCAAGGGCTTGGAGAGAGGCCACGGGTACCGTCCACAGCCTCGCCGGAGTTTGACAGGGATATCAACTGGAAGCACGTTAAGCAATCATCAAAGGCCTCCAGGCTCAGTTTCCGCTAGGTCCGTCGGGCAAGCAATCCGCTAGAGCAGGCCTAACCGTAGCTAGTTTTTGACTGCAGGAGCTATGGTTTTGAGAAACACACATTATCGAATCCGGTGGGATCGCCACCACTTAGCAGCATTAAGCAAAAAAAACAAAAGGCCTCAGGCCGGACAGTTCGTTATTACTCATCATGAGTGGTTAGGCTCCGAATCAGTGACTACGGTGTGTGTGCCTTATGGCGTAATCAGAGGGTTTAATTTTTTCCCTCCCAATAACCATCTATGTAAGGGTCAAGCCCACCAAAAAAATTTCAGAATAAAGTTAACCAGGGCTCCAACCCTGTTAACCAAAAATAATATATATATAGATTAGAGTGCCCACTTGTAATTTACATCTCAGTAGATATAGAAATTGTTTCATGTCCAAAAAACATTGGCAAAGCTCAACGAGGGGCGAATGGATATCACTGCAATGAACGTTTTTGAAGGACCGTACCCAACATCATTTGGTTGTATTCAGACAAAGCACCAGTATCCTACCACACGGCTAGGTGGTCCCTTCTATACGTGTTTCGTCCCCACGAGATCTATAGAATATTAGTTTGAGAAGTTGGATGATCAATGCGATCAACACCCCAAAACACAATACTCCTCCAATCATAACCGTGAAGTAAGTTAAAACTCTATGATTCCATGTTGCCCGCAAAACTGCAAGGGTGGATGCTGCAAAAGCGACTAAAATACACACGATAGAAGCTGAAAGCACACATGCTGCACAACCTACAATTATTCGAGTCCGGTTCAACTCCTCGTAGTGGAGTGAAAATGATGGAATCATAGCGAACACGATGCATGCCACGGCAAGATAAAATGACATATTATCACAAAATATGAAGATTTTCACCAGGAGACTTTGGTAGTCCAAAGATACGGTATCACCGTAGGTAGCATAGCCCGAGAGATGGTTGCAATGGGCCCACATAAGACGCCGTTGCCACTAATGTTGCTGTCACTCTTGTGGTCGTGGTCATGATTCCAAGGAATAGTTTTTGGGGGCCTATGGACTACTACGCAGCAGATCTGAGATTATTCTTAATATCCACAGCTACAATACTTACCTTCTCAAACCACCATGCGCGGTCTTCCCACCAAGCTAAGGCTCCAGGATCCGGAGTTAAGTTATTCATGTCGGGTTTTGAGATGTGGAGACCTGTTTGCAGCAGGAAATTGGTACATCCTTTCTTCCCACTATAATCACCGGCAATTCCCTTTCCATGAGATAGATATCTCGTTTTGCGTGTTTTTCGAAATTCCAATTTTTTTGAGAAATCAAAGATGCAACGCAAATCTATACTCATCGAAAAGGCATATGCTGCAAAATAGTGTGACCTTCTTCATCTCCTTGAATGGATCAAAATTTGCTTGTTTCCAACAATAGCCGTACGCCTTCAGCGTTTCCTCTTGCAACAAGTAGATGCAATGCAAGAACACGTGGAGTTGAATCTTTCTCCAACCTTCGACCCCTTCGACCCTAATCAATTGCCTTTGAATCATGTCAAACCAATATTTGTCAAAGTAAAGACATTTTTTTTTGGTGTGAATACGCTCAACATCAATATATAAAAGAAATTTGACCTAGCCATATCCATTGACCCGCTAAATCAAATGAATCGAGTCCAACCTGAAATACCCATGTACCCATGTACTACCTACTGATCTTGAGAGGGTATTGAGGTTTCTATTAATTAATTGATTCATGTTTGCTGTTTTTTTTTGGGAGCCATACCTTTGCAGAGCCCACTATTTACTAATTTAGTAGGTAGTAAGAAGGGGGGCTCCCTTATATACCCTATAAGTGCGATGGGACCCTTCTAGAAGGCCCTGGACACACGTCAACCCTACAGGACTAAATTTGGCCAATTCCTCCCTTCTTTTTTGGACCCCCTCTTCTCATTCCTTAATACCCTTACGTGGCCTTCCTACATAAGCGCCCCACTCTAATTCCTGGGCCACCGTAATTCCTGGACCACTCTAGAATCAGGCCCGAATGAAACTGCTCTACATATTTAGGTTGATTGGTACAATTTGACTTGCTATGACAATCACACGTACGAGTATGTAACACGTACCTTGAGTAGCAGATTCAATATGTCTCGATGTCCGGTGATGGCAGCCAACTGCAGCGGTGTCCATTCTTCAGACTGCATGTAATCTTTACTCCCGAATTGGATCCGACGAGACATCGACTTGTTTCGATCGATCCTGTTCGACAAGTCCTTCAGCCTTCATAGCAAGACTGGCGGAAGCGTGCTGCGATTTCGGAATCAAGCTCCAAGCTGACAGAGTTGTTGTGTGGGTAAGATCTGCAAGGCTGTTTCGCAGTGATCGACTAATGATGGTGGTGATGAGTGATGAGACTCTTGTACACTGCACCACGCCCTAACCGAGTCTGGAGATTTCCTTGCGCCGGCCAGGAACTCTACACAGGGATTAAACTACAATAAGTATGATCGTGGACCAATATGAAGACGCTTGTGTGGATGTCAGGCGCTGCCCAGCTGTGTCCGGAATCTGTACTGTACCCACAGTAATGCTCGCTTTTATAAGCGAAGAGGGGCTCTTTACCGACAGATTTGTGTGACGTTAAAACCGTCTGTCTTGTAACGTGGCCCTTTTATATAGATATGCAGCCGGTGGGTGTGACGGCACCACAGTATTAGGTGTTGTAGGGGACAGGGCGATGGTAAGCAGGGTGGGTGCCAAGCCTCGCTGATTACTAATTTCCATATCAAGACGGTTTGTATTGTACTTATTCGGTGGACAGATGCTCCCGGGTTGCATGCACGACCTACCATTTCACACAACATCGATATCGCCAACATGATTAGCGTTGCCATCCACGTGCGTACGGACATGTGCTATCAACTGGGAAGACACAAGACACTCGGAATGAGGTAACAACTTAATGCGGCCTTGTAGAGCTTCGAATGCTCTACAATGCTCAGAACTTTGTCATCTTATTACCCCATACTTCCTTTATGTGAGGAGAGGGAATTTGAACTCCTCTAACGACAACTGTTAAACTAGCTTGATGTCATCAACTGCCGTTAAGGCTAAACCAGGTTCACAAGCAGAAACAAAGATAGAAACTTTACAATGAACACGGGAAGCTCACTGAGCTTATGGGGCAAACTTGGGAAATAGGTAGAAAACAAGCAAGACAGAAAACGTGGGGCAAACAGCCATCGCAATCCACTTTGATTGATTCTCAAAGGTGGAGAGCCTCATGTAAAACAGGCTGTGGGTGTAGCCATATTAAGGGAGAGTATCAATTAAATCCCCTTCCTTGTAAGATAATGCCACCCAAGCATGGTGGAGACAATGAGGGGAAGAGTGTGCTCTTATCGAAGCCATGAGGTGCCACAAGGGGAAGAAGCCAGGACTTCAATACAAAAGGATAAGCTGCATTAAGTCTCTGGAAGACACCAAGCTTTCCGCAGACCTTATAAAGAACAAGGACATTTTAATTCCTTCTACAAGACCTACCGCAGAGGTTGGAGAAAGTATCAAGATCCTGGTATCCTCCTGACATGTGCAGGCTGTGCACCGCAGGGATGTTTTGACAATGAGGGATGGACTATAAATTCATCTCTATTATCAGAAAGGTTTCAGCATTCCAGGTTGGTTGCATCATCGTGCTTGTGTCTCCTTACCTCTTGTTTCCTGCACTGCCTCTCCGTTTTTTGCTCTTAAGGAGACTCCAATAAGCGGCCCGTATGTTGTTTCGTTGTATTCTTCTGTCTTATCATTCCCTCCTATCCTCTTATCTCTTTGGATGTCCACTTTCAAAATTTCATGGCCTGCACTGGGGATGATGTTTTATGTGCAAAGGCAAATGAAGCAGTGCCCTATATCTCGATAATTGCAGCTGCACATGTTTTGCACAAATCAGAGCCCTTAATTGCAAACAGTAAACAGGACTCTCCCATTGTTTTAAGCAGCTTTTCTTGGAACTTCAAAAGGTAAACCAGTTTAACTACTTAGGGCCCAGGTTCTACACTTTCTCTTATGGTCGAGGACAGCTCATGGGTAAGCTGGCCTCTATTACGTTGGAGTGGGAGTGTAAATTGGGAGTCTTTTGGTTCCCTTCGTGTTTTCACTTTCTTCTCAAGAATGGTTTTGTGAGATTCAAGTGCAGTTTTAACTGCAGGCATTAGTCCCTCTTTCCATGAGCGAGCGACACTCCACCAGGAGCGGTCTGGTTAGTGACAATCTGTACCTTGTACTCTTTCATATATATAACAGCATGTATGTTTCTTTCAGCAACACTAACAAAGCTAATTGGATGTGGAGGCAGTTTCTTGGGGGCAAAAGACGATGGGACATGGCCAAACTCGGTCAGTTACGCTCAAGGGTATGGACCTTCCTCTCCAATTATTGGTAAGGGCCCCCTTCCACCATCCACAAAACAACACAAACGCTGTATACATGCCTTTTATTTCCATGTTTCTCCTAATTCAACAGATTTTGTTCTTTTTACAATTATTGATGGTCATGTAGTACTACCCACAAGCCTGTTTTGAGGAAGCATTTCGAGGAAGACAGTAGATCAAAATCTGATAGAACAAGGGCGGAATACGGGACACCTGTTTTTACATTATGTGGCCATTCTTCCAGGTGGAACACAACATCTGAGACACATGGGAGCAGTCATTGGCTTGACTTCAGGTATCATTGAAGTTGCTATAGTAACTTCAATGGTTGTATTATTATGGTTCCCCTCTTCTACTACCTTGTGTCAATAGAGGCTTTTTTGTGGGCCTCCCCATAAGGTTTTTGGCCATCCAAGGTCTCCCATTTCAGCTGACATATGTAGGAAGCTGCACTCCGCCTGGAGTTTGTCTCAAAAGAGCTTGCCAGAGAAAGCACAAGGGTAAAATAGAAGTCTTCAAGTGATGTTTTGAATCTTCTGTTCTCCACCAGGGAGGAAGGTTGGCCGTTGGCATGGCATGGCCTCTGCGCTGCGATTCCGACTGGGGGTGACAAAAGCCTTGGCCTATCTGCACCATGACTGTGGTCCGTATATGTCCGTTGCATTCTGACAGCCGGGAATGTCTTGACTGATGATTACCTGGAAGCCAAGCTGGCAGACATTGGTGTTTTCCGATTTGCTACAACATCCAGGTGGAAGGTGGTGGCTACAGTAGTGATGAGTGGGTATGCTGCACTCGAATATGCAGACATGGGAGGCATGTCTTGGGAGGCATGTCTGAGAAGATTGATGTGTACAGTTTTGGAATTCTGCTTCTGGAGCTTCTGACCGGGAGAAACCAAAAGAGTTTGTGCAGTTGTCAGAGCCAACCAGCTTGGCTACTTGGGTAGGCTTTCGCTGTCCAGCTCTTTGTTTAGCTCAATTCCTTGTGGATACCACCATTTAAACTTCAAACTCCCCCTGCAATGCTTCATGCACGCAACCTTACATAAAGGTATCCGGCTGTTCAGGTTTGCAAACCTTTGAGAAGATTTTGAGTTACCCAGTACCACACCCAGTTTGTGGTACTGGATGGGTCCAGAACCCACCTATACTAAAGCCAAGCACTCTGCACCTTGAGCTCATAAAAGGTTCGCAGTCCCCTGGGCTGTTATCTTCTGAAATCATGGTGCTGTCTACTATGAATTTGGTGACCCCATGAACCAGGTGGAAAAATTCAAGGAAGATAGGGAAAATAGTGACAATCAATTCAAGTACTAGTAGGGGCATGACTGCCTGGTCAGAATTAACCTTGAGGATTCATGACCTACTGGGATGATTATTTCTCTGGCGGACCAAGGCACACTGGCCTTCAGTTTCAGGCAATGTCTTGCTCCAGTAAGTGTATCGTATTCTGTGGCATATCTCGCTCAATTCAGGATGTCCCAAATGTCTGGACAGCTAAACCTGATTTGATCTGCAGAACTTTTTCAGGAGGTGTGTTCTGGTCTTGCCCCCGTCTTGCAGGTGCAGTACAAATTCTCTAATTGATGTTCAAACTGGGTTGGTGCAGGTAGATAGAATGCAGGAGATAGATAGAATGCAGTCAGGCTTGCACATTAGTAGACACACGTGTCACGGCGGCCACAGCCTGCTCTGACAGGCTCCACCAGGTGGTGCACGCTGCGATGCAATATACTGTGGCTGTGCCTCTTCATAGACCCACACTATGAGGTCAAGGTTCTTCCCCCTGTATTTAGGAGGAGCAGAGCTTGGCATGGTTTCTCTCAATACACCACTTGGAGACAGGTACTTCCAGAGCCAGATATGGCAATACTGTCCATGGGCAAGGTGTATGGTTGGAAATAGCAGTTTTGTGTGGTAGTTCCTTTAGAGATAGTCCCTATATTTGTCCTCAATTGTTCAGATCGGTTGCTGGTTGTGCTGTGCTGTGCATGAGCTCTATGGCAGAATAATACGATGTGGATAACGAAAGAACAGGAACTAGTTACCAGAATGTGTTGGCACAAAGCTTTTACGGGCCAATGTATCACTGGTCAGTGAGCACATTTTCCCCTCTTTGTTTTGTCCTCAGGGTTCTAGTCCTGTCACTCTGAATGGTCCTCGGCTGAAGTAGACATCTGATGCACATAGCCTGTGGGATTCTGAAATAGAATGTTCTAGAATTTGTGGTCTAACACCTAATGAATTACTTGTTTCCATCAAGAGAAGAGAAAGATAAATGGAGTGATTTGTGACTGGAACTGAGTTGGAAATAAGTAGTAGGCGATGTATGCACCTAACTGCTGTTGCAATTGGCGGCACAGGCGATATTGAAGAGAGGTGGGTCTGTTCTGTACACAAACGAGTTAAATGCAATTTACAAGGCTTTTTCACTATGCTTTGCTTGGTTCTAATTGATCGTGCAACTGAATACACAAGCTGAACATATGGCTCCGAAAGATTGCACCATTGAAACAAAGAAAGATATGAGGAACCATCGCATATCCCCATCCCCATTGGAGTGTTTACTGTGCAATCAGCAGCAGTACTGAAGTGTGTCAAGGGGATCGGGTGGACGAGGCCAGGTCAATGTATTACATATGGGTGCAAGCGTTCAGATTACATGGAAGGGAATCAAGACATCCCATTATGAAGATTCTGGTCCCCCAAAAATGCTCTGTGCTAGTGGACCCACCAAGCTGCCGCCTCCCAATGTACTGCTGCTTGCCCACCATATTCAGAGCATCCCCAACATGGATATGCCTGCACCGACTGACTTTGCAGCAGGACCCACCGTCCCTTGTCCCTCTTCCTGATTTGGTCCGTGCTTGCAAGATCGTCATGCATTCAACTTTCTGCGTGCCATGAAATTGCGCTAGACATTCCCACCTCTTATGTCAAGCAGATGATTGTCCAGGGCCCCACCCACTTCTTTTAGTTTGAACCACAAACACATCTGTGGTATGTTGTCTCTTCAAGGGCCGTCCTTCAGTTTCTTTCTTTCAAAAGCGAGATGTAGGCCTCGGTTTCCATATAGGGCTGGTGGGGTCTTACCCACGTGATACACCCTGCCTTGCGAGTCTGCACCCAAAGACAAACCGCCTCTTCCCAGATCAGCCATAGGTCCAAGGGAAGGCAGTAATCCTTCGAGACAAAGAGACGACACGATATAACGTACATTTCCTTGGGGAGGAGTCCCCCTTCTTTTCTTATGCTCAAAATGGCGAAAGATACGAGGGAGTACTCATTCAACAACAGAGTCGTTGGTCACATTGCAAATGACTGGGATATTTTTCTGTATTAGCTTCATAATCAGCAACCTCTGCAGCCAACAACTGAAGCCTTATGAGCTTTGGAAACATCCCTGACTGATGAGACACCACAAGTATCACATGAGGCTGTGGAGATGGCTGATCTGCTCTAACAAGCAAGTTTTTCTCCCAGTTTGGCCTCCACGGCCTCCCTCATTGGTTATTTTTTCCACTGCTGTTAACATTTATTTTTTAATTTGATTAAAAGGGCAAAAAAGAAAAGATTCACATCTGAAGATGGGGGGTTGGGTTCAAACCACCGTCTGGTGTGTCATGAAGGTGTCCACCTTCCTGTTATAAGAAGTAAAAAAAAGAAAAAGAGTTGGACTAAAAACATATATTAAAAAGAAAAAGAAAAAAAGATGGGTAGCTTGGAGCGCAGTCTGGAGCAACAGACTGGTTGCTGATCAGTTGTGGTGGGCCAGGCGATGAGTGAGATTGGGTACTTGATTTAGCTTATTTGGATCTTAGATACAATCCTAGCTGGTTTTTTTTTTAGTCCCCTGTTTCCGCGTCCTTTTCTTCAACCCTTTTTTCTTCTCATTCAACTTCTCCTGAATACCTGCCTGATTTTTTTTAAGTAGCTGGGTTTGAAAGTTGCACCTATTTTCTATAATAGCTACAAACAAGTGCTTTACATAATACATTTTGTAGTGAATTTATGCTCTCAATGGATAGTGCATCCTGAGTCTGGGTTGAAATCTTTGTTACCTTGTGGCGTGTGGTAGAGAGAAGACTCTGGCCAAGCCAGCACAGTCTTTTTGCAGAGCCAGCATAACTAAGAGTCACTTCACCTTTCGGCTCCTGTCCACTTTGGGGTTGTGGGCGGTTATTTGGTTTTTTTCGTAACCGGCGGTTCCGGTTGCGGTTATTAAACTTTTTATGGCTAGATAGGTATAACCTGCAGTTACTTGCCAATTCAAATAACCGGCCACTGGTATGCCTCAGAATTTTGTGTGGCCTCGTCGTAAGGAGGCCGCAGGGTGCAGGGACAGGGACCTGACAGCGGCCCCGCTACATTAAAACGATCCCTATTCCTCGTTTCTCTTATATATGCAGAAAACTCCGTTTGTTTGGCGTGGTGGAGGTTGTGGTCTGGTGGTAGGTTGATGAAGAAGTGTCAGTTAAGATCTCGGGTTCCATTTCCTGAACGTGGTTCATTGTAGTGGCTTACTACAACCACCTCCCTCCATGGAGGTGTGTATGTAACTACTCTCATGCAGGTAGTTTTCAGCTTGGTTTTGCAACTACCTTCACGTAGAAAATCCTAAAACTACCTGCATGGAGGTAGTTGTAAATTTCATATGCCAAAAAAATTCAAAGTCCTCGCTGCATGAAGGTAGTTTGCTCCTATATTAATGAGACGGCGGGCCCCATCGTCGGACCAGCCTCATTACGATTTCTGAGCCCACTGGTATTATCTTCTCCCCTTGCGTGCCCCATGAGCTTTGTGCTTGGCCCTCTTTTGAAATAATCTTATAATAAAAACAAGCGGCTAGACGCTTATGTCCACTGAAAGGACCGGTTGGTCTGGCGGTGACGTTTCCACCTGTGTGCCTAATGGCTTATCTGAAAGGGGGTTCATTGTAGTGGCTTACTACAACCATCTCCCTCCATGGAGGTGTGTATGTAACTACTCTCATGCAGGTAGTTTTCAGCTTGGTTTTGCAACTACCTTCACGTAGAAAATCCTAAAACTACCTGCATGGAGGTAGTTGTAAATTTCATATGCCAAAAAAATTCAAAGTCCTCGCTGCATGAAGGTAGTTTGCTCCTATATTAATGAGACGGCGGGCCCCATCGTCGGACCAGCCTCATTACGATTTCTGAGCCCACTGGTATTATCTTCTCCCCTTGCGTGCCCCATGAGCTTTGTGCTTGGCCCTCTTTTGAAATAATCTTATAATAAAAACAAGCGGCTAGACGCTTATGTCCACTGAAAGGACCGGTTGGTCTGGCGGTGACGTTTCCACCTGTGTGCCTAATGGCTTATCTGAAAGGGGGTTATTTTTTTCCCCTCCTCAAGGGCCTGAATTGTGAGCAGTAGCTCCCAGGTTTCCTTTTCATAATTTATATAAAAATAATAATAAAAAAAAAACCTGAAAGTTCATCCATTTATTTCTCATAAGTTGTTCAATAAGAAAGATGCTATCTGAGGGAGGTATTAGCTTGCGAAGCATGGGAGGAAGTATTTATGAGCAAAAGAGAGGAGTAACGCGTGGGAAAGGCACAACAGGGCTTAGCATGGGTACGTAGTCTCCTCTTTACAATAAAGAGGAGCCAACAAATAAAAAAGATCTCAGGGCTTCCATCCCCTTTTCATAAGTTTTCTAAAAAGATATTAAAAAACAAAAATGAAAAAGCTGTAAAAGACCGACCATTATCCCTGCTGTTTGTCTGGCTAAGTGTAACGAGCCACGTGTAAGTTGTACGAGAGAGAGAGAGTGGCAGAGGATCCCAGTAGTCCCGAGCTGCTCATTTACTTTCCCGCAACATCTTTCGCCGCCAACGGCTCACATGCCTCCATCTCCGGGCCCGACACAAGTACCGTTTCCCTGCAGCGGAACACATGAAAAACGAGGCCCTGCCTCGCCTGCTCTGTCTCTGTGTGTCTGTCTGTCTCTGTGATTGTGCATACAAAGCTCTAGATTGCAGATAGCCGGAGATCACCAGTAAAATAAGCGGTTGCATCCTTGCTCACCAATCATGCTCCCGAATATCATATGTTGTTTGTGGTCTTTGTGAGAATTTTGAAGGAGGACGAAGGAATTTCGGGACAGTAGCGAGGGCCTTTCAACTGCTGCATTGCGCGATGGCAATGGCGGTTGCGCAACATATTGTGCCCTCCAGATCCTCCCCGATTTCGCATACGGAGAAGAAGGCTGTGCCGTCCACATCGGCGCAATGCGCCAGAGCGTTAGGCGGCAGTGTGGCAATGTTCCAAGGCCTTCGGGCTGCTAGTGTGGCGCATCGGATTGGTCAAAAGCAGAGCCTGGAGGTGAGGTTCAAGCAGGATTTGAACAGGGCCCTGCAATCGAGCGTGAGTCGAGGGCACCGGGCTGTGACTGTTTGCGAGGGCATGAACATTGTGTTCGTGGCAGCCGAGGTGTCTCCATGGAGCAAAACTGGAGGGCTTGGCGATGTGCTTGGTGGCCTTCCCCCCGCTCTCGCTGTAAACTCATTACCTCAACAACTCTACGACTACCGTCTGCCTGGATTTTCCTCTGGAAGCTGTATTGTTGAATCCTGACAATTAGATTTGAAGTAGCAGCAACCTGCAGATTTGTCAATTCAGATTCGGAAGATCTTACCCAGTAAGCCTCGTCAGCAGTACTAATGCTTAGTGCAAGTGCGCAATCAAAAGAAAATCTGCAATGAGCCACCATTGTAGCCAGTATTTATGTATCTCTTCCAAAGAGGTGGCCTGACATGCAAACAAGTTGAGAGTATACCACTTGATTGTATGCTACTGCTACTATCCAATTTAACATTCCGCTCTCCGTTTGTATCATTGATTACTGCCCGCTTCATAATTTTGTCACCCTTACACACTATTCCTCCTCCCTTTTAAATTAACCTCAAAGCTAGTCGACTTCAGTCTTCATAGCTTGCTTCATCAAGGTCGGACCTGGATGGTGCACTAGGTTTCCCTAGCTTGACTCTGTACTTACTGTAAACAGAACTCACATCGACCACTATAGTATGTCCACGGATTACATGCCCACAGATAGCTCAAATGACAGCTTAATTGGCATTTAACGTGAATAGCACTACTCGACATTCCTCTGCGGTTGTGCTCTGCCTTGTCCAGTGCCGGTCCCCAAGTCCCACCACACCTTTTGGTAGCCCCAAGTAAAACTAACACGAAGAGCCTCCGAGGGCAGGGTGGGGAGAATGGAAAGGAGGCAGATCATGGGCATTGTGCACAATGATGAGTGTTGTATTTGGGGAGAGTGAATTGACTGAACGTGGTGCATGTTTTGAGGCAGGCGCGTGGGCATCGTGTGATGACAGTGTCACCTCGCTATGACCAGTACAAGGATGCATGGGATACCGACACATCAATTGAGGTTGCCATGCTTACACTCTCTGTTGATATCACAAAGACCATCCATCCAAACCTTCTCGATACTGTGAGCCCAGTGCATACATAGTTATGTCGACCTGATCCTGTGGATTTAGGTTCGCCTAAGTAGTGATAAGCGTTGATGAGTTGGACGGAAGCTCCTGCCTATGGCAATTCTGTGTCAGTTTTGCTGATCTGTCTATGCACTCAGATCCATGTTGAGTGATGATTTCGTTCACACAGGTGGACATTCACTCATGATTTACCTAGCTCACAGTTCTTGAGCACTTGGTACTTTGTCAAGGCTGCACATTATGTGATAATATTTTACCGGTCCTTTATTTACTACAGTTGAAGCTGTCCGGTTTCTGAATCCCTGTCAGACCATTACATGTTGGAATTTACTTGAGATAGAGAAAGAAGCCTCAGAACTTCGAAGGTGTTGTTTTCCAATGCTCAGCGGGTGAGGCATTCGGAAGTACTGATTAGATTCTCAAGAGTAGGACTGTGTGGGTTAGATCTCCCTTGAGGGAGCGTGTTTGTTTAAATCGTACACATGCCTGACTCGCAGATAACAGTTGGAGACACGAAAGAAATAGTACGTTTCTTCCATTGCTTCAAGCGGGGGGTTGACCGTGTCTTTATCGACCACCCACTCTTTCTTGCTAAGGTGGGCCGGCTCTCTTTCAAACTCCTGTTCTCATGAGCTCTCTGATGGTGGGCCAAGAATATCAGAAGTAAATAACAAGAACTATTAGGTTGAGATCACATGGACAATACATGGACTATTCACAAGTTACAGGGATATCTGGAATATTCAGAGAGTGCTCAGATCAGCACTGAGTATGTGAATAATCAAAGGTTATCCTTGTGCATGCTCAGACTTGTCTACCACAGGTTAGAAATTAGTTGCCTGGTAAACTTGTTATGGACACTGTGTGATGAATAATGAGCACTGAGCTAGAGTGAGTTGGTTGAACCAAAATTTGGGTATCTGCAGGTTTGGGGTAAGACAGGAAGCAAGATCTATGGTCCTGTTTCGGGAACTGACTATGAGGACAACCAGCTTCGCTTCTGTCTTTTAGCGCAGGTAAATTTCTATTTACAATTGTCGCCTTGTCATGGACATTTCTCCACATCAGTCTTGTTATTGTTTTGGTACTCTGCAGTCTCGAGATTGTTCATATGTAGCTGAATTTAATGCAATTTCCTGTGGTGCTGTGTGTACAGGCAGCCATTGAAGCAACGCGTGTCTTAGACCTCAACAGTAATGAGTACTTCAGTGGGCCTTACGGTCAGTATCTTGGATTTCTCATTCTAAGGAAAAGGCAGGGAATGCATGTGTTCCTTCTTCTTTCTTTGTGTTCTATAGTGTGCTCCAGCAAATTGTTTATTCATTCCTCAGCTTGATGTGGTAGGTTGCCTAATTTTGTTCTCTTATGCACGGCCTGTCCCCAGTGTTGGGAGTGTATGGCCAGAAGGATCGGACAAGTGAATTCTAGTGAACATCCCTCCTACATATGTGCTCATCTAATGCTTTTATGAAAGGCAACAGAACTGCTCATGGATTCCAACTCATAATACATTCTCAATCAGTCTGATCTGCTCAAAACACGTAGCCACATTTAAAAGTCTGACTGCCCAGTGGCCTCTCTTGCACAGGTGAGAATGTTGTCTTTGTAGCAAATGATTGGCACACAGCTCTACTTCCCTGCTACTTGAAGAGTATGTATAAGGCTACTGGATCCTTCACAAAAGCTAAGGTGAGTGTTATGCAAGTTCTAGCATCTACTTCAGAGGGAATATCTTTGCCAAGATTTGCAAAGTGATCAATGTAGTATGCTGTAGATGCTGTATCTGGTGCATCATCCTCGGAGACGAAGCTTATGAAGATACATGCAACAGTGCCTCATGTCAAGAGAGGGCAAAAGGAAAGCTGTTAATTTTTGGATTTGCAAGTACCAACAGGAACAAAAGTTGCTTTCCCTATCAGCATTCACTAAGTAATCCAAAATCTGTAATGGGGCAAAACTGAAGACCTCAAGTGTGGGTGGTGGGATATCTAGTCTAAGAATGACTGAAAAGAACAGAAATTTCTTGAGGAAATATGTCCCCAATCCTGAATGTGTGTATAGTTACATCTTTTTGTCAGCCATCCGGTGTTTTGTGTCTGGATGAGTTGAAACAAGGAATTGTATTTGTGGATGGCAGGTAGCCTTTTGCGTGCATAACATAGCCTACCAAGGCAGATTTTCCTTTGCTGACTATCAGCGATTGAATCTTCCGGACGAATTCCGCAGCTCATTTGACTTTTTTGATGGGTACACACTTTTGAAACTTATGCCCGACTTCTTTGAATGCAAAACAGTAATTAAATTGATAATTGATTATTGATAATTGATTTTCAAGTAGGCATAAGATGAGGAAACACTTCCTACTTTGTGACAGCTTTTTCCTGTCATTTGCAAAGCCATAACCAGAGACCAGAAGATGGTAACAGACTAAGCTATTTCCTTGAAAAACTAGTCACAGAAATTTTAACTGCAACGTGATGGGGCATTCAGATTTGATGAAGAGCATATTTGAGTTGACCTCTTCAGAGATAAGCTAGATTAATCCAGCCATTTTAGATTCTCGCCAATTAGATTGGAATTCACCTAACTGGTTATGATGTTCTTGTCTGCTTGTGGGCTCCTACCCTTTTTGGAAGTTGAATCTTAATATGTGCAATTAAAAGCTTTTGATGTAGCCAAGCAACACTTAGAGCTCAGTCTTTGGCAATGATCAGATATCTTAGTTAAGTCTAAACAGATGTGTGATACCCATGAGGTAAATGATATTGCTACAGAAATTATTAAAATGTTCAGTACGAAAGAGTGGAACCTCCACAACCAGGAGCAATGGTAAGTTAAAGAGATGAAGGATGGATCAGGAAGCTTCAAAAGGTATCCTTTTCCCAGAGGCGATCTGTGAATTCAACTACTTGGGCTCACATCAATATTTTCGTTTTCTTTGGTTCAGTTATGCTAAACCAGTGAAAGGGCGCAAAATCAACTGGATGAAGGCAGCCTTTCTAGAATCAGACTTGGTTTTGACAGTCAGCCCAAACTATGCAAAAGAGTTGACTGAAGGGCCTGACAAAGGAGTGGAGCTCGATAATATAGTACGGAAAACTGGCATCCTTGGTATTGTGAATGGCATGGACGTGCAAGAGTGGGACCCCTCAGCTGACAAGCACCTTGATGTTCCTTATGACATTAACACGGTATATACTCTCTTTTGCTGATGTCTGGCATTTTGATTTGGTTTCTTCTATGAGCGAACTTTCCGAATCAGAGATTTTAAGTCCTCTGTTGACCGGTTGTGTCAGGAAGCCCCTATCCACCTACTTACTCTCTCATGGCTGAAATGACTGAAGATTGTCATATTCAAGTGACTAAAAGCCCATGTGTTGTAACGGGCAGAAATGACATCCTAACTGTCAAGGCAAGATAGCTGTGGTTGGGCAATCCTATGTATCCATTCAGGGAAAGGACCGAGTGAGTCTGAGATTTATCTGTGAAATAACATTCAATGCCACAGCTAAATCCTGAAATTGGCTCACTTTTTTGTCTAAACTGACTGTTGAAGAGCATGGCCGCGGTTTCACTGTGTAGACATGTATCTTGTTACCATCTCTACCTGATTTCTTGTTTCATAGTAAGTGGGGAGCAGAGTTTACATTCTAACACAAGGAACCGGTGAGTGAGTGCCTATTCATATAACTCATCCATGTGCATGCCTTTGTGCTCATTCATGAAGGCTGAGTGCAATTATGTGCTGTCATAAGTTTGTAATCTCAGGATTTGATGGAAGGAATTCCCCTTATGCACGTTGATAATGTTTGCAATGCAGGTCTCTGATGCAAAGCCTGTGTTAAAGGAGTCATTGCAAGCAGAGGTTGGATTGCCTGTAAATCCAGATGTCCCCCTCATTGGCTTCATCGGTAGATTAGAGGAGCAAAAGGGATCCGACATTCTTGCGGAAGCTGTTGCTGAATTTCTACAAGAAGATATTCAACTGATTGTGCTGGTAACTTACCTCCCCTCCCTTCCCTACTTACCTCTGTGTGTCTCTAAATGCAATGTACTAGCTCTGTATACTGTGCATGTCAAGACCACCTTTCCTCTCCAATGGCCAGAACTCAAGTGGGGAGCCTTATATAGTATTGATTGTGTCTTGGTTGTGGTGCCAAGAGTTCCAGAAGCTGATGTGTTGTTGACATTTTCATCCCTTCTTCTTTTCTTTTTCTTTTTTTAAATTTTAGAAAGGGAAACACCTGGGAGCGACATCCCTTCTGATATCACTTTGCAAGGGACATAGTGCTCCTGGAGTCTCACAAGTCAGCCGTTAATCTGTTCTTGGTTGTGGCTAAAGTTTGTTGAGCATCAAGGCCAGATTAGGCGAGATTTGCTACATCTATGATGGCTCATGTTCTCTCTCCCCAAAAATGAAACATAGGGGGAAAGTTATCGAGAGTGGGGACTATTGTATGTTTGTTCCATTCGTGAAATTGGGCCCTGGTGTCTGACATGAGCTCCATTGTGGTGTAAATTGTTATACCAACTGGAGGGGCACATTGTTCATGGCACATTTTTGTAATGATTAGTTTATGGCATTTCTCTCAACAATTAGCTATAGTTAGGAGGCAAACCAGAAATTGCACAAATTGTAAAGTTGGTCAAACCCCCTGTTGGAGTAGATATGTTGATGTTCCTCCATGTGATGTGTTGGCCAAGTTGTAGAGACTCAATTCAGTGGTCTTGGACAGGGCACAGGAAAGAAAGAATTGGAGAAGCAGCTGGAGCAGCTTGAGACTGAGTTTCCTGATAAAGCGCGGGGTATAGTGAAGTTCAATGTTCCATTGGCGCACATGATTACAGCTGGAGCAGACTTTCTTTTGGTTCCCAGTCGATTTGAACCATGTGGCCTCATTCAACTCCATGCCATGCGCTATGGAACGGTGTGTGTGTGTGTGTGTGTGTGTGTGTGGGTTCTCTTGTATACAGAAACATTCTGAACATCCTCACTTAATCACAGACCTCCACACCTCTTTCGCATTGCACATTTTTCCTGTAATAAAGTCCATTGCTTACCAAATCATTTGTGCAGCCAGCAGTTAAAGAAACCCTTGGTTATTGCCTGGGGCTAATTGCTTCAGCACCCTCGGGGTATTCAACTTCTGTAAGAAACCGCTAAGCTTGCCATACTTGACCACAGCAAAATAAATGTGAGTATATTCTGTGCATGCTGTGCAGGTGCCGATTGTTGCTTCAACAGGTGGACTCGTAGACACAGTGGAAGATGGTGTAACTGGCTTCCAGATTGGAACAGCATTCAATGTTGATGTAAGTTACAACTATGGACATATCTCACAGCCTTTTCCAGCTTGGGAGTGCAGGGTCTCTACTTGAGCGAGGGAGGCTCACAGACTTGAGGTTCCACTTACATACATGAAGGCAATTCACATTACTATCTTAATCCAGTCAGCAATGTGTGTAATGAACAGTCACACAAGAAAAACAGAGGGATATAGGAATCTAAGTGTGACCATCTGGTGGCCTGGCAGTGTGAAGCTGTTGACCCGGTGGATGTGGAGGCGCTGGCCACCACTGTGAAGAGGGCAGTCAAGGTGTATGGAACACCAGCATTTAACAAAATGATCAAAGTATGCATGGCGCAGGACCTATCATGGAAGGTGTGTTCTCATCATTCTACCCTGTCCAATCACATGGGCTTGAAGACAGAATTCTTGAAATTCTGACTCGTTTCTGCATTTTTAGGGATAGCTACGTTATGAAGAGTAGAGATCCTTGCAGCGTACATATGTGCTCTCCAAATTAGAGATAGAAACAATGAAATTGAATGAAATGGTGCTCTATAACATCCATGGAACAATGAAAGAAAGAAACTGTCTGACTCAAGTCAATTAGCTTTATGGTCATGGTGGGGAAATGGTTGCTGGGGTCCATGTGTTCTATCTGCTCTCTTTTGTTTGTCCCATACGCTCTGTGTGTTTCCTGTGGAGATAACAAAGTTGCGTTCTCTCTCCCCCGTCACACTCATAAGTGAAAGACCTGTCCCTCAATTATTGGTGACAGGGTCCTGCAAGAAATTGGGAGGAAGCGTTGTTGGCATTGCAAGTCGAGGGTAGCAGTGCAGGTCAGGAAGGTGAGGAGATTGCTCCCAAAGCCAAGGCGAATGTGGCTGCTCCTTGATTCGCAGACCAACTGGCTAGGTCTTCAAGGATATCATTTTAGGATTCACCACCTATCCGATTACACCTACAACCTCCAGTCTCTATGTTTTGGCAGTTGATTCCTTAATCAGCTTTTTACCTCATGCAATCGGGTGTTAATACCTCCAATCCTGCAGTTGTGTGAGGTCAGCTCTAAACCTTGGCATGGTTGACATAGCTTCAAATGGGCAGTCCAATCAAGCATCAATCAATTAATCACTTTACTCTAGAAGACAGCGCAGGCCTTGGTGCACAGATCTAGGCCACTGCTCTTTAGGAGGAAAACAGTTTGACTGCATCTGATTTTGAGCATTCAATGTAACTTATCTCACAGAAATCTTTGGGCACAGTGCCCCATTATCTTCTGGTATCTTCAGAAACCAGTTGTTGGTTTGTGTTTTGTCTCCGGGGATATAGTTACATGAACGTAGCTTCAAGCCAGAAGACTCTATGAACCCTGCAGCATACTAAGTGAATCTTTTCCAGACAAAAAATTATCCAGGGGGGTGAGTAAGGATCTTGGCCGATACATCTCCCATACCCCCAACAAAAAGGAACCCCTTGACCACAGCACAAGACTTCGATAGCAGCCTCATGATGGCAACGGCCCAAGCCCCTGCAGCAGATGACGTTATCTGAAACACTGCAGTGTGTAGCCATTGAACTTCCTGGATATGAGGAAACAGGAGAAGGATTTCATCAGAGCAGCTGGAGCATGTATGCTCTCACATTCTGGAGGTCATTTCCAACCCCTCCTTTCTATGAAGTACGTTTTCCCAGTGCAGCATGAATGCCCTCAGAAATATTGAACTCTTCTTTACACTGCCTGTTTTGACATGGAAATGCGAAGATTAGTTCCTTTCAGTTTTCAGGAACTACTTGTCTGAGTTTGAGCCATAGAGAAGGTGGTTCCCATGATGAGATCAACCGGCAAGCCACAACATACATGTTTGACAGCAAAACATGAGTTCCAGCATCCTGCAGTTCCCACTAGACAACAGATTTCCCCCCAAGTTCTGCCACCTCCACAGCGCCATGGATTCTGCAGGCACCAAGCAACCTGGCTACATGCCACAGCACTAGTTGGGATTTGCCAATTTGCTATTGAAGTATTCTGCTTCATCCATTTGCCTTGTCAAGAAAGTCCACCATGGAACCAATGTGCTCCACGGTTGGACTGAGGCCACGATATTGACTCCGAGATCCAAGAGAAAACACATATAATAAGTGATACTGTTCGCCTTCAAGTCCCCATTTGCATTCCTCCAAATACTTGCCGTGCATTCCTCTGACGACCATGCTGGGCATGTCTTGCCACTATCTCACACCATGGTGTGATCATCATGATATCATGTGGTATATTGTGGAACACTGGTTCAGCTTCCTTGATGCTCCCACATTTGGCATGCACATCCAAGAGGGCAGTTTCCATTGCTACAATTCCAATTTTTGTGATGGCAGCATGGACCATCGGTTCCAGTGGACGGGGTCCTGTCCCCCGTGATCAAACCATGTCTTTCTACCATTTGACTCCATTCCAAAACCTTGCCTTTCTGGCTTAATGAAGCCAAAGCTTTCGGGATTGCGGTTGATACTGACCACTCGCAAGATGTTCCTAATCCTTCCAATCCTGGGTTTACAGCTTTTCTTCAACCACAAACTATAATATCCACCTCAAGAAGCCTTACCAAGTTGTTACAATTTCACATCATCTCCAATGCATCAAGTTTAGCAGTTATATGTATGAACGCTGCAGGCAGAGTTCTCTTTCATGGTACACCCTTAGACTTTAAAACGAAATTACTCCCCACATCCATAGCTTATTTTGTACAAATCAAATTATTCAAGAGATTCCTCACACTATCGCATGACCATATTAGTACAACTTCACAGTTGTCAGCATGTCAGCAATAGCTCAGCTGCAAGCAGGTACAATGTGCGATTAAGAGCACATGGCTGTGAATGATACATCAAAAATGTTACAACTGCCCTATTCCTTGCAGCGGAGAAAGACCCTTAGGAGTGAGGCTAATACACATAAGAGTGACCGTGATTGTTAAATAGAACAAGACTGTATGACACAGGTCATGCAAAGAAAATGAAAGAGAGATACCATAAGGGATGCATGAATCTCGACATACAAGGCAACATTGCTGTCACACAGACAAATTTTCACCGTGCACTCTTTAAACCCACCTGGCATCCAGGATGAGAAGTTGGTACATCTGTTAGTAAGGCATGAACTAGCAAACAGGAGGTTTGCCAGTACACTTGATCAAACCTGAAACAGGTGGCCGCGGAGGAGGCAGGCTGCCAGGGTCCAGAAGCCTCACTTCACCTGGCACAAATGCAAGCTGGCTGTGCCTGCCAACCAATCTGAACTTATTGCATTTTCTTCACAACAAGCAGTAAGTAAATCCATAGTTCATACAGCTACCAGACAATGTCCTACATGCCACCTCCAGGCCCAAGTGTGGCCGCTTCACCGCTTAAAATCACCAAAACAGTCCCAACCCATGCAAAATAAAATCACATGGAACACTCATGCATACCTGCGAAGATCAAGGCCAGTCAAGCCAGCCTGAAGCACTGACAAATTGTCGGAGTCAGGTGAGACTATGACAATAGTTTCACCAAAATACTGTGTCTCTAGAATCGACATGAGTTGTGTGACCCGAACCAACACATCAGCCACACTCTCATTAGGGGTGCCATCCGTGAAAGGAGGAGGCCGTAAGTTTGTGGACAGTGCATCTGTATCATAAACCTGCCAAAAACAGAACCGACTTGTCTGCAGGTGAAATAGTTTACCACCTGTTGGAAAACTAAACTTGCTGGGTTTTCTAACTTCAGGAAAATGGCATTGCACTCAAGGAGGCAGTTTTAAAGTAGGTGAAAGAATCACACAAAGTTGGTGTAACCGTGCACCACTAGTCAAACTGAGGTTACCACAACAAGCATTGTCACAGGGCAGGTGCCTTGTAGGTAGCTTTTTGCAATACAAATCAACTCATTTCAAATCCTGTGAGCCACTAATTAGTCAATCAAGTCCCTCTGTAATGTAGTACAATACCTCTGTCGCAGATGCTAGTTGCCTCCCCTCATATGCCCCAAGCCCACGTGCATCCAAAAAGCTGTACTCGGGTACTATACGACTGTTTACGCACATCAACCACCCAACACGGCATTCACCATCAATTCCCTTCACCTTGAAATGCAAGGCATGAAGACAAACAAGTCAATTTAGATGCCATGCAATGATATACAGGTCAACAGACTAACGGGCTAGTCATGCCACATGTGAGCTAAGGAGTAAGCGCCAAAGTACGAGCAGGGTTCTTTCCCCAAGCCGAACTTTATGTGGATACCAGCAAATCCAGTAGCCCAAAAGAATGCACCAGTCATTCATGAGGCTCTTAAGCGACACTGAGCAAAACCATTCGATGGGAGACCCTGGGCTTCAAAGCGTGTCCCAGGTGGCAGCCTGTCCTCCCTGCTGGGGCTAGTACTTATGTCTTGATGTGTTGCATTCTCCCAGGGCACGCATTGACTTAAGAAAAACTTGGTTCTGCAAAATCTAGCCGTCCATGATTTTCAGGCTTCAGTATGCGTTGCAGTAGGACCATCATAGACCCATCCATCCTAGGAATGAAATCTGACCAGTGTTGGAAGTTGGAAAATACACTAGAAAAAGACAAACCTGCGAGTTATGTTGCTGAAGTATGCAATGATTTCAGCTGTCTGATATGCTCGTTGGGTGATGGATGCCCAGATCCAACAGCTTCCATCACAAGCACCTAGAGCCTTCAGCTGCTTGGCAGCTCGAGCCGTCTGTCTCTTCCCCTCCTCCGATAGCCCATTGTCAATTGAGGTCTTGGCTACAGGATTGGTGTTAATGATACCTCTGGTTTCAAATTCTGATTCCCCCGCTCTCACCAGATAGTAACTGTCCAGACAGACGGCCACATTCAGGAACTAAAGAACATAAATGCCACATTAAGCACAGGGTTGGTTTTCATCAGGGGCAGCCGACCACGGATAAGGATAGGATCATCAGGTCAGTAAAGTGGATCATCTGGTAGGTAATAACGTGTTCTAGGGAAATGACAGAGTTCACACCCACAACATGAATTCCTCTGCTCGCAAGGCCACAGGAGTTAGCAAAGCAGTAGGTCCTGTCTATCTTCAGGATCTTAAAAGCATGGATTAGACGGTGAAGTACAATTTACGGCACAGTATTTTCAGCTATTGAATATCCAGTTTCCACCATCATGCATGCTTCTATTACCCAATCCCAGCTATCTCATCAGGCTGACTGTAGTTGAGCTGGGAGAAAAAAAAATACTTCTAAATTTGGTATCAGTCTGATTGTTATTGTTTCGGATATTGCGATGTGATTCTTGAGATATCGGTGCGTTAAGGGCGTAGGAGTTGTACCGATTGTTGAGTTTCACGGGAGGCATTAGAAGCAAACCACCCGCATGAGCAGGACTGACACGCAAGTTGAACGTCTGTGCTCCATCGATCAAGGAGCCCGATAGCATCTCCCATCCACCAACTTCAGGGTGTGGAAGGACGTTGACGACCCCAACACAAAATAGGCTGGTGACAGCCCAAGTCAAAGCCCCTTTTCTTCCCATCGTCCAAAATTTGACACATTTGCTGAGAATTCCACCACTCGCAGCACCTGTGTCTGTAATTTCGACCTCAGGTTCTTGGCTCCGCAAGAAGTTGCGCACCAAGAGCTTGGTATGCTGCTTCGACAATCTCCACCGAACGGTCGGCACAACAGGGATGGCAGTGAAGGCTCTCGATGAGTCTGCAGATAAGAGAAAAGTAGGGCAATGGAGAGCCATTGACGACAGGAGAAGCTATGCGCACCTGCCTCGCCCCTTCAGTGTTGGGATGTCATCACTTGAAAGTTGCAGGAACTTTCAGCAATTTCAACTTCGAGCAGCCGAAATGGCAGGTCTGCATATCAGTTTGTTTCGGGCCACCTTTCCGACAATGCTTATCAAGTTTGCTCATACCTACATGGCTTTGATCTTAGCTTGCTACTGTACTTTGTCTTTGGCATCATGTTTTGGTCATGCACTATATCTCGTTATGCCTACCACAATCTGAGGATAGACTAAACATCTTACTATGCAATTGCACACTACCATCTTTGTCAACAACCTTAGTCATAAAATCAGATCACGTCATGCACAATCATGATCGAAAACCAAAGATTGTGTCCGTAATGTCCCCAATGTCAACAATCCTCCGTCGATACACTATTAGCAACCACAACCTAAGCCTCTACAACTGATACTGCATGGCCTCAGAAAGAGCTGCCTCCAGAATGCGTAGGAGACCCTGAATGCGACTTGTCACCTTCATTCTCCGCATACTCGTCAATAAACCCCAGAACATCTACGGTATGTCCTCGCCGTGAATGCCCGCCGCAAATTGGGCGCACATTTGCAACCTTCCAACACAGCTCTCTCAGCCTCCATGGCATACAAATTGCGGCCCGCAACTCGAGCCGCAACCATCGAAGCTCCTACAATCCACCACCCCGACACAATATTGAACAAGTTCTTTGAAAATCGACAAAGTGAAAACTACCGCTCCGACGGAACGACTCCAACTTGACCGCTCCTACGTATTTTGTGATGTAATATTGAAGAGGACCTGAAGTATTGCAGTCGAGATGATCAGAGTTATCAGTGTTATCAGAGTGATCAGAGTTATTCGTAAAGTGAGCCTGAGTTTGGTACCCTGTTTGGGACCCGAGTTACGGGTTTCATCCTGAGTTTGAGTAAATCCGTAAAGTGCAGAAGACTGGGCATGAAGTCAGAAAAGAGGGAACCAAATCAAAAACTGGGGACGAGGGCAACGGGATGAGGGCGCGAGCTCGTGAGCTCTGACTGCCTCCGCCTCGACGAGGAACAGAACTCGGGTCCAAACTCCTGCCACGACCATTTCCCTAGTCCTGGCAGTTTGGTCCCATGTTTTTTTCTAGTCGCACCGCTTGATCCTGAGTTTTGAGTCTCATGCCCAGTCGACTCAATTTTTGTGATCCAACATGCATTACGTAATTCAACATGTGAGTTGCATCAAGCAACATATCTTGCTAGAGCGGTTCATGGTGATGTCATGATCGCTTCCTCACGCACCACATCTCCGGTCACAAGGTAATATTGGGGAGGAATTGAAAGTAGGGTCATCCATGGACAATGACCAGAATACACCTAGCCTTAGTGTTCCAAATGGCATTGCCATTCGTTCCATCCTATGCGTTGGCCACCTTCGCTGTCTAGATACATCATGTCAATATATTTTTATTTTTATTTTTTGGGGAACGGGGGACAGAGGGCGGCCCAGAAAAACTTTATTTAAATTGTTGTGGTCTTTCAAAATTCTATGCCCTGTCTTCATAAGCCTATCTTGCACATGGCTCTGTGAGACTTCATGTCTAAATCTCGTAAATGTTGGTTGACAATTGCTACAGCTTTGCCAAAGTGTGGATCCAGGAAGAGAGCCCGGCTCCTCTCTTCCAAGTTCGATAGCTCTTGGGGAAAAAGGGGGATGTTCTGCAGGCGAATTTTGGATTCCAAAGTACAATGAAATGAATGCCTCCTACCCTGCTAGTAGCTTAGCTAGTGCCAGAAGCTCCCCTCAGCCGGCTGGTGATGAAGAGGTCATTTGGAAAAGCAAGAGAAGACTTAGGAAGGGGCAATCGAAAACTCATATGTCTTTTGAGAGCCCTAAAAGAAAGCGGGGTAGCTCTTAGTTGTTTCTTCTTCTTCTCGATTTCAGAATTACTTGTAGTTAGACTTTTGTAGTCTCTCGCAGGTTTGGCTGATTGTCTTCCGCGCTTAGTGATTGTTATGCTCATGTTGGACGTTGCTTTATTCATCTGGTCATTTCTCTACTTAGTTCTTTTGGCTACGAGTGATACCTCAATCAACTGCCTCATGGCTCCCTTTGTAAGATTATTTTTTCCTTACCTTATTAATAAAATTTCTGGCAGACACTGTCCCTTGTTTTGTAAATTTTTTTAAGAAAAAAATAAAATAAATGCTGAAAAGCGGAAGATACACAAGGAAAAAATAACCTGGTACGGGAGCCATGGAGACCAACAGATAAGGCACTGCTCCGAGCCAGAGTTCTCTAAGGTAGATCCTATCAAGACGCTAAGAGACAAAGACGGTGAGACAAAACTAGCAGCGACCATGCTTCCTTTTGCAGGGCTCAAAAGAAAGGTGAATCCTAGATTTAGTTTTCCTAAAGTTGCGCCTGTTGCGCCAATTGACCTCCGGCTCCTCGCCATCAAGAGGAGAGGTTTTCATGCTAATTGAACTCCAAGGAAGGTGTTGCTCCATGAAACTCGAAGTTCGGCAATTCTGGTGCAGAGGACTTTTTCCCCAAGTCGAGCCAAAGCGAGCGAGCGGTTGTTGTCGCTTGTCTGCAGAGCTTCTGTGAAAAGCTGCAACCACAATTCCTAAGCCTTCCGAGCTTCAGATTGCAAGTCTAATTAAGTGAGCTCTGTTAACTACAGTCTAGCATAATGCTGTCAAACAGGGAGGAGCACCGAATTTTCCATATTATGTGCCACAAAACAAAGGCACGGGGCGCTGCCTAGATAGGGCAGTCCAACGTTTTCGTCATTTTCAAACCATAGAACTTCTGTGTCGCACTCACTTGTGACGTTACATCCTTCGAATACTATTTTAATTAATTCTGGACTTTTGGCTTAAATCTGGACTAAACTTAATATATATTTGTATTAAAATTAATTGAGATATTAATAATATCATGGTGTAATGTGTGATTGAACTTTGTGAAATTTCAGGTGATGTCATACTTGTTTCAAAATGTGTCATATAAGAGGTCCATTTGACATTGAAGTGCTCAATGTGAAGTAGCAGTATTGAACAATTCATTGAACGTCCACTTGGAAGTCGAATAAAGTAATATTTCATTGCAGGATCACGATAAACAAATGGGTCGCATCGAACATGGGCCAGACTCATACTCTACCATACTCGATACAACTTGCTAGTAATTTTATTGATTGAATCTTCATATCAAGCACAATGTTCACATACCACGCCATTGAAATGAATGATGTTTTGGATGTGACATGGCAGTAAAATATTAGAATAGCATGAAACATTCGGAAGAGGTACTAGGGTAGTACAATAAGGTTTGGGGTGTAACTCTAGAGAAGTGTAATAAGGTTTGGGTTTACAGTAAAGGTAAGGGTTTAGGGTTTGGATTTAGGGTACAAAAGGACAAACAAATATGATGGACTCACACTCGGTAGAATTAAGAAATGGTTGAGGAATTTGATATCCTTATAATCATTCTATCATACCTTATCCAACAAAAGAAAGTATTAAAAAAACATGAAACATTGAGAAGAAGTAACATGGTAGTACAATAAGGTTTGGAGTGTAACTAGGGTAGTACACTAAAGTTATTGGTTTATGGTAAGATTAATGGTTTAGGGGTGATGGTAAAGGTAGGGTTTTCGGGTTTGGGTTTAAGAATACTATTGGACAAACAAATATGGAAGACTCACAGTCGCTAGAACTTGGTGTGTGTTAGTAGGATAAAAAAATAAAAAAATAAATGGAGAAACAAATATTATGGAAGAGTCATTGGGCCGGAGAAGTATTTAGATTGAGGATTCGTCCTTGGAACCTTGTATTAAGATACATATGGTTATGGTATGGATACTTCATCCCCATTTGCAGGGGAAGGGTAAGGGTTTAGACGTAACAATGGTGTAGGGTTTTGTTTAGGGTTCCCGACGAGGGTTTAGGGTTTGGGTTGAAGGCAGAAATGGTGAGCATATATGCCGGAAGACTCGCACTCGCTACAACTTAGTGTTGTTAGTAAGGTAGTAAGCAAAATAAAAATGAAGAACCTAATATTATGGAAGTGTAGACATTGCATCGGACAAGTATTTAAATGAAAGACTTGTCCTTGGAACCTGGTATTAAGATACATAGAAAGCAAAGTTCGTAAAAAAAGGTAAGTGCATGTCAATCCAAACCAAAGGCAAAACCTTGAGCAAGGTGAAGGGCGAAGAGATTTGAATAACCATAATAGTATGGATACTTCATTCTCATTTGCAGGGGAAGGGTAAGGGTTTAGACGTAACAATGGCGTAGGGTTTTGCTTAGGGTTTTCGACGAGGGTTTATGTCGCGTACCTCACTTCGGTAAGCTCCCCCTTCAAGTCATAGTCACTCGCTTTGATGCGCGCGCCTAACTCCCAATCTGGCCGCCGGGCCTACCCGGAGCTTCGGCTGCTCACCGGGACATAACGGTCCCCCCTTTCTTTCCCCAACAGACCCTCCACCGATTTGGGCCTAGTGGAAATTCCCTTTTGGTAGATGGCAGTCCGGAATAGCTCCCCACTCCTTAGTCGCTTTCCGGCTCGTTCGCTTACTCACTAGTTTTTGGTCACCAACGGGCTTGCACCGTTCTTGGGGTTACTACTCCCTATATATACTTCTGTGACTGTCCGCGGGGGTTTCACAAACAACCATGCCATTTTATGGCGAACCACCACGAAGACCCTTGATTCCCGGTGATGAGTCGCGGTGAGTCTTGGCCCACCCACCACGGCCTCATTGGACCGTGGTGAGTCCCAAGACTCCCCACGACTCCCACCACTAGGTCTCCGCCCCATGGTGAGTCTTATGCCACCCCCACTAAGCCCCACTAAGCTACCACCACCCCCTTGTGGAGCCACCTCCACCGCAACCCGGTGTGCGGGGCTCCACCTAGTGAGTGCCTCCGCCTCCTTGAGTGCCTTGGGCACTCAAGGGTGCTTCAGCCCCCCGTACCTATTGCTGCCACCGCCCCCACCACAGGGGCAGCCCCTTTGCGTCCCGACCCCCTGCCCTCAAGGCAAAGGGCCGCGACAGTTTAGGGCTTGGATTGAAGGCATAAATGGTGAGCATACATGTCGGAAGACTCGCACTCGCTACAACTTAGTGTGTGTTAGTAGGGTACAATGGAAATTTGGATACATTGAAGAGATTTGGATAACCAAAATGGTTATGGTTATGGTATGGATAGTTGATTCTCATTTGCAAAGGGAAAGGAAAGGATTCTGGGGTATTGGGTTAAGGGTAAATATTTAGGGTTTTATAGTAAGGGTTTAGGGTAAGGGTTTAGGGTTTTTGTTTAAGTTACAAAATAGACAAACACTTATGGAAAACTCCAAACTTTGCTAGAACTTAGTGTTGTTAGTAGGGTACTAGTAAGCCAAAAAAAAATGAAGAACCTAATATTATGAAGTATTTAAATGAAAGACTTGTCGTTGGAACCTGGTATTAAGATGTAACATAAAAAACAAACTGTAACATGCCTAAATGCATGTCAATCCAAAACAAAGGAAACAGCTAGCGCAAATGTGAAGGGAGAAGACATTTCAATAACCATAATGGTTATGGTTATGGCTATGGTTATGGTATGAATCGTTCATGGGCCATTTGCAGAAAAGGGTAAAGGTTAGGGGTAATGCTAACATAAAAAGCAAGGTACTATAAAAAAAGGTATGTCAATCCAAAATCCTAAATTGCCAAAAAAATAAAAAAATAAAAATACACACTATGAGATTTGGAAAGAAAATGGCGTTAAATAACGACTTTTGGGAAGCGTCTGGATCTCATGGGAGAAAATGGATCTGAAGAAAACATGAGAGAGGATAAAAAGTCAGACCACCAAATAAAAACTAAGAGAAATGAAAATTGCTTAAAATTTGAACAACGGAAAAGGACATATGAAATTCCCTCTTAAACCAGGGCCAAAGCTGAGAAGTATGAAAATGAAATGAAATGAAAATTTGGTGTAGAAAAGTCGTAGAGCTTAGAGGGAAAATGGAAGAAAACCTCAGAGAAAAATTTTCAGGACTGACAAATTGAAAAGCATGTCAACAACGATTGAGTAAGGCTCTTCCTAGTGGGAGGCTTTAGTGGGAGAATTGGTTATGCGAAAAGCAAGTCCAATGTTTCAGAGAAGGACTGGAAATGGGCTATTTTCTTTCGTTGTTAAAAACCTCTTTGACCGAATTTGAAGACTCCAGTAGTCGTGCCCGCCATTTTTGTTCTTGTGATCTATATGTTATGTAGGCGAAACTCCCCCACAGGGTTTTCTTTGTTGACCAGAACGTACAACAGGCCAGAATCCAGCACACCAGAAACAAAGGATGAGAACGTCCACTGGACATTCGAGGTTCAGTGTGACATAAGAAGATAACAAAAATGATCCCCCAACGCAAACAAGAAGGGCCATATAGAGAAGAAAAAATTTATTTCTTAAATCGAAATACTGGAGTTGACCTCAACAATATGTCATTGGTCTGGAACTCGCTTGCACGACTCGTTTTCTGACTGACGATTAGCCTCCTCCAAATTAGCGCGCGCCTTCACAGCTTCGGCGGCAGTAATTTTCTTAGTGTTATTTCTTGTCGTATTTTTTCGTGGAGGCATTGTCCACACAACATTGTTCACGTGGATCCATTGAGGAGGATCTGACGAGTTATACTCCCAAAGTTTTGACCAACAGTCCCTGTACCTTTCCAAGTCTGTTGGGTTATCACATTTTCTCGGTCTCCACCACTCCACCTTCACCTTCTTAAAATTAGGATCCTCCCTTTCACGGATCACGTCAGATATTGCCACCCCCATCCAGACCGGGTACGTACTTGGGTCATGAGGGCGAACGAGCACAAAAACCCCTTTCTCAATATCCTTGAACGGATTCAAGGATATTCTTGGTCGCTCACACCTCGGGCCACAGTAAGGTTCTAGGATTTCATCTTTTTCTTCCACATTCCATTCTTAATGAATGACTGTTTTTCGGAGGAGTCGTCCCTGACTCCCCATATAGGTCTCCTTGGAATGGCGTCTGGGTCTCCTTCAGGGAGCTTGGGAGTCCCGTCAGGATTGGACTTCCACATCTTCACACTATTGTTTGTTGGAAGCCAATCCGAATCAGTAGAAGACTTCTTGTACTTCATGATGGGCCAGCCCTCCGCATCCTTAAAAAAACGGAAGACGTGCATCTCCGAAATCCCAACCAACGCCTCATTTCCATCAGAATAAAGCCCTTTACAAAATTCTTGAAGTCGGGAACCTCATGAATAATCTGTGGAATGAATTGCAGATCTTGTGAGGTCATAAATGACCCCATCAAATCCGAAAGAATGTAGGTGCTTTGTTCCTTCAGCTTCTTCGAAAGGTAGCTGAAGAATCCGTCGATGTCCTCATGGGTGTGTCCGACCATTAAGAACCCTAGCTGGATCTCTTCAAAAAGATCTTTGGCGGTCACGAGGGATAGAAAAGCAAGCATCCATCTATTCTTATTGTCCTTCGCGGAGTTGTCCATTTGCAAGTACAGTCTTCTCGAAAGTGGACGAGCATCATGTTTGTCTTCCGGCCTGCATGGTTTAAGAACATCCAAACATCTCGATTTACCTCTTAAAAGTGATTCAAAAAACTCGTTTTGAGTCGGTAATCGAAAATGTTCCTAGACTCGCGACAGGTTGGCTTCTCCAGCTGGTGCAAGCAACGTGCCAAAGAACCAATTGTAAAGTTTGAATTTCCCTTCCAAAACTCAAGAGAATACTGACCGTAAGCTCCATCACCGTGTCCGTGTGTGACCATTCCCGTTAGTGAAACTGGAAGCTGACCCAATCCAGAAATCATCTTGTTTGGAGTCTGGATCCTTGGAACAGCTGTTTTCCTATGATCCATTTTGCCATGAATAATACAGAGAAACTCCTCCGAAATCATAACAGACTTATTCCTCCAGCTATGGTACAGTCTTCTGCACGACTCTTGGTGCCTCAAATGTTTATCAAGCGCTCGTTTGTGTGTCACCCGTTCCGCACTTCTCTTGACAGACTTTCTGATCAGGTCCTTTAACATCTCACACTCCGTGCACTTCACAAATGTGCTCCCAGTTTTACGAACCTCCACGTTAGGAAATATCTGACTCCGGATGCGGCTAACAGCCGACTGTGAGACTCATTCCAACCCGAAAAGTTTGTTCGTCTGTTACAATAAGGAAGGGTCAGGAAAGGAATGCCCACTGGACAGTGGAGGTTCATGAAACTAGAACCACAGTTGAAAGAGACAAAATCGAAGGGAGGATCATCCACATTGAATCAGAAAAAACTTCCAGGAAAGAAATTGAAGAATGGAGATTTTATACCTCGTTGGACTCGTCTCATATTCGCTTCCAGCTCATTTCAGGTGGTAAGACTCTCAAAGTATCCCTCCTTCCCTCCCCAATGCATCTTGTCTTATGGGGCATGAGGTCAGTATTTCCGTTGATAATGGACATAATGTTACCCTCTGCCTGAAGCGTCCGTGGGCGTGGCCTCTTCACTCCACAGTTCCCATGGAGACTTGTCAACCAACCCTGTTTACTCAACTTTTTGTACTCCATGTATGTGGACCTGCCAATTCCATGAATTGTCCACCAAGAAGTCTCACAAACATCTACACCCTCAATCGTAACGTATGCCCTGCGACAGGTCCCTTCCAGCATGTGAAGTCGTATTGAAACATTTAGTCCATGTTCGCTCCTCTCATCGAAAGTGGATCCCCAAAACGAAGTACGGATAACCAAGGTTTTTCGCCAATCGAAATATTGACAGCATTGAAGTCTGCAGCAAGGTTTGCTGCTCACGGACTAGACTTCCTCCAGAGTAAGATTCTTCATTTTATTTTTTGGAGTGTTCCAAATCTCGATCCCTCTTCTTCCTCGTAAAATGCCGATACGCCTTCGTACAAGATACTGTCAGAAGATCTAATAAAATTCTCCAGATCATTTGAGAGTAGTTTCCTACTTTCCAAAAGTTGTGTTTTTATTAAATGTCATTTTACAAGAGACATCAAAGATCCAGATCCTCCAGAAAGTATTCTGGTGACAAGAACTCCAACATCGTCCTCTCCCAATTTGTCATTGAGGATCACCTCGTCCGGAATGCAGGCTTGAATCCTCCCCTCGAACAGTGCATCCCCATCATCACCCAACAATACGCACTGCAAGTTTCTCCAGTTGTTTCTTCCAAGTCCTCCGCTCGGATTCCCGGAACTCTTCGATGGTCTGTGGTTTGATTCATCCTCGTCAACGTTAAAATTTTCGACAATATACCTTGTCTCCGGCGTAAAATCAGGATTCATGTCAAGCCATCCTTGATACTCGTTATTCTCCGCATGAACTTCGCCAACATTCCACACCACCGGGGTCCCAATGGCTTCCTTCAAGGTGTCAGCATCCATATGTCCATAAGAAAAATGACACAATGAGTGTGCTTCATCACATGAGATGAGAACCACTGAAATGGTTGAGGAAGATAATTGGTGTCCATGACAGGTCCCAACCCCGGAGACATTAAGGCAGTCCCCAGTTGGTACTGGAGATGAAGACCCGGAAAGAGTAAGAAACACTCTTTGACCCGTCTCTAAGCTCATGATCACCGGAACCTCCACTGTACACGTGCGGTTCAAGAAACTGAAAACCCCTCCATGACGACCTTACTCAGAGTAATAAGCAGTATGAGTTAAGACTATATTCAAAGATGAATCAATACAATAAAAGGAAATACACTCGCGTATGAACGTTTCAGAGAAGTAGAATATAAATGGAATTATTGTTTGATGGAACATGTCATGTGAAGATTGAGTCTAATTATATAACCTCTTGTACAGTGGAGGTTGGATGAGATACAGATGAAAAAAAATCGGACGGATGAATACTAGTGGATGAATATGGTTACGTGGATGAATAATTGTAATGATGGATGAATGTGAGCATTGACGCGACTGTCCAGTGGAGGTCCACGACTTTAGGGATGACGAATTGGAGAGATGGACAAATACAGCGAAAGGAGAGTATTGGACTGTAATTTCTAAACATGCAGATGAGAAATAAGTAGATTTTCCTGTAGACTATCGAAAACACACAGATGACATAACATTTTTTACAGGAGAAAATGCAGTTCACACGAGAGATTATGGAAATTCAGAGAGGTACACCTGCGATGGCCACAGAGGTACAAGATGCTCAGAGAGGTGCACTATGGGCAGTGAGGTGGGAGATGACCAGAGAGGTGCGGGAAACACAATCTGCAAGTGAGAGGTATGGAGATAGAAGTTTGAACAGTTTGCACTCAGACCTTATATACATGTGGAGACCAGGTTCCCGCTGGAACTCCTCCAATGGGATAGTGCGATACATTGTCTCGCAGATCAATTTCCAGCGCCGTTGATATCCGATATGGCCACAATCGAACGGTTCTGGATGGTGCAGGAGTGCACTCTTTGACTGATTTCGGAAATGAGTGTCCTTTACTGGTAGAACCCTATGTAACAATTATGATGCCAGAATGATAACAACCGATAACGGTGGTTCAATGGTTTCGTACTCGTGCTTATAAAGCAGTACGTATTTCGCATTCAATGTTGTCCAAGTGGATCAAGGCCTGACGCCGTTGATAAGCATTTCATGAAATCGTGCAGCTATGACACTCGGCCGAGAATGCAGCGGGCGTAAATGAATGAGAGAGGAAATATTCCAAGCCTTAATCCGTCGAACGTAGACATGGTCAGGAGCAATAATTCCAAGCGGCAAAATGCCATAGGAGGATCTGACTTATACATTTCATTTATCGTCATGTATGGGGTGTGGGAAATATCCCGCGGGGTTATAATTGATGATCCTGTACAAGGGATCATTAATGACATATTTTCTCGTTCATTCATGTGTTTTTTTTATTTCATCTAATCATTCGTAAAATGGATGGACAGAATGGAAAAGATGAATTGGATGATATTTGCATGGATGTTGGATGGAACACGCGCGACTGTTCGATTTCGAAAGGACGCGATGATTCAGATCCTTTGCGACGGCACCATATAAGGGGTGTGGTCGTTCAGCCCACCCTTTCGGCACTCCATTGTGTATGCGGAAGCGCTGTGGAAATGTTTAGAGAGACTAGCGCTAGAAAAGAGAGAGTTTTGAAGAGGGGAGAGCGTGAAGAACAAAGAGCATGTTGTGCAGGGTGCCATGAGAGCAAAGAGAAGAGAGCGTGCAGTTCAGTGCAGCACGAGAGTGTAGTGGAGGAAAGCAAGCAGACAGCGGATTCAAGTGCAGACAGGAGACGGGAGGGAAGCAGAGCGTAAAGAAGAGCGGAGCGGAGCGGTGGAAGCTTAAGGGTCAGACGTTTCAGGTCAGCAACAGGGGCACCGAAAATGGCTCAGGCATCCAGCAGGTAATGTTCTCGTTTACAGTTTCTATCTGGTTTGATGTTTGTTCTCTCTGGCTCGCTCTGGCTTGTTTTGATATGTTGGTTTGCTGTTGTTTTGTTGTTGCTTTTGTTGGTCAGCATTGCCCAAGTCGCTGTTGGTTTGCTTCTGTTTCTTCACTCGCTTTCGTTCCAGAGGTTATAGAGCACCATTTGTTTCTTGCATGTCACATTTCGTGAGTGTGTTGTCTTGTCTGATGCGGAGCATCTCATGTCAATTCATTGGTTCCAAAGCTGTTTCAATTAGTTTGAATTGATTAAAGTTGTTTAGGTGTTTCAATGCATTGTTGCTTCTCTGCTGGTGGTTTGTATGGTGGTTTGTAAGGGTGGTTGGTATGGGTGGTTTGTGGTCCTAGTTTACTGGTGCGGCTGGATTATTAGGGTTATGGATTAGAGTTATGGCGGGTTAGGATCATGGTTTTTTGCGATTGGTTTTTCGAATTTCCGATATTTGAAAACGGGTTTTTCTTCGGGCCTAGGCTACTCTAGTAGACTAGTCTCCGTAGACCACTAGACCTCTAGTAGACCTCCATAAACTTCGGCATGACAAACCACACGAACCTCGCCTGCCCAGTGGAGGTTCCTGCGTGTTACTATGCCAAGGCACAACATAAGGATGTTTTGAGATAGACTTATGTCGGTGCCTCCCTTGCGTTGATTTTTTGTTCTATCAGTATAAAAAGTAGGTGCGTAGGAGTGCACACGGTGGCCAAAGATGGTTCTGAGACTGTCGTCGACATCTGTAAGAGGCCAAGGAGACATAATCCAGTAAACATCAACGAAGCTGAAAACCAAGACGCATCACTGGTTTTATCAAAAACAAAAACCTTCAAGAAGAGATCTGAGAATCAAAATATCAGATGTGGGCTCTGACGTGCGAACCTTCATAAATCCGGGCACTGACGAATCAATGTTTGAGGGAGTTATTCAACGGGAGACAACGGAGGAAACAGAGGAAGAGAAAAAGATGAAAGTGATGAGTGCAATCTTCAGTCTGATTCAGATAATGACATTTCTGTAGGAGATAGTGAACAGTCCTCGGGATCCGTCCTTCCGTCCTCTCCCGGATACAGTCCCGACTCTCCTCAGTATCCAGTATCTGTCCTTGTAATTTCTCCAGAATATGTCGCCGCTGATTCTCAGCGTAGCTACGGCGTGAGCCCAGCCCCGTGAGCCTGGGAGCTGAGCTCACGTTGTAGCTGCAAAGTGTGAGCTGAGCTCACGCTTCAGGGAAGCGTGAGCGGCACAAATCTGCTGGAGAAGCAGGTCCTATAGGCGAGGATTGCAGGAAGAGGGCCTATTACCGTGGACAAAACAAAAGGGGCCACCATGCACCATGTCTGCAATGCCTGCACAAAAAGATGAATATGAAAATATGGCAGATTTGAGCTCAGAATGATTGACACACTTTATTTCAATTCACAGATAGACGCTTACAATGAATGGCATGTGCATTTTCCCTGGTTCCGTGAACAAAATGTATGTGTTTGTCCTGAATGCAAAGTCTTCACACGGTAACCTGGAAACCAGCATGGGAAGCGGGCATGGCTCGTATGTGTTCAAAGAGAATTTGGCGGAGCCCTACGTGAGGTGTCCCGCTGCAGAAGGGTGATGACTTCTTCGTAGCCTAGTGTGGCTTGGTGAATGAATTGGTCTCTCTTACCGTCGTAGCACATAATTACAAGGTATATGTAATATTGATGCTTGCAGGGGACCCACTTCCCTCTCATGCCGAGAGCGCCCTCACGCATCGTTACAAAATCCGGACAAGTGCACGCAGGGAAATTCCCCACGGTAACCTGTTATTCTTTGCCATGAAGAACTAAGCCAATAGACAACACTGTGTAAATCCGTCCATACCCGGGGCAGGGACTTCGGTGATACGAGTCACCCGAGCCTGCAAAATTCTAGCCGATTCCATCTTGCATTCGTGATCTGTACCCGAAGCGACACGGCGCACTGTTTTTCCATCTTTTTTTGTTGGGTGGGAGTCGGCACCGGGTGGAGGCATTGCCGGAGCATGTGGCACATCTGTGCCGACAGTGCATGAGGGCACCACCCGGGACCGTGCAAGACAGAACCCTCCCTCCTCCAACATGCTTATCTCGGTTGATGACAGCGACGTCCCAAGTTTCACAGGCCAAATTGCGGGGGGAGGGGGCTTCATTATCACCGAAGGAACTATTCCCTTGACGGATCGTGCCATATCGTCTGGGCAGAACCAAAACTTGTGGTTCTTTGACTCCCCACTATGATAAGGTCGGAACAACCCTGTGAATGTTGGAGCTGGAGTCCCCCTGGAGCCTTTGCATATTTTTTATTTGCATTTCTTGAAAGAGGGGGTCCAAATTGCCATGCAAGCCACTCTAGATCCTGGTGGGGTGCGTTCTATATGCCACTCACTATCAATGCAATCAGATTCATGCACCATGGCCACCACTGTCGCGGCCCTTTGCCTTGAGGGCAGGGGGGGGGGTCGGGACACAAGAGGGGCTGCCCCTGTGGTGGGGGCAGTAGCAGCGATAGGTACGGGGGCTGAAGCACCCTTGAGTGCCCAAGGCACTCAAGGAGGCGGAGCCCCGCACATCGGGTTGCGGTGGGGGTGGCTCCACAAGAGGTGGTGGTAGCTTAGCGGGACTTAGTGGGGGTGGCATAGGACTCACCATGGGGTGGAGACCTCGAGGTGGGAGTCGTGGGGAGTCTTGGGACTCATCACAGTCCATTGGGGCCGCGGTGAGGGGCCAAGACTCACCGCGACTCACCACCGGGAATCGAGGGTCTTCGTGGTGGTTCGCCATAAAATGGCATGGCTGGTTGTGAAACCCCCGCGGACAGCTACAGAAGTATATATAGGGAGTAGTAACCCCGAGAACGGTGCAAGCTCGTTGGTGACCAAAAACTAGTGAGTAAGCGAGCGAGCCGGAAAGCGACCAAAGAGTGGGGAGCTGTTCCGGACTGCCAACTACCAAAGGGAATTCCCGATGGTTCCAAATCGGTGGAGGGTTCTTTGGGAGAAGCGAAGGGGGGACCGTTATGTCCCGGTGAGCAGCCGAAGCTCCAAGTTGGCCCGGCGGCCAGGTTGGGAGTCAGGCGCGCGCATCAAAGCGAGTAACTATGACGTGAAGGGGAACTTACCGAAGGGAGGTGCGCGACACTTGGTATCAGAGCTTAGAGTTCAGTACGCGATCGTCCTTGGGATTGGCCTCATCATGGGGTCGGGCAAGCCGAAGCGAAAGCGGAACGGCCCAAAAGACGATGATCCTGGTGAGCCCGATGGGGGCGACGTGTCACCGAGGCGGCCGTTTGAGGAAGCGATGCATGTTTCCGAAAACGAGGCCGCTCAAGAGCGGGAGGAATCCGAGGAGTCGGAGCCCGAGGAATCCTTGAGAGTTCCGACAAACCAAGAGATGCCTCCCATGCCGGCAGCCTTTCGGGAAGGGTTGTTGGCGCAGTTTGGCGGGACGTTGAAAGACGTGTTGAAGGCGGCTAATGCCACTTCCACTAAGGCAAAGTTTAAGGTGAAGCCTAAGGAACCCGGCACCTTCAAGGGCGTCCGAAATCGGAAGGCACTCAACACCTGGCTCCTGGAGCTAGAGTAGTATTTCCGGGCGGCCAAGTTGAGTGACGAGGATCGGGTGGAAGTGGCTCCCACCTATTTGAGGGGCTATGCTCAACAATGGTGGCAGAAACGCCTTCACGACCGAGGCCCAAGCCCGGAAACCTTGAACTGGAGTGGGTTCAAGGAATTGATGAAGAGACAGTTTGTGCCCCTCAACGCGTCCTGGCTTGCCTGGGACAAGATGAGGAATTTGAAGCAAACAGATGACATTCGGGGGTATGTCCAGGCTTTCAATGTGCTGTTGCTCGAAGTCACGGACATGGCTGAACCAAAAATGGTCTTCAACTTTGTGGCGGGACTGGCCCCATGGGCCAGGCGGAAGTTGGAGGAGAAGCCACCCAAGACTTTGAACGAGGCAATTGAGAGGGCTGAATGTTTCTCGGATGTCCCTAGGGGTGAGAGACAAGGCCGTACGGAGCTGAACCACAAGAAGACCCGGCAGGAAGGTGACACCTTCCGACCGGAAAAGAAGTGGGATAGGCCACGCGGCGACAATGGCACGTGGAAATCGAAGGGAGGGCCTTCACACGTCAAGGCGGCACCCGGTGCTTCGAAAGGAAAAGCGGGTGGAGCGGCTTATGGCGGACAGAAGGCGACCTTTGATGGAGTGTGTTTCAATTGCGGGGAGCCCGGGCACATGGCCAAGAAGTGCACAAAACCTCGTCAATTGAACATGACTCGGGCAACCACGGAGCTGTCGGAAGATACCATCAGTCGCTTGGTGGAAGCGGTGGTCGCCAGGACTTGCAAGGTAGGCAACTATTCTTGTGAGTTGTATCAGGAAACTGGCGCCCTGCGTAAAGGGAGTCAATTATTGTTCGTGGATGGGATAATATCCGGAACTAACGTGTCGTTGTTGGTGGACACAGGAGCGTCGCACTCCTTCATGACGCCGGTGACGGCGCAAAAGTTGGGACTCCCGACAAGTGACGTGGGGGCCTCTATTGAGGTGCGTTCTGCCAAAGGAGAACCACAGTTGGCGACAAGGTTGGCGTTTGATGTTCCTCTTCAACTGGGGAGTTGGGAGGGACGTGAGAACTTCACCATCTGCGAGATCGATGGAGTGGATCTCATTTTGGGGATGACCTTTTTGAGCAAATCCAGAGCGGTCGTAGATGGCCGCAAGAGAGTGGTCACGCTGCCATGTGGGAATGGTGGCGAGGTTTTAAGAGTGTCGGAAACGCCCAAATCCGTGGGAGGGCGAATAAACCTTCTGTCAGCAAGGGAGTGGGCCGTGGAGGAGGCACACGAGCCCCAGTTTTTGCTTTACATTAGAGAAGTGAAGGGAAAAGGCGATGGGGAGCCGAGCCCAGATTGGATCAAGGGGATCTTGGAGAAATACCAAGATGTGATGCCGGAGGATTTACCAAGCGGCTTGCCACCGCGAAGAGGAGTTGACCACAAGATTGAGGTGATACCAGGATCGGAACCGCCTGCCAAGGCACCCTACCGGTTGAGCCACAGGGAGTTGGTCGAGCTGAAGACTCAGCTCAAGGATCTAATGTCAAAGGGGTACATCCGGCCGAGTAAGTCACCTTACGGAGCCCCGGTGCTATTTGCAGACAAGAAGGATGGGACGCTGCGGATGTGTGTCGATTACAAGGCTCTGAATAAGGTGACTATCAAAAACCGGTACCCTTTGCCAAGGATCGACGACCTCTTCGATCGGTTGGCAGGAGCGAAGTATTTCAGCCGGATCGACTTGCGCTACGGCTATCACCAAATTCGGGTGGCGGAAGGAGATGAGGAGAAGACCGCGTGCAAGACAAGGTATGGTTCATATGAGTTCTTGGTGATGCCTTTTGGGCTCACCAATGCACCAGCAACATTTAGCACGTTGATGAACAACCTTTTCCAGGAGTGGTTGGATGACTTTTTGATCGTGTACATCGACGACATCTTGGTGTACTCAAAAACAAAGGAGGAGCACCTGGAGCACCTGAAAAAGGTGTTCCAAAAATTGCGGGAAGGGATGCTATATGCCAAAACTTCAAAGTGCAAATTCGGGGTCACAAAAGTGGAGTTCTTGGGGCATGTGATTACATAGGATGGGATCAAAATGGATGACAGAAAGGTGAGGGCGATCTTGGACTGGGAGCCTCCGACTTTGGTCCCGGGAGTGCGATCCTTCCTAGGACTCGCCTCCTATTACCGGAAGTATGTGAGAAATTTCGCCAAGATTGCGGGGCCGCTGTCAGACCTTCTGTGTAAATCCAAAGTCTGGGTATGGAACACCTTTTGTGGCCAAGCTTTTGCTGAATTGAAGCAGCGGATGGCGGAAGCTCCAGTCTTGAAAATCCCGGAGTTCGATCGTCCATTTGAGATTCATACAGATGCGTCGGACTTCGCGATTGGGGGTGTACTTATGCAAGATGAACGTCCAGTGGCTTACGAAAGTAAGAAACTGAATGAAGTGGAGCGACGGTGGCCGACGCACGAAAAAGAGATGAAGGCGGTGGTGCACTGTCTTGAGCTTTGGCGCCACTATGTTGGTTCCAACCCAGTGAAGGTGTTCACGGACAATGTCACGGTGAAGTATTTTGCCACGCAGCCCAAGTTATCCCCAAAACAACTTAGGTGACAAGATACTTTGGCGGTGTTCGACGTGGATATCCAGTACAAACCGGGACGAGACAACGTGGTGGCCGATGCTTTAAGTAGAAAGCAGCAGCTCTTGTTGGTGTACAAGGGCGAGACGGCGCTCCAAAGGAAGATCCGGAAGGCTTACCAGAAGGATGAGCTGGCGAAGTCCGTGATGCAGGACTTGAGGATGGGGGTTAAATCGCAGTTCCACTTGCAAAATGGACTGCTCCGGTATAAGCAAAAGCGTCTCTACGTGCCGAAGGGAGGGATCAGAGACAGCCTCTTGAGAGAATGCCATGATAGCCCGCTTGCGGGCCACGGCGGAGCCAAGCGCACTGCGGCACTCCTGAAGAAAGAGTATTTCTGGCCCAAACTGAGGGAGGAGGCAGAGGAGTATGTCAAGACATGCACCACATGCCAACAAAACCGGAGTGAGTACAAAAAGCAAGCGGGGCTGTTACAACCCTTGCCGATTCCAGAGGGGACTTGGGAAAGCGTCTCGATGGATTTCATGACTGCTATGCCGCTGTCAAAAGGATTCGATGCAATCATGGTGGTGGTGGATAGGTTCAGTAAAATGGGCCATTTCATCCCCACCAAGGAGACGGCAACGGCGCAGGAGACAGGGTGACTTTACTTCGCCCACGTCTTAAAGCATCATGGAGTCCCGAAGGATATTGTCTCGGATCGCGACCCAAAGTTTACGAGTAAATTTTGGAGGACACTTTGGAAGAAGATGGGGACGAGGCTGATGATGAGCACCGCCTTCCAACCTACGACGGACGGCCAAACGGAAAGAGTGAATTCCGTAGTGAAGCAATTCTTGCGGAATTACGTGTCGGCAGACCAATCAGACTGGATGGAACACTTAGACGCGGCTGAGTTCTGTTATAATAACACATAACACTCCGCAACGGGAGTTTCCCCTTTCGTATTGGTCTATGGAAAAGCACCTCTGGTGCCGACAAGTTGGGCCGCCCAGGACGTTGAGGAACCGGCAGTAGCGGCGGTACTGGAAGAACGCGAACGTTTGTTGAAGCTCGCAAAGTACAATATTGCCAAAGCTAGGAAAAGGTATGAAAGGCAGGCGAATCGGAAGCGGAGGGAAGTGAAGTTTGATGCAGGCACAGAGGTCTGGTCGAACATCAAGAATTTCCGACTACCTCCGGAAGTGAGTCCGAAGTTCGTACCTCCGTATGCGGGACCCTTTCGCATTCGGAAGGTTATGAATAAGGATGTGTATGAATTGGAGCTGCCGGCAAACAGCAAAGTGCACCTAGTATTCCATGTCTCCCTTTTGAAGCCTTACTTCAAAGATGAAGCGCGTCCGAATCGGCATCAAGTGTTGCGTCCGCCACCTATGCTGTTGGATCATGAAAATGAACCTGAGTACGAGGTGGAGGCAATACTTAAGTCGAGGAGGTTCAGGAACCGAGAAACGGAGTATCTCGTCAAATGGAAGGGCTATCATCATATGGAGGCATCTTGGGTGCGTGCCTCAGAAATGGGAAACGCATCCGAGGCGGTTGCAGCTTTCGAAGGGCGACCTCAAAAGCGGAAGAAGCGTTGATGGGGACATCAACCTTGGAGCGTGGGGGAGGAAATGCATGCTTAGCCCGGCTTAGCTAGCTTAGGAATCCGATTGCAAAAACTTGTATTGTACAAAACGTGCTATAAATGAAATGGATTCCAAATGTTGTGCGTCCTATTTTGTTTGGAATGGTGATGCATGGTGTGGTTGGCTAGTGTGTAGAATGCATGCTAGCTTATAAAAGTGGGAGAGGTAAATTGGGTTAATCGTGTGTTTGCGTAGTGCCGAAATCGGGTGACCCCCATCCAAGGGCAAGGAAACTTGCGCCTTCTTTGGGAGTTCATGTGCTAGTGCACACCTGGCGCGTGCGCATACTATAACTGCGCTACCGAGGGGGTTGCCTTGCAGTGCGGGCTAACGCGGAAGCTACGTGCTTCTGTTCACATACTATAATCGTGTAGCCTCGGGACGAAGTCGTAGTGCGGCTTCGGCGTGTTCTCGTACCTCAGGCCAGCATTCCAAGGCGGACCCAATTGTAGTGATTGGGGCGCACGGTTGGTTCAAGGTTCTCTTCCTAGTCAAAGAGGGTTCCGGGGAACCCTTGCTCAAGGTGATGCCAAAAGCGGCATCATGAGCGGTCGCAAGCAATGTTGTTGCAGTAAGGCGATTCGATCCTCGGGGAGGATCGTTCCTTGGCCTTGAAGTAGGCCAAGAAGAGTGCACTGGGAGGAGCTTGAGAGGCTCCACCCTTGGCCGGGACTTGGAGGAAGTCGGCCGAACTAGCTAGTGGAGAGTAGAGTCAAGTGTGGGGTTTGGTTCTTTGCCATGGGACGCCATGGTACGGAAACAAACTCCTTGATGTGGGACGCCACAACTTGGATGTTCGTTTCTACAAAATGGACAAGTCGATGAGGACAGGGGGGGGTCGGGACACAAGAGGGGCTGCCCCTGTGGTGGGGGCAGTAGTAGCGATAGGTACGGGGGCTGAAGCACCCTTGAGTGCCCAAGGCACTCAAGGAGGCGGATGCGCTCACTAGGTGGAGCCCCGCACATCGGGTTGCGGTGGGGGTGGCTCCACAAGGGGTGGTGGTAGCTTAGCGGGACTTAGTGGGGGTGACATAGGACTCACCATGGGGTGGAGACCTCGAGGTGGGAGTCGTGGGGAGTCTTGGGACTCATCACGGTCCATTGGGGCCGCGGTGAGTGGGCCAAGACTCACCGCGACTCACCACCGGGAATCGAGGGTCTTCATGGTGGTTCGCCATAAAATGGCATGGCTGGTTGTGAAACCCCCACGGACAGCTACAGAAGTATATATAGGGAGTAGTAACCTCGAGAACGGTGCAAGCCCGTTGATGACCAAAAACTAGCGAGTAAGCGAGCGAGCCGGAAAGCGACCAAAGAGTGGGGAGTTGTTCCGGACTGCCAACTACCAAAGGGAATTCCCGTTGGTTCCAAATCGGTGGAGGGTTCTTTGGGAGAAGCGAAGGGGGGACCGTTATGTCCCGGTGAGCAGCCGAAGCTCCAAGTTGGCCCGGCGGCCAGGTTGGGAGTCAGGCGCGCGCATCAAAGCGAGTAACTATGACGTGAAGGGGAGCTTATCGAAGGGAGGTGCGTTCTATATGCCACTCACTATCAATGCAATCAGATTCATGCACCATGGCCACCACCTCCTCCAATGGGATTCCTGCTGCCGTGCTTGCATGATCTGCACCTGCTCCACTAGAGGAGGACCCACCTAGGAAGGGGCGGGCACACGACTTAGTCTGCACTAGAGACACCTTTGGTACAGAGAAATTGACCCTGTCCGGCCGATGGGAATCTCCATCCGACCCTGGAGGAGTGTTCAATTTCCTTTTGCATGATCCAAATCTTTCCTCGCCTTCCTTTTCCTTGGGGGAGTCTGGATTGCAAAGGGGAGCCTTCAATGCACCTGTTCAAAGCTCTGGCCATCTTCGATGGGTCTCCGGACCTACTCGCAGCCCTTAGCATCAACAAAGTTGTATCAGGGCCCTTGCCTCCAACCCGTCCTATAAGAAAATTGCGGTACCTGGTTTGTTGTGTAAGTGCCTGCACCATGTCATCAGCAGTGGCCACATACAAGTCACGTCCTGCTTTGGTAGACTGCTGCATCCAGGCGTTGTGAATAGTCTCCGCCAAATTACAGGATGGCATGTCGGCCAAGTCCTCCAATGACATGTCTTGCAGGAGGCATCGCATGGAAATGTGAGGAACGAAAGGAAATGGAAGAGGTTCTGTAAGTGACAATCCAACAACCCCAAATGAACAGGCACGATGCAAAGTGAAATTTCTATTTCTGGGATTGAAGAGGCTTACCGTCGTCATGAAAGCTCCCCACTGTCTGTACCTGAAGTGCCAGAAAACCAACCAGTCCTCCAACTCCTTCAGGTGGATACCAGTAGCAGCACTAGAGGAGAACCACCAAGCCCGGATTGCTTAGTAAGTGCTCTCAGCTTCTCCCATTGAGGTGGCATTTTTGTACTTGAGGCAGAGCCTTCTGTGCTCCAACTGAAGGTCAGGGCGAATGTAGCGCTTTGTATGACGTGCCAAAGATTGACTCCAATGGAAGAGGCATGTGCGCTCCCTATTTTCCATTGGGACCTTAGGATCCCCCGAACCAAACACGCGCCGCACTGCATTGAAATTTTCCTGTGCACTATCAGCCATGAAGCCCGCAAAATTTGTGTTTTGTATTCCATTGCGCTGCATGATGGCCAGGAGCGAATTCCACATGAGCATTTGGGATTCAGTGTCCTCCGACTTCATATCACAAATTGCTATGGAGAGCACACGCTGGTACGCTGGATCGTACACATGACACGCCATGGTTGTCCAACCCTTCACCCGTTTGCAGTGATCAAACATTAACCAACATTTTGCCAAATCTCCTCCAGGTTGCATTCTGCGGACAATGCTCACACCACTGCCTTCGCCCACTGTGGACATCTTGAACAAATACACCTTGGACGAGCCCTGGCCAGAGAACATACTGTTTTGAATGAATTCATAGCGACTCCTCCGTTTGAGGTCCATAATGTTGTCTATGAATCCAGCAGTACTTGTGCCCATTCTGAGTGCATTCACTTGGTTTCGAATATTGGGAGAGCTCAACACGGAGAAATGGTCCATCACTGCATCAAGCAAATCTACATCCAGCATTGGTTGTGTCGCATCCCCTTCACCCAGTATGTGTTTTTCCAGGAATGCCTTGCTAGCTGCAAGCGCTATAGCAGAAGGTGTTGCACAAGGGGCATTGTGGAACTCCCGCTTCAGCAGATTTCTAGTGATGTCCACGCTATCCCTGCAACTTCCTTTGGACACAAGATGCTCGTGTATACCCATATGAATGCAGGCACGAGTCATTGTCTTGCATCGGTGTGCCACCTGGTACATACGAGCGTGGCACACATAAACACAGGACGAGGAAAGTTTGCAGAACCTGCATACAAAAGTATTGGTCTTGGGAGGGGCAAGCCCTGGGGTGAAAGGATTCAGGGGCACACCTTCCCACTCACTTTCGTTTGGTTTAGCGTTGTTTCTCAGGCGAGGGCAAGAAATATTCACGCATTTGCAATGCCCAATGCAAACCGATCTTCGAAATTTCAATCCAATGTCGTTGTGGATGTTCGACGTTTTTGTCCTGCACCAAGGGTGTCCGTCATGTTTCTTGTCCATGCCCTGCAGAAGCCCAGCTAGTCCACTGGAAGATGTGGGAGGGTTGAGCTCAAACAAGATGTCCCCATCAAACTCTGCTGGCACGTATTGAGCCCGCTGCACACGAAGGGACTCCCAATCAACAAAACGCAGCTCGCTCTTGCACCCAGGCACCCATGCGAGGGCTTTCAATTTCGGAATGACACTCGTTATCTCCTGCAATTCGTCATCATCCAAGAATGGAGTCTGCACTGGCGGAGGAATCTCAGAAACATCCTCCGAGGACGAGTCTGAAAGAGTCATGAATGTAGTGGATGTATTCATCTCTTGTTTCACATGAACTGTGCCCTTCTGCTGCACGACCGATGCTGCAGTGCCAGGGGTAGCTACTGATCCTACTGATTGTCTTCTCTCTTTTCCAAGGACCCGGTATGTGCCTGGAAGGACTCTCCACTTCCTTCCACACTCGCCAACCAATGGTTTCTCCAAGTGCCCAGAATCTAAATTCCCATCCTCGTCATACACCTCTTTTTGAACAAGCAGAGAACCCAATTCCAGCGGGAACACTGTAACCAGCTCATCCTCATGAACAACTGCAAACCCATCGTCATCTGCTGTGGTAGTCAGTGGAAGACTACCTGCACTGGAATGAAATCGAGCGAGTCTATCTCGCTCCCTGGACATGTTTTCTTACACTGACCGAAAGTTGCGATTCACAACGGAATCCCTGAATTGATAGCCCGTAATTCTCGAAAGGGGATCCACCCCAAACAAACTGAGGTCAATAAGGGTAGCACTGACCCAAAGACTGCGGGCGATGCATGCAAAGGATGTAGGAATGACATGCACCGAACTTCGCAGACAACCACGCTGAGAGACACCAACCAGAAAAACTGTTTTCTAAGACAAGAAGCCACAAGAAGCCGTGCTGTATGTGGATGAAAAACAAACCCTGAACATGACATAAAACCATCCATTATGGAAAGACGGCAACAACCCTGGAGAGCAGTAAAGAGGAAGACCCCGAATCTAATGAGGTTGTGTTGTGCCAGAAGAGCACAGCACAAATAGTGACACTCCGGGAGACACCTCGCATGAATGTGTGCAACACATGACCATTGCCGACACAACCCTTTACACCGAATGACCCCATTGCGATGGTGACAGCGAAATACAAACCACAGGGTAGGCAGTACAACACACGTGGATGCAAATGTGAAGCATAACAATTATTGCGAATCTGCAAGTACTGCTCGAAATTGAACTAGCATTAGATTTCTACGGCACTTCCGAATTTGAAAGAATGCAAGAAGGCTGCCATGTATTAGCAGGCGGCGAAGTACATCTGACATATATCACAAGTACATGCAATGGATCTACTTTTTTTCTACCACTTTATTTCTTGGATAATACAAAGACGCCGAAAATGGATGAATTCCGTTCGCACACAATGATGACACCCGCATCCAAATACGGTTAACAATGTCCAATTTTTATTTTGGTTACATGCCATAGCAACCCTTGTTGCAAACGTCAAACTGGAGAGCTCTAGAGGCAGCGTGGGGAGCCCTTGTTTGGGGGCTGCTATTTCATGAGCCATGAGCCATGAGCGGCATGAGCCATGAGCAGAGTCGTAAGTGTGGAAAAAAACATGAGCAGCACTATTTTCCGGAAATGAGTGTCCGCGGGAATAGGGTTTAGGGTGCCACAGTCATAGGGGGAGAAGGACCTCCCGATGAAGGAGGTTCGGCAATGTTATTTAGAATTATATATTGAAAGGCAATGTTTCGCGAATGGAAGGGTGGTACTGCTCTGTACAATGGGGGCCCATTTCAGCCTACCAGCCACTTGCAAAATCCACCCACACTCCCAATCCCAAACGAAATGAGCAATGACGCATTCTCGGAACGATGGACACAGAATAGAATAAAAAGAGGGCACAATGAGGTTTTTATTGATCCACATGAATTGCATTTGAAGCACGTCTACTGTGCTGATTGTGCAATCAAATCTTTAGCCCTGTGCCTACTGAATACAAGTCACGTTGTCAATGGGACTCCGACTGCTCTCAGAACTAGCTCATGAGTCATGGGCTTCTCCAGGTAAAGTCGATTGCAGCCGTTGTACCGCCCCTAGTGATGTTCACCACAATGTCCTGCCCTTCAATCATACCACCATCGAATATGGAAATCTTCACGTTTTCGTCATCCACACCAATGCGAATGTCCCCATACAATGGAGAAGAGGAGCGCACTCCTTCAGGAGAATAGGTCTCTCCGATGGAGTCCACCCACGTCCAGTGGCAGCAGTTCCACCGCAACAGCATAGCAGTGCGCCTTCTTCTGCATGGGTGACCGTCGTAGCTGGGAAAATCGGAATCGAGGATGCACAGGAGCCACGGACTCCTCAGACCAAGATCGTCACCCCGCTCAAAGGCGTAGTGGCCTAGGATATACTCAAAAGCCACCAATGTTCCCACAATCGAACCAGTATCTTCTCTGTAATCTGTGTACCAGATAACAATGTCTCCCGATGTGGCCGAATACATTGCATAATCGATGCCTCCAAATGGGCAGTCGTCCCGGTTCCGGAAGCACGGCATCCTTGCAAAGGAGGACCTGAGGACGACTTGGATGCCGATGACAATGACCTTGCGGACAGCTACGAAGCCCTTAGATTTTGGAAATGATGCGAAGCGGAAGAGCAGTCCGGCCTCCAATAATGGAGCATCTGGGTCCCACGTACCCACCGACGAAGGTGGATGAACCCATACATCTTTCTCATCAACAAGTTATAGTTTGAGATCTGCCACCGAAGTCCATCCCCCCGGATGGAAATTCGGCGCCGCATTTACATCGAAGAGGGGATGGACTTCGTCGTGTCCAGTGGCTATCGGCCCACCTGGCAGTGACTGCCCATAGTTTGCATGGCAGGGTAGGAAACTGAAACGACTACATTCATGCAGCAGCCAATCTTCATCGGTCCAGGATCCTGTAGGGGGGAAATTTAAATGTGCCCTGGAGTGTTTGTGAGGAATTGCAGCGTTAGCTTGAACTTTTCCAGCCACCGCGGTGCTCCTCCTCCATCCGGGAGCTGCTGTCATTGAGCGTACTCCGCTACTCTTTTTCCAGCATACTCCAGCCGACTGCCCTTATCATGGCCACGATTATGCTATGTTCAAACCAGAATCAGGAGACATCATTGTCTGGCTCTCTGTTTTCACAGACGCTGCTGGAATCAAGCAAGAGTCTTTGCGCGCAATGGAGTATCTGGAGGGCTATTACCGCTTTGAGCGAGGTGAGGGCGAGGGTCAATGCGGTCCGTGGGTCCTGAAAATTGTTGACCTCGATATACCAAGCTGGAATAGGATGCCGGACAGATCACGCACGGCCTCGCTTTGGCGCTCTGCCAGTGGACCAGGGAGGACAGCACCGGGGAAAACTATACACGTGCAGATCACTCCGCTCTTCCAGTGTATGGAGACATTTGGCTGAGTTGCGAAGATGAATCGCACGGGCACATGAGGCCCACAGTGACCTTGTCAATGTATGATGGTGGTATCATTGATGGACATGACATTGTCGTCGGCTCCAGCAAGGGCAGCAGAATGACCAAATTGCAGTTTACCTCGAGGTGCCGCAGCAGTAATGAGCTTGTTTTGAGGGTATCGAAGTTCCGTCGACTTGGTGAAGCCCATGTAGAAGGAGGAAGGGCTTAGTTTTGTCTGCAGTTGGTAAATGTGAGACATCGTGTCCGATCAATAAACCCATCGTACCTCACTTCTGTGTGATTGTGTTTCATTCTGTTGAATAACTGTCGGAATTGGCCCACTGTTTACAATTTGACGTCTCATTTCTACAATTTGTGTGTCCGGATGAATATACCAGAGTAACCGGTATGAGAGTCATGTGTCAAGAATATACCAGAGTAACGCCATGTCGGACAAGGAAATGCGGTGCCGCATTCCAATGCCGACATGGAAATGTATGAACCGCATTTCAGTGTCGGACAATGGAATGCGGTGCATCATTTCCGTCCAGGTACACGAAATACCAACACGGGTCTATAAATTGGACAGACAACGAGGTTGGCATTGCAAATGCGGCGACGCATTTCCAGCTTGGCAATGGAAACTTCTTTTTGACAAGGGAATGTGGTGCCGCATTTCCGTCCAAACACTTCGGAAAGTGTGACTTTCCGACCAGCGCGATGGAATGCGTTGCCGCATTTCCGTAGAGGGTCTGCAAATGGACAAATTGCGATGTCCGTTCTGGAAATGCGGCGCCGCATTTCCATGTCCGTCATCGACTTTTTTTTGACAATGGAATGCGGTGCCAATTTTTGCTGATGGGCCTGCAGTTCGAACAACGACCATCCCCAATATGGAAATGCGGCACCGCATTTCCAATTCCGCCATCTCGACCTCCTTGTTCGACCTCTGTAAGCGTGGTGGCATCCATGAAATGAGCGGGAGAGGCCTAAACTGGCGTGTGGACAAAGGAAATTTTGGAAATGCGGCACCGAATTTCCAATCGGCCGATTACTTTTTACTATGCCAACATTGAAATGGAAAATTTAGTCCCTCCCCTGTTTTGGAAATGCGGTGCCGCATTTCCAAAAGAGGTTTTTAGAGTTGCCAAAATTTTGGAAATGCGGTGCCCCATTTCTGATTTTGGGAGCGTCGTGGTTTGGGCGATTGTGTGGCTGGAATGCACACTGGAGAGGGGTCACGAATGTCGGGGAGAATTTCCTTTATATACTCTGGAAGAGAATTTACATTTACAGAGACTTCATTAAAATTCTATTAATCTTGAAAATCATCCGAATCCTCATCCTGTTCTAGACTATCCTGCTCCGCCTCCACCCCCTCATTGCCTTTCTCATCTCCAGCGGACTGCTCGTTGGCTTGGCTTTCAAAAATCCCATCTTCCCCTTGCGGAACTGTCCATCTCACCTCCGTTTGGGTCGTCTTCCGCCCTGTCTGCGTCGCTCTCATCCGCTGAATCACATATGTACTTTCGTACCCGTCTACCTGTCTGAGCTGCTGCCAACTCTTTCCTTATCCTTCTGTCCTCCTAGCCCCCCTCCAAAATCTGCTCTACTTTACTGGATTCTCACTTCTTCTAATCGCTGTATTTGCGAGTTTAGCTGCATAACTAGGAAGGGAGTAGTCCCTCACCGGGCTCGTCATGAAAGTCGGCCTTCGCAAAGAACGGGACATTCTTCCTACAGGAAGTGTAGGCCCTACATATTTCGACCCGGACCCTGTAATCCTGCACATGACAATCATCACAACGAGACTAATGAGAACCACAGTCCGGAAATTCGTTTGATAAAAATGACCCAGAAGCTTTTGCAAACTTACAATGTTTGCACTCACTCTCGTATTCCGGGTTCTCCTCCGCATCATGTTCACTGTGTCTTCCTCGGACTCCGACGAATCCGAGGAGACTTCCGCTCTGTTGGGAGCCTTAACATTCCGTTGCAGCCTTCCCGATGGGATCCCCACACGGATGAATCCTCCCGTAGGCAAGAGGTGCCGGTCGGAAACCGCCCAGCCCACATTTGAGGCACCTGTTACAATGCCATCCACACATTACAAATGGCGCTTCAGATGTGCGAACTACATCATAACGAGAAATTTCAGAACAGCATAGATCAAGATTCTTCATACCCGTCCCACAGATGAGGTCCAGCACTGGCCCTCCACGTCTGTTGCATGTCCCCATAATTGTCTGAATGAAGGCAGGGCTCCGAGTCCGTGAGTACCGCAGGGGTTCCGTTGAGTGAGGCTATGAGGGGAAGTTCCTTGGGAACGTTGTTGACAGAACGTCGTAATCGGGGGTGCATTCGGGTCACCTTTCCTCCCTCCTTCCGGAAGCAAAGGTGGAGTTCTCCTTCACAAAGCAGTATGCATCGAACTGCTTCGTCTGCATACACAGGGGGGAACGATTAGAACCGAATGCGGCCCGCATTTGAAAACCCCCAAGCAAACAATGGACGAGTGCCATTGTCGTAATCACCTTCTTCCTTCCGACCGAAGCCCGTGTGTTGATGCATCGGACGGCGCTCTTGCGGGTCCACTTCGCAATTCCTGTCTGAGTGTTTTTTCCTCTGCTCGCCAAGACAACCACACAGCCTTCTGTCGTCCAACACCATGCGGGCAAGCCCGAATCCTTTCTTCCAAAAGTCCTCCGAGTACCTTCCTGTTCCAAGATGGGCAAAGCTTGCAGTCCTTCCACAGGCTCTCCGTCCGGAATATCCAAGATGATCATATCGCAAGACCACCTCGGGTGGCATTCCGCCCCTCCTACAATCCTTGTCTGCACACACCCTCACAAAGAACGAGACCATATTCCTGAAATCCTGGGGTGTCGGAAGGCTCTTCGGCAGTCGCCTTCTTCAGTGCTCTGCCCTTCAGACCCTCCATGGTCTTCATGTATGCCAACTTGGCTGCCCGTCCATCACAAAGCGCCAAGAAACTCTCATTTACACACTGGACTACTGTTTCGGGAGCCACTTCGCCTCCTCATTTCCACCGGCTCAAAGGGTGCGCCCCTGGGGGTTGAAGATGCTTTCTTTGCCGAGCCAGTTCTCGTGCCTCTCGTGACAACTGTAGGACAGGGAGGCAGCCTGCGTTTGGGGTGGCTGGTTGCAAATCTCCATCGGAGTCCTCTTCGTCACCCTCTTCCTGAACAGCTGTTTTTCTGCTTCTTCGTTTTGGCGGGGTCACAACAGCTGCTCCTTGCTGGCGAGTCCTCTTCTTCGACCCCTTCTGTTGGGCCTGCACAGCTGCATCCACCTCTTTTGTGCCATCTCAGCTGCCTTTCTGATTCTTCCAGAGCAGCAGATCCTTTGCCGACTTTGGCCAGCAGGGACACGTCTTTCCTTTCTCTTCTCTTCTGCCAAGGCGTGCAGATCTTTTCTCAGACTCGTCAACAACCGCCAGACATCCAGGTACCACGGGCATCCAACGAGATGCGCGGGATGCCATTGTTTCTGCATCTCGGGTGTGTAGACACAGCTTGGGCCCGCCACGGTCCAAGCCATGAAGAACGGGGGCTCTTGAGCCAGGGCCCCTGTCTGAAGGAGCACGTATTTCATATACCTGCAAGGCAGTCAGCATGCGTGAGCAAAATTGAGACCAACCTACTGGCAGAGTGCCACCGAAAACATAAAATGCGAATGCGGTGCCGCATTTCCGAGACAAACCTCGTAACCAGGCTTCGCATACAAGGGCAGCTGTGCTTCACCTGTAAACAATTCGCATTGCAGCTTTCCCCGCTCCCTCCTGATGTGTAAACTCCACGCTCCTTCTTGCTGTCTGTAGCTCTGGCGAAAAGGTTGTCCTTGTACGCACATCTGAAACGTGTCACGTAGTCTTCCAATGTCTGTGTTCCATCCCATTTGACGTACAAGCCGAACGAATTTGTGTGCATTACGACTTGCTCCTTCGCATTCGACATTACCTGCGATTCCCAAATGCATTGTCACGTAGCAGTTCAGGGAATTCATGTCAGAAAAGCAAATCTGGGGAAGTACCTTGAATTACCTGGAACCACCAAGTCATGCGGTTGAGCCACACATCCACTGCAGGGTCGGAAACTTCCAGTGGAAAAGACCACATTGTCCTTATGCTCTCGGATGCATTCCAGATCGACAGCCACCGTGTCTGCCATTTCCGATCCAATGTCAGTGGAAGAGAGTGGCTATTGCTAGGAAGGAACTTCAGTGCATTGAAACCTCACCTTCTCTTTCGCCTCCACACATGCCGTTGAGAGGTGATGCAGTTTCTCCAATTGCATGGTCGGCTGCATGGCCCGAGAATAGTGTTTTGCAATCTCGGGGATGAAGTCCTTTCCAAGTGCCGATCTGCAATTGCCACCAGCTTCACAAGCTTTGACTTGTATTTGGTTCTGGACTTGACACCGGCTTCCTTCAAGTGCTCAGTCAATGACTGCAACGTTTTGACCTGCCCCTCACTTTCCATGAAGAAGCGTTTGGCATGGGCCAAATCCAGCTTGATGTTTGACTGCCAACAAAAACATGCAGAAGCGTTACATTCGATTCATGTGGAAAGATTACTGGAAATTGGGGAAGGATGAGCAGAGGGAAATTGGAGGACGACTTACTTCGTATATCACCTCCACCATTCCATCCATAGTGAGACGATACCATGTCCGGTCTGTTTTTGCAACGGCTTTCTGAATGAGCTCGGGCTCCAGCATTTCCGCAAACATCTGCGGATCAGTGAGACCAGTTTTCCTCACCCTGTACAGCATATGTGCCATGTGGGTATGCACGTACGCATTCTCAGTGACCCTGCAAGGCACACTCTCCAGTTCAGTACACGGAAGCACGGAAACAAACCAGAATGGAAACCGAAATGCGGCACCGCATTTCGAACGTGCTAGGGAGGGTATGAGTATCTTACGAGTTGAGGTCCGCCATGGCATTCTTGAGGGAGGAGTCTGCCGCCTTCACCTTGAGGATGACACACTCCACCATGTAATGCCAGCCAATGTGCTTGGCATGGTTCTGCTTGATGTACTCCCACCAGGCGAGAAGTCGGTGATTCCCGTCCCACACAAAGAACATTTTACCCGACATATGGCCGAAGTCGGATTGCGTCGCCTCGAATTCGTGGTTGCGAGTGTGCCAGTGGGTATCCCACGTTGACAATTCATCGGCAGTGGGTCCACGAGTTTCGCCGTCCTCATTCTCAATGGAAACGTAAAACGCTGCCGATCCCAGACGGTACCCTTCTCGAAATGCGAACTTGAGCTTATCCACATCTCCGGGAAGGGCCTGCCTGACGATGGGAAGGGAGACCATGCGACAGAGTGGGATTCGAAGAGTCCGCTGGAATACCCTGCTGCCCAGAACTCTGCCAATGCTACTGTGTGTCTCCTCCAACATTTTATCCGCTGCACTTTTGAAATCCTCCGGAGACATGTCTGTAGGTGCCGGTAGTGGCTGAGCAGCTGGAGCATCCTCAACTGGAGCTGCACTCTGGGGCCTGTGTGCGGGCAATTCTGCCATTGCAGAGGCCTCCTCCGGGCCTGCTTGCTCATCGGTGGTGAGGTCTGCCGAACGTTCAGCGGCAGCACCCTCCTCCGGTACCAAATCGAGATCAACGGTCGATCCCATTGCCTTTCGCTGCAGCAGAGTCGGCCCCAACATCTGCAGGCGGGAAATCCTCCAGGAACTGAGCTTCAGCTCGTGGAAGCGGTTTTGCGGGAGATTGTTCGGCCGTCGCCCTGATTGCCTTCTGCTTCCTCATCCTTGCAGGTGAAGGTGTCTGCTGCAATTGAATCTGTCTTCCTGCTTCATTCGCGTTGGGGGGTGAATCGGCCTGAGCCGGTTCAGAAGCCAGTAGAGGGACGGGCTGCTTCTTCTTCGACTTTGCTGGAGAAGGGCCCGACCCCTGCTGGCGATTCTCCATGACCGAAACGCGAGTCGATCTCTGGGCTTTGAACTTGCCCTTCGAAGACGCGTCTTTGAATCGCACAGGGCTAGGCCCGGCAGGAATACCCGCGCTCGGGGATCGGGTGGGTGTACGTGCTGCAGCTAGCTCCTCGGACTCTTCCTGCGGCTCTTCGGATTCCTGCGATCCCTCCAGCACGTCCACCTTTCCTGTTAGGCATGCAAACATGTTCTGCATTCAAGTCTCCTAGCATTCAGTAAGAATTACAGAAGCAAAATGGGGGGTTCGGTGCTCGATCAGCTGCGCGCAGCCCCGATCGCATGGAGCTCTCACTGGTGGCTGGGTTGCCTGAGTGGCCTGCTGCTCGGAGATGGCAATCTCCTCCTGTAGACGCATCTGCTTCCTCCCCTTCGGCATTGGCCTACGTCCGAAGTATAATTTTCGGAGCTTGCGACGAGGTCTCCTGTCTGGTGCACGAACTCCCCCCCTCTCAGGTTCGAGCATAAGAACAGAGAGAGGGAAAAGGGGCAAAGAGTGCAGATGGAAAGGGCGCGAGAGGGGTGACTGAGGAGACACGACAAAAGTAGATGAAACGGCGGTGATGCACCACTTGGGTTCGAAAGGGTTGGACGAAAAGTGTCTCCTCGTGGAGTTTGCGTCATTACGAAATTCGAATCGTTCAGGTACGCCTGCCGTCCGAAAAACAAACATCATTATCCAACGGTCAGGCCGCGCCGCCTCATGCCCTTCAGTCAGATAGAGTGCCGACATGTGCCAATTCCGTTGCTCCACGTGTTCACATTTCAAGGCATTTCCGTCCCAGCGTCTGATGAGTTGGAGTGAAAATGCGAATGCGGCGCCGCATTTCCGTTAAGTACCATCACGAAGCTACACATCCGTACTTGTTGGAAGAAAATGCGGCACCGCATTTCCGTTCCACCTTCACATACCTTAGTTGTTGAACGGAAATACGGTGCCGCATTTCCGTCCCACAGCTCCATGTATGAGATACAAAGGGAAATGCGGCGCCGCATTTCCGTTCTGGAATGTCGAAAGGTGCGATTCGGACGGAAGGCACAAATTTCAGTTCCCGTGGTTCATGATTTTCAATGTGAACGGAAATGCGGTTTTCCGTTCCCTGTTGATGAAAAAATGCCGTGCCACATTTCCGTTCGGAAAGTATAGAGGTCTCACCTGGACAGAAATGCGGTGCCGCATTTCCGTCTGGAAAGTTTGAAGGTCTCACATGGATGGAAATGCGGCATTTCCGTTCCAGGCATACAAAACGGAAATGCGGCGCCGCATTTCCGTTCGAGAATGTCGGAAGGTGCGACTCGGACGGAAATGCGGTGCCGCATTTCTGTTCCCGTTGCGCACGATTTTCAGTCAGAACGGAAATGCGGTACCGCATTTCCGTTCTGTAGAGTATTAAGGTCTGACGCTGGCGGAAATGCGGTGCCGCATTTTCGTTCCACAGCTCCATGCCTCACATACAAAACGGAAATGCGGCGCCGCATTTCCGTTTTGGAATGTCGGAAGGTGCGACTCCGACGGAAATGCGGTACCGCATTTCAGTTCCGATGTTTCATTTTTCATCAGAACGGAAATGCGGTGCCGCATTTCGTTCTGGAATGTTGGGAGGTGCGACTCGGATGGAAATGCGCTGCCGCATTTCAGTTCCGATGGTTCACGATTTTCAGTCAGAACGGAAATGCGGTACCGCATTTCCGTTCTGGATGAATGTCTGGTCGGAATTGCGCAAGCGGTCGGAACCGGCTCCAATCAGATACAAAATGGAAATGCGGCGCCGCATTTCCGTTCTGGAATGTCGAAAAGTGCGACTCGGACGGAAATGCGGTGCCGCATTTCTGTTCCCGTTGTTCATAATTCTCAATCAGAACGGAAATGCGGTACCGCATTTCCGTTCCACCTTCACATACCGTGCTTGTTGGAAAATGCGTGCATTTCCGTTCTGGAGACTCAAAAGGAATGTCGGAAAGTGCGACTCGGACGGAAATGCGGTGCCGCATTTCTGTTCCCGTTGTTCATAATTCTCAATCAGAACGGAAATGCGGTACTTTCCGTTCCACGTTCCATGGTGCTTGCTGGATGGAAATGCGTTACCGCATTTCCGTTCTGGAGAGTATAAAGGTTCCCCGGACGGAAACTCGGTGCCGCATTTCCGTCGCTCTGGTGCATGACCAAGATGCAATACGGAAATGCGGCGCCGTATTTCCGTCCACCAGCAATCGAAAGAATCACTCGGGACGGGAAATCTGGAACCTCAATGGGTTGCATTGTTCCGAAACAACACAATTGCGGCCAGTCTTGATGAGCACAACTTGGTCTGACCGTTTTAACTAAGTCCTGGCACTTGTCAGTGCGAACGTTCCTGTCTGCACCGAGAATACTGCTGGATCCACCCTCAGGAGAAACTGTCAGAGATGTTATTTCGTCGCCGAATCGGCCATCATTGTCATACTTACTGGCTATGGAATCAAACCTCCACCTTCATGCATGTAGCTTGAAACAATACTTTCCACTTCAATGTGCGACTTCCAATCGTCGATGGACTCCGCATGGTGCCTGTGAGCCTTGGTCTGTCGCTATACTGAACCTCGCACTTGCCAACTCGTGCGGTGTTCGATGGCTCCGAATTCCTACGCTATAGTTTGCTGTCCTCCGCAACTTGGGAGAGCCTGGATCCCAAACGAGGGAGGACTTTGCAGAGTGACTGAAACTTACCTTTGTTCCAAATTCAAGCTCAAACCGGGCACAGTTTATTTGGAAGAAGAAAGGAAGGATGTTCCTGGACAGGTTGACGAGACCATTGTCGTGCTAGGTAACGACGGAGGTTGCGGAATCGAATGGCACGTTCCCCCGTCAGACACCATCCTGTACCGAGCTGTGGGAATGCCCATTCCCTTTCCGAATCAGTCGCTGCCCACACCATCCACAAAGGAGTCCGGAAACCGACAGGCGGCCACTGCCAACAGAGAGGTATGCAACGATAATCATTCCCGACCTGGACCGTCAAGACCCTCCATAGCTTCTCGTGTGGACGTATTCGACATTTCCGACGAGGAAGATGATTGCATTGAGGTACCCATGTCCTCCACACGGTCGTTCAAATCCGGCATGGACGTCTCTGTAGGTGCTACGCATGTGCCCTCGAGCATAACTCCAACCCGGTCCATTGTGCAGCTCCTACGACAACATCACCTCGATGGTTCTCGCTCCGAGCTGGCTGCTCTCGACTATGCCAAATTCCCAGTCAGAAAGGTAACGTTTCTGCCTCCCGAAGTCGATGGCAATGTCATCTTCGAGTTTCCACCTGTTTCTTCGTCAAACAAAGCCTCCGGATGTTAACAGACATGGATCGAAAGCATGACGGACACCCTGGTGTGTGACGAAGACCAGTAGCACGAAAATTGCTGATGGTGTTCGTGTACGATATGTCCTCTGTGCGGGGAAGCTGAGGTGCCTCAATCCCCTGCTTCCACTTTCTCTCCAAAGGAGGGCGGAGAAACGAGACGGATTGGACTGGCACAACGCATCATCCATTCATTGTCTCCAGCCAAGCTCCTGCGGGTTCTTTCAAGTGTGCACATTGCAAAGAACCACCGACGTGCATGTCCATGTGCAGAGCCAAGCAATATTACGTAATCCATTTGCTCCCGGACTTGACTAGAGCTTGCATACACGTTGGGGTCCACTGCCACCCCTTGGCGAGAGGCAACATGCGTGAGGCTGTGCAGGAAGCACACGACATCATAAAAGAGGAGGTGAAATTGAGCCCCGGAGCCAGACCAAAGCAGATTCAGCTGAAGGCAGCCCACAAGATTGCTCTTGGCAAAATCATGTCTGAAGATGGTTCCGACCGAGAGCCCTTGACGAAGACGAGATGCGTGACCTCTTGGAGTCCGTCTCGCACGTTTGTAGTCCGAATGTGCGGAATCACATCGTATCTTGCAAGCAGGAGTTCGGCAGGGGGTCGGACATGTACTCAATCCTGGAGGTGAAACGAATGACTGGATATGACTACATCCAAGGTAGCAGGTTTTTCCAGGGCAAGGCAGCGAATCCGATCGTTGTTACATTTTCAAAATGTCGACGTGTGGGCCTGGGAGTGGAGTCGACTTGGTCACTCGCATGACAACTGGAAACTTGTCGAATGCTTGGGTGATGTTTGATCACATCAAGCGAATTACAAACCATCAGTGGGTGACTATGGGTGCGCATGTTTATGACTATCACTCCAAGAGGCTCATGACGATTGCAATCTGCGAGATGAAAGGGGAGGACACACAGTCCGAGATGCATCTGTGGGAGGGCATAAACGAGCAGATGGCAAGGGCGGGATTGCCAGAGCCCAATTTCAGGGGATTCATGGCAGACAACGCTCAGGCCAACTGGGCAGCGGTGCGGCGTGTGTACGGTGAGGACCCCAATGTTCCAATGGAGGGAAAGAGAGATCCTGTGGATTCCATTGGATGCAGAGTCTATCCCACTACACTACCAAATTTGTTGCTAGCTCATTCCAGGCTGAACACCGTGTCCTTTGTACGGCGTGGAAGGATGCACCCACATTTGATGACGCGGAGGTTAAGTTTGCTATCATCGAGGCTTGGTGGAACACGTCAGGTGCAGTGGAGACAACCAATCTGGGAGCATTGCACAGCTGGTTGGGGTGGTGGCATTTTCGGTATCGACAGTTCGGACAGTACATGCGGGAGGTAGGCTGCTGTCATTTTTCGTTCATTTGTCTTTCTGTTACGGACATTTCGATTGGTCCCTCACCATTGTTTGTGTCCTTCTAGGAGCGGTGCTTGGATTCCGACACGGACATGCCGAACACGAATATGGCAGAATCGGTCCACTCCTCCTGGCGAGCGTCTTCTGCCGCACATCTGGTGGACGTAGTGACGGCCACAACGGAGGACATCGACAGAGCAATCATGCAGCAAGCCACGTACTACAAGTTCCTGAGCGGCAAACAATGGGGCTTTGGGCCGGACAGGGAGGAATTGTTGGTACGAACAGCTTCGAGGTCCAAGAATCCAGTGAAATGGGCGACAGCATTGCGAGAGAAGATCAAAGGGACGCCTCTGCACCGCAGAGGTGAACACCTAGAGGGGACGTCCGGACTCGCCCTGTCAGGCGGAGGATTGAAGAGGAACCCGGGTGCGAAGAGGATTCCTGGAGATCCGACAGGAACATTCGGACAGCACCTCGAGGTCCCGTCATGTTGCCGCACAATGTGTCTTCCAGCAGTGGAAGCCCAAGAAATTCCAGATCGCCGTCGCCTTCAACCGGGGATTTCGTGCAAAATTCCCACCGCTCCCTTGCCCCAGATTCCGCCCGCTGTTATGCAGTATGGCCAAGCCATTGTGGACGACTGTGTCTGCATCACAGTGGAGAATTGCTCGCACAAAGCCGTCGTTTCGAGGAAGGTGTTCCGCAATTCGTGTGGATACACGGCAACGTTGTTTAGAGATGATAAGGAGGAATCCAGATGGGGCTGTCCCTGCTCCTACTTTTACAGGAAGATTTGTCCATGCAAAGTTTGCGGAGGCGACAACCACCCAGTTCTGGTTCTGCAGGCACGACATTATGACTTGCGTGTATGGAAAGCCCAGTACGGCATACAAACAATGCCAGAGGCTCCCCCGGTGTGGCCGGTGGAACCAGGCTGCGATCTGAGTCAGGTTGAGGCCGACGCCCTTACCGCCGCAGGATTTCGGATGGTGCAGCGCGCACTGACGTCCCCAGACAACCATTTCCGCTTCCACAGCCTCCACCACCGACCCCTGTGAGAGCAAGAACAATGGGACACGACAGCTCTAAGCATCCTACACACCGTTGGGGGAAACCGAAGAGGCGGCGACCTCCCTCAAAAGTGAACGAGACAAGGATGGGAATGCACTTCGGATGAACTGTACAATCCAGAGCTCGACAGAAGTGCCCCACCAGGATTCGGGCGTGTGTATCAGATGGCCACGGCAGGCTCAGCTGTTCGCAATGAGGTGTACACCATCACCATTTCAGAATTACCCACCTGCAATTGCACCGACTTCCAGATCATGGCGAACAAGGGGGCATCATACTGCCCTTGCAAGCATTTGTACTACGTGTACCTAAAGAGACTCCGTTGTAATTCCACAACTCATCACTTCATACATGCACCAGGGTTGAGCCCCCCAGGAGGTTCACACTCTTCTGAATATGGATCCAGGGGACCAGTGAGCTTGGCTTGCGGTCCCATACAATGGTACGCCCATCCTTTTCGGATAGTAGAACTGTACTGCTGCCAGTACCTCAGACTCTGGCCACAGAAAGGTCCGACATATGTCTTGCCTACCAGTAACCTGTTTTGCTCGAACTAAGATATACTATATCGTTCACTTGTTTCCACGTGCATGTATTTTTGTATGTTGGAGGGTTCATGTTTTTCTGCTTTCCGAAAACTTGCTTTCCTCATTCGACCTCCGACAAGGAAATGCGGCGCCGCATTTCCAAGTATCGTCGTAGGTACTGGTAGAGGCGGCCTTCGCCAACACCAAACCGCTCCGAAATTTCGCACGTGCGAACCCTAATGCGGCACCTTATTTCCCAGTTCAGTTGCAAACCTTTCCCGCCGAATACCCGAAGAAGACAGAATTGTTGAAAGTACTGCAGACTGTATTGGTGCAGACTCCATTGGTTCAATCGCGGCAAAAGGGTCAGCTTCATTCCAATGTTAAGGCATGTAAAACCGCGGAATACTCTATACAGGCCAGTATGCGACGTCCTTTTGCAGTGGTATACTGGATTTCCCGTTGCACGGTCACTTATTTCCATGAGCGGATCTAAAAAACCATGAGCGGACTTGTTACTGACGACATATCTTCGCCGCATTACATGATCTGGAACGTCCAAAAACGGCAAGGTCAAATAAAAAACTATTATTTTAATACTTGTTTAATCTGCCGCATTTCCAAATTTGGAGGAGTCCGCTCATGAAATCCGCGTATCTTAGACTTCGGCTCACCGCTCATGCGGCTCATGCGGCTCATGGCTCATGGCTCATGGTTTCTGCTCATGAAATAGTAAACCTCCCTTGTTTCCACCGGAGGAGGAAGAGAAGGAAGTCGTTATACTTCACGAGCACTAGGGACAGGAATAGAGCCAGAGATAGAATGAGATGGAAAGAGTAGAGTAGAAGGAAGAAGAGGGCAAAGAGGAAAGTCTGGCGATGGAAGAGCAGGATTCTGGAGAAGAACAGCAGCCCGCCATACTTCCAAGAACAGGTGAGGAGGAGACTACATCCGAGGGAGAGACGGACGCCGAAGATGATGTTGATGCTGGACTCACGAAGAACCAGATAGTGGAAAAGGGGATGGGGGAGATGCTCCACAACATGCTCGGCGTACAGAGCAGTCCAAAGCGCAAAGGGTATCTGGCGATTGGGGAGTCTTCTGGAGCAGCAAAAAAAAAAGGTAAAATGTTTGAGACCCACCTTTGTGCTTCATTGGTGATGTGAACCCCAGTTGTGCTTGTATTTTGATATGAAAATAGCCTACACACGGCATCTCTGGCAGGTTGAATCCACCCCGAATTGGAAGCTCAAACAGTGTGCGGCAACGCACATTGTTTGAGCCCCCCATTTTGCTTGTTTTTTGATGTGCCAACGGCCACATAGGGCCACTATGGCAGGTTCAATCCACCCCGAATTGGAAGCTCAAACAGTGTGGATCAACGCACACTATTTGAGCCCCCCTTATGCCTTGTTTTTTGGTGTCGAAATGGTGCACACATGGGCCTCTCTGTCCGGTTCAATCCACCCCTATTTCGAAGCTCCAACAGTGTGCGCCAACGCACATTGTTCGAGCCCCCATTCTCATTGTTTTTTTCACAATAAAATCGTCCAGACAGGGTATCTCTATGAGGTTCAATCAATAATTTCCTGGCAGCTCCAGCAGTGTGCGTCAACGCACACTGTTTGAGCCCACCTTGTCGTTGTTTTTTTCATTTGAAAATCGGCCACATAGGGCATCTCTTTGAGGTTCAATGCACACTTACCTGGCAGCTCAAACAGTGTGCGTCAACGCACACTGTTTGAGCCCACCTTGTCATTGTTTTTTTCATGTGAAAATCGGCCACATAGGGCATGTCTTTGAGGTTCAATGCACACTTACCTAGCAGCTCAAACAGTATGCGTCAACGCACACTGTTTGAGCCCACCTTGTCATTGTTTTTTTCAAGTGAAAATCGGCCACATAGGGCATCTCTTTCAGCTTCAATGCACACTTACCTGGCAGCTCAAACAGTATGCGTCAACGCACACTGTTTGAGCCCACCTTGTCATTGTTTTTTCATGTGAAAATCGGCCACATAGGGCATGTCTTTGAGGTTCAATGCACACTTACCTGGCAGCTCAAATAGTGTGCGTCAACGCACAATGTTTGAGCCCCCACTGTTTGAGCCCCCTGATTTGCTTGTTTTTGGACATGAATATTGTGCACCTAGGGCCAATCTGGCAGGTTGAATCCACGCCGAAATGGAAGCTCAAACAGTGTGCGCCAACGCACACTGTTTGAGCCCCCTTCACTGCCTTTTCTTTTATTTCAAAATCGGCCACTCATGGCCACTGTGCCTTGTTAAAATCACACCTTATTGCAAGCTCAAATAGTGTGCGGCAACGCACACTGTTTGATCCCCCTTATCTGCTTGTTTTTTGGTGTGAAAATCGGGCACCTAGGGCCACTCTGGTAGGTTGAATCCAACCCTTATTGGAAGCTCAGATAGTGTGCGGCAACGCACACTGTTTTGAGCCCCCTCTATGCTTGTTTTTCTATGTGAAATTGGGCCAAACAGGGCTAGTATGCATGCTCAAAACTCACACAGTTGGAAGCACGAAGAGTGTGCGGCAACGCACACTGTTTTTGCCCCCTTTTTCGCCCCCTCTCTGCTTGTTTTTTTTTGTGGAAATGTGCCACATAGGGCCAAATATCATGTTCAAAACACCACTATTTGGAAGCTGAAACATTGTGCGGCAACGCACAGTGTTTTCGGCCCCCACAATGCTTGTTTTCTGATGAGAAATTGGGCCACACAGGGCCTGTCTGCCATGCTCAAAACACCATCGTTTCATGCCTCTCTCTTATATCAATTTGAATGAACAACCCTGCAGGAGAAGATACAAAGTGTGGCGGATGAGATCTCTTCGGGGCAGGGGAAGGAGATCATTGTTGATGTGGACGATGAGTTCTATGAAAACAAAGCCGCTGAGATGCTGGGTGGTCAGAAGGTAAACTCTCAGCTTGTGGTGCAAAGTATGCTTGCCCCGGGTGGGAGGTTGAAGATTCCCCTGTGTAGGTTGGTTTCCATGCCCGTCGTTCGTCCACCCCTCATCAAGGACATCCTGAAGCTGGAGGCCGAGTTTGTTCATGGGTATTTGGATGGATCCGTAGTCTTTTACGTTTCTACAAGGGATTCCAGAGGCAATGAGCTCCTTGTGGATGAGTCAATCGTGGACTCCTGGGATCCCATTTGGAGACAGGTGAACAAATCCTTCGAACTTCTTCTCTCTAGGAAACCTTCCACCCAGGCATTCTCAGGAAGATGTTTCACGTTTGGGATGGCAACCACCGGTTGCTTGCATGGATGGCTGTCATTGGGAGGCTGCACTCATAGGAGGAAGAGTGACATTATTCTGTTCGATCGATGGTGTTGGATTGTGACGGGACATGATGGGTCTTCTGATGGCAATGAATGATATGAACAGGTTGGTTTCTCATTCTACATGTTCCACTTGTGGTTCCGTGGTTCTTTGGTTCCAGTTCCCTGTTGATGGTCCTTGAATTTCATTTTGACTTTCACACATCATTCTGCAGAGAGACGGAGACATCGCATGTCAAAACAAGTCTGCTTCACACACTGTACATGATACAAAGGATCGGGCAGATGCCCTTGACCAACTTCAAGACCATCCTTTCAGCAGAGACGTACAAGAAGTGTGAAAGCTCCAAGACATCAGAAACGTGGTACTCGTTGACCCGTGAGGCTTTCATGGAGTATATGTACGCGGTGAGATACATCTTCCATCATCTGGCCTTTCGATATTCCTGCTTCCATATGTTTGTTTCTGTTTGTTTCCCTTGCCCTTAGGTTGATGCAACTCTTGTGCATTCCCTTGCAGCAAGACATTGTAGATGCAGGAGAGCGTGACAAACTGTAATACTACAGCTCTACCCCTGAGGAGAGAAAGACAGCAAAGGGTGTTGAGAGTCACATCCAGAAAGAGATGACCGCCACAAGAAGGACTATTATGAGTGCTTTTGTGAAACAACTGAGAATTGCAGACCCAACCTTCGGAGCATAGTTCCTTCAAGAGGTGAAAAACCATTACAACAAGCCAGGCAAGCTGGAGATGGCCCAGGAGAAGTTACACAGGTTGTCTACTGCCCTTGGGTCTTCAGAACAGAAGGTGAAGTGGCTACAGATATGGAACTCCGATCCCACTGTTAGGGATACCCACATGTTCCCCAGGCCGGAGAAAGAGAAGAAGACCCAACGTGTCATTCCTGTCAGTGACAATGTGCTGGACACATGGCTTCACAAGGCCACTTACTGGAGCCAGGTATGATGTCCTTTGATGTGTCACTTTCTTTTCGCTTTTTCTGTCATTCTCTTTCCATGTTACATTGGTTGTGATTGTTTTTGGGTTCATTCTTGCTTTTGTATTGGTCTGTAGTTAGAGGAAAGGGCCCGGTCAGTTCTACATACGCAGCTGGCTAACTATGGGATCACCATGACAGAACCGAAGGTCTCCTTCCAAGCATACATGAGGAAATGGAGAGCCACAGTGTGGCAATCTTGTTTCTTCAGAGAGTTCAGCAAGGATGCTGGCATCAGTCGAACAAATGAGCTTGACCAGCAAGAGAAAGGAGAGGAAGCCTGGAAACGATGCCTACAGGTGCGAAATGGATTGTGCTTCTTTTGTTTTGCATAGACACACTCTCCTCCATCCAACCTGTTTTTGGCTGGCTCATATGAGTTTGTGGTGGAGTGTACTGTTCCGCATACTCTTTTAAGGGGTCTTTGTGATGGGGTGGAAAAGCTGGGAGACAATATTTGCATTGCATAATGAGGCTGTCTCTATTCCTGCAGGTACATAAAGTATGTTCTCATGGCAGAGAACTGCTTGGACAAACATCCTGATTTTGTGGACCTTTGGCTTGTCCCTGCTGGCAACCAGACCATGTTTACTACGGGGATCTTGCATGACTGGGGCCCAGACCATCTTTCTGCTTGTGGTTGGTATTTGGATTGCTCTGCAGACCCCAGCTCAGGAGGTGTCTTTGAGGAGAGAGAATGAGCGTATAGCAGCCAGCGCCGCAGCAGCCGACCTCGACATTTATAATAGAAATTTGAGGACTCTTGCAGAGAAGGAGCCTCCCGCTCAGGATACACCGGGTAAAGGTAGAAAGGCAAAGGGAAAGGAAGGGGTAGGGGGAAGGGGGCACAAGGGCAGGTAGGTGGGCATGGAAGTATTGTAGATACTGGCCCTCTGGTGGATGTCCAGCAAACTCCACCGCATGGTAGGGAATCCGGGAGAAAGAACAAGGGGGTGGTTGATCCCAAGGACCCGTACCATGCAGTGGAGCATCCCACGAGGGTCATTCGCCCTACCAGGTTGGAGACGGCCAACATCGGGTTCCTTGCCATGATGGAGTCCAAGAAATCTGATAACAAGGGCGAACCATCACTAGTGTGGGAGAGGATTGTGGAGTTCCTCGGCACGGTGCGTGTTGTCTTTCGCTTCTTGTCTGTTGTGGGCATGGATCGTTTCAATCCTCTTGAGCATTCCATTGCATGCTTGTTTGCAGGCTAAAATGACCAAATCCTGGGTCAACGGGAAGGAGAAGCCATATGCAGCCGAACTCATCATCTTGGACATCCCTGATGGGTTGTCAGTCCCGGATGTCCCTCCATCGGGTGCTTGTCCAGGTTGGAATGCTTTTGATGAGCGTTACTGGCGGTGGATTTTCTCCTTTTGCAATTTCTTTCTATCCGATGCAGGTGTTTTGGTGTTCATCCAGTCCATCGACCTTCGCTGTCGCCGTGCACTTGCCAGCTATTTGAAAGCCTCCGGTATGAGGGTCGTGAAGACATGAAATTGTGTTAACAGCATGTACCTGATGAAGGGGGATCGTCCCGGAGAGATCGTAAATCTGCCTTCTTATTCCTCTTCGGATGGAGTTGCAGAAGTCGCTCAAATGAATATGTAGGGGCCTGGTTTTCAAGCTTCTTAGTTCCTTGTGTATGTCATGTTCGCAGACTCGTTTGTTTGAAGTTGTTTGTCTCGTCCGAGTGCATCCACCTACGACTCCAGCCATCATTAGAGAGTTCGCCATCACTCATGGGGGCAAGTTCATAGACGAGACGACAGATCCTCCCACGGATGACATGCACCACAACTACATGGACAGCAACGTGTGCTTGCGAAGGGGGAATGGGGTTCCTTGGAGAGGGGCCAAGGAGAGGAGCCCGACTTTCATTCAGACGATTGTGGAGTGCTGCACCTACACAGACGCTAGAGTTCTGGATTTGTCAATGGGCACAAGTTCGTCTCTTCAACATTCATATTTCATGAGGTTTGTTTGAGCTTGCACTTTCAGCTCTTCCGATCGTTCCAAATGTGTCTTCAATGTCTGTTTCTTTCATTGTATTCCACTGCAGGTGCCTCGTACCATGCTTGCAAGGCCAGTGCGCGACATCTCTTTGGGATTGAAGGAGATGTTGAGATTTACAAGAACCTCCTGATGGGTTTGGGTGGACACACTTCTCAAGTCCTTCCGAAGCCCCTACCCGCTGATATTGATATAGGGGAGACTTCCGACAAGGCTCGACTCCGACTTTGTCTGTGAGTAAGTTCAACCTGTGGATGCTTGCATTGTTGTTTCAATACCCAGAATCACAGTTCTTAAGGCGAAGTGCACATGGGAGACATCCTCTTCGTTGGACTTGTGCATTGCATCATTGTGTTCAAAATGGGGTTTTGTCGACTTGTGCAGGAGTCCGCGTGCTTCCACTGACTCTCCAGGGCTATCACACCTTTTTGGACTTCTTTCAAGTCCTCCTCAGTCTTACGTGCTACCTGTCTATGCGGAGGCACTCACAACAAGCATGTCCGTTCATGGCACTCGCAGTCCAACAATCGACGGTCGTGGTAGAAGACGTGGTGTTGGGGCCGGAATCTTTGTGGATGACATAGCACATGAGGTCGATACTGATTCTGATGACTGTGACACTTAATATGAAGTTTTCTTTTGCTTTTATTCGGGGCCAATTTGGAAATGGGATGGTTGTGTGTCCCTGTTGTCCTGTTTGCAATGTGTGCGTGGGATGCAAATTTATGGGAACAGACTATCGTTGGAGATGGGGGTTGCATGGACTGCCCGGATTGTTCCTTCAATCTATTTAGTGTTTTGCGGAGCTCACAGGCTTGTTAGCATTGCAAAAACAAACAAACATCTTTGGTTCAGGTAGAGCATTCTCGCATCATTTGCTCGTTTCCAGTTTATTTGATTCCTGCAAACCCCGAGAAACCTATGGAGGTTTCTAGTTCGAAACCTCGAAACTGGAAGGAGGTGGAAAATTCCAGATTCTTCGTCATCGATGGACAACACACGATCATTGCTACCAAGGTATATTTCTCAACAAATTCCAATTTTTGTGACAAAATGAACCTCCACTGGACAGTGGAGGTTCATGAACTTTAAACAACATGCTTGTTAGGTCGATATCATTTCTGACCTTATTCAATTCTGTCGCAGGAACTTGTGCAAGACGTGGACGACGACAATCTTAAGAAGTATTACACTGACTAGCCCTCAAAGATTATATGGTCAAAGGATTTGATGAGGCTCATGAAACTATCTAAGCTCCTAAACGACCCGAATAAGGCGTAGAAATTTGACACAACATTTCCCGAGAAAGTTGCACATGCCCGAAATTTCTTCGAGCTGAGGGGGAGGCCGAAAAAGTACAACGATCTCACAACGAAGTCGGAGACTAAACAATGGAAGGTAAATGATTCATTGTGTTTTCTGTTCCTTTTGCTAGAGAACCAAAATATTTTCAAGCTCGGATTTCATGTGACGAACGGAGACCGCATTACGAAGCACCGCATTACTGATGATGACACAAGCGTTGAGGAGCCTGAAGAGGCAGATTTGCAAAGAGAGGACGACCCACTTTATTGTGAGGAGGATTCATGGACAACTGAAGGACAGAAGCGAGAGTTGCTGCAAATGGCCGCTGAAGAATGTTTGCCAAAAGGAATAGGAAGCCCTGGGTGTTTGCAAAACGAGCAAGGGGGAGCACCAACCTAATGTGTTCAATGATGTGTTCAATGATGTGCCAGTCATACATCGCATAGCTTTCAGGTTCATCAATAATGATTTGATTGGAAGGGAATGCAGGAGAGTACAAAGCAGGGCCAGAAATAACCAGTGGAAAGTTCGACATTGGTTTTACAAAGGTCTTGTGGTACCAAGGAGCTTGAAAAAGGGAGCGATCATCAGCAAAGTGCATGCAGGGATAAGACACTTTGGAGTAAGAAGCATCCAGGAACAAACCAGCTATGGGTGTTTATTCTGGCATGATCACGCAAAGAAAATCAAACTTGAAAACTCAGCCAGCTTTGAGCAGTGACTGCAAATGAAATTGAGGAGGCTGCAAGGACGTGAACAATAGCAGGAGTGCAAGCTCATGGGAGACCTCAAGTGGCCAACGGGCAAAGCAGAAAATAAGGGAGAAAACAAACCTGATGTGTTTGACGATCCACAAACCATACATCACTTTACTGGTGACAAAATGGGTTGTTCGAGCCACAACCAGATGAAGGGTGCACACCTAATCTTCCAAGGGCATATTGTACCGAGAAAAACTAATAAGGAGGAGTTAACGCATTGGAAGCACAACTGGAAAAAGGAAGTGATGATGCTTCTGATTTTTACTAGTTGGATCATATCACCAATGAGTATGAATGCGGTTTGCTGCCAAAGCATGTGGAGATCCGCAGCTGCAACATGCTTCACGTTGAGGATCGGGGAAGCTGTAGAAGACACTCATGATGACTGGCCAAAGGAAACCCATACCAGAGACGGCAAACAGGAAGAGTACCAGCCTGACCTGCTTGATGATGTGCAATCCATGCACTACTTACCATTTGGAGTCATTAGGGAATACCTCACAAATAAGGGAGCAAGGAGGGTACACCGGCGGAACAGACATTGCCCGATGGAAAGAAGGAAGGTAATGTTCAGAGTACCTATCCATGATCTATCCTTTCGAACTTCGATGGATGCAACAGAACTCGTTCCATTCAGCAAGGAGGACAAACAATATGTGATGATCACCCTTTGCCACTTCTCTGAATGGGCTGAAGCAGTATCAATGAAGGGACACACAACTAAACGAGCAGCACGATTCCTGGAAGAACAACTGACTTGCAGGATAACTGAGCTCGTCACCCTCGACGATGGTGAGCTGCAAGGACTGAAAGACAAGCCATGGGCATTATGTGGTCGAGGAAGGAAGTGTTGGTGCACTCCAAAGAGCAAGAAAGTTGTGGTAATGAGCCCACCAAAAGCTGAGAATACTGACGATCATAGAGTATGGTGGAATGAACAATTCGGCCCCGAGGACGGAGGCAACAAAAGAAGGGAGTGCTCTACAGCTGTAGGGCAATAACAAGTGCTACGATTTTGAGCTGCGATTTTCAAGCTAAGTGTCTAAGTGTCGGGGCTCAGGAAGAAAGCAATGCAGGAATGAAAAAGATGACTGGATGGATGCTAAGGTGGCGTACGACATCCAGTTGGGAATTTTTTAGGATGACGGGCGGATGAACGGATCCGACAGTTGGTCATCACTAGCTGGAAGGATAAATAAGCATAGCTGGATGACAGATAGATGAATGAAGGTGGTAATTAGGATAGAAATGTGTGCTTATTTATCCGTATGGATGAAAGGAAGTAGCTGCAGAAAATCTAGGGATGCACGAGTATTATCAGATGTGCAGGGTAGACGAAAGGGGGATAATTACCCGCGATCTGCCAAATAAAAGAAGCCGAGAGCGATGGGTTAGCCATGGAATTAGCGGTCTCTCAGTGCACCGTCCGCTGTGGATAGGGGCACCGGGGAAGAATATAAGCAAGTAGTAAGCATGAATCAGGACCTTGGACTTGTGAGCAATGTGTGAGAGATGGGCTGGTACAGTCCAGACCGAGTGGGCAGTAAATGGTGATCCTTTGGTGCATATGGCGAAGGACTCGTCTCTTGAGATGCAATGTTTGGGGCATATAGACGGATCAGATGCTTAAGGATTGGGGGTTTGAATTTGAGACAGGGATTTAGAATGACTCATGTTCACATCATATTATGCCAGAACTAGAGCATGTTGCTGACAAGATCTTCAAATTATTGTTTTGAGGGAAAACATCATGGGCACTTTGAGCACAAATAGTAAATCGTACCAGGAGTATACTCACGGCAACTTATAGGTGTGTGATTCATTTCCATAATCTACAATGCAGATGGAAACCCTTGGAATCATGATGGCAAGTAGCATAGATCTTGGCCACTTGTTTATGCTCATTCAATTCAATTTATAGGGTAGAGACATACACATAGGATAAGAGAGGAAACTCACTAGAACTAGACATACTTGCAGTTTCTAGGATAGCATGCTAGATGGCGTAGGTGATATCTTCTCTTCCGCTGCGGTGTCACTTGTGTCATCCAACTAACCACAATGCATGAATGAACAAGAAGAATATGCAGGAGCCCTCTTTTTGCTCTACAACATTATGTCTAACTGCAACGCCAAAGTTGCAATCTCTAATAAAATATGAATGTTTATCATCAATGTATGCGGACACATTCTTTCATGTCGTCCTCTGCAACACATGACAGTTAATCAATTCTTCTTCTTCCTATTGTGGGACAGCTGACAGTGGTATTCTCTTCAACCATTTTGTTGGTAGTTTGTTGGTTGTGACTCAAGCTCATAAAGTAGTATGCGGCTCCCTGTGGGCACAGATTACCACCAATCTGAAATGGCATGGCATTCCAGGCTATCAGGTTGTAAAGGAAAATGCGCATTGGACATTGCTCCATGTGCTCTCGTGGTCCTTGTTTCGATTTTTTGTGCTTTCTCTCATTTTGTGCTTTCTCTCATGTGCTTTCTCTATGAGTTTTCCGCGGACGTTATAAAGCACCATTTCATTTCATTTTCTCAGCCCAATTTGCACAAGTTATTCCACTCCTCAGATGGGATGGTTGTGTGGCAGCATGGTGCGCAAGGCAGGGAAGCAAGGTCACTTTCTCAACTTGGGGCATGGCCTACTTTTAGGCACTCTGCAAGGAGGGTGCAGTGCACTTCTTAGAGACAGCTTGTCATCTCTTCAATGAATGGAAAATTGCATCAACCACTGCTGCGCCTCAATTGGCAGCATCAACCATATCTTGACTTGTGGGCACCATTTGGATTGCCAGCCAAGGGTTTCGTTAAGGGGATCAATTAGGATGGTGGAGGGGTCAAATTGCTGTAATGCACTCACATGGTTGTGTCTGGCAGAGAGACAGAGACATGAAGACAAAATAAGGACCATGCTTCAGATGGAAATATTGGTCAGGTTACCAGGCCTTGTCTGTATGTTTAGGTTTTGACATCATAGGCTTTGCAGGACCGGGTGGATCTACAGAAAACTTGTCCTCAAGGACGTCATGTTTTGTGAAACCTCACTGTGCAAGATGCTGATGTTTTTGGTTTAAGCTCATTATCAGACTCCTTGGATACATGAACTTCAGCCAAGTGATCAGGGCAGAAACAGTTCTGCCTTGCGGTCAGAGCACTTTGGCCCTCAAGTTGTGGACTTGGGTTCAGAACTACCAGGCAAATGAACGTATGGTGGCTTGTCCATTGTTGGGGCGCCCCAGGTGTAGCACTGAGCGCATTTTCTCCTCACATTGTGATCTCAAATTTAATTGATGACATTATGGATCTTTAGACTCTATCATGCAACTTTTCATGATTTTGCAACTTATAGTTTTGGACTCCTGGTGTTACTATGATGAATTGCTCTCGAGAAGAGGACACCATATTATAATTGATGTGTTTCTTTTCTCAGGCTCACAATGAATCACACCAACAGTTTTCTTTGTCAATCAGACAGCAGAGATATTATAAACTCTTATGGTGTTGTGATCTGAGTCTGTCGCATAGATCTGTTTATCCTTGCGCTGCTGGAGTTCGAATCTCATGGAATTGTGTGTGGATCTAGTGCTCTGCAATTTCACATACCTTTAGTTTGAGGATGCGTTTGAAATGTAGTGTGGCAAGCCCATCTCTTCAAGCGGTATCCCAAACTCTGCCAGCTTTGCTTCAAATGCCTTTATCATGTCGTGGTGTGCCTGCATCAGTCACCAGAGGCAAGTGTGTGGGATGTTTGTTACGTGCTGGGAAAGGTAGATAGCAAGGTCTGATGAGTCTACATGTGACGATAGTTTCGGCAGCAATAGAGAGGGGTGTGCCTTGGTGCTTCTCACCTTTGTAATCTTGCCAAGATCATATCGCAACGATTTGATGAGCTGGTTCTTCGACTCAAGTACGTTGTCAATGCCGGAGTCTGCCTCAAGCTTTACCCCGGCTTCTCCTAGTTGCGCCTCCTGGAAGGAAGGCCGAGGATGATCGATCGAAGCAGATCAACCTCAGGTCAGAACTTGGGGATGATGATATAATGCAAAGCAAATCTCATCAAAATTTGAATGCGTGTATGCACCTTCTTCTCAAGTTTTTCTGCCAAGACTTGAACTTTCCTTTGGAGGAGCAAGCTCTTAAGGCCACACTTTTGTTGCACCTCATATATGCTACTTTCGAATTTTGCGTAGAGCTCGTCTCGTTCGGCTTGTACCTGTACATGGTGAATGCAAGCCCACAATCAAGTCATGATATGACTGTACTGAACTTAAGTTGATATTTATTTGCTGGTCACTATTAGCCATTGCCAGACCGTGAGTCGATGACATACCCTGTCACAACGTTGCTGGAGAACTTGATGATCCCATTCAAGATTCTTGAAATCCCTGGATCTATCTGTGAGCATTATTTTGGTTTGGTGCAGTAGCAACTTGTCCTGCATTCACATCACCCATCTCTCAGACACTCCAGGAAATGAATCTGTCCATGGTACCATCCGAAAGGAGCTAGAATTTATGAGTTGCAGAAACGGAAGGCTATGTACCAGTGAGGGAGTCAAAACGAAGACAATATGTTGTTGGAGCAAACCTACTTTGTCGTAGTTGGCTAATAGCTTTCTGAGCTCTTCAACCTCCTTCAGAGCTCGTGTTAATGGTTCGGTGAGCCTTTTGTTTTCTTGAGCAATCTCGTACATTAGCTTCTCGTTGGCGGGTCAGAGATTTACACATTCATCATTGGAATTACTCCACTGGAGCGAAGGATCTACTCCCGCCTCCATCTAAGCAAGCCAGTGGTATTGTCAAGTACTGGCATTTGCTTCAAAATGAAAAATTTGAGGAGCCACGTATGAAGAAAAGGTTCAGGGCCACCTTCAAAGTCTTGATCAGGTCAAGGTTGTTGTGAGTAATGTCATTATAGTAGCACTTGATCTCAGTGAACGCCTTTTCATGCTTCTTCATCAGTTCGTTCACATGCACGTTCTTGCGCTCTTCGATCTCATGTATCTCTTGCTTCCGGCGAAGTTCGGCTTCTTCTCTAAGAGTTTTGATCTGTACATCAATCTCAGGATTCCAAGTCAACCCAGATATGGTACGCGTCGAAATATCTCAGAGCCAAATGGGAGCCCAGCTCCCAGCTCAACTAGACTTTAGAAGATAATTTAAGTTCGCAGCATGGAAGTCAAGATTTCACACCTTCCTATCCGATTTTTGGTTCAACTCTTTGGCGTTCTGATCGAATTCCTGTCGCATTTTGGTGATCTCCTTAGCATGTTCCTGTTGACAGAACCCACCACAATATAACTACCCAAAAGCGGACTCGGAGGAAAGTTGTAAACGCCAACCACTTCCTACTTGTAAGAAGATTTTTGTAGATCGTTGACCAGTACTAGCTCAGCAAACAATCCGAGTATAATGAAAGTGGCAAGGAAATACCAGCTTGAACGATCTGATGATATCCTCATAGGACAATTCCATTTCTTTCAGTCTTTCTTTCAGACCCCGCTTGTCATTCCTGCAGGTTGTGGCCAGAACTGCATCAGAGCAGTACAAGGGATTAGCTTTTCGTTACTAGTCTACTGTAAAGCTGGGAGACGCAGTGTGAGCATAAAAATCTTGCTTACATATGCATATAGATTGAGATTTCAGATTGCACGGGCCGATTAGAACTTCACAAATCAATGTGCAGCTCAAAGTTTTTGTTCCGAAGTGCATTTCAAATATATACAGATACCAGTTGGAAATGGTGGAGGACACCTACACAAGTTCTGCTTCACGCATTCCAGTTAGATCGCGCTGCACTTTTAGGGCCTGCTCGTTGTCAGCCTTGATGGTGGCGATCATGTTCTGCTGCTCGTAGAGTAGATGCTTCATCTTTTGATTGTATACCTGAAGTTTCAAGAAGTCATATAGCTTGTGAATGACATTGATCATTAGTTAAGGTCCCTTGTAATGGTGAACCCAGTGAATCAGTCTAGAAGTACAAATCCACTACATCTAGGTACCTTGATCTCGAGTTGATGTCGTTCTTCAAGCTCCTCCATGGCACGGTCCTTGTTCCGGAACTCTGCCCTTAATTGATCATATTCTTTCTTCTTGACTTCCCAAAACGAGGAGACTTTATCCTGCAGCCACACAGCATAATGTAGCTGGATCATTTAGTACTTATGTCTTCCATGCGTTCTGTGCATTTCTCAGTACACTTGAAACCGTTCATGCCCGTACCTTAACATTTCTCTTCGCTCGCATTCCATCAAATCAATCATTTATTGCTGACCCCGCATACAGCGACATCAGTTCGACCTTACCAGTAGATTCAAACTACATGCACCGAAATAATGAATTCATCTAATGCATTGTGCATGAACTGATCTACTCAGATGGTACAGAAACCGCACTCTCTCTAGTTGCATTGTGTTGCGGTCCTGCTCCTCCTTAAGTTTTTCGCCTTGCAACTCAACAATCCGCGCTTGCAGCTGTGCTGGAGTGGGGCCTGTGGGCTTTTCAGGTTTCCCCTTCCCCTTTCCACCTCCTTTCTTCTTGGGCGCCATGGCTGGATTGCGGCGTCAGAGCCTGCGAAGCGCAGTTGCTCACCACACCCACGCAGCCACACCAGGAGCAGCGAGGAACGCTCCTGCAGTTGTGAGATGGGCTGGCGGCAGGCGCACAGAAACAAAACACCAAAAAAAAAGATGGTGGTGGCCCGGAAGATGATGACTTGAGCAAATGAACAAACACTGAAGAGGTGGGTAGTTACAACAAACTATTTCAGTGCCTGACTCACTACGATCAAAGTTCTCTCGAGAATACAAAGTATTCAGTCTCGAGAAGACAAATGGCACATGTTACATAATTTGGTGAAGAATCCTCGCCATTCATTTCGACAGAGTCGACATACCAAATCGCTTCGTTTGACGCTTGACCCACAGGATACATGCTATTAATTACGATAAGCAGTACTTGGTTAGTCTTGTGAAGAGGAAGTAGGTACGCAGCACGAGGGTTGCGGGTGCATCTGAAGAAAATATGCAGGCTTGCCTGTGCATCCGTAGGAGCTGCGCCTTGCAGATTTGGTTTGATTTATTGTACAGAAGAATTATAGCTTATGGTTCATACCACGCTCTCGCAGTTTGTTTGCATTGCTGTTGCGGGGAATTTGGGGATGTGTTTCCTCAGCTGGTTTGAAGGATTCATTCGTCGCCCCTCGTAAATGTGAACTGAAATAATTTCTTCTTTGATCTGTTTATTAGCGTCTCTTGCGAAGAGAGTCTACTTGTCGAAAATCTGCGTGATGGATTGTTTGCTTCGGATTGTGAATTGCGATATGCTCGGTGCTTTCTGATTTTCAGCTGGTTCATTGTCATGGGCGACTCTATGTTCTGTGTCTGGGCACACTAGTTGAGCCTATATCGAGCTAGTTTGTCGCAGTCAGATTCGGTCGAAGTCGCGTGCCTCGAGTGAAATCAGCTGTGGCTGTTTCCTTCCCCATTCAATTCATCACTTGTCTTTTCATTTCCACCTCTTTAGCAATTCTGCATACAAGCACCAGAACTTGATTTCGGGTTTAGGGTTAAGCTCATGTTTGCTATTGAATGCAACTGAGGGATAACATAAAGGCAGATAGGGTCTACGATTGATGGACAGTAACACGCCATATTCCACATACGTATTCGAAGCAGAGGCTACCACAAACCAGGATTCAGCAAAGAACATCTGACCATTGGGCATTAAGCATCTTGGCGTGGGCTATCAACAGCCATTGTGAAAGTCATGAGGCTGCTGGCGTCAAGTTTTGATCCTCCACCCCCTTTGTGCAGTTATGAACTGACCACTATGAGTGGAAGGTATGGATTGGCCTGCAGTTGATCCGTCATATATATGTTTCTAAGAGTTGAGCTCTTCTGCTGCAGTCAGACGAGAGAGGCCAAGAACATTCTTTCGGGAAAGTGCCCTGAAGGTTGGATGCCAGCCTTTGCGCGAATCTGGCCACATTGCAACAGATAGACCTTCCATCCAAAATTCACCACTGACCACAATGGCAGGAACAACAACATCTGTGGTGGAGCATGTTGTGTTATTTAAGTTGAAGGAAGATGTGACACCTGAGAAAAGTGAAGCTATGATGCAATCCATCCGTGAGCTCAAGAGCCTGGACGGTGTGCTGCAGATCACTGCAGGGCCAGCCCTTTTGGTAAGTTTGGTCACTCCACAACTGCCTGCATCATTATACATGGAATACCTTCCAGTCTCAATGCTTCCTCGAGCACTTTAACAAAATACCATCCCAAGGCTGTGGCTTTTTGATAAACACCCCGGTAACTTGAACTGTATTCTATCTGTAACAGGTACCTAGTTCCTACCCAGTGATGTTCATTTTTTATATTTGAGTTCAAGCTCATGCTTAGGCACATGAATATTTGCATACATGATTTTCTCCCTATGGTTTATGTGGTGCTATTATGATCCAGATGGAAGGGGGCAATTTTACACATGCACTGCATGGCCGCTACAAAGACAAGGCAGCACTAGCAGCCTATTCGACACACCCTGCCCATGTCAGTCTCGTGGAGAGTTTTGTGAAACGATTGGCAGAGGATGTGCTAGCCCTTGACTGGGAATCCCAACTGAGTGGTGAGCCCAGTGTGCAAGGTGGAGTGGGACGCATCACTCTTATGAAAGTGAAGGAGGGGGCTTCTGAGGCAGAGACTAATGCCCTGGCAGGATTCTTGAATGAGTATCCCTCCAGGTATCAGATTTTTGAACATTCACTACTGAGTCTTTGCCTAGAGCAGCTGACTGCAGGACCAAGATGTGGTGGTATTCTGACCAGATTGCCAAAATGTCCATGTCTCTTTCTATATAACGTTGACTACTTGTGAAAGGGGTGGATGGCACAATGTGGTTGGTCCTCTTCTTTTGGCAATGGGCAATGCCCTGAGCTGCCTGACATAAATGCCCAGTCCCACAAGGTGCAATTGCCATCTTGCAGAAAGGCTCTGGTTTTGTTTCAAGCTTTTTGGTCCTAGCTGTGGTCGTGTTGGCATTGCAGAGCCACAGCTTGAGTTGTTCTTAGTGTCCGTGACATGCTTGTGAAGTCTTGTTATTATTTGCAAAGAACCATTTTCCCTGTGGGGGTGCTCACGATTTTTACGAGTCTTCTACTCATTTGCAACTATGGATGTTCTCTAGGTTCCCTGGGGTTCAGCAAGTGAGCTTTGGTCCCAACTTTGCACCGGCTCGCTCGAAGGGCTTCAATTGGGGTTTCTGGGCGCTGTTTCCAAGCATGAAGGAAGTGAAGGAAGTTGATGTGCTGTCCTCAAGTGAGGAGTACAAAGCCTTGCAAGAGAGTCAAATCACGCCTCTTGTGGACAGTTTCCTAGTCATTGATATCCCCACCGGGATAGAACCCTCAGCAAAGATCTGAACATTATGCCAGAACTGTCCTGTCAGCGGGTACTGTATCAAAACAGTTTGAGTGAACTGAGAATCTATACTGCAAAAGGAGGTTGGTCTGTATTGAAGTTATCTTCAGTCTAGGTAAGGCCTGTCGATTTGCTGGTGGTGATTTGACAAAAGCATTTCTTCTGTTTTGCAGCACTGCATGGTTGAGCTTCCGCCTTTGACTGCTGCTTACTCCTTGCCATCCAGTGCCTTGGAGTAAGTGGACTGCAATGTCAACAGATTGAAGTCGTTGCATGGGCATTGTTACATTGATATTGCTCTCAAGAGTTTGTGTCCTCTGCATAACAAGTTGGGGTGACTCTTGAGGTGTAGCACACACACCAGATTTATGACAGCTGGAGTAAAAATGGGCACAATAAGGCACCTGCATGGGTCCATGGCCTGTAACCCAAAAAGACATGATTGTAGACACACATCAGAAGTGACAAGCCGTCTGCCCGGGGCAGTGTTAAACAGGGTATTTCACTACCCCTTCTGTGCAGTTTTTCCAACAAAAATCCGGCAGGCAGATGGCTTGTCAACTACCCCCAGATCACACACATTGATCATCAGTCATGTGGGGACAATCAATTTCGTTGTGCTGATAGTGTCTGCACAGGAGAGATTTCATATGTTCACAGCAATAGATTTCAGTCCATCACCTAGCTCGTGCAATGCACATTGAGACATTGAGACTCCTGCATCTGCGCACATAATTTGCACCCAAATCGACAAATGCGCTGTGCTTTTCAAAAGTCTTTCGGGAACCATGGCTTCTGCATTCTGCCAGAGAGGTGGCAACTGGTAACACGGAGATGGAGACAAAAATTCTCAAACATTTATGTTACACTGAACGTTTCCATACGTCGTTCCGATTGCTCGTCACTCACTCACTATCTCGGCATCTAATCTTATACACCTATCGACCTTTCGTTCGTGGAATTCAACATCTCTTCGTCTCCTTTCGTTGTAGCATTCAACACTCACGACGCGGAATCCGAGGGAAAAGAAGAGAAAGTGCGTGTGACGAAGTTACTTGTGAGGAAAGCGAACGAGTTTAGAGTGCCGTGGCATGAAACTCGAGTGATAGTGTACCACCTGTCTGACCAAGACTGTACCATCTGTCTGCTGCCTAGTTGCTTAGGGCCGGGGAGCCCAAGCCCAGCTGCCAACATCAGCTGCAGAGCGTTTGTAAAACCTCACGTGCATCGGATCTCTTTGTGTTTCCAGACTCCATCTCCATCAATTCCATTCTGACTTGGGGTTAGACTCTGCACTGAAGATCTGAGAAAGAGAGAGAGAGAGAGAGAGGGTGGGTTGCGAAGAAGTGTGTGCGGTGCGGGACGCTGAGAGAAGTAGCAGAGAGTGTTCAAGAAAGGCTCAAAAGATGAAGCTGAAATTGGCAGGCATGAATTTAACTTGTGTCCTTGATGCGCTCGAAAAGCACCAGATCCCACAGAACGAATGTGTTCTTCCTTTGCTGTCCAAGTTTCTTGGCTACGCCATTATTGTTAGCTCTGTCTTCCTCAAAGTTCCTCAGGTGCCCTCTTCCCCTCTCACTTGGCTTAAAATCATGTGCATGTTTCCGCTTTGATGCTTGAAGGATCAAAGTCAATGCAAATATTACAGGAGGCAGCGACCGCACATTTCCTGTGGGTTTGGCTAGGTTGTTTGCAATTTCGGGTTATCTCCAGCTAATGCGGGAGTGCGAGCGTTTACAGATCTACCTGATTATGAAAAATAAGAGTATTAGAGGGCTGAGTGTGCCATCGTTTGAGCTGGAGGTGGCGGGTTTCACGATTGCACTGGCATACTGTCTGTTCAAGCGCCTCCCATTCTCTGCCTATGGAGAAATTGTATTCATTCTTCTGCAATGTATGGCTCACCTCTCTCTTTCCCTCCCCCCCTCTCTACCTCGCATATACACACACACCTGTTAGTGACATTGACCATTGCTCTCAGATAAGGTACTCTCGTATCGTGGGTCGCATCTTGTAGATTTTTTATGAGTTTAGCTCTCCTCAAAAGCTGAAATTTAATTGAGGTATTTGGTACTTTGTAATCTTTGTCTTGATTTCCTTACAGTGTGATTTCAGAGTTAGTAGTCTTTTTTTTTTCTATTCGAAGATGCATAGCTCAACCTCCAGGTGGAAAGTGAGCAAGTGAAGAGTAACATGATTGCAGCCCACAAACAATTGAGCGAAGTGAATAGTTGCGTTCATTGAACTGACTTGTCCGATTGCCTATTTCAGCTTTGTTTTGTTTGGGGCTGATCTACTACTACTCCCCAAAGTTGGGCAAGGGTGTTTGGCTCAAATCCGCACTGTATCCTCACTGAACTGATGCATTGCTAAATGTTACTATTTATGATGCCTCTCTGTGTGTGTCTCTCTCTCTCTCAATGGCCACAAGGCTATTGCAAATGTCTTGAGTACATTCTCTCTCTCTCTCTGTCCCCCACTTCTTTGACATAGACCAAGGTGTAGCTCAAGGATGTACTCTCTCCCCTCTGCTCTTCAATGTTTTCGTCAATCAACTCCTCGAGGATGTGGAAAGTGAGGGATTTGGGTTAAGGGTGGGTGATACCACCATACCAGCCCTTATGTTTGCGGATGACTTCGCAGGCATAGGGGAGACTCCAACCAATCTCCAGGAGTTGATTGATTGCGCGAAGAGATACTTTGATCTTTGGGGGCTAGAGGCTAATGTCAGCAAATGTGCAGTGGTAGCATTCAACGACAGAGGGGAGGGAGGAAGTGATCTTAAGTGGCAGTGGGGTAGCCAAGAGATCCCGGTCCCCCCTTCCTACACTTACCTGGGCGTTGAGTTTTCCTCCAATTGTAATTGGGATGCACATATCCGGAAAGTTGTTCAAACTGGCAAGGGCAAAGCTCTGGGGCTCACTAAATTTTTCCACTGCAGAGGGGTCAACTCTGAGGTTAAGAAAACCATGCTTTGTCGCATTATTAGACCTGCCTTGGAGTACGGATCTGCAATATGGGTTGATAACTCCAACCAGGCTAAGTCTCTAGAATCCATTCAAGTGGGTGTGCTTAAGGAGTGTATGTCAGCATGCTCCATGCCCAGCAAATGTGGCTGTTCGGGGTGAGTTTGGCATTCCGTCCTTAAGCTCCCGACGAGATGAATTCAAGGTCAGATGGTGGGGTCAGCTGCAACATATGCCCAACACCAGATATCCTAAGTTAATCAACTCTATATCTTGGAAACAGGACCACCCTGTCAAACAGGCTTAAGTCCTGGCAGAAGAGAGTAGACGAGATTCTCAAGGACCTGGACCTGGATCCGCAAGTCTTGACCCTGCTGGATAAATCTGACTTAGAGGCTGTAGTGTCCAAAGCCATGTCTGTTGCCATGAGATTGTCTGATGAAAATGAAGTTAGGCAGAAAACTTCCCTGAACTTGTTTCCAGTCAGTGACATGGGGGAGGACATCTTGGATGACCTCAAGGGTCTACCCACTCTCGGCATTTAAACTCAGGGCAGGAAGCCTACCTTTGAACAGCAAACAGAAGCAGAGAGGAAAGGGAGAGTGCAATTGCCCGTTGTGTGGGCAATCTGAAGACAGTATTCATTTTCTGATACACTGTCCGGGGTTCTCTCACCAAAGAGACGCTCTCTTCAAATCTATCAAGGGAATTGTGCCTGTACCCCTGTTTATCAACTTTGAAAGTCTCGAGGCTGAGCCAAAAGCCCAGGCCCTCCTGAGGCCTAGTTTTTGGGCAAATCACACACAGCAGATTGATGCTTGTGTGAAGGGATTTCCAGAGGATATCTGGAAAACCCGGATTAATTCTATATATGAAGGTAAGTCTTACTACCAACGTCCGCCCCTGACAGAGGTAGGTTCTGTCCCTTTTGTTCCCGCTCAAACTGGGCGCGGGGCTCTATGGCCACAAGGCTACGGCAAACAACGTCTTATGAGTACAATCTCTGTCCCCCCCTCTCTCGATTGTTTATTCCAAGGTAAGTCATACTACCAGCGTCAGCCCCTGACAAATGTAGGTTCTGTGTAGGTTCTGCTCAAAGTGGGCACGGGGTCAATGGCCACAAGGCTATGGCAAACAACGTCTTATGAGTACATTCTGTCCCCCCCTCTCTCTCCAAGTAATTGGTTCACCAACACTTAATGGTAGAATGTCTGGTATATTTTTTTTCAATGTCCCCTTAATCCAATCCGAAGCTATTGTGCTGTTGCACCAACCCTACTCGCGGGTCAATTGGATCCTACACTCTTTGAGGCCTTATATGTGAGTGCCTCTGCGTCTCTGATTTTCTTGATGTTATTGTACTTGTGGTCCTCTCTTTCAATTTGTTCCCACCTTTCCTTTGATAGTGGAGGGCTCTCTATCTACGGGACTAACTTAGTCTATCTCATAATATGGTATTGGTTTAGGTGATACAATCACTTGGTCCCATATGGCTGTGATTCTTGGGAATCATGTATCAATGATCTAGGATGTTCACTGCTTATCATGTTTTGAGTGCTGCTACAAAAGCCTACCCACATCATGAGGCAGAGTTCTTTGTCAAAAGTTGGTCTCTCACATATTTATTCAAGATTATGAAGTTGTTCTTAAAGCAAGGAATGGTAATCGTAAGTACTAGGATAGGTCATCTTTCAATTATGCACATGAGAAGCCGTATTGTTGCTCCCCCTTCTCTTGCATGATACAAGGGCATTATTTTTAGATCTGGAAACCTGACCCCATGCGATGGCACTCAAAGTTATACTTGCATTTGATTTGGCATCAGGCTTGTCAGCATGCCATCTTCTTTTTTGCCAGACTACCACAAATATACGAGAACTTCCAGGTGTGCATTCACTCTCTCTCTCTCTCTTCCTCAAAGCCCAGGCCCTCCTGAGGCCTAGTTTTTGGGCAAATCACACACAGCAGATTGATGCTTGTGTGAAGGGATTTCTAGAGGATATCTGGAAAACCCGGATTAATTCTATATATGAAGGTAAGTCTTACTACAACGTCAGCCCCGACAGAGGTAGGTTCTGTCCCTTTTGTTCCCGCTCAAACTGGGCGCGGGGTCAATGGCCACAAGGCTACGGCAAACAACGTCTTATGAGTACAATCTCTCTCTTCCTCAAAGTCCTACCGGTGTAAGCCCCCGACAAAGGTAGTTTCTGTCCCTGTGTGTTCCGCTCAAGGTGGGTGCAGGGTCAATGACCACATGGCTACGGCAACCAACACCTTATGAGTACATTCTCTCTTCTCTTTGGAAGAATAAATTGGGTGTGGGTTTAATGGTCACAAAGCTACAGCAAACAAAGACTTCTGAGTACATTCTTTGGAAGAATAAAGAATTAGTTTTCTTTATATCTTGAAAGTACATATATGGATGTGAATCTGAAGTTCCATGGAAAAAAGCTTCTATTTGCTTTCGAGACTGGTATCAACAAAAAACATGGTTGATTTGTTTGGTGGTTTTTGGAAACATGTGCAGAACAAGAGTACAGGCCAATTGAGTTTTCTGACCTGCTTCATGGCCTTCGGTGGCTGTGTTGGTGCGTACCTGTCTCTTTCTCTCATTCTAAGTTTCTTTGAGCTTTGGTTATCATGTGGTCGTGTTGTCACTAATTTCTTCGAATACATTTGTTCATGCAGTGCGAACTTTCACAAGTATTCAAGAACAAGCCCCTGTCAGCAGTATCCTCACAGTTCTCATAAAACTCTTGTGCTATCTGCTCCATTTGTTCTTACTGGTATATGCTGTAAGAAAGAATCTGGTAGCAGCTACTGTCCACTAATACTCTCTTTCGCACTGGTGGAAATGTAGCCATAGTGAATTCTGACTTCCAGTAGGAACTTCATTTTGTGCAACATGGACTTGACTCAAAACCTCAAATTGTCAGTCCCCTGGGTGGTAGAAGCATTAGGGAGAAAGGGCTCAGTAGTTTGGGTACTAAGTCTCATGACAATATTTATACTTAAGATGGTAGATCCAAAATATCAAGCCGGAAATCTGCCAGAGCATCACAGAGAGAGAAAGAAGATTAAAGATAGTAAGAGGAGAATTCTATCTCATTTGAGCAGTCTCATAACCTACAGTTCTATCTTGGCAACTAGGAGATTATGTTTGTCTTTAACAGATGAAAAGTGCTTGTTGGAAGTCTCCTTGGACTCCTCACCAATGGGATAGTGTGTGCCCAGATCGCAGCCTATGCTCCACCGGCAAAAAAGAGCAAGAAAATAGAGTAAGCAGTGACAGTCGCCTGATGACAAGAGATGGCCAATGGAACGGAAATGGTATGAAACCCATTTCTATCCCAAAAATGCAATGTAATATCTTAGGGGTGATATGTAAAATTAATACGCTTCCTCCGAGATAGTAGCTGGTTGTGGTGCATTGAGTAGCTTGACGCGACCTGGTGAGCATTTAGCTAGCAGTCAGTTAACAGTGCAGCAAGTTGACTGCTAAATTGTGTTTATGATCAAATTTCCAATCACAATATGTACATGAAACTTGACTCCATCACCCTTACATTTTCTCTGCTCCACCTCTACTTTCAACTTAAGCTTAGGCTTTGTCACCAGCCGGCGGCGACCTCTTTAACCATTCTTGACAGCACACCTACCTGCCAATCAGAGCCAAAGTTTTGACAGACACATGTGCACCTCCAGTATATGTTCTCCCAGATAGTCAACAGTACTTAAAAGTGTAGGAGGATATGACAATTATAATCTCACCTCCAACATATGTGCTCCCAAGAACTTCAGTCCACGTAGCCTATAAGTTGGGAGCACAGATATTGTGGCTGTCCCGAATACTTAGCTGCTCTCTCTCCAGGAAGCACAGCTCTTTAGACCACTCTCAGTATGTAGACATTTTTGCACACAAAGTCTGTGAACAAATTTGCATGATGTAAGGTATGACAATCTTTACAAATGGCTGAATTCCAGCCGACCTAACCTCCACAATGAGAATCAAACTCTTCCTAGGGCTTCAATCTATCACCACATCTACTTTATACCTGACAGCAGGTGTGACACACCCTGAGCTGACAAACCCTGCAAAACATGCCACCTCCTGGAAAGAATTTTTTTAGATTGGTCCAATGCCTCGCAGGACTCTGAGCAGGATAAGCACTAGCCCTCCCTGCCTTCCAAGTCTGCAACACTCTTAGCATCATTGAAGAGAACTCTCTAGATATGAATCCATGTGCCATATAGATCATCAAAGTAGGACACTTTTGTACACAAAGCCGCATGTACCCCCATCTAGCCAAAATGCTCTCAATGTGCTCAGAAGTCTGAGAAACAACAACACTTGAGAATAAAACTTATGCCAACTCCAAGACAACTGGTATGGAAATGACATTTAAGTCCATGTCAAGTTTGTACGTTAATCTTCTAAAATGGTCACACCATGTTTTACAGTTTCCTAACTACAAAATCGAAAACCTTGTCCTGCCTCCCTTGTGCCCCTGCATCAATAGCCAATACCAAGATGTAGATCAGCAAACCCTTCCACATCCCACAGCACTTCCCCTGAGATCAATGATAGAGAAAGAAAAGATTCTGTTGCATTGGTAAATCAACACTATGCGTAAGTTGCTGGTTACTCCAGATGTTGGATGCAGGACACCAGGTCACTACTAGGTCGCTACTTTGGACAGTGGTTGATCAATCTGCAGTAACCTGCAGTCTGCCAGAAAAGGAAAACCTTATAGAGAAAATACTTCACTGAGCGGCATTCCATGGTAGGCCCTACTCTGAAATCTGACATGTGCACGCAGAGGAAGATGGACTGATTTATTTGAACACTGTTTCCATCCATGGAAAGGTGATACTAGGCTGACAACTATTGATAACTTGTACAAATAATATGGAAGAAATCCAAAAAGCAAGCAACATAAGAAAACAGTGAAGGGCTTACTAGCTATTGAAGTGGCCCACCACCAATATTTGCCGGTTGATGGTGGTGGTGATGGTGCTGATGCTGGTGTTGATGCTGGTGTTGTTGGAGCTGGTGCTGATGCAACATGTAGGCATTGTACATATCCATTGTCAAAGGCTGCATGCATCCACCCCACATAGTCCTGTCAGATATCAGGGTGAAGTTGTTTAAACCTTAGTACAGGTGTTTTGCTTGTGTGGCCATGGTCCTAAACGTACTGACATCACCCATCAACCTAACTCAGATCTGGCCTACACCCATCACCAATTGCCCTGAAGATCTTCAGGGGCCAAGCTACCCACATAGTATCCAGTCACTTCCCCACACCTGGCTAATTTGCTTGCAGATGCAGCCTCCAAGTAGAATGTATACAACGTCACTTTCTATAGGAGTGTAACAAAATAATTCCACTCCCTGCATTAAAACACAATGCAACCATACTGCCATACAAAAGAAGTGAAACTTCAAATTTTCGAAGGAGTTTCCAGTTTTGAGCATTCAACGGAGGTTTCTGTTGTCGTGCATAGGCATGGGGCTTTGTCATCACACCTACATGCGAACACCGTCAAACAATAGGAATTACCATTGAGTTCAAATTCTCTTCTTACTACATCGGGGCTACTTATAGACAGTATGGCCATCTGAGTTTGATTTTCCACCCTCTTCCTCAAACTTTGACTGCTGTGAGAATTAAAGTGACACACCAAAGTCCATGTGAACAGGCCCTCACCCAAACAAATATACAAAATACCAAATCTCATACAGGAGGAAACAGCCAGGAGTGTTTACATTATTTAACCAAGACTCAAACTAACCTGGGGAATTTGCAGGGACTGGTGCTGGCGAGCCATATAAGCATTCAACGACTCCATGACATTTGCATTGTGCATGCGGGGATCATGCACATCACTCATGTTTGCTGTGGCACCCGGAACACCAGAATTATGAGACGGCCCAGCATGGGATGGCATGGGAATCACAGCTCTACCTGATGTGGCTGCACTCATGTCCATCATACCCATCCCCATCCCCATCATACCCATGCCAATTCCCATTCCCATGCTCATGCCCATGGGAGGCATGGGCGTCATTTGAGGAACCTGAAGATGTTGCATCCCTGCAGGCATGACCATTGGTGGTATGCTCATCCCACTTCTCATCGACATCATCTGCACAATTTATAAACCATGGCATCAAAAAATTTGCACAGAAACACATGATATCTCTGAAGACAACATGAGAATAACTATCAGAAGATTGACTCTCAGACAAAGAATGTACCAAATAGATACTACCAACCCCATTTCACGCAACAAAAGTTTAGAAACCCACACCTGCAGTTGTAGTTGAAGCATCTTGAGGTACTCGATAGCCTCATCAAGCATTGAAGCTTTGTCCGTCTAAAATGCCAACACATCATTACTCAAGAAGGCCTTTATGGATCTGATTGTGGTTGCAAGAGACAATTGGGCTGTTACCATGACAAACAGTTGCCAAAGTTGAAAAAGCGCAAATCGAGTGCAAGGTTCTCCTGATGCAGTAGCTGCCATAGGAAAGGCAAACTGCTGGTGCTCCACACCCACAGGGCAGTGGGTGCTGGAAAGACAAAAACTAGTCCAAATTAGAGCTTAAGGATAACTTCCTATGTGGCACACATGATTGCTCATTGCAGATGGGAGCTACCCACGTGACTTGACCTCTAGATTAGCTCCAAAAAACAATTTGGATGATTGCAACAGGCTGTTGGAAGTAGCCTACATGCTCATGTTTGAGATAAGTGACAGGGTCACAAGAGGAAGTACACACCTTATTAGAATTAGGAATAAGCTCCTGCAAGGCCTTCATCTTCTCGTTGATTCTGTCTCGTCGCCGCTATACCAAGACAGGTAAAGAAAGTCAATTCTTACTACATATAATCATTCTCCGTACAAGAGAAAGCACACAGGGCTAACTTCCAGCTGAAAAGCAAAACACTTGCGAGTTAGGCTTACTCGTTCAGATAGATTGTGGACTTCCGCAGCTCTACTTCTCTTGGCTGTGCTCCCACGGCCCTGTAGGGGTTTTTTAAGGTCGACCGATCCATCTTCTCCATCCTGACAAGATAATAACCAACAATTTTCCTCAGAACTGCATAGACCAAAGCAGAAGGCAATCCTACAACCAGTCAAAAGCAAAAGTATCATCCCTGCTTCGGAACATTCAGGAACCTGCTCATAACCAGCCTCACTCAGGGAAACCAGTGATTCCAGAAGCACTGTGGAGGTTAAAACGCATGTACTAAACAATTAAGGAACAGAGGAATGGACGAACACCAGCACCAAACCAACACTTGCACAAGTTTCCAAGTTGGGTAATATACGTGGCGTGGCACAGAAGTAAGCAATTATGGAGCATTACATGAGAGATATAGCCAGTACTTGAGCAAGAATTTTCTGCAGTTTATCTGCAAGACCTGCTACAAGTAGAGTATCATGGGCAGGAACACACCAATTGGCCAAAACAGTACACAGATGGAAGCCAAGGTCAACTCACGAACAGTCCAAAAACAACACAAAAATCTAGTATGTGGCCAATGCAAGGATACAGCAATAGAGTGGGCACATTGTGCTGATTGTACACCTAAAGAAAGCATATGGCAACTTACTTCGCTTTGGCATTCAGTATCCTCAGTCTCTCGTGTCCTCCTCTTCTTCCTTGTTGCAGCCTCTGTTGCCCTCTCTGCACTGTTGCCTGATCCACCTGAAGAAGATGTAATGGTTGGCTCCTGCAGATCTGGGATTCCGCTTCCTTGAGAGAACCCTTTCTCTGAGGAGGCTAATACTGCACTACCTGTCACACTAGATAATCGGCCGGTATCTTGTACCGGGGGCTTGCTTTTGGCATCCACACCTTCTCCTTCAGACATCGCTGGGTCCTCCTCCTTTCTAGATACTGGATTAGGCATTACAGGCCAGCTTGACTCTACACCCAAGCTTTCCGGCTGGCTGTCTGGGCCCTGGAAACTCATTTCATTTTCATTTCCAGGTCCCATGGCAGTCCTCCCTGTTGTGGTTGACTCAGCAATTGAGGAACCTGTAGAAGTACATGCCTCCATGTTTTTCCCTGAATGTTGCTTGAAACGTGTGTTGGGTGGGGGGCTTGCCATTCCTATGCTATGGAGGTTCGCTTTCATCCTTGCAGCCGGCTGTGAAAAATGTGAAAAGTTCATAGGGCCTGATTTTCTGGATGGAGACGGCACATTGTTAGTAGCTGCAACTGGCTGCAACTTGGGGGGAAGCATAGAAGCTGTGGCTGGAGGAGAGTTTCTTGTGGGAGATGGGCCCAAAGTTGGGTACAAACCAAAGCCCTTGGAAGAGCTGGGAGTGAGGCTGTGTGGTTGCCCCTTAGCAACTGCTGGGTGCAGGGTCCGCACTTTGGTGAAGGCCTCAGCCCCTGCCTGTGATGTTAGACCCACAGCACGCCCAGCCCCTAATGCCATAGCAGCCTCAGCACTCGTAGCCCTATTCGGTACATTCTCATTCCCTGTAGTGGCTGGTAGAGGCAGCCGCTGACCTCGGCCTACTCCCTGGCCAACAGCAAGCGAATCCTTCAAGACCTGCATATTTGAACTTGGCAGCTCTCCAAAAAAATCCGAGCAATAGTTCCTTTCCAATGAATCATCGAGGGGATATTGTAACCAGGACACCATTTCATCATCTTGGATATTGTTGTTAGAGGGTGCCGGGGCTCCAGCACCTGTCTCATTCACTACCGCTTCCAGCATGGAATCCTTGCCAGGGGTGGGAGGCTTTGATGGAACCACCACTTCTTCAGTTTCTTGCCCATTGGTCCAATGAGGGGAGTAGTTCAGCTGCCACTGTGATTTACTCCCTTTGCTGCTTTGACCCTGCATTGTTACATGCCCATCCTCAGTGCAGGACGGTTCTGCACAGGCATGCCCCGGCCTGCAAACACCACCGAAGTGCAAAAATAAGAGCCCATGTGCACTTCAGGCATCCTCCATTAAAACTATTCAACAGAAGTATACTCCTCGGCATAAATTCAAGCAATGCATCTCAAGAAACACAGAGAAGCAAGACTTACACGAAGGCCAAGTGCAAAAGCTGGCCTCTTTTCTGATGGACAGAATCCCCTTTTCCTTTCGTCGCAGAAAAAAAACAGTTTGTTGGAGTGACCGCATCTAGTACTTCGCCACTTCTATCCCACTCTGGAGCACAAAGACTCATAATCTGCCAAAATTTCACCAAAAACTCATCAAACCCTCCCGGCAGGCAGCTCTGGAATGAAACACTAATTCAAGCATCTACTTGACAAACATGTCCATAGAAAAATAACTTAGTTGGTGAGGCCAGTCAATGCAAGCCGACCCCCTCCAAAAGTTCCCAACCCAAGAGACATGTCCAGATCTTCAAATAACTGGCAAAGAAGGTCACTTGCACCATCAACTTTCAAGCCACATACTGGTATCAAGTACAAGACACTGAACCTGTGATGAACATGTCAAAATACATCTGCCTGGCTGGTGAATCTTCGTGAAAACACAAGGTCTGACATAAAGCAGAACTGTCCCAACCTAGCTGAACAAAATCTTCTTCAATGAAAAAATGATTATAATGAATCAGACACTCATACATGGTAGTTGTTTTTCCTGGTACAGCCGTACCTCTTGAAACGTGGTATTTGTTTAAAACAGCTTGAATGTTTGAAAGCATCTAAAAATCATCGGCGCACCAAATAAGGACAAGAGGGGCCCTGACACTGGGATTTGGATCGTCCTCTTGAGATTCTTCCCAAAGCAAAGACAAGAACAACCTGCAAGACGGTCCTGCAAACACTTAGGTTCTCCAGAGGTACATTTGAGTGCCAATGTGTACCCTGAGTATCTCCTCTGCACTGGCGCAGTTGCACACAGCAGGCCTCCAGGCTTTCATTATGCAGAAAAGGCATGGAAAACAAGGCACAGTGTGGAACTGAAGAAGGTGCTAAGAAACTATTAAGCAATATCTTCTCAAGGCTGACAAACTGACACAATGCCAGCCAATAAGAACCACAAGTCACACAAATAAAGGAGATAAGCACAGTCTATCTGCAAGCTAGTAAGCTAGTCGTTCATTGCTGACATTTACTGATGTCAAAATTCTGAACTTCGGCCCTCAATTAAGATCCTCTGAGCACATAAATCCTCCTTCGGAAACTAAGATGTACTTTGCGAGTCCATGCATGCACATAACACCAAGCACAGTCCTCCAGACCAAGAACTCAGAAGGAACTCATAAAATCCAAATCAGACAACTTTTGGATAAGCACTCAGTGGTGCCAATAAAGATACCCCAGATGCGGGTGAGGGAGCTCAGTTGCGGGACAAACTGTCCCCTACATGATACTCCATCTCTAAACTTTCTCCCAACCGAACATAGCCCTACATGCAACTTGACGTACAGTTTCTGTATAGGGAGTGGCAACTCTTCACAGCTTTGACAAATGGTTCCAAGTCTGAGAGGTACGATGCAGGCTCAAAACTGCTAGTGAGATTGTCAGAGACTACATGTTGTTGCCAAGAACCAAGTTCAGAAGCGGGTTCCTAGGTTGACGGACAACCCCAGACTTTCCCAATCTGAAGATATAAAACATACGCATATGTGCAGATGTGAATTTTCATTGTCCTGACTTGGAGAGACAGCCTAACATCACAGCAAATAAAATGCTCTTGTGAAACGAATATCCTAAACTTTCCTGACTAAGAGGCAGCGGCGACACCGGCGACTGAAAGTAACGTGTTTGCAAGAAAAAATGTCCCTCCTATCCTCGGTACAGCTCAAGAACTGTAGAGACACACAGTGAAGAGCGGTAGCCCCATACTCACATAGACTACTGAAATGTACAATGATACACAGAAGGCACCCAGAAAGAGACCGGGCCCGTCAGTACGCTTCAAAAACTATATTTTGGACACCATACTCAGAAAAATCAAACTACAACATGAGGAGGTGATTGTGCTGCTGCAACTTCACTCTAACAACCCCTACAAGGTGGTGAACGCATTATGATTAGAGGGAAGGCAAGTACAAATGCGCAAACAAAAGGCTCAAAGAAGAAGAAATGTACTAGGCAAGGGAAAGAAGAAGCTTTGACAAAGTGGTGAGCCCGGTTAACATTTTGACGAAGGCAGACGCAATCCATGACAGCCTTCAAGCTTGCGAATGGATAAAAGATGCAATACTCTAAAGCAAAGCAAGCGGTAAGAGACCGAACCTTGGACAGGGATCTATTCAAGCCAGTCTCCACCACACAGAGCCCTCATTTCCGCAGCGCATCTTCCTATCCACGCCAACAGCACACTCTCTTCTCCTCATCAAGCATTTCCAGCTCTCATCCTTCCTCTGTAACCTCTATCCTGCTCCCAAGCATGCCGAACCCTGCCAAGGCATTCGGGATTCACGCATACCACATCATTTCATTCCCCGTAAGAAACTAAGAACGACCTTACCTCACCACTGTTCAGATCCCTCTCCTCCACCACAATCAACATAGCACTCGAGCAGGAACAAGCAGCAGGAATGCGATGACTGCAGGCGAGAAATGGCAAAGCAGAGCTGCGGACGAGCGAGACGAGACATGCAGAGCTCTCTGTGCCGTCAGGCCTAGTCTACGACCCTCGCCTTGACCGCCACCCGGCGATCAATATTTCCCACCGCTGTCCGAAAAATGTTTCGGAGGGCGGCGGGCGGCCCGCTGAATCCCAGGGCCTGTGGCGAACCGCGGCAAAGATGCTGACGGCGCAAAGTTGGATCAAGCCTTTGAATGCCGGCCACGTGAGCATCCTCATCCAAAGAGATGTATCTGCTCATGCCGCTCGTACACCAGTTTGTCATCCATTCCCGGAATACGGGGGTACGTACTGACTAGCTGACGGATGAGAGTTACGTTGTCCTTTCTGAACACAACTTCTGTTCAATTCATCCAAGGATGGATCTGTCGCTTTGATTACAGTGGATGAAATTTCTCTCTTGCCCTAATTTCTAGGGTACACTCTAAGTTATCAGAAAATCTAGTCTATCCGCACTCGATAATCGTCCAGTGGATGGATGAGAGTAGGCTCATCCATCTAATCACTCCGAATAATAATACCTGGTGTTGGTATGACGGGAATGAGACGGGCTGACGTGCGATCTACGGGCACGAATTATTGGCCCCCCTCGCGGGGGTAAAAAATGATATTGAAATCCCGGTTAGCCGACAAGAGGTCATGGATGAACGCTGAGATGAGATTTGTTTTCATGGATGAAGTTTAAGCTACGAGGTTAGGGGCATGACCGGCGAGGCCGGTGAAGTGGAAGCGCGGGAGCGATAAAGAAGCCCCACGCGTGGCTCGTTGGTGGTGGGCCCCAATCTGACCGGCTACGCGCCTGTCCCGGTTAGGGTTTGCTCGTAAATACTGAGTTCTGACTAATGTATATAGCGGCGCTGTGGACCGCAGAGTACTGGTGGCTGCAAATCGAACCATTTCTGTGGCTGCGAAGCCGTGAGTTTTGGCGTCCCGACAAGTGTCGCTGAGTTGGTGGCCATGGCAGGCAGCATCCAAGGGTGGGGATCGGGCGTGGGACTTGGATGACTGATTGCGTCCTGCTGCTGGATGAAAGAGATTGTCGATGAGAGTATGCAGTATGACCAGCTTTGATTATTAGTAACAGCTCTATTTATTTATTTATTTTTAAATTAATGAGGAACGGAGGCCTCTCAGCTTTTATATATTAGGACATAGAACGTCCCAGAAGTACAAGAGGAAAAAATAACCTCTACCAGGGTGCCATGAACGCTGACCTACGAAGACATGCACTAGAAGCATTCGCGTCTTTTCCGAATCGATTGTTTGTCCGCCACCACTCCGGGAACCACTTCGTAGTAAAGGGGACTACTGGAGTGTCTAAACAGACAATGTGGGCCCACGGGGGCATTTCGGACGGCGGACGGAAGTGGGGTCAAGACTCCGGAGTCGTAGCAGAATTTCGGGCTATTTAATGAATTGCATAAATACATAAAATTTGAAAAAAGCGAATTTACAAGTGGTTGTAATTACTGCACATGCGACTACAAATTTTCATTCCTCATTCGATTAATGGAATAAAGATATTTATTCATTAAAGTGAATATGTAGTCGACTCAACGACTTCATGAACCACTGCGCATTCATTACACCCGTGATTCGGCAGCACATTTGCTGACGTGGCTTTCACAAAAAGAGGTAAACAAAATGTGGCCTTCGGGGAATAGATATTTTAATACGTGCTGCCTCCACCTGGCAGAGACAGGGATGCAAGTGTTGCGTTGGACATGGCGGGACGTGGGAATGCGAATCCTGACACGGCAAGGCCTTCGTATACTGTAAGCACGCGTAGTGGCTTCTCAGAAGGGTGTGACATCGGGATCTTGGTCATTCAAGATTTACAAAATGTGCTGGATGGAGGCACGATGGAGCGCGCATACGGGCATGTCCTTCTGGCATCAATTCCCAAGTATCCACGCAAGGTGAGGCTGCCGAATTTGGTTTTTGTCCGTCTAGTTTTCTGACAGCATACTCGAAACGTTCATTTTGCCATTGAGCGGCCTTGCAATAATTTGATGTGTAGCTGCTTTTCCATTTCATAAGTTATGAAGAAGACGTCACAGAAGAAGATCGCAAAGACGTCAAAGCTGAAGGATATGTCATTTGGTTGTGAACTACAATCATATCATGTCAAACCCCATTTTCCCCACGCAGATGAGGGAGACATTCTGCATTTGTGAGTAGTGGGACTTAATTTCGATGTTGACTTGAAGGCAGTTGTGACACCAAAGAAACTGGAAACTACCTCCAAGAAAGTTGAAACTCGCAAGATAGTCATGTATTCGTCTTATTATCTCCAAACTGGAATTCTGAGTTATCATCCGACCCTTTACATGTGCACTGGATGGAGTATAATTCTGGTTTAGGCATTTCCTGCCACCAGACGTTCGTTTCTCCAATTTTTACATTTAAATATGTGTCTGTGTTTATGGCACTCTTTCTCCCAAGGAGGCCTGAGCACCCCCCTGTACTTGCAAGAATTTGATGTGTAGCTGTTTTTCCCTTTCATAAGTTATGAAGAAGCAATCACAGAAGAAAATCGCAAAGAGGTCAAGGCTGAAGACGTTCATTAAGGTTGTGAACTACAATCATATCATGCCAAACCAGCTTTTTCTGACGCAGATGGTGTCATGAGACATTCTGCGATTTGCGCGTAGGTGGACTTAATTTCGATGTTGACTTGAAGGCAGTTGTGACACCAGAGAAACTGGAAACTACCTTCAACAAAGTTGAAACTCGCAAGATAGTCGTGTATCAATCTTGTCATCTCCTGCGGTTCCGAGTTATCATCCGACCCTTTTGGATTCGGACTGGATGGAGTATAATTATGGGTTAGGCATTTCTTGCCACCACACGTTGGCTTGTCAAATTTTGGCATTTAAGGAGGTGTCTGTGTTTATGGCACTCTTTCTCCCAAGGAGGCATGAGTACCCCTTATACTTTCCCGCAATTTGATGTGTAGCTGCTTTTCCATTTCACAGGTTATGGAGAAGGCGTCACAGAAAAAGATCGCAAAGAGGTCAAGGCTGAAGGCGTTCATTAAGGTTGTGAACTACAACCATGTCATGCCAAACCAGCTTTTCTCGTCGCTGGTGGTCTCATGAGACATTCTGCATTTGGGAGTAGGTGGACTTAATTTGGATGTTGACTTGAAGGCAGTTGTGACACCAGAGAAACTGAAACGTACTGCCAAAAAAGTTGAAACTTGCCACATAGTCATGTCTTCATCTCGTTTTCTCCAAACTGTGATTTTGAGCTATTATCCAACCCTATATGCATGATTTGTGCAGAGGCATGCCTAGCTGAAGGAGTAAGGATAGAGTGTGGGTCCAAATTCTTCCAACAGAGCCGGCCTTCAAGCTCCAGATTACCTTTGATTTTTTGTTGGTTTTAGCTACAAGAAACCTGCATGGGTACATGCTCAACTGGAATCTGCAGCAGCTGCGGCACAATTGAGCAAAATCAGGCGCTGCTTATGAAGGCACCTCCTTCGAGATCCAATTCACCATGTTTTTCCCTCTTGTCAGATCCGGCCCTAAATTTTCTGGTTCAATTGATCTGCAAGTTAGCTGGTTGAGTGAACCTTTGATGGTTTGGAGTGACTTTGACATGATGCTTCCAATGAATCAACAGGAAAGTATCCAGAAACAGATGACACATACGAGGCAAAGCGGTGGAATGAACACTTTTGTGACCCTTGCAGTCAATAGTGGGACAATCGAGGCAAATGGTGTATGCCTGTTGGATTGCAGAGAGTACCAGATGCAAGACAACATAGGAACTAGTGTGATAAGTTGTGTTCGGTATTTCCTAGAACAAATCTAGGCTATCATTATCAACTACAAGGCAAGGATGTACGCATCCTTTTTGCAGAGGCAGTGATACCTGAAGGAGCAAGGATGAAGTGTGGGTCCACATTCATCCAAGAGGGCCAGATTTCAAGCACAAGATTACCTATGATTCCATGTGGATCAATAGCGGCAACAAACCTGCATGGGTACATTGTCGTGCACCTCACTTCGGTAAGCTCCCCTTCAAGTCATAGTTACTCGCTTCGATGCGCGCGCGTGACTCCTAACCTGGCCGCCCGGGCCAACTTGGAGCTTCGGCTGCTCACCGGGACATAACGGTCCCCCTTCGCTTCCCACTAAACCCTCCACCTATTTGGGACTAGGAGAATTCCCTTTGGTAGATGGCAGTCCGGAACAGCTCCCCACTCTTTGGTCGCTTTCCGGCTCGCTCGCTTACTCACTAGTTTTTGGTCACCAACGGGCTTGCACCGTTCTCGGGGTTACTACTCCCTATACATACTTCTGTAGCTGTCCGCGGGGGTTTCACAACCAGCCATGCCATTTTATGGCGAACCACCACGAAAACCCTCGACTCCCGGTGATGAGTCGCGGTGAGTCTTGGCCCGCTCACCACGGCCCCTATGGACCGTGATGAGTCCCAAGACTCCCCACGACTCCCACCACGAGGTCTCCGCCCCCATGGTGAGTCCTATGCCACCCCCACTAAGTCCCGCTAAGCTACCACCACCCCTTGTGGAGCCACCCCACCGCAACCCGGTGTGCGGGGCTCCACCTAGTGAGCGCCTCCGCTTCCCTGAGTGCTTTGGGCACTCAAGGGTGCTTCAGCCCCCCATACCTATTGTTGCCGCTGCCCCCACCACAGGGGCAGCCCCTCATGTGTCCCGACCCCCCCTGCCCTCAAGGCAAAGGGCCGCGACATACATGGTCAAGTGGAAGCGCAACAGCAGCCGGCTCATATCTGGAAATCATACACTGCTAATGAAGGCACCGCGTTCAACACATTTCAGGCGTTTTTCCCCTCTTATCAAAATTGGCCCTAAAATTTCATGTTCAATTTTGCAAGTTTGCTACTTCAGTTAATCTTTGATAGTTTAGAGTGACTTTGAAGTGATGATGCCAATGTGACAACATGAAAGTGAGGGGAAATAGGTAACACAGACGTCGTCGAAGCTGTGGAATGACTGTTTTTCTGACCTTGGCAGGCAACGATGGGTCAACCGAGGCAAAAGGGTAAATGCACGTTGAAATACAGAGAGTAGCAGATGCAATTGTCAGGCCATGCGCAGTGAACTCCAGTCATCGCCGGTCCTCGTCTGCACAATTTCTGGTTGCATCGATTCGTCTCTCAAAATCGCATTACGATCAAAAGTTTGTAGCAGGGGGTAGTTTGCCCCACGCCACCCTCAGCGGAAGAGCGAGACGGATTGAGGAATCATGTATTGGAAGGTCGAATTCCATAACGAATTCGGCTGTGCTCTCCAAATCACATTTCGGCGGACAATCCCGTTCCGATGCCTTGAAATTGCACCGTGGTGGGAAGGGAGTCCATTTGTGTGGCTCTATCACCATGGCGGGAAAGGGGAGCATGTTAAGAATGGAGCATCGCCCTGCCACTTCACTCATTTCCAGTTTGCAGCTTCTTCCACGATCTTTCTTACTTAATTGTGATTCTTGCAATGTTGCCCTTGAGACGGCAACTGCAAGTGACCGAATCCTTTGATTGTCGCCTTCAAAGACACTTACGTGTAGCAGATCGCAGACCCCCAAATGCCTGGAGAGAAAGCCAGAGGGCAGTCAATGCATACACGATTGTTTTGCACTGGTTGGGACGGAGTGAGGTGCAGAGGAGGCGCGTTGTGCCGGAGTTCGCATGCCTAGCATCTTCCAGCCGGCGGCTTTTACGAGTTGGGCGGCAGTATCCTCTGCTGTATGACTACCATTTGTGGTACAGACTCACCGGCCTCCCCTGTCCACTTGGGTCTTGGGACAGTGACTTATGGAGTATGTAGACAAAGTTGCATGTCGCGCAGGTACACCAAAATCTCCCATGCAATTCTCCTTCCATTTCCCATTCATGCTTGCATGTGATCCACGGGGTAATTTCCATGTTCTCCCGGCTGATGTGGGTTTGCAAATTCTCGGTGTGCATGTGTGTGTGTGAGGACCTCAACCTGGCATGGTGCGATGGGTGTCGAATGGACCCTTCTCTGCGATGGGAGAACCACTACAGTTGAGTTTGTTTTTGCTGAATTATTTGGCAGAGCACTGTTTTCACTTCTCTCTGATCTTGCACATTTTCTCCAAGAATGCATGTAAAGCGGAGCCATTCACGGCATCGTTGCACTGTGTTTCCTTCTCCCAATTTTGAAAGAAATAAAGTTAATGGATCCATGTCAGTCGTGTGAATCACTACATCTAGTTGTCTGGAGAATTGTAAGTGGTTATTTTGAAATGTCTCAAAGTGGAAAAGGCCATAGTGTCGGATGCACGACACATGTTCCTATTTGAAAACAACAACGGCCAGATCTTCACCCAAGTTTGGGGGGGTGTGTGATCACACTCCCCCTTCCTTGTCCTTCTTTGTATGCCTTGGTCTTCCTCGCTCGTCTTGGTCTTTTATGGTCTATGTCCGCGCCTAGTAAGAAGCGCTCGACCGCCGATCTTCTACACATTCCAGCCCCACGGTGCGAAGGAGCCCCCACCTGGCTCGATTGAATCCACTGAAGATGGCATCAGTGCGAGAGGGAAGGCGGCATGGTAGGCGGTCTTCGAGCTCGGATTCAGACACAAGTGAGTACAGCATGGGCGACGACGACGACGTGGAGGACAGTTCGGTGGAAACTGCACCTCCATCTGCAGAGTCTCTCCCGAAGATGCGCAAACGACACAAACCCGTTGCGCATGGAGTGAGTTCTACCCCTACTCGTGTTCATGTTTTCTGGGCGTTGAGTTCTCCTCAAACTGAAACTGGGATGCACATATCCAAAGTTGTTCAAACATGAAGGGCAAAACGTTGAGTCTCACTAAATTGTTCCACTGCAGAGGGATTCATTTTGAGGTCAAGAAAACCTTGCTTTGTCGCGTCATTGGACTTGCCTTGGAGTACGCATTTGCTATATGGGTTCATAACTCCAACCAAGGTAGGTCTGCAGAATCCTTCCAAGTGGTGGTGCTTAAGGAGTGGATGTCCGCATGCTCCAAAATAGCCAATGTGGCTGTTCGGGGTAGGTATGGCATCCCTTCCTTAAGCTCTTGCGGAGATTAATTGAAGATGAGATGGTGGAGTCTATTGCAACACATGTCTTTACACCAGATATCGTAAGTTAATCGACTCTATATCTTGGAAACAGGACCGTCCAGCCAAACAGGCCAAGTCCTAGCAGAAGACAGTACAACTGACTCTAAAGGATCTGAACGTGGACCCGCACGTCTTCATCGTGCTGGATAAATGCGATTTTAGAGACTGTAGTGTCCACGGAAGTGAGTGCTACCAACTGAGGTGGTCCTTGTGCAATCCTTGCACTCTCCTCCTCTCCTAATGGTACAAAAGCCTCTACCCAGGCTTGTTGCACTCGTCGATCAGCAACCCGCTGCAAATCCTTGCCCATAATGGAGTCTGAGCAACCATGGCAGACGACTCCGCCATACCATACATGTCATCCTGCTCTCCTGGAGGTGTGTCATCCTCTGAATGAGCGTTGCCCTCTAGCAACTCTCTAGGCCAAGTCACTGCAGTTGTGAATGCTGCTAGTGTTGGTATCTTGCCCCGCTGGGCAACCACCCTATAGGCCTAGATGGCAGTCAGGGGAGGGCCGGCGTGTGCAGCTCCCTGTGACGCCCAAAAATCTAGGGTTAAGCCCATGGGGTACAACACTGCCCCACCAACCAAGACATCGTACGAGACCGCGTCTGTCACAATGGCCTTGGTTCGCATCACTGAGCCATCTGTAGGATAATCCGGCCGTACTCTGATAGCCAACTCACGCCGTGTCATGCCTTGAGCCTGCTCCGATCCTCCCAGAGACTTCTGTATCTGGAAAAGACAAGGCTCTATATCCGCCTCCGTGAGGCCCAAGCCTCCAATAGCAGCTCTGCCCAGCATCAATGGTTGAGCTCCCGAGTCCAACAAGACCCGCAGTGGCCGGTACCTCTTGCCTGCCGGTCCACTCAAACAGAAAATGTCATCCTGATTGTCTAACATGACAACTCCAGGTGTCACCATGGAGCGCTCAATGGCTGGCCTAGCTGGCAGCTCCATCAACCTGACAGCTGCAGCTTGTCATGGCGCCATCGTGGCAGTCTTGACCCTCAAATCCGAGGATCCCTCCGGCACTACACCTCCTACTATCTCCGCAGAAGATGAAGTAACCTCCCCACTCTCACAGAGTGTAGCTGCCAGCCTGAACACCTCAGCTGGTCTTACCCCCGACGTCGCAATTATGGTAGCCGAGAACAATGGAGCCTGGCACACAAATGTGGCCGCCCCCAGCAGCACACTAGCTGCCGTAGCCTTGGCAACACTAGGTAGTGGTGCTAACCGTGTAGCTCTCCCCAATGGCATAGTAACCTCCGTCTCGGTAACAGTCGGGTGAGAACTAGGTGCCATGGATGACGTCGACATTGTCTCCGCCAATGTGAATGACTGAGGAAGCCTAGCCTAACGGCTTGCTTCCCTACGCTGTGGATCCAACTCCACCTCTGCACCTCGTGGCTCAGGAACTCGTGCTGCTCCTCAGGTCACTGCCGCCGCCGACTCCACTTGCACTAGTGGTAGTGCTGCCCCGCACATGAATCCCATGCCTCCCATATCTCCTCCCTTAGGAACCAGAGGTGGACCATCCGGCCTTGGAGCCGGTACCACCTGAGCAGTAGCCATGGCAGCGAGCCTCTGCTCTAGCTGCTGAAGTCGGTTGGCCATGTCTTGGTCAACACCCTGACCTCCGCATCTTTGGCCATGTTGAGCTTGCCCTTGGCCTGCACCCGTGCCTGGCCACCTCGTTCTCTGGGCTGCTCCACCTCGCCCCCGGCCACCATTGTTCCTTTGGAACTGGCCTGGGCGCAACTCAGGATGCAAACCATAACACTGGGCCTCTTCATGCCCGTGCTTGCCACAATGCCCACACTGCAACTGTGTAGGTTGTGCATGTGCCGGCCCTTTGCCTCCCTCTGGGCAATCCTTCTTGACATGGGGTCCTCCACATATCCAACACACCACCTCCGCCCGTTGTTGGCCTGCAAATAAAGGAAGAGACCCCTGCATCTGAGGTCCTCTCTGTCTTTCCCTGAGCTTCACCTGAGTTCCCTTGTTGCTTTAAGCACGTTGAGGTAGTGGTTGGCTAGGAGCACCACTACCTCGTGGTGTCTTCTTAGCAAATCCCACCATGACCACTCGTTCCTCCACCATGTTGAGCTCTATCCGCTCTGCCAGCAAAAACACATTTGTTAAGGTGGGTTGGGCCGCTTGTATGAGAGTTGCATCACGCACCCTTCTCTTCATCTCCTGGTCCAATATCCCATACCAGAATTAGACTGCATGAGCTTCTATAACCCATTGGGTTACATTTATCAAGCACCTCATGCGAGTGAAAGCCTCCCTCAAGCTCTCAGTAGGCTTCCATTGGAACTCTTGCAAGCTCCGCAACTTCTCTGTCCTCACCCTTTGGTAGTTCCCTCTCAACTCTTCGAAGAACTCCACAACAAAATTGAAGGCAGGCACGGGTGTTGGTGCGGGTGCGATAGTGGCTTGGGTGGACGTTGTAACTACGGTACCACCAGTCCCACTAGTCCCACTGCTGCTTGTTGAAGCTGCCGGTGCAGCGGCAAGTGTAGCCACTGCCCTCGTGGCTCTAGTGCCCCTAGTGATGGAGACATAGTCGGGTGACCAGTACATCCTCCACTCCTCGATCTCAACCCATGCCCCCGCCTGAACTCATGGTAATCATCCATGGGCGGCCCCTCAAGGTGCTGAAATAACCCCTTCTATGCCATAAAAGGCGTAAACAGTTGTGGATTGCGCATTTGTTGCAAGTCACACCAACTATCAAACTCTTGGATAAAGTCATCCAATTCGATGGTGCCCACCGCCCCAGAGTACCTTCGTGGCCCCTTGGTAGCTCTATACATCTCCTCCATTGTGTCCCACAACAATAGCAAGGAAACAACTTGCACCGCCGGTGTAAGTCCTCCTGATTCACAATCTGAATCAGAACCTTCTGTAAAAGACACAGGAGGTGAAGGTGACCTAAACCGCACACCTCGTCTCGTGTACCCACTAGTATCGCTAGTGCTCGAACCGGCACTAGTGGTACCTCCGTGTTGACAAACTGTCACTCAACCGGTCATGAACATGTCCCTAACCCCCTCTCCACAAGGTAACCGGGTAGAGAACCTGTTGCGGCTTATGGTTTGGAATATTAGGTTTCTAACATAGCCTATACGTGCACTTGCATCCACTGCAAACACTCATATGGTTAGCTGGTCATCACCTCCAACCTCACCACATGACAAACAATGATGGTCTGACTGGTCATCACCCAGCCTCACCATCGACAGCATGCTCTAGGACTGGCCGGTGATCAAATCCGGACCAATCACCTATAAAAACAAGCGCCCACACAAAACTAACATGGCGCACAGTCAAGCATGTAGGTATGGAGGGGATCCATACACAAGAAATCAGAACGACAACTCCCCCCCACCAAAAACAACTCCACGGTGTTGCTCCTGCAAGGACACCCCAGCCCAAACCCGGACTGACTCTTGCCTCCACCTACGGAAAGGTCTTGGCCTAATGAGAGGGTGGAAAACTACAAGGAAGAGAAGCTAAAGCAATGCCTAACCCCAACATGCCCTCATCCCAATACTCTTCCTCTCCTCTCTTCTCTCACTTGCATGACCATGGGAATATCATGAAAATACTCCTCAAACCGCCCTCCACGAGCTTCGAAATTTGGTCTTCAAGACCACATGCCAGACCTCAGGCAGTCCACCAGTGCCTCCACGAGTTAGCACAGGCCGTCCACAGGTCAACATAGGCCCACACAGATCACTGGTCACAGCCATCACAGCCCCACTCAGGCCACAGCCCCACAGCCCATCACAGCCCCACAGGCCACAGATCACAGCCTGTCACAGCCCGTCACAGCCCCAAGGCCACAGGGCACAGCCTGTCACAGCCCTACACATGTCACAGGGTCACAGCCCCAAAGGCCACATGGCATAGCCCATCACAGCCCCACAAGCCACAGGTCACAGCCTGTCATAGCCGGTCACAGTCCCAAAGGCCACAGGGCACAGTCTATCACAGCCTGTCACAGCCCTACACAGGTCACAGGGTCATCAGCCCCACCAGCCATAGCCTGTCACAACCCATCACAACCCCACAGGCCACCTGTCACAGCCCCAAAGGCCACAGGGCACAGCCTGTCACAACACGTCACAACCCATCACAGCCTCACAGGCCATAGGTTACAGCCTGTCATAGCCAGTCACAGCCCATCACAGCCGCAAAGGCCACAGGGCACAGCCTGTCACAGTCCATCACAGCCCCATAGGCCATAGGTCACAGCCTGTCACAATCCATCACAGCCCATCACAGCCCCATAGGCCACAGGTCACAGCCCGTCACAGCATGGCCGATTATGGCAGTTTAGTCATTTCTCCAAAAGGGTTTAGCCACGCCAAGCTAGGGTTTGTGTCTCTTGGACTCTAGGCTTCTTTGCACCGAGCTATGGCGGCTGTGAGGAAATCAGCAAGGTATTCTTGCTCTTTATGGCTCCCACACACCACCAATAGTAGCTCTAATTCCAAAGGAAGATGTTTGGAACCAAAACTAACTGCACAAGCTTCCTTTTAACTCACAAAATAGCGCCATTGATCCCTATGGCGACTAACCAAACATGGCTGACTTCCAGTCCTTGTAGGCACTCATTCACACACTTTTCTTGACCATAGCACGCCCCTTCGCACCTAATCCAGCCCATGCACCTGTGCTTCAAGAGTTGTGCTCCCTTCAAGCTTGAAATTGAAACCCCCAACTCACATATGTCCGATAAGTGTTTTTCTTTCACCCCAAGTGGAAACAGCCATAGCCCTTCCATTCTAGCTCTCTAAAGCTTGAAAACAAGAGCCTCAATGGGCTAAATGCATGCTCCACACATGCCCCACTCTCACCATAAGAAAATCAGTTCCTTTGCTTCCTTTCTTGCACCCACAAACCTGAAAATAAGCTTCAGCGGGCTGAAAGCATGCTCCACACATGCCCTACAGGGAAACCAGCCCCTTTCTTCCTTTCTTGCACTCCCAAACCTGAAAATACAAGCCTTCAACGGGCTAAAAGCATACTCCACACATGCGTTGCCCTTACATAAGAGAAGTCAGCCCTTCCCTCTTCCTTGCTTGCCCTCCAAGCTTGAAGATGGAAGCTTCAATGGGCTGAATGCATGCTCCACACATGCATCCTCTTCACACAAGAGGTAATATCAGCCCCCTATCTTGGCTGAATGCATGCTCTACACATGTATCCCATTCACACAATAGGTAATATCAGCCCCCTATCTTGGCTCCTTGATGCTCTCTATGACAAGATTAAGCACTCCACAGCCTTTGCCAAGCTCCTGAATGTCGCGGCCCTTTGCCTTGAGGGTAGGGGGTTGGGACGCAGAGAGGCTGCCCCTGTGGTGGGGGCGGTGGCAACAATAGGTACGGGGGGCTGAAGCACCCGTGAGTGCCCAAGGCACTCAAGGAGGCGAAGGCACTCACTAGGTGGAGCCTCGCACACCGGGTTGCGGTGGGGGAAGCTCCACAAGGGGTGGTGGTAACTTAGTGGGACTTAGTGGGGGTGGCATAGGACTCACCATGGGGCGGAGACCTTGTGGTGGGAATCGTGGGGAGTCTTGGGACTCACCACGGTCCAATGGGGCCGTGGTAGGTGGGCCAAGACTTACCGCGACTCATCACCGGGAATCAAGGGTCTTCGTGGTGGTTCGCCATAAAATGGCATGGTTGTTTGTGAAACCCCCGCGGACAGTCACAGAAGTATATATAGGGAGTAGTAACCCCGAGAACGGTGCAAGCCCGTTGGTGACCAAAAACTAGTGAGTAAGCGAGCGAGCCAGAAAACGACCAAGAAGTGGGGAGCTATTCCAGACTGCCATTTACCAAAGGGAATTTCCACTAGGCCAAAATTGGTGGAGGGTCTGTTGGGGGAGAAAAGGGGGACCGTTATGTCCCGGTGAGCAGCCGAAGCTCCGAGTTGGCCCGGCGGCCAGGTTGGGAGTTAGGCTCATGCATCAAAGCGAGTAATTATGACTTGAAGGGGAGCTTACCGAAGTGAAGTGCGCGACACTGAAACCCTAAGGTTTACATTTCTAGCCACAAGACACTCTTCTTGTGGTGCAAGAGCTCTTCTTTCAAGCTCTGAAACCCTAGGTGCACATTCTATGGCCTTGCCGCACCTCTTAGATCTTGTTCCAGCTCCTATCGAGATTCTGCATCGTCCGCGTGTTTTTTGAAGGTTGTCATGCTCGTTTTTCAGCGAGGTTCCGAACATCTTGCTCGAGGAGAAATTCATCGCGTGTCCATGCTTCTCCCAAGCCAGTGTTGTGCATAACATGTTCATTGTGTTCAATCATGACTTGCGCGACACTCAAGCCTCGGGACAAGCATTCCATGATCCATTTTTTCAGTTCCTCACTAATATGTGGAGCATAGACATATCGGCTGAACTGAAACTGGCCGGCATACCCGCCATGAGAGGGTTTTCCGGACACATCCAGGTGTTGCATGTTGTTATAATATGTGATGACTCCAATGTCTGGAGCAAGAAAACATTGGGAGACTTTGAAAGAACAGAGACAACCACGCTTGTAAGACTCGCCGTATTCGCTTTTCTTTCGTCTGGGACCTTTGTGAAGATTACTGATTCTAGCCCCGACATCCGGACTTCCTCGCTTGACCTTCGGATCCCTCACACTCACATTGTTGGTGCGCTTGTCCTCTGGACCATAACAACACTGATACATGGTTATATTGGAATATGTCATCGACACCCATGGAATTGGAGTTCTGCAAGCATGTAAGATAGTATGAACCCTATTTACATCAACATGTACATATGGCACAAGCACAGGAAGAAACTGGAAGTGTGGGAATATGGTGCAGACATTACATAGGTTAGATATGTGTTAGCTCTTGAAGCTGTTCTCGTTCCAAGCTTCGCGTGAACGTGCACATTTATGTAAAATTGCGTAGAACACCCGTCTCTACTCTCTTCTCCAAATACAAAGTTACTCACTCTCTCCCAGGTAATACAGGCCGTCTGGACGCGCACTTGAGTGCCCATGTATCCAGAGCGACTCTCATTCTTCCAGTAAAGATCTTTGCAAGAAAATGGCCCATCTTCTGGGGTTTGAAGACATTGTCGAAGTGGACGTATAAGAAAGTTTTCAGGTTGGGCATCGACGGCCGCTGCCATATACACTACAATATCTTTTTGCGCACAGTTCAGGACCTGCAATAGGACCTGCAAAGGTGGAAGCAAAGGACGACATCACGCACGTTTTTGCTAGGAAGGAAGCCGGGCGGTAGGAACAGACGACAAGGGAGAAAAAGATTGAGAAACACTCGCACATTGGCGGCTGCGATGCGATGCCCTAAATCCGGACGGATATGATGGCAGTGTGGCTTGACGATCAGATGCGCGCCATGTCATATGGGGTCTGCTTGGGTCCGCTTGGGTTTGTCGGTTTGGTCTCCTCTTCCAGCAGACCTTACAGACATAGCCTGGGCAGACCGAGCCACGGGCAGACCCAGCGGGGACGGGCGCGCCGGCGGACACAGCGGCGACCGCGGGCGGCCTGAGCCGCGGGCCGGGGGCCACGGTCGGTGCTGCGGGACTGCCGACCGCGCTACGCCACGCGGATGGCCGGTGCGGGGGCGACCCCGCGTTCGTGCCTTTGTGCGTGTCCTGGCCCACACATGAGACATAAACTCCCAATTATTTAAAAATGAGAGACGTTCATAATATGCAAAAGTAGTCATAATTCATTTTGTTTCGCCCAGAAAACTATTGCATAATGACCAACTGCAACAATCACATAAACTTTCGGTATTCAAATAAATCAGCCTGACATCTCATCAGTGAGTTTTCTTCATCTTCATCAAAAAATGTAATGCAAATGCTTGCATGCGATATAATTTCATCTATTGTCAAGATTACTGGATAACATAGAAATGAAATCTGGACAGCTGCAATTACGAAAATTTGTGCATATTTATTCTGATTTTTGTTTATCTATGGTTTGACAACTAACAGCCTTAGGCGAATGATACTCAGCAGCTCTTTGCTGCCGAGCTTGTCATTCTAGAAATTCCGAATATTTTAGACTGTTGGTGATTCCTGACATTATCCGGACGACTTTTGTATCTACCTGAAATGCTTTTGACAACTTAGCGATACTGATACTGGATGTTTTCTTTTTTTAGATTTTAATTCTTTTCAAGTGTCGGTATTGTTGCCCTCATCCAGTCCATCAAAACACAGTGTTGTCGGATTCTTACAAATTATTTTAAGGCATTTTGAACCAACTGAAGTCAGATTTAGAACTAGCACTACAAGCAAGGTGTCAAGTTTATCTACTACGCAGATGGGATGTCACAAGTACACAAGCAAAATTTTCTTCTAGTGCTATTGTGTTTGTGGCTTATTGCCTACCAATTACTCAAGCAATGGGGGTTCTTTTGCTGTTCAATGACAGTTGTATTTGCATTGTTCTCCACAACCTTCAAGGCTAGTTCCCCCACGATAATCAATCCACAGGTTCGGACAAGTTCAGCTCCCGTTGCTAAGCTCATGATCTAGCGCCCTCCACTGGAGATCATACATATATAACTGAAACCGTCCAACACTGGTTTGAACCTACAACCAATGATGCGGTTTATGCCCTTACCACTAGGCTAAATGTTGGTTGTCTCCCCAATTGAATATTACTTCCCCACCCCCCTCTTGTCTTCCCCATGGAGTCAATGGGATGTGCCAAGCCTTGAACTTTGTGCTTGGCACTCACAAAAGGTTATCTAGAAAGAGGTTAGTTTTCCCTCTCATTGACTTAGGGGGCCTGATTTGTCGGCGGTGATCTCCCAGATGTTTCCCTTAAAAAAACAAGAATAAAAAATATACTTGCAGCCCACAAGGTTCTATGGTGGTGCTAAGAACCACTAGCCTTCAGGCTGCAAGTCCGGTTGGGTGCACAAAGTATGGCCCCACTTCACCTTCGCAGTTTCTATGTATGTCCAATTTCTCAATAGTGTCCCCTCCACATGTTACTGGGCGGTCCTGGAATGCTGGGGGTTTGCCAAGAATAAAGAATTGCCCAACACTGGTAGCAACCCTTTCAAGGCAACCCATCCACCAGCGCTCTCTCTCTCACACCATTCATCCACACAAACGTCCATCCCTTAGCCCTCGACCTCTTGGGGTCTGGCTTTTGGGCTGCTTACACAACAAGTTGATGCTTGTGTGAATGGCTTTCTAGAGGATATCCGGAAAGCACAAACGAAGTGTTTACATAAAGGAAAGTCACACAACTAGCGTGAGCCCCTCGCAAAGGTAGTGTCTATTCCCTATGTTTCCATCCAAACTGGGCATGGGTTAGTCTCCCATTTTATCCACAGAGCTTGGATATCTGTATCTTTTTCAATCACCATTGAATTATATTTTGTGATCAAATTCACATTCTCTTCCTCAACCTTCTTCAGTGTGAGTTGTATGCCTTCAAGGTCTTTTGTTAGCTGTGTCTGCTGTTTTGTTGCATCAGCTGCTATCAGGACAGCAGCATCAGCCTCATTTCTCAACTCCATCAGCTCAGATTGCATGCTAGTGATGGCCAGGGCTGTCTCACTCTCTGCTTGAGAGCGTGTCACATCCATTTCTTGGTCCAGTCTCCTCAACGAGGGCCTGTTCTCCCTGGAACCTTTCTAGCTCCCCCTTTGCTTCCTCCAACTTGGCCTCAAGAGCAGCCCTACCATCATTGTCCACAACTCCTCCCTCCTCCTCCATTACTTTCATTGATTTTCCTTCTCCAACTCTCTGAGCTCTTGCTCCTTCATCAACTCGCATTCCAATTGATCTATTTTGTTCTTCAATACCCTTTCCCTCGCGTCCCTCCTCTTCAATCTGTCCATCGTTTTTTCATGATCGACATGTCAACTCTCAAGCTCATTTACACAAAAGACATGCTGACTCTCCAGGGCTTCCACAAGAGCTTTCTGTCTGTCGCTGGCATGTCACGTCATCCAGTTGTTGGCTAAGATGTGTACGCTTTTGTGACTCTGGTGAATAATATTGCAGCCGTGTAGCTGCATCGAAGTACTTCGTCTCCCTAACTTCTTCAACACCTTGACTTTGGGTTGGGGTTCCTCCTGCTTCTAACTGACAGTTAAGTGTAGCAATCTTTTCTTCCAGCGATTTTGAGTCAACACACTGCTCACTCAAGACAGCCTCCACAGATGCCAACTCGACTTGCAGCTGTCCATTTTCATGTGGATGCTTTGAACATTCCAGGGAGACAAATTCCTTCATTGGCACTTGTAGCATTTCACCCTGATCATCGTTGATGACTGCATCAATCAAACCTTGATGTTTGAGGCTTGAAATCTTCTCCTCCATCGTCTTTCGAATTGTGCGTTCATCCTCCAAAACAGTTTCTATTGTTTCCCTGAACTTGTTTCCAGTCAGTGACATGGGGGAGGACATCTTGGATGACCTCAAGGGTCTACCCACTCTCGGCACTAGACTGAAATTTAAACTCAGGGCAGGAAACCTACCTTTGAACAGCAAACAGAAGCAGAGAGGAAAGGGAGAGTGCAATTGCCCGCTGTGTGGGCAATCTGAAGACAGTATTCACTTTCTGATACACTGTCCGGGGTTCTCTCACCAAAGAGACGCTCTCTTCAATTCTATCAAGGGAATTGTGCCTGTACCCCTGTTTAAAAACTTTCAAAGTCTCGAGGCTGAGCCAAAAGCCCAGGCCCTCCTGAGGCCTAGTTTTTGGGCAAATCACACACAGCAGATTGATGCTTGTGTGAAGGGATTTCTAGAGGATATCTGGAAAACCCGGATTAATTCTATATATGATGGTAAGTCACACTACCAACGTCAGCCCCTGAAAGAGGTAGGTTCTGTCCCTTTTGTTCCCGCTCAAACTGGGCGCGGGGTCAATGGCCACAAGGCTACGGCAAACAACGTCTTATGAGTACAATCTATTGTTTCCAGCTCAAGGTGTAATTGCATGATTTCCTCACATGCCTCATCTCACACTCCTGAGCTCTATTCCGTCTTTCTTCAGGACTATTTCCTCCTTCCTTGTCAGTGTAGGGGACTTCCTGAATGCCGGATAGAGATTGACTTTGCTGCACAGCTATTTCCCCTCCAGCCTTATCTGTTTCACTGTGGCCTGTGCAGATGCTGCTGTTTCCTGGTATCCACAACAAAATTGCCTCAGCTAAGTAAAAAAACCTAATAATAAAAACATGAGCAAAACTGAAGAGAAACTTCTCGCCCTTTCACACATACCTGAGCAGCAGCAAGGCTTGCCTCAGTACTCTGCAGCCTCTTGGTGAGCACTTTCGCTGCTTCCAGCGACTCCTAGGTATCCTGCACCAGTTGGCGTAGTGCCGGTTGCAATCTCTAGCACTTTCTCCCTGAGTCTCTGGACCTCCTCTTTGGTAAGCTTCCTTCCTTTGCCCTCTGTTGGTCCTTCTTTCAACCAGAGCTGCATAAGGTGGCTATCCACTGACTCCTGAGTGGAAGCCCTAAGAGCCTGCTCCTCCCTGAGCTTGCATGGCTTATGCTGTTGCTCTAGCTGCAACATTCTCTTCTGGTATGGTTCTACCAATGCTGCATAGGCGGCCATCATGTTGTTGGCTTGCTTTCTGCCTCCTTCAGCCTCAGACATTGTGTTTTTCAACACAGTGATAGTCTGGCGGAGTTGCAAGACTTCTTGCTCCTTCTCTTGCTTGTTGAGCCTCAGCTCCTTGATGGATGCTTCATGGCGAGTAATAGTCTCCTTCATGATGGATATGGTCTCCCTCTGCTGATCAGTCTGTCTTTTCCTGTATGTAAAGCTTGGATTGGGCCCTAATCTGCCTGTCTGCTTCTGCTAACTTAGCCACGAAGTCGCCAGACTTCTTTGAAAGTTCCAGGTTAGCCGAAGCTAACCCAGCATTAACCACTTTTTCAGATGCAAGAGCTGCATAATGGTTAGCCTGTAGCTCAAGTATTTGCTGCTGGTGAGCAGCCTCCAACCGCTTCTGCTCAAGTGCTGCCTGAATAAGGTGCTCCTTCTCAAGTTGCAGGGCAGCATTAGCTTCTTGCAAATCCTGTTGGAGCTTTGCTCCAGTCCCAATGTCAAGTCTTTCTTGCTGCAGGAATGAAATCCTACTCTCGTACTCTAGCTGAGCTCCTCTCTCAGAGCTCCCAGCTGTTCTGATGGTACATGAGTCTTGAAGTAGTTGCCAAGAAGATTAAAAGTCATTTGCATGGAGGCGAGTGTCATGGCCTCCTGCGTGTCTTCCTGGCTGCTTGGTGGCTGGAATGCCCTGAGTAGCCAAGGATGAACTTGGCTTTGGGACTTCACATCCTCCGCTGCCGAAGGTCCTGGCTGGCTAACCTCTAGCTCACTTCCAACAACCATGTCCTCTTGAGGCAATTGAGTTGGAAAGACAAAGGGTTATCGTAGGGTTCTCTTGTCCAATCTCCCCTGTCAACTTCCCCTGTCCAATCTCCACCGCAACCTGCTCTATGGAAGGAATATGAGAGAGATGGTCAGTCGAAAATGCAAGGACTTGCGGGGTTACCTCCTGCTGGGAAACCAGGGCGAGTTGCTGTAATGGGTCTGGTTGTGAAGTGATTTCTTGCTCCTCCTCCACTGGTTGCACTATATCCTGCTGTTGCTGGTTTCCAACATGCTCAAGCCTCATTACCTTTTGCCTTTTAGCCTCCCCCTGTCCTTCCAGACAATCTGCACTGTGAGCGGATCCCTGCTGCTCAACCGCGGTGGCCTCCAACTCAACTAGACCCATGGTCTTGCGCTCCTCCTTGGTGAGGGGACAAGTCTCCAGAATCAATTGCGCAATTATGGGGGCTGAGACTACAACAGCTTTACCTGACTTTTCCTGGAGGCGCTTCATCTCTTCTATCAATGCATGCTGCATCATGCTAGCCCACAGCACCCTCTCTCCCCTCAAAGCCTTAATAATCTCCTCAGTAAATGACTTACTGAGATACATCTGACTCTGTTTCAAATGAAACAGTACATTAAGAGCTGGCCCAACCTCCTTTAACCCTGGATGAAGTGCATTGAAACACTTGTAGCCCTGACTTTGAGAATAATCCTGCTCACTGAAGAGATCTTTGATCTGCCAACTGGTTTTCCTTGCTTCGATTGGTTTTCCCCCTTCTGGAAAACTGAATACACTCTGCAAGTACTCTGTTGTAATGTGAATTGGTATCCCTTTTACTCGTGTAGAACCTCTGGCCGCATCAAAGTTGCTTACAAACTCTTTCATCAGCTCCTTGTGATGCAAAGATCAGTCCTTCTGGAGAAGGCACTGCAACTGTAATTCTTCCAAGAGCTTCATTGCATCGGGAGTTGCAATGCTCTTCTTCTGCAGCGGCAAACTGCTCTTGACCCTCAGACCATCCATTTCCCTGCCTCTTCTCATCGCTACTAAAACAAGGTGGCCTTGCTCTAAACAGCTGCAAGATACTGTAGAGTGTGTAAAGCATGAAGGTATGATTATCGCATAGAGGTATTGGTTATTGTTCGTAAGCCATAGGCGCTTGCAGAGACAGCGTGTAAGAGAGAGAGTCTGTTCTTCCCCAAGTCGCTCCTTATGGCACTGCGTGAGGAGTCGGATGCCAGCTAGGAGTAGGTCTGAAATGGAGTTGACATATTAGGGCGGTATGTATACGGGTATGTACGAATTTAACATTATATATATATATATAAAGGAACAGGGGGTTATATCCCTGATATGTTTATTATAAATTATTTGATGGGGAAAAAAAAAATTAAAACCCCCTTACACCATGAGGTACACCCACTATGATCAGTGTAGTTCGAGCCAGCCTCTCCGAACAAAGATAAAGTCCAAGATACGAAAATAACTCCTATCTGACTCTACAGTAAATGCAAAAGAGCAAAGATTAAAAATAGAGATTGCGGGGGCGAGATGTAGCTCCGCATGTTGCGGTGAGGGGAGAGAAGCAACGGTAAGTCAAGCTCGTCGAGCGATCTGCGAGACAAAGCCACTTTCCTTTCTGTCTAACCGTCATTGTCTTCAGTGTCTCTTCTACTTGCAATCCTTTACTCATGCTCATCAAAGCTAGAAGCCCTCTGATGAACGGAGCTCCAGAATTTTTCAACTACAAATCAATCTTCATCAAGCTTATTTAACACAGACATGTATCTATCTACCTTCATCCTGATGTTTTTTTCGAGAAAATTTTTCGCTTCAATGCGCCCCCATTCTCACAGTGCCGATATTTTGGCCTAATTGGAGCTATCATTCATTAAAGGCTGAGGAGACAGTCAGCCACCTTTTACTGCTCTCATCCTTTCACCACCCTTTGCCTATACCAAGAGTGTCTCTCCCCAAGCCTCTCTCCAGATCGTGTTCTAGACTACGGGCAAGCCGCATCTCCCTCTATCGATTAAGCGAACCTCTCTTTATCAGTCGAAGATGGGTCCTAATTTTCAGTTCAAGGGTGCGCACAACAATCCTATGAGCAGAATCAATCGCCCAAGCATGCATGCGCCCCCACCTGCCAGACATTTGAGGCAATCGGGTGATGCCTTCTTCCTAGCCCACCAGGCTCAAGCAACAGGTCAAATGGACAACGTCAGTGCCTTTGCCATTGGTACGGTGTCTTCAGGTCCAATAGACAACGACAATGTCAATGCATTGGCCACTACTGCAGTGTCTTTAACTGACCGATCTGCCCCCCCACCTCACACTGCCTCCAATATGCCAATTGAGCCAGAGGAAGATGAGCATGGACGCCATGGTGGACTATATCTTTCGGATATTGCGTTCTGCTCTCTTCATTTCCTCATTTCTTGATTTCTTGCTGTTGAATTTGAAGACCATGCTTTGTAATTGCTATGTGCTTTGTTGACAGACCAGAATTGACCAAGATTTGGCACATGCAAGGAGGTTCTACATGGAGTCGGAGGAGAAGAAACTTACCCTGGGTGCACTTGAATTGTATCTCAGTGCTGCCGAGGCAAAGGCGCGAATCAAGTACGAGTCTAGGATGGTGAAGTACGTGGCCATTGCTGGTTCGGCATTCGGTGACGACTTTCTTGTGGAGGTGGGGAAGCAATACTCTCGGGCTCTTAAGCCAACAATGACAATCAAGAAACTACATCATCTAGCCACATGCAGCGTGTGTGAATGCAACTGAGAGGTTAGTCATTCTGAACCAACTTTTCCTCTTCATGCAACAATGTGTTCCCATTGTTTATTTCGCTTACGAATATCTACATTGGTTGGACAGACCCGATGGCTCCAAATATGGAATGGGTCTCAGAGTATTCGGGACATGTAGAGCTTCCCAAAACCTGACAAAGTGTCCGACCCCACATTCGACCTATGGATGAACCACATGGCATGGTGGTTTCAGGATGCCTTGAGAGGCGGGGGGTTGGGACACAAGAGGGGCTGCCCCTGTGGTGGGGGCGGTGGCAACGGTGGGTATGGGGCTGAAGCATAGCAAATTTGGAGGAGGTAAGGAGGAGCTAGGTGGAGCCCCGCACACCAGGTTGAAGGGGGGGGGCGCTCCCACGTGGGGTGGTGGTAGCTTAGGGAGTCGTAATGGGGTGGCAATCTGAGGTCAAATTTCTGGGCTACATTATTTCCGACAAAGGCGTCTTTATGGATCAGAAGAAAATACAAACCATCATCGAGTGGATTAAACCAACTTCGGTCCGAGATGTACAATGTTTTCTGGGTTTCGCAAATTTCTATAGAATCTTCATCAATGACTACTCCAAAATTGCTGCACCATTGACACGACTCACAGGGAAGGCATGGGACAAGAAGGCTGAGCAGGCATTTGAAAGGTTGAAGCAGGCATTTACAACGGCTTCAATACTGGTACATGCAGACCCATCTAAACCATTCTTCTTAGAAGCAGATGCATCGGATTTTGCACTTGGCGCGGTACTCTCACAATACGGTACAGATGGCCGACTCCACCCTGTTGGTTTTCGTTCTCGCAAATTTTCCACTGCGGAGATCAATTATGAAATCCATGACAAAGAACTTCTAGCGATTATCGATGCTTTTGAGGAGTGGCGTCATCTATTGGAGGGAGCTAAACATCAGGTCACTGTCTATACCGATCACAAAAACCTCGAATATTTTATGAGTCCTCGTGTTTTGAATCGATGTCAAGCGAGATGGAGTATGTCACTAGCAAGGTTTGATTTTGTTATTACCTACCGTCCCGGACATCTTCAAGGAAAACCAGATGCTCTTTCTCGACGATCGTATCTTGCGCCAAAGGAAGGGGATGCAGCTTTTGACCAACAGAAATCCATCATCTTGAAACCAACAAATCTCCAATTGAATATATTATCCATGTCCACCTATGACGATGTCGAGATCATAAAGGAGATTCAGGAAGCACTGAAGAGCGACCAATTCGCTATGACACTACGAAGTCAACTAAATCGACCTCGAGACAACCCACATGTTACAAACGACTTCGAGTTCAAAGATGACTTACTTTATTTCAAGGGACTTCTCTATGTACCTTCACGACCTACACGACTTCGAATTCTTCAAACATATCATGATCTTCCGGCTGCAGGACATTTCGGCTTCAACAAAACAATGGAATTGATATCCAGGGATTATTGGTGGCCGTAGATGTGGAAACTCGTGAAAGAATTTATAAAATCTTGCGACACGTGTGCTAGAACGAAGGGACCACGACATCGACCTTACGGCCTTCTTCAACCATTACCCATTCCCAAGGGTCCATGGTCGTCTGTGTCTATGGAATTTATTACGGACCTTACAATCTCCTAGACCACTGATTCAATCCTTGTTATTGTAGATCGTTTTATGAAGATAACACATTTTATTCCATGTAATAAGACAGTTACCGGCGAGGAAACTGCAAGACTTTTCCTCAATAATATCTACCGCATTCATGGACTCCCGAAGGACATCATATCTGATCGAGGACCACAGTTCATATCAAATTTTTGAAGGGGATTATTTCACATATTGGATACTGATATCAACCTTTCTACAGCTAATCATCCACAGACTGATGGTCAAACCGAACGTGTAAACCAGATTTTGGAGCAGTATCTTCGCTGTACGATAAATTATCACCAAGATAATTGGACGGACCTTCTGTCATTGGCTGAGTTTGCCTACAACAACACTATACATTCTTCGACCCAGCAAACTCTATTTTTCTCCAATTATGGTCATCATCCTCGAGCAAACCCTTTCCACATGAAGACTGTTGGAAGCCCTGCTGCAGAAAACCTTGTTACTCATCTTGCTACGATTCGCAAGGAGCTTACATTCCACCTCGCAGAAGCTCAAAAACAATACAAAGAGTATGCAGATCAATGTCGATAACTCCAACCCCAGTTCAAGGTCGGAGATCGTGTGTGGCTCCTTCGACGGGACATACAAACCTCAGGACCATCAAGGAAGTTGGATTATCAACGCCTAGGCCCATTCAAACCTATTCGACAAATAAATCCGGTCAATTTTCGGCTTGAACTCCCACGAAGTATGCGCATCCATCCAGTCTTTCATGTTTCATTATTGGAGTTGTATCATCCATCGAATATTCCAGGAAGAGTTTCCGTACCACCTCCACCAATCGAAGTCAATCAGGAAATTGAGTATGAAGTCGACGAAGTCCTAAACTCTCGCATCAAATATAAACGTCTTGAGTATTTCGTACATTGAAAAGGCTACGACATCAACGAACGAACGTGAGAACCTTCATCCAACCTCGCCAATGCATCTAACAAAGTCCAAGAGTTTCATCAACAATATCCAGCTAAGCCCGAGCTACACGTCAATAAGACGTCACAACGATGATGTCAGCCAAGTTAGCTTCAAGGTGAAGACTCCGCATTCAATGTACCTGATACACGCTAAGGAGGGAGGAGCACCACACATCAGTATATATAGCTACACTTCCAACACTCTTGCATCTTATATTGACAGTATGGAGTCGCAGGAACCAGATACATTGGAGTTGTCGTTTACCCAGCTACCAGATTAGCCGTTCCGACTCTCACGACCTTCAATATCACGCCGACGCTCTCGAGACGATGGGCCACCAATGCGACGCGTACTTCCTCGTCTGGACCCCGTACGATGGCAAGTGGAGCCTACTCGAAGTCTGATAATTCTGTTGGAGGTTGAGGCTTCGGACCCAGAGGGCAACGAAATCATGTTTGAAAGCAGTTTCGAAAATCAGAATGCTCAAATCACTGCGTGGTCCCAAGTTCAAGGTGTTGAACACTATCGATGATTGCAGGGACCTATAAATCATTTGAGTCAAGAACGAAGAGCCGAATACTTGGCAAGTACCATTTGTCGGATTTTGGCTCTAAGCAAGTCCAAGATTTTACCGCTCCTCGAGGAACTCGGCGCTAGATGAGGGGGTGATGTCACGGACATAGCCCAGAGGAACTTACCAGGAGTAAATACCAGAAGTTACCAAATTACCATGTTATCGAAAGTTACCATGACTTACCATGATTTATCATTACTTACCAAGTTACTGGGAGTTTACCAAATTACCAAAAGTAACTTGGGAAACTACTCAGGAAGCTTCATTTGGAGGAAACTTCTCCATCAAGATACCTCATTTATTATTTAAGGATGCTTTTCCATCAAGAAACCTTTGTTTAATCTTGGAAACTTCTCCAGCAAGCAACCTCCATATGGGAAGCTTCTTAGGGAAGCTTCTTAGTAGCCACTATATATATAGGAGGCGAGACTGGACACTCTTCAGTCTCGCCAACACCAGTTCAAGCTACTCTTATTTCCAGTTCCCAGTACCCTAGCCCAGTTTCCAGTATCTGGTACTCCAGTCCAGTTTCCAGCATTCCAGTATTCAAGTCGTGTTCCAATATCTTGTACTCTTGTTCATTGTTATAAAGATCGTCTTGATTCATATTTACTCATCGTGCATTCGGCCACGCCGACCTTGACTTCTTGTTTAGCCTTGTACCTCTAGTCTTATCGCTTGTTTGCGTTCAGTCATGTTCTCGTCCTTGACACCTTCTATCTTAACTAACTAAGGAACAAACTTCAGTCTCTCCAAACTGTCAATGACGAGAGCATGACTGAACACAACAAGAGATCAGACTAGAGGTACAAGACTAGACAAGAAGTCAAGGTCGGCGTGGCCGAATGCATGATGGGTATGAATCAAGATGATCTTTATAACAATGGACAAGAGTACAAGATACTGGAATGCTGGAGATTGGAGTAGAGTACTAGATACTGGAAACTGGATTAGAGTACTGGAAGCTAGACTAGAGTACTGGGACTGGAAACAAGAGTACCTTGAACTTGTGTTGGCGAGACTGAAGAGTTTCCAGTCTCGCCTCCTATATATACTGGCTACTAGGAGGTTCCCTAAGAGGCTTCCCCAAAGGAGGTTTCTTGATGGAGAAGTTTTCTTAAACAAAGAAGGTATCTTAATTTCCTCCAAATGAAGCTTCCTGAGCAGTTTCCCAAGTTACTCTCGGTAATTTGGTAAACTCCCGGTAACTTGGTAACTAATGGTAACTTATGGTAAATCATGGTAGATCACGATAACTTTCGGTAACATGGTTACTTGGTAACTTCTGGTATTTACTCCTGGTAAGTTCCTCTGGGCTATGTCTGTGACAATTCCCATGAGTTGAGCGGATACCGCCTCAACGTGTTGTTGTGATAAATAACAAATGTGGAAAGAAAACTTATACCACGAGCAGCTGAGCTATTATATTTAGTTCGAGATCCGTGACATTTGTTAATCCAATTACCGATCATCCACGTAGCATAAGTGAAAGACAGTGTTGACACAATAGGTCAATTTATGAGTCGCAAGATCTAGTGTAATTCCAGATGCCAAATGATCTCATGGTTTGATCTGGTCGCAGACTCGGGAGGAGAAATATGGAAGGGTGTTCAAAACATCATTGATGTTAACACATACTATATGTTTGCCCGCGCCTACTGGAAATAAGTTCGTGTATGCCAATGAGAACAAACTGTTTCGAAATCGCTGCCCGACTCAGCTCTCACCCTTCTTGGAAAGGAAGTCTTTTTCCACGGGACACCCGACTCTCACAGGTAGTTTATACTCCTTGAATGATTGTTTTTTGAAATGGACAAACTTGTCAATTGATGAAACTTGCTAAAACAAGTGAACGATTTACTCTACAAACTTCCTTTGAACTGGTACCTACTTCAACAATCTTCAGCTGAACCAAGTTTCCAGAAAGGTCTACAGCGGATAGTCTAGTATTTGCAACATGTCTGTGTATATGACCACACGGCATGAGTTACAATGATCACTGCACTACTGAAGATTCAAAAATACAATTTGTAGATTGGTATGCAGGAAGAAATCAACAACTTCATACACAATAAGCTTGCCATCCAAACAATGTGCATGTGCTCGACCTTGCTATTGTGAGACAATTTGACGCACGATAAGAATTCCTTAAAAGTTCTCACAAGTGACTTCACAGTGCTGCTGCTTTGAACTAATCTCGACTATGGGGAGATTGCACAGACGCATCCGCCGAATCCTCATGACTTTCTTCAGTCGTGAATCGCTGGAGAGTTTTGTGCCGAGAATGGACGTATTGGCAGCGGCCCATATATCCAAGCACTGGGAGAATCAAGACCAAGTGATAGGATCTAAGTGCCTCAAACAATTTGCATTTGTTTTGTCATGCGACCTCCTCTTGAGCTTAAAAGAGGGCCCTGAACTCGACAAACTTTTCGAGGCATTCAACGTTATGTTGGAAGGCCTCAGGAACCTTCCCTTCGATATCCCGGGCACTCGTTTCTGGAAAGCTAAACGCGCACGTCAGATCCTCCTGAGCGGCCTCGTCGCCATCACGACAAGAAGACCCCAGGTAACAAGAGAACCTCTTGTACAACTAAGCAGGATCTACCATATGATTTACTACCTAGGTACTACTGTACACTTGTTACATACTGCAATTCAAGCTCGTAGCTGAATGACCCTTTTTTATGAGCCAGATGAAATTACACCTCCTCGAAGAATGTTTTTGTGCTTGAACCGTGTTGTCTTTCTTTCTTCTCAAGAGATCAGGGATTGGTCAAGCATTGTTATGCCCATGCAAGATCTTGACCGTGGCAGGAACTCAGAGACAAACGCGTATCGTCGCGTCAAGACCTTCTGTCGGTGCTCCTGACGACGGCGGACGAGAATGAACAGTTCCTCTCCGAGGAAGCCATCCATGACAACCTTATTGTTCTCTTGTTTGCTGGTCACGAAACCACTGCCTCCGCCCTTTCCACGACGTTGCGCCTCCTGGCTGAAAATCCGACGTGCGTGAACGAGATGCTGAAAGGTAGCCTTCATCTCATGCCACATTGTCAGAAGTACCTTTCCTATGACATCATTGACATGAGAATTGCATGACGGAATTGGCACCCATCATGGGGTGAGGGTGCTTCCCATGAAATGTGTGCACATCGTGTGAGGTTGATGCCAACGTGCCCGGCCATCACGCGGTATATTGAACACACTTCAAAGATGAAGTTGTTTCAATAATTTACTATAAGCAAATTGACCAGCAGACTAAAAAGATGATAAATATACTTGCTCACCTCCAAACTCCAAACCATAGAAGACGCTTCGAATGTGCTTATAGGCCAAGCTTAGTCTTAACACATAATTCACTACAGCAAATGGGGGGGGGGGTTTTGCGACGCCAGCCGCGCCCCACGCCCCGCGCGGCGCCGAGGGTGCGACGCCAACCCTGCGGAGCATGTTTGCGACGCCGGGCGCGTCGCAGCCAAACCCCGTAGGAGTGAAACCTGGCGCCGGGGCTAGGCGGCGACGCCTGGCCGTCGCACGGAGTGATGAGGGAAAATGGCAGCCCTTCCGTGCGACGCCTAAGCGTCGCCCCCAGTGAAGGGCAGAAGGCAGCCCTTTCTGGCGACGGCCGGTCGTCGCACGCCGGAAAAAAAAAAAAACCATTTCTTGCCATTTCTTTCAACGCAGCCCTTTCTTGCGACGCCCGGCCGTCGCATGGTGGCATGAAGGGCAAAAGGCCCCTGCGACGGCCGGGCGTCGCAAACTGCCCGGCTGCCCTATTCTTTCAAAACAAAAAAAAACATGTCACAGTTTGCGACAGCTGTCTGTCGCCGTTTGCGACCCCCGACCTCATAAATCCATTAAAAAAAACATGTCGCAGTTGGCGACGGATGGTCGTCGCCATTTGCGACCCCCGGCCTCATAAATCCAAGAAAACGCGTCGCAGTTTGCGACGCGTGGGGGTCGCAAGAGGCGATGGTGGGGCTTTCTAGGTTTAGGTTTAGGGCCTTTGGGGGTTCTTAGTTTTTTTTTTTTTTCATATGGTACTGGGGTAGGGTGTTTGTTTTTCTTTATGGTTTAGCTTGTTGTTGTGGACCTTCTTGTAGATTGTGACATTCATTTTGATAATTCTCTTGATACCACATTTGTATGTGTTGTTCCAGAATATTCATTGCCTCTGCCTTCTTTCTTGAAAGACTACCAGCCACAGCCATATTTGATGAATCATAGAAATAAAGTACAATATGCATGTACATGTACAATCAATCAAAGGGATGGGTCCAGTTCGGTGCGAGAATTATTATGTAGCTTTGATTTTTTGTCTAATCAACTTGAACATTATCATCCGGAGCCTCTTCATCCTCATCAAGCTGCAAGTCTTCTTGGTCATCGGAGTCATCGTCATAAATGCCCCGGCCCTCAAAAGGCACCTCCGAATCATCCTCCACCTCGTTGTCAATGGCCGTGTCTTCGTCTCCTTCTCCAACATCCGTATCTTCTAGAGCTTCATCATATAGGGTCTAGGATGCATTGTCCGGGGCGTCATCATCCTCTTCTATCCCCTCTACCCAACCTCCATCATCAGTATCATTATGACCAGTCTCTCCGTCCACCGCAATTGCCTCACCCCATGGAGATCCGAGACCATGATAGATACGTCTTCCTCTTGGCTGAGCATGCACAACCACCTTCCAATTCCCCCCTCTTGTTTTGTCATCGGAGAAGAAAACTTGCTCCATGTCTGAAGGCCGTGAAAAAAACTCATCGGAGGGACGATGAGTAGGGTTGAGCCTATCTGCATTGACGCGTATGAAACCACAATCATCTTACACTAGTGTTGCGGAGGGCCCACAAGAAGTGGTTGGAACCACCTTCCCTTGAAGAGAAGAGGCCGGTACCTTGTATACTGAAGTTGGATTATGCTCTCAAGCTCTCCAATGTACTCAAGTTTGCTCATAGCCGGTCGTGTATCTCCCTTGCCCCACATGGAGTCTTGCCAATATGTGGCACACAAGCCAGAATCAAAGGTTGTTTTGTGCTTCATGTCAAGAGCACGAATGCGGAAATGACGACCGTGAACCCAAACCGCCGTGTATGAGGTCGTGAATTGAGAGGGGCCCCTTGCAATGTCTCGCACCAAATCTGAAACCACCTCTCATTGAGCAACGGCGTCATAAACTGAAGTCCGAAGCCACTGTTGGAATGAACTTAGAGGCTGCAATTCCATGGGCAAATTTTGTGAAGGAACATTTCGTGCATCCTCCTCTTCGTTCCACATCCGAGGGGATTCCTCATCCACCCTTGCCATGTACTCCGTGCAATAGAACATAGTTTCTTGCAACGTATACTTCTCCGCCATGCTACCCTCCGGGTACGCCATTTGTCTTACAATCATTTCAAAGTTTTCATATAACGCTCAAAGAAGTACATCCACCGAGAATGAACGGGGCCGGCAATTGAAGCCTCTTCCACTAAGTGCACTACCAAGTGCACTTGGATGTCAAAGAAGGAGGGAGGAAGGTGCATCTCCAACATACACATTACCTCCGCCGCCTCCTTCTTCATGCGTGGAAAATCTGCTTCTTCCAACTCTTTGGAGCAAATCCACCGGAACCAGCCTCCCAATCTATAGATTGTCTCACGAACCTCGGGAGTCAATGTCCCACGTACTGCAATGGGCAAGATGTCTTGCAATAGATTGTGATAGTCATGAGACTTCAAACCATGGACCCCGTCTTCTTCGCTGAACTTCGTACGGAGGGATGACCCATAACCAGTTGGTATTCGGACAACACTTATGGTGGCTATCACTTTCTTGTATTCCTCCTTTGTCCATTGCCAAGGTGCGCGCCTATACTTCCACCGTACAACACCATTGGGTCCACACCATTTTGTTCGGCCCATAGATGGCGCATGCGACCCTGCTCCTCAAGCCCCTTTCTAACACCGAGAGAAACTCCTTTTGCAGCCACTCCCTTCTTTGTCGGCGTGCCATGAAGAACCCGAAAAAAAGACGAGTGGACATTCTTCTCAATATGCATGGGATCTAGAAGATGGCGAATCTTCAGGTCCTACATATATCCCCACCCACAAAGACTTACACAAATTTTTTTACGTGAAAGTGACAATGCAACGCATACCAAATGTGCAATATCACATGCATGCATAGGGATATTGACGGTGTTTTTGTGGAATATGTACCATCCAATATGACAACTCGTAGAAGATTGAAAGTCGTTTCATGCCGGGCACGTCCACTTCACCGTCCGTGCCCGCATGGGCCTCCGTCCATTGGTCCTCCCAAAATTGCCCGGACGGTGTCATAGGGGGGGGACGTACTTCCTCTTTGCCATTAAACAATTGTTTCTCTCTTCTTCTCCATCGATGGCTCATAGGAAGAAATTTGCGGTAGTTGGGATACACCATCTTGTGAAGACGGCGGGAGCTATGTACATCAAGATCATCGCCACAATGCAAGCATGCATGGTACCCTTTGGTGCTTAGCCCCGAGCAAACAGCTAGTCTTGTACTACACATCCCCCACATTAGCAAAAACAAAAAGTTGTCATGTGCATGGCCCATTATGCCATCTACCCCACTACGGTGCACAAGACTGTCGCCGCTACTTCAATCAATCCCAATCCTCATCCTCATCCGGCATTGACAAGTGAATGTACGCATGTTGTTCATGGGGAACATAAATATACCTGGATAATCATGCATTGTCCAAAGCAAGATGTCTCTCATCTGAAAAGATTGTCCGGCCATAGGGTCAAGTGAAGCATCCAATGCCGGGACCCCCCTCCATAGCTCTTTAAGTTCATCAACAAGAGGTCGCAAGTACGTGTCCATGTTTGCCACTTATTCTTTCCCTTTGAGACATTCACATCATTGTTTCAATACTCCACCAATATGCAGATTATACTACAAAATGAATTACACGTCTTACTCCATGATTATGTCACTCATCAATCTTGCATCCAAATTGCGTCAAAGATCAGAAGTTTAATGTAAAGTCGAAGACAAAATGAGTACACTCACCTGGCACAATGGCAGCCAACATGATATGGCATTTTTTAATTGAAAGATACGGAGGGATGTTGTAATTCACCATGGTCACCGGCCAAGTGGAATAACTACATGACTGGACAGAGAATGGGTTGACCCCATCCGAGGAGAAGCCGAGGTGGACATGTCATGGGTCCTCCAAAAGAAAATGCCACATTTCTTCAATATGCCTCCATGCTTGTGAATCTTGTGGCCCGCACACCTTTCCCGGGGGGCTCCGATGCGAGGCGTGCCATCTCATGAGTCTGGCCAATTCGGGGCTTTGGTATTGTGCCCTCAATCGCGGGATGATCGGAAAGTAATGCATTTTCTAGGATGAAATACCCCACGCCCCCCACATGTAATCATCCCATTAGCACACATAATACAACACCCTTATGCATTTCCCTTTATGCAGCCTCTCCCTCGTTTGGGTGTGAATGGTCAAAACCAAACGTCGTTCCTTCCACTCCTCACTCACCCCTTCCAGAACCACAATCAGATCTTGCATGAGTACTACTCTCTAATAATCTCCATGCGAGGGGGAATGGCGCTTATACCTTGCGTGGTACTTTTTTCCCTTGGACATCATCCCGATATCGATCTTTCTTGCACTTTGGGCACTTGGTGAGATGCCAATCCTCTCCGTAGTATAGGGTTTTATCACATGGACATGCATGAAAAATCTTATAGCCCATCCCCACAGAGTCCACGACTTCGCGCGCCTCTTTCCGCGACCGTGACATCTTGGGTTTCAAGTGTGGAGCAAGGATATAGTCTACAATAGTTCGCATTATGGCAGACATCCCAACATTACTTATGCCAAATCGAATTTGAAGATTGAGCAAAAGTAAGATTGTTGAAAGTCGATTCACTTTCGCTCCTTCGTACAAGGGAGTTCTCGCCTCTCTCTCCATGTCATTTGAGGGGGCCATTTCAGGATCATCGATTGGCCGGGTTCCCTCTTCATGTGATGCATTAAGAGATCCTCTATGGCTTGCACATCCTCCTGGTTAATTCCATGCTCATTGTTGTTGTCACTGTCACTATCATTGTCATCGTCATCATCGTCCGGTACCGTGGGGGCGGCGTCTCGCCCACGGCTCCTGCCTGATGTACTTGGGTTGTTTTCGGATGGGGTGCCAAGAGAAAAGACCGGGAAGGGTCATGGACAAAGTCCTGATACGAACAAATGAACATAGGGACATATATTATAATGTGTCCTTGCAACCATACACTTCATTATAAGCGAAATGCAGTGTGCATCAAATATGTCATTCAATAATTACATGTATGTGCGTAACGTACACGCATGCAAAGTTTCAAACCCAAACAAAATCATTTGCCCCCCCAATGACGTATTCACCCTATCAACCAATTTTTGTTTATTAATGTGAAAAAAAATCCTCTCATGTCATTGCACCCAACAAACGGATGTGGCTCAAGCTTCATTTTTTCCTACATGTGCTTAAATATGTGTGCAACACCTCTACAAAAGATCCAGCAGTCTCAAAGGAACACTATTTCTATCATACACATCCCACTCACGCTGTAATCGGAGGTCCCAATCATCCCGGGAGAACTCGTATGATGCAAATAGTTCGCTGCCAGCCCTAATAGTCCTACTAGCATATGTCATCACAAACATGTCCATCCCCTCACAGTATACTGACGTATGACCACAAAAGCTCTCATGCCCATCGCTTCGCTCGTCCCATACTACATTGGTTCTCCTAGGATGACCAAAAGAACTATTGATCAGCCCAGCAACATTGCCGAAGATGTCGGGGTCACCATCAGACAACCCCATCTACGTACATCCTGTTCGTTGACACACAAAATGTAGGGTATGATGTATGGGGCTTCGAGGCGTAATGTACGGAACTCCGCGGAGGTGTAGTATGGACCGTAGTAGGGAAACAAGTCCACCATGCTGTTTCTCCGAGGATGAACCACAATATCATTGACCGTGAATAAACCCCGACCCATAGCAGGGTCTGTAGCGGCTCTCACAACATACCGTCTCCCCAATACTCGAACTCCACATTTTCTCGGATGGGGGTGGGAGGGTCGAGATGATCCCCCCAGCAACGAGGCTGGACGGTCCTCAGTAACATAGTCCTATGCACTTCCCATCGGGGGCGAGGATCCGGCTCAGGCCACCCAAGCCGAAGGGGAGGAACCTTGGGCGAAACCGACCCCTCCTAGGGGTTCGGGGGGCACATGCACGTGGAGGTGGTGGTGGTGGTGGAAGTGGAGGTGGTACTGCTGGCGGAGGAGATGAAAGTGGAGGTGGTTGAGGATGTAATGTCGGAGGTGCGGCCGGGGGTACAACGTCCGGATCAGGTACAACCGGAGGTGGATCAGGCAAAGAAACAGACGGGGGGGGGAGGCCACAATCAGGGGGACCGCATGAGGAAACTGGAGGGGGGGGGGGGGGGGGGTGGGCCTGCTCTCCTGTCGGGGGGTCAAAGGTGGACGTGGTTGGACGGGGTGGCCCGCGAGGGGGCAACCCACGGCGCGGCCGACTCGATCCCGGAGTGTCAACATCCTCCGCATCACCTGAAATTTGGCCCCGGTCCCTTCTACGATTGTGCCCGACAGCCTGTATTGGATCAAGTGCAATGGGTGCCTCCTCGCCACGAAAAATGGTCGCTCTAGGGCCACAATCGATATGTGGTACTACCTCCCCATCCTCGAGGGAGACGGGTCAATGTTTCCTCACCATCCCATCCTAATTAACACACACCACCAACACTTTCATTTCTCAAAAACCGTTGGCAAAAAAACCCTATGCCTCAGCCTCGGGGCTTTCAAAATTGGTAACCAAAGGCAGAGCATCCCTATGGTGCTAGAGCCCAAGACAATAAATCCTTCATCTCGTTCTATCTTTAGGATGCTCACACTATGGAAAAATTTGTTGAGACCCAGCGCTTTGCGATTATCAAATTGAGCCACATTTTGGGTATGTGAATCCTAATTACACCGTTTATCCTCTTAACCCCAAGACCCACAACCAAAACCGCCAATCCAAAATCCAGCACCATAAAGAAAAGCAAACACCCTAACCCAGTACCATATGAAAAAATAAATAAAATAAATAAAAACTAAGAAATGCAAAAGGCCGTAAACCCAAAATCTAGAAAGGCCGGCCGTCGCCTCCTGCGACACCCTGGCGTCGCATTGGATGACGAGTTTTTTTAATTTTTTAACTGGCGGTCGCACCCCGCGACGGACGAACGTCGCGGGGGGTGACGTGTTTTTTTATTTATGGGGCCGGGGGTCGCAAGAAACGACGGCCAGCCGTCGCAATCTTCATTTTTACATTTCAAAAAAGGGCGGGCGCAGGCGTGCGACGGCTGGGCGTCGCACGTGGGCGCCGCACCCTTTTATATTCCCTAAGTGCTTCCAGCATCTCTTTCCCCTCCTGTTTTCGTTTGTTCTTTGGGAGAGAGGTAGTTCAGAGAGTGGGGTTTAGGGTGGAGGAGAAACACACCTGCTGCTGAACCCGAGGTGGTCGCAAGGCCCCAAAGAGTTTGCCCCAACGCCGCTCCAACGCCCAAGGTAAGCACCGCCTCCTCCCTCACTTTCTGTCTTTCTTTCTTGCCCTAAGCACGGGCTGATGTCTTTCTCCCCTGTGTGGTAGGAACGTCTCGGAGAGGCGCGACCTAACGAGCTGAAGAGAGAGAGAGAGCCGTGGTGAGCGGGGGAGAGACGCCTTGCAGCAGCGGGGACCCATGCCGCTGGCAGCCGCGACATCACCGCAACAGCTCGCCGCGCCAGCTCGCTTCAAGCACCAGCAGCTGCAGAGGTACGTCAGGGAAATTGCACTCTCCCTTTCCTCTCTGCTTCTGTTTACTGTTCAAAGGTAGTCTTCTTGCCCTGACTTTAAATTTAGGTCTGGTGCCAAGAGTGGGATAGACCCTTGAGTGCATCCATGATGTCCTCCCCTATGTCACAGACTGGAAACAGGTTCAGGGAAGTTTTCTTCCTAACTTCATTTTCATCGGACAATTTTCTGGTAACAGACATGGCTTTGGACACTACACTCTCTAAGTCAGGTTTATCTAGCAAGGTCAAGACTTGCGGGTCCAGATTCAGATCCTTGAGAATCGTTTTTACTCTCTTCTCCCAGGGCTCACCCTGTTTGACAGGGCGAAGGGGCTAGGCTTTTGGCTCAGCCTCGACTTTTTCAAAGTTAGTAAACAGAGGTACATGCACAATTCCCTTGATAGATTTGAAGAAAGCGTCTCTTTGGTGAGAGAACCCCGGACAGTGTTTTAGAAAATGAATAATGTCTTCAGGTTGCCCACAGACATGGTTGGACACTACAGCCTCTAAGTCAGATTTATCCAGCAGGGTGAAGACTTGCGGTTCCAAGTCCAGGTCCTTGAGAATCTCTTCTACTGTCTTCTACCAGGACTTAGCCTGTTTGACAGGTCGGTGGGCGGTCCTGTTTCCAAGATATAGAGTCGATTAACTTAAGATATCTGGTGTTGGACATATGTTGCAGCTGAACCCACCATCTGACCTTGAATTTATCTCGTCGGGAGCTTAAAAGAGAGCAACACAGAAGAGAGGGAGAGAGAGGGAGACATCAGGGGGCAACAAAGAAAAGAAAAGAAGGTGGGGGGGGGGGGGGGAGTGACTGAGCAGCTGTTGCTGCTCAGTCACTCCCCCCCCTACATTCTCTATTTTTCTTTGTTGCCCCCTCTCTTGGGGAAACAAAAGGGACAGATCCTACCTCTGTCAGGGGCTGACGTTGGTAGTAAGACTTACCTTCACATATGGAACTAATCCGGGTTTTCCAGATATCCTCTACAGATCCCTTCACACAAGCATCAATCTGCTATGTGTGATTTGCCCAATAACTAGGCCTCTCTGAGCGTCTCTTTGGTGAGAGAACCCCAGACAGTGTATCAGAAAATGAGTATTGTCTTCAGATTACCAACACAACGGGCAATTGCACTCTCCATTTCCTATCTGCTTCTGTTTGCTATTCAAAGGTAGGCTTCCTGCCCTGAGTTTAAATTTCAGTCTAGTGCCGAGAGTGGGTAGACCCTTAAGGTCATCCAAGATGTCCTCCCCCATGTCACTGATTGGAAACAAGTTCAGGGAAGTTTTTTGCCTAACTTCATTTTCATCAGACAATCTCATGGCAACAGACATGGTTGGACACTACAGCCTCTAAGTCAGATTTATCTAGCAGGGTGAAGACTTGCGGTTCCAGGTCCAGGTCCTTGAGAATCTCTTCTACTGTCTTCTGCCAGGACTTAGCCTGTTTGACAGGTCGGTGGGCGGTCCTGTTTCCAAGATATAGAGTCGATTAACTTAGGATATCTGGTGTTGGACATATGCTGCAGCTGACCCCACCATCTGACCTCCCCCCCCCCCCCCCCCCCCCCCAACCCATTTTTTTTCATTGTTGCCCCCACTCTCCCTCTATCTCCCTCCTCGAAACTGGCCGTTTGCATCAGTGTTCTTTTCATGATTTTCCATCTATACCAGATGGACTCTAAAAGGTGTTTTCACCCGACTTGTAAAGGTTTTCTATCCATACCGGAAGAATCACCTGGGTGGACACTAAAGTACCTTTAAAAAGGACCTATAATTTTTCATTCCTCTTTTATTGACTTTCATCTATCAGATGAGTAATCAGAGAATGAGGAATTACCTCCATAAGGGTTATGACACTGACATCCTATCTATAATTTTTTCCATCCATGCCGGATGAAAAATACCAGGATTTGAATTCGTTTTATTCCCCCTTTATGTTTTTTTCCGTACTGAATGAGGCTTTCTCTTAAGGGATGATGAATTACCTATTAGAATGAAAAACCGCTGCCCTGGATGATGTATACTAATTTTTCATCCTGCTGATGGACCTCATCCAAACAAATGAACCTATTTTTTTTTTCATCTGGACCGGATGAAAAAAGCAGCTTATGACGGCCATGGAGATTTTTTTAATTACCCTTAATTATTGCTAATTAAGGAGTGAAACCCTAACTCCTACCCTATAATCTACTGTTTAAACCTAGCTAACAGATGACATCCGTCGGGTTCTTAAGAAAAAGGGTATTGATTATTCATCCTCCGGATGAAAAATCGGGCTCTGCCCTAGGGTGTCTCTCCCGCTGTCAGCTGCATTCCTCGTGCTGCTGAGCTTGCGAGTTATGGCGTCTGAGCTCTGCTGCTACCCTGTTTGCTGCTTCATGCCGGACGAGCTCCTGGGGATGCGCAATGGCGGCGTCTTGTCTCTTCTCACAGCGGGTTCTATCGTCCATTTCCCTCCTCCGGTTTTTATGTTTCGCAGCGGCGCTTTGGTGGGGAAGTATATCGCTCCCTCTCCCTTCTTAGACCTAGCATTTGGATGCTTCGCTTCTCCTTAGCTATGTTGGAGGTGGCGTGTTGGTGGCGATGGCGCAGTGTTACCTTCCCCAATCGCTCAAGGTGCTTTTGGCGATTAGGGTTCCTTTTACTTCATATCTTTCTCTCTTGCTTTTTGGGGTTCTTAGTTGACATCGATAACAAGTGTAGGGGTCTGTGATTCACCTGGGGTTCCACAATCCTCACTAACCCATTGGTTTTTGTGGGGGCTTGTGATGGGACCAGGTGAGGATCCCTACCTACTTTGAATTCTCTTGAGCTTGCAGGATGTGTGCAAAAGGAACATACTGCTGCTGCCTGCAGCCCCGCTTTCGGCTCGTTTGCTCCCGGTTTGACATGATGATGCTTGCTTTTGACTTATCCTTTGCTGCTGCTGATGGAGCACTTTGGCCTGGCAACCTTGTCTCATGCAGCACTGCATGTGAATCCTACCTTGTCTTGAATCTTTGACAGCTTTGCCTGTGGATTTTTAGACTAGGTTTCCCTTTTTTTGGCCTTAAAAGAGGATTGCTGGTGTAAGGGACAAGTCATAAGTGGCTGTTTGGCTCTAAGGACGAGGAGACCTGAATTTTGTTAAAAAAGACAGCCTGATAAGGCAGTGACAGGCCGTTTCAGACTGGATTTGTTGTGGAATGGAGCATAGTGAGGTTCTATTTGCAAAACATGGCATTAGCCTCCTATGAAACAGTGACGGTAAGCTCTAAAGGACTCTGGCCAATGATTATTTACTTTATTTTTCCATATGAACAGCCACCTGCATTGTATGATTTATCTTGGCCAAGTGGGCTTGGTCTTGGGCACTCAAAGTGTATGTGTGTCCAGTTCTGGATGCTGTGATAGGACAGGCCTTTCTTCCATGCCAAAATGCCTTACATGATGTATATCTTGGGGCAAGTGTACATGATATAGAATGAATCGCAGTCAGTCTTGTCATGCCCAAAGTGATCACTTGGTTGCATGTTTGAAGTCTGATTTACTGCAGGCTGGGCCAGCAAGAGTCCTATGTGCACAGGTCCTGAATATATACAATGACAGACTGTTCTTACATACCCAGAAGGCCTTGCACGATGCATGCTTTGGTTACATTTGGCCAAATGTGAAGCGGCAATATGGCTTACCATGCCCCCAAGAAGTGTACTTGGTGGCAGGCCATAAGTGTAATTAATTGCAGGCTGGTCCTTCCTGCTGCCGGTGTGAACACTCACTGAATGTGTTGTAGGGCAGACTGTTCTTACCTACCCTTGCATAATGCTTGTCTTGGATCACCTCAAGGTACTTGTGTATACATATCTTGGATCTATAATGTGGCAAGAAGTTCTTATATGCCCATGATATCTTGCATGGTGCATATCTTATGGATAACTATGGATGATATAATTTGAGGCTGCAATCTGACTTATATTGTGCAAGAGGGTCACTTGGGTACATGACAGGAATCTGATTATGAACATACCCCGCCCTCCCACCCTATTTTATCATGACTGAATGGGTGGTGTCACTTGGTGTGTTATGACAAGACTGGAAATGTTAGATGGTGCCCTGTCATGGGCTGTTTATGTCTTTAATTGACAAATGACCCTAGTTGGTCTTGTCCATGTCTTGACATGACATGAATATCTTCCCTCTCCTTCTCTCTTTTTAACCTTTTCTGCAGAGGGGTCAATTCTGAGATTAAGAAAACCATGCTTTGTCGCATTATTAGACCTGCCTTGGAGTACGGATCTGCAATATGGGTTGATAAATCTGACTTAGAGGCTGTAGTGTCCAAAGCCATGTCTGTTGCCATGAGATTGTCTAATGAAAATGAAGTTAGGCAGAAAACTTCCCTGAACTTGTTTCCAGTCAGTGACATGGGGGAGGACATCTTGGATGACCTCAAGGGTCTCCCCACTCTCGGCACTAGACTGAAATTTAAACTCAAGGCAGGAAGCCTACCTTTGAACAACAAACAGAAGCAGAGAGGAAAGGGAGAGTGCAATTGCCCGTTGTGTGGGCAATTTGAAGACAGTACTCATTTTCTGATACACTGTCCGGGGTTCTCTCACCAAAGAGATGCTCTCTTCAAATCTATCAAGGGAATTGTGCCTGTATCTCTGTTTACCAACTTTGAAAGTCTCAAGGCCGAGCCAAAAGCCCAAGCCCTCCTGAGGCCTAGTTATTGGGCAAATCACACACAGCAGTTTGATGCTTGTGTGAAGGGATTTCTAGAGGATATCTGGAAAACCCAGATTAATTCTATATATGAAGGTAAGTCTTACTACCAACGTCAGCCCCTGACAGAGGCAGGTTTTGTCCCTTTTGTTCCCGCTCAAACTGAGCGCGGGGTCAATGGCCACAAGGCTACCGCAAACAACGTCTTATGAGTACAATCTTTTAACTTTTTCTGCACCCTCTCTCCCTTGTGGTTTGTTTACTTTTGTGAACAGCAAAAAAAAGAGGGAGGGAGAGAGAGACCAAGAACAGGTGAGGAGGAGACTGCATCCGAGGGAGAGACGGACGCCGAAGATGATGTTGATGCTGCCCTCAGAAAGAACCAGATAGTGGAAAAGAGGATGGGGGAGATGCTCCAGAACATGCTCGGCGTAGAGAGCACTCCGAAGTGCAAATGGTCTCCGGCGATTGGGGAGTCTTCTGGAGCAGCCAAAAAAAAGGTACAATGTTTGAGACCGACCTTTGTGCTTCATTGGTGATGTGAACCCCAGTTGTGCTTGTATTTTGATATGAAAACCGCCTATACACGGCATCTCTGGCAGGTTCAATCCACCCCGAATTGGAAGCTCAAACAGTGTGCGGCAACGCACACTGTTTGAGCCCCCATTTTGCTTGTTTTTTGATGTGCAAAACGGCCACATGGGGCCACTATGGCAGGTTCAATCCACCCCGAATTGGAAGCTCAAACAGTGTGCGGCACCGCACACTGTTTGAGCCCCCCATTTTGCTTGTTTTTTCATGTTCAAAACGGCCACATAGGGCCACTATGGTAGGTTCAATCCACCCCGAATTGGAAGCTCAAATAGTGTGCGACACCGCACACTGTTTGAGCTCCCCATTTTGCTTGTTTTTTCATGTTCAAAACGGCCACATAGGGCCACTATGGCAGGTTCAATCCACCCCGAATTGGAAGCTCAATGAGTGTGCGACACCGCACACTGTTTGAGCCCCCCATTTTGCTTGTTTTTTCATGTTCAAAACGGCCACATAGGGCCACTATGGCAGGTTCAATCCACCCCGAATTGGAAGCTCAAACAGTGTGCGTCAACGCATACTGTTTGAGCCCCCCTTGTGCCTTGTTTTTTGGTGTGGAAATGGTGCACACGGGGGCCTCTCTATCTAATTCAATCCACTCCCAATTCGAAGCTCAAACAGTGTGCGCCAACGCACACTGTTCGAGCCCCCCTTCTCACTACTTTTTTCATAATAAAATTGTCCAGACATGGTATCTCTATGAGGTTCAATCAACAATTTCCTGGCAGCTCCAGCAGTGTGCTTCAACGCACACAGTTTGAGCCCACCTTGTCATTGTTTTTTCCATGTGAAAATCGGCCACATAGGGCCAGTCTGGCAAGTTCAATGCACACTTACCTGGCAGCTCAAACAGTGTGCGTCAACGCAAACTGTTTGAGGCCACCTTGTCATTGTTTTTTTCATTTGAAAATCGGCCACATAGGAGATCTCTTTGAGGTTCAATGCACACTTATCTGGCAGCTCAAACAGTGTGCTTCAACGCACACTGTTTGAGCCCACCTTGTCATTATTTTTTTCATTTGAAAATCGGCCACATAGGGCCCGCCTGGCAGGTTCAATGCACACTTACCTGACAGCTCAAATAGTGTGCGTCAACGCACACTGTTTGAGCCCACCTTGTTATTGTTTTTTTCATGTGAAAATCGGCCACATAGGGCCACTCAGGCAGGTTCAATCCACCCCGAATAGGAAGCTCAAACAGTGTGCGGCACCGTACACTGTTTGAACCCCCCATTTTGCTTGTTTTTTGATGTGCAAAACGACTACATATGACCACTCTGACAGGTTCAATCCACCCCGAATTGGAAGCTCAAACAGTGTGCGGCACCGCACACTGTTTGAGCCCCCCATTTTGCTTGTTTTTTCATGTTCAAAACGGCCACATAGGGCCACTCTGGCAGGTTCAATCCACCCCGAATTGGAAGCTCAAACAGTGTGCGTCAACGCACACTGTTTGAGCCCCCCTTGTGCCATTTTTTTTTGTGTGGAAATGGTGCACACAGAGGCCTCTTTGTCTGGAACAATCCACCCCTAATTCGAAGCTCAAACAGTGTGCGCCAACGCACACTGTTTGAGCCCCCCTTCTCAATGTTTTTTCATAATAAAATCGTCCAGACAGGGTATCTCTGTGAGGTTCAATCCACACTAACCTGGCAGCCCAAACAGTGTGCGTCAACGCACACTATTTGAGCCCCCCTTGTAATTGTTTCTTGAATGACGTACAAGAAATGCGAAAGCTCCAAGACATCAAAAACGTGGTACTCGTTCACCCGTGAGGCTTTCATGGAGTATATGTACGCGGTGAGATACATCTTCCATCATCTTTCCTTTCGATATTCCTGCTTCCACATGTTTGTTTCTGTTTGTTTCCCTTGCCCTTGGGTTGATGCAACTCTCGTGCATTCCCTTGACATTACAGATGCAGGAGAGCATGACAAACTAGAATATTACAGCTTTACCCCTGAGGAGAGAAAGATAGCAAAAGGTGTTGAGAGTCGCATCCAGAAAGAGATGACCGCCACAAAGACTATTATGAGTGCTTTTGTAAAACAACTGAGAAATTGCAGACCCTACCTTCAGACCAAAGTTATTTCAAGAGGTGAAAAACCATTACAACAAGCCAGGCAAGCCGGAGATGGCCCAAGAGAAGTTACACATGTTGTCTATTGCCGTCGTGTCTTCAGAATAGAAGGTGAAGCCATGGATGCAATATTCTCTCTTGACAAGTGGTGTGATTTTGTAGTCTACCCTGGAATATTGAATGCCATCCCTTCCGAAAACTGCAATTACCCTCCTTTGCCCTCATCAAATAATGGGTCTCACCTTAAAGCCCATGAGGAGACACTGAGGCTTGAGACTTCCGGTGATTGCCACTGCCAAAGAATCTCTCTGGGACCAGTGTTGGGATCCAGGCTACTTTGTCTTGACAGATTGATTTTCAACTCTCTCTACAGCACATGGTCCTATGGGAGATAAGCTTTGGAGCTAGTGTGAAAATGTTTGAGAATGGTGCGATAAAGGTGCAGAGGAATAGAATGCTTTGTCTTATTCAGGTTTGCGAGCTGAGAGCATAATGAAATTGCCACTGCGGATGTGCCTGTAATCCACGAGTCCACATATTCGGCAAAGCTCCTCCAGCTCTGCTTCGTCCCAATATCTGAATGAGATGCTTGATATCGCTTGCTTCATTGCCTGCCATGCAAAGACGTCAAGCAGCGCAACTATTACAAAACAAAAAACATGTTCCTTCTGAGAGTTGCAACAAGAGGGAGAGAGAGAGAGAGAGAATGTACTCATAAGACGTTTGCCGTAGCCTTGTGGCCATTGACCCCTCACCCAGTTTAGAGAGAGAGAGAGATGAAATGAAATGAAATGGTGCTTTATAACGTCCGCGGAAAGCTCTTAGAGCTTATGGGACAAAGTGGAAGAAAACAAGAGAGAGGAGTCAAAATGAAATGGTGCTCTATATCGTCCGCGGAAAGCTCTTAGAGCTTATGGGACAAAGTGGAAGAAAACAAGAGAGAGGAGACAAAATCAGAGCCAGAAATAAAAAGAGAGAGAAAGAGACTATGGAAACTCTCAGGAAAATGTCATAACCCCACAGTGAACCATCGGACCTGACCTCAGCATGTGCAGCGCTAAACAAGCTCTAATGGGTGCAGACTCTAATGGGTGTCAGTCTGCATACTTTGCTTCACACAGACACAACTAATCCAATTCTGACACTGAGCACACGATGGGAACAGAACAGACCTAATCCTTGACACAGGGATGACAAGGCAATAATCTGCCACACGCCTCATGTGGAAACTGGATGGAGGAAAGGTTCCTATTAAGGAGTAGTCAGCTTCAATGATGAACTCGAGAGGGCAAAACAACAAACTGTGGTTGCAGGGTGTTGAGCCCTGAGACTTCGGATAAACAGCAGCTTCCTTTCATTTAGCAACCACCCAGCTGATGGTAAAAAATCTGAACCAGTTTAGATTTTTACTCGCAAAACAAGGATTGTTCATTCAGATTGGAAAACTAACAATCGTGCAATGAGAAGCCCTAGGCTCTTATTGGACTGACTAGATAATCAAACTCATCCGCTTCATAGGTATATAAAGTGGTGGATGATGATGGTTAGAGGATCAAACGGTGGATGAAGCAGGTGTCCAATCTGGTTGGTCTAAATGTAGCCAGCACCAGCAGCTGGTGAGGTGGAGGAGGGGCAAGGTTTAGATACTTGTTACTGTGGGAAGTCCACTCCACAAAGTAACCATTGTGACTGGCCCACTGCTTCACATCTCGCGAAAACAGGCTTACCCACACATGGTGCCACAGTATGCCTTATCATCATCTGAAGATCAAGCTGTGAATGTGAACCCATCCACGCCAGAGAACCTACAAGCTATAACCATTAGGTTCTCAAACTCAAGAAGGTCCAGGGGCAACGTCACCCACTGCTCTCTGGTTTTTGTGGGACTTAAAATACCACTTGGAATCTCAAAAGGAATTTGCAGCATCTCCTGAAGAACGATAGCTTACTTGAGACCAGCGGTGTAAGAGCATCCCAAATTAGGAAGAGATGACTGCATTGAGAACTTGGAACCTAACAACTGTTGCAAGGAAAAGGCTCAGCCTTCACTATTACTCAATGAGCTAGTGAATGTGGTTCCCAATTCAAACACAGAAAAAGGGGGTGGCAGAGAATGAGCTTTTTCCCGAAAAATAACCTGATCACGCACCTGGCGGAGAGGCAGGAGGCCGTCTAGTACAGTTGGTGTTACAAAAGTGGTAGCCACAAGCACGCCACCAGGTTTCAAAATCCGACTGATCTCTGACACCTGCAAACGACTCTTGCTTTGTCAGAGCTCAGCATACTTCAACAACTTTGGCCATGTCTAGTGACCAGAAAAAAAGTTGCTTAAGAAGATCAAGCACAGTACAGTTGATAAGGGCACTGCAAATTGTCGTACCCCAGCTGCAGGAGAGGGCCAGCAGTGCAAAGCAGCCCCAGCATGCACTGCATGGATCGTTCCTGTGGAAAATGGCAACCTAGCCACATCTGCTCTGACCAGAGCTATATTTCTGCCAAGCAAAACAACTCACCATCAGCATCATCACACTGCTCAGATTTGTACTCTCTCCTAATTGCTCATTGGTACATCTCCGTGGCCCCTCTCTCTTTCTTGTCTCTTTCTTCATTTCGTCCCATCAGCTCTTTTTAGCTTCCCGTAAACATTTTAAAGCACCAGTTCATTTCTGTCTGTGACTCAATATGTTTGCTTCCCCCCACTTTCTTTTCTATTTTTCCTGCTTCATACAAACTGTGCCCAGGATGTGCAGGGCCACTATGCTACATAACAACGGTCCACTAATTACTTTGCTCGTTCTGCCTCTGTGTGCAACTCTGTGTGCTAAAAAATGGAGAGACATACGCAGTGGAAAGGGAGCGATCTTGCTTGATGAACTCATAAGACTGGCGGAGCATGTTCTCCGAAAAGTCAAGGGCAATAACAGCCTTGTAGTTTCCACTCTGAGCAAAGCGGCGGGTGAACAGGCCACTGCCACAGCTTACATCCAACAGGACCCCTCCTACTGTTGGCTTAAAGAAATCTTGTGCAATCTTCAACTGCACACAGCCACCCTTGCTTACATATTAGACGATAGTCCATCTCACAAGGAACTGGAACATCTTGCCTGCCCATATATCTCAAATGATGCAGCCAGCTGATTGTGATTGACTTACACAACAAAACTAGCAAAAGGATGAAGATACTGCCCGAATGGACTGAGGGGCTGGAAATGTGGGCACCTCCTCATCCAGACCTGGGAAGCCACCTGTACTAAACATTTGACGCCATCCTCGCTCATACACAAAGGAAACCCACGGACTCCTGCAACAGAAAAAGTTTTCGGCATCAAGCCCACAACCCTCAGAACTCTGAAACTGCAGACACCAGCAAGGGACCCCTTCCAGGATGCAATGGAAATGAAAATGGGGCACTGATAAACCTCTCTGTAAATATAACAACAAGCAGAGAAGGTGTGTCCTTCATGCCTCTGCTGCTTCCCAATCTCTAGAGCATAAGACTCTGTTCATTCTCCAAGGAGTGCTCTGTTGGACTTACATGATTATGTTGGACAGACCTGTACCAAGTGATTCTAAAACAAAATGCAAAGTAGAATGAAATTTACCAACCTGCATACCTCATATGTACAGCATTTACCAATAATCAAACATCACAATATGTTCATACGAGAAATCATCTCAAAGTCCATTCCTAGGGCAACCTTTTCAAATTACCAATCTCATTTCACCTCTTTTCTTCAGATCCAACGACCCCATGTAGAAGAATTATTCAGCATTTTACTTGTGACTTGAAGTGCTCGCAAAGGAACTGCAACAAATTAGAAAATACCTAAATATTTCAGTGCCTGGTGTCAAAGTCTCCTGGTAGTCCCGTGATCCCGCCAAAATCGTGAGGTCAAGATAGACATCCCTGTTTGAATACCCTTTCTTGCACCTTTTACACTGGAAACCTGACCTTGCTACTGCTGCTCTGCACACACCATATTAGTGCCAACCCCAATAATGACAAACTCAGGTCAAAATCCAATAAAAGCAATTGACACATTCAATTGAAATTGAACACAATTGAGATCGTGCTGCTTTAGGTCTGATGCATTCCCAAAAGCAGACATTGAGAAGGTAAGCACACTCACTGGCTGAGGCCTGGAGGCCCTTTCCTTACAAGAGGCTCAAAGCATATTGGGCAACACAACAACTCGAGTGTCGTCTTTTCCTCTTTCTCAATGCTTGGCTCCTGCAATAATGTAAATTTAGACAGGGCACTCCCAGACCCAGGAGATGATGAAGTGGTGATCTTGTGCTGAAAGGTGAAACTAAAAGGCAAGATGATGACAAGTTATCTGTAGCTTAGATTACTTCTGCCGCATGAAATGCCCTATTGAGTCCAAAACTAGCAGTAGATATTGCTAGGGAAATATGTCAACAGGGAAAACCAGTGGAGGGAACTTTTATCATGAAACTTTGTTTTATGTCCGGGAATTACTTGAGCCAAATGAAGAAACTTCTCCTCATTGACTATATGTCTTGGCAGCCTTCTACTTTAGTGTTATATGGGATTTTATCGGCACATGAGATATCGGAAAATTCACAGTAGTGATTTTCCTCTATTTCGATACTAGGTCTGCACTGAGGGAGAAAGTACTGGTTCATTCGCTACCAGAACTTTCTCATTTTGGCCAGTCTTCATCCGATTGTTTGTGATTCTTGCGGTGTGCCTTTCCTGCCTAACTCTCACAGGGAGTGCCAAAGTACGCGTCCGTCAAATCCACTGGCGTCATCGCATTCTTCACGTGTATAATGTTCAGACTGGACTTCATGGAACCAAATATTGTAAGCGCAGACGATTCATCTCTTCAAGAATTTGACAATCGGACAGTAAACGGTTTTAAATCCAGTGATCAGACAAAGAATCAAAGATACCTACAGAATTGACGACCGACAATGTAGCGTGAGCCCTCGCAGCTCGTCTTCCCGAATCGCATCTCAATCTTGCAACTCCGTTGCTGCTAAATTGTAATGGCAAGTGCACGGCAGAAGAGTGCAAAAATTCCCTCGAAGAAACGCAAGAGCGCTGCAGCAGGGACGAGGATGAAATCAGCTGAGCGTGTGTTGCCATCCGCACCACCGCCGTAGCAATAGGCCGAAGGAGTGTGCAAGTCCTCCAGAAATCTCAGCCTTTGCAGTAGTGGCGTCCGCTGTTCTCACTGCAAGGAAACGTCGAACTCTCATAAGCTCTTTAGCTTTCGGCGGACGTTATAAACTACCATTTCATTTCATCTCTATGACGGCGTCGTTGAGAATGTAACGGCGTCCAACTTGACTAGATCGAGGAAGAAGTGAAGTGTGGACAAGACTCAACTCGCTCGCTGCCATGCAAACACAGTCGAAGGAAGCAGGGTGGGCAGCAGTGGAGAGCCCACCACCTTTGTCTATTAATCTAATGCGTCTTTCTTTCACGCGTGCCGGACCCGTGCGCGTGACCCCGCGCGCGCGGGGCCTGGGTCCCGCGCACTGGTCTTGCACGTGTGAAGTAAAGACGTATTAGATTAATAGACGAAGGCCCAACTTTCAAGTCCTCAGACTGCGCACATTCCGTGGACACCACCCGGCGCCCGGCCGCGCGGCCCGTGTGAGGACCGTGCCAGACACCAAGTAATAGAAGTGCCCGGGGTCCTCAATCGTGTGCTGCTTCAGCTCGGAAGGGAACGGTGTCAGACTCCTCTGCGAACCACATGGCACATAGTACATATGCTACATACCCATTTTGGAGTACGTACATGCGCAGCACTGATATTGAAACTTCTAATTTTTGAAGAGGGCCGGGAGCGAAGTACCTGCAATAACATGAGCCCCTTAATTGTATAGAGAGAGGAAAAAAACCTTCAAAGTTACCTCGCCATTACACTGCTCAAGGGCAGGGGGAGAAGATAATACCACACCGGTGACCGGACAAGGTAGCACCATTATTTCTCCCAGTATTTCTTAGGTGGTGGATTGATGACTGTACCCTCTGTACGCATTAAAGTTATGTAATACGGCCTCCCTCCACCCCGCCCTCTGTGCCCTCATAAAGGTGAAGGTGACTAGGTGATGTGCTTGCAGGCGAGGGAGGGCACCATAGGAGGCTGCCTCCAAGCATCCACACTTCATTCTCAAGGGATAAGTTTTTCAGTCTGCCAACTTTCACGTCGACCAGCTTCACACAAAAATTTCCTTTTCATCTGAAATAACAAGTACAATTTAATGAGCTTATTGCAGATTGAACTTTCCATTTCTTCTTGAAGATTGTACGCTGGTGTGCTTTCTGTAAGTGAGTCGAGGAGAGTGGGGGCACGGCAGCAATCCGAGTTCATAAATTGATCGTCAATGGATGGAACACAGCTTGATCAGGTCATCAACAATGCAGTTGGGTGGAGGTAAGCAGAATCCAAAGGGCTATTGGGCGGCCAGGTCGATGGAAACTGTACAATGGAAGCCGAGTGGATTCTGGCTATGCATTTTCTGGGCGTCAGGGATGACCCAAAGACCGCTGCATCCGGAGCATGCAAAGAACTGACGGATCCTGGGACACTTAACATGAAGCTCCTGCAGGTGACCTTAGCACCATCGTCGAGTGTTATGTGGGCCTTAAAAGCGTCGGGATCACTACCCAATGGTAGCGGCTCGAAAATGGATTTTTGAACATGGACTTCCAGCGACCCGCGTGTTCACGAAAATTTGGTTAGCTCTGGTGGCACCAGAACTTGACCTCCACAGAGCCCTCTGAGAAGGTGAAGACAACATAAAAGCAAAAGCTCCTCTATCGAGAGGATAGAAAACAACTAGTAAAGAAAATCCGAAAAACTAACAGAGCTTTGCAGAGGTAAGACAAAAATAGCACCACAACAGAGTGAAAGCTCTTTACTGCACAAACAGGTACAAAAGAGAATTCAACAAGCACACAGAGGGCTACTTCCAAGACCACTTTCCGAGCTTCATAGGCCAAGAAGCGAGAACCAGCTATGGCTGGGCTGGGCCGAAAGGCATGTGGCATCAGAGGAAGCATGCATTTTGTTGGGAACACGTACTTTTTAAATCAGTCATAAATCTTTACAGAACAAATGAGTGTTGCCCCCCAAAAAAAAACTGGCAGACAATTGTATCTTAGGTACTTTACTCACAACACCTTTCCAAATCCCATACTATTTGGTGTTAGACATTGCATTTTTAGTCTTCCCTCCAAGTTGAGAACATTGAAGAAAACTACTCCATAGTGTTCTTCAAGTTTGTACTCTCTTTGCAATTTTCAAGAACAACCCATTTTTCATACATGGCAGGGGGTTGATGGTAAGTTCCTCATTATGAGAAAGAATACTCACCTCGTTGGACTCATCTCGAACTCGTTTCCAATTAATCTCTGGAGGTAGTACACGGAGTGTATCTCGGCGTCCCTCATCAATACATCTCGTCTTATATGGCATGAAATCACTGTTCCCGTTAATGATAGACAATATGTTCCCCTCAGCCTGAACAGTCTCTGGGCGGGGCCCCTTAATTCCACAATTTCCATGCAAAGAAGAGATAACTCCTTCTTTGCTGAGTCTTTTGTACTCCATATAAGTTGACCTGCCAATTCCATGAATTGTCCACCACGCCTTCTCGCAAATATGCACTCCCTCAATAGTAATGTATGCTCGACGAGTTGACCTCTCGACCTCGAGTCTGTGTAGTCTCCGTGGAATGTCAAATCCCAGCCTCGTCTATTGTTGAAGATAGATCCCCAAAATGTGGTGCGAAGAGCAAGTGTCTTCTTCCAGTCAAAGAATTGATAGCATTGAAGGTGACACCATGGTTTGCTACTGACCTCTTTCACAGACTTTTTCGAGAATAACCTTTTTTATTTCCTAGACTCATCCAAAGCAACAGCTCTTTTGGATCTACGAAAATGTCTGTAAGGAGCCTTCCTTATACCACACTCACTATCCTCCAGCTCACTAGCCATCTCGGAGTTGTAGAAATTTTATAAATCTTCCGAAAGTAACCTTCCATTTTGCAAGAATTTTGTTCTAATCAAAGGCCACTTGACAATGGACATGAGAGATCCACATCCTCCCACTAGCACCCTGGTAATGACACTACAACACACCCTATATAATTTCGACGATTTTGTTTGACGTTGGCGTTGACTGTTGTCACTTTCGACTCTTCCAACCATTTTTCAGTCAAAATTTATATTAAAATATTCGAGGTGCTAGACAACCGCGAAAATTTTGACTATAGTGAGAAACTTTGACTACCTAAAATGAGCTGACTAAGACAACTAGTTAAGTAATGGCACGTGTAATCACAATATATAAATTATATAGCAATATATATGTGGATAATAAGAAGTAAAACAACTTAACTACGTTTTAACTGACCCAGCTCATTAATAGTAAACTAATCGTGTGCTGGTTAAGGTTAGTGAAACAAAACAACTAAATTATCTGAACAAATGATAAAAAAAACGCCTTGCTGGCAGCTATTGGATGAATGTATGAAAGGTTAGTGAAACAAGACAACTGAATTATGTGAATGAATGATAAACAAACGCCTTACTGACAACTATTGGATGAACGTATGAAAGGTTAGTGAAACAAAACAACTGAACTATCTGAACGAATGATAAACAAACGCCTTGCTGACAGCTATTGGATGAACGTACGAAATATAATTTTTGTGCACTGGATTAACGTATGAATGAAGGATAAATCAAACGCCTTGCTGCCAACTATTGGATGAATGTAGGAACGAATGATAATGAAAATGCTGCTGCAAGCATGGCATTCCACAACTCCAAATCTCGTTGAGCCATTAACACTCCCACATTTGGCATACATGTCCACGAGGGTATTGTTCATTATCACATCTGGTACAATTCCATCTTTGGTGATGCAACCATGCACCTCTTTGCCTTATTCCAGGGCTGCAAACGCACACAAACGTGATGTGCTCGGGCTTCACCCCTGCCCCCATCAATTGCTCTCTCTCAGCTGCCTAGTAGAATATGCATATGAAAAACTTTTAAAGATACCATGTACAAACCAGCACTTTCTTGCTTCCACTATCTTGAATATTCCACCCTTGCCCCCATCAATTGCTCTCTCTCAGCTGCCTAGAATATGCATATGAAAAACTTTTAAAGATACCATGTACTAACCAGCACTTTCTTGCTTCCATTGTCTTGAATATTCCACCCCTGCCCCCATCAATTACTCTCTCTCAGCTGCCTAGAATATGCATATGAAAAACTTTTAAAGATACCATGTACTAACCAACACTTTCTTGCTTCCACTGTCTTGAATATTCCATTCATTTAGATCCGGCTAAAGTGCCTCGTAAGCAGCTGGAAAGTAACTTCAAGCTCCCTTTCTCAAGCAGCACTTTCAACATTATGACTAGATCCGCTTGCATGCATACAGTGCTTGGTAATTCCATGACCAATCCTAATGGGATGTAGAGATTCCGAAGCCCCCCTCCCCTCACAAACGAACAGATGCACTGGGTATAAACTTTTGGCTGGGCCAGCATATAACAACCTCAATGGATTTACTGCAATATGAGCAGCATCAAGTATGCATGATTCTCGAGAGCACCCCTCTCTCCATCCCCAACTGCTAAATCAACGTCATGGACCAAAGACAATAACCTACTCATTGTCATGTCAAGACAAGACTTTGCAAAGTCATTGTCATTAAAAGACAAAGCAACCTTACAAAGGTTCTATTTAACATCTTCTTCCCTTCACAACACCTGATTTGATTCTTCGTTGTAGATTTCAGGGTACCTGAAATGTTTGGGTGGGAGGGTGGGAAAAGTAAGGCATTCATCATGAAATAACCTTGTTTTGCTGTAAAGAGATTTCATCACCACACATTCAGACATGATTCTCATTCCATGGAGCATAATGTGGGTCTGGAAGTATTGTTCCAGAACCTGCTTACAACCACTTTAGATGAAACAAAACAAAAACAGAGCTATTTGATTTTCCAACAGGCAAAACCATGCGGTAAAATGTTGTCCCAGATCCCTATCAACACGTCTCTACTATGTTTGAAGAAACAAGCTTACCAATTACGAACCTTATACCAGGTCAAAGAAATATCTGTTTGGAATTTCAATAGCTTGAACCAGGTAAAAGATTATTACTCCATAGCCTTATGAATACACTGCCATAGAAGCAAGCAACGGAAAACAAATACCAGTAAGCAGGTCTGTCTGAATTTTCCTTAAGGTGTTGTCAGGTCCTTATCAACATTCTGCCATATTTGAAAAAACAAACCCATCAAGCCCTTGCCTGATACCACAAATTCTTAATCCAGAAAACCACTGTTAAGTGGTTGAGTTTAATCCAAATCGTTGCAGTAACATAAATACTCAGCCACCACTGTAGCTACTGTTCACAATGAAGAGACCAAGGGTGATAGAGAAGAGATAAACAGGAAGAAGAAGAAAGGTTGGGCAGCCTCTGGGAAGACAAAACTCACCATGCAATTGTCACTACGACGATGCCAAAAACGAGTAACCCACATAGATAGCAGCATTGACTATGTAGCAATCATCGTTCTTGTCGCCCATGGCATCCCAGGCACACCCACTTGAGTATATGAGCCCACCATCAACAACACAATACAAGGCAACACCACTTGACTGTATGAGCCCACCATCAACAATACAATACCACACTTGTAAGACAACAAAACAACTGCTCTCATAAAGCCACACACAAGAAGGCAAAATTTTGCACACCTACAGATAATGGAGATACATTTGAACTTGTCTTCAAGCTAAATGGAGCTGAGCCACTATGATGCTTTTATCATAACCTTCATACCTCTGTATTTTTCTTATGAACCGCTGCCCAAATCGGCAAACTCTGTAGTAATGTGACACTCCAATTGGAAACAAATGTCCCAGCTCAATCAATTGTGAGGGCAGAACATGAGGAAGACAAGGAGGGAGTAATGCTACCTGCTTTGGAAACTTCGGGAAACCTCCACTAAGACCCACGAAAACCTACCTGACTCGTCCACCTTCATAGGTTGCCAGGTCCTGAAATGCCTATGTGTATTGGCCCTACGTCTTTCCCGCCCATTCGTGTTTTTCTCTTTACGACGGATGTTATTGGAGAGCTTGGTCGCTGCTTGCAACAAGCACTTCACCTGGTTTCTTAGGCAATCCGCCCCGCCATTATCGTTGACTGACATGAAGCCTCCCTCCACCACAACAAAGTTCATTAGCAGTAGCAGAATGGACAAACACTCCAATGCAGTTGGGGAAGGTGGTCCGTCACTCGCGCAGGAGGAGGAGGGCCTGACTAAGTATGAACGCATGCGGAAGCGGAATCTTATCCGAAACGCAGAGCGCATGAAGGAGCTCGGTCTTATCGAGGACACAGATCGGGAGTATCTCTTTCACCTTAAACCCTTATTACATTCTTTCGCTTCGCCTTCCTTTATGCATATAGTCTTCTTCTTCAACATAAGAAGGTCAAATCTTTATGCTTTCTCCTCTTGCTTTTGTGTTTTTTAAGAGTCTTCGTTCATGGGGCGTCGCCAGGGCCTCTTCAGCTGCAAGTACGAAGTAGAATCTACAGTAAAATTGTAGTTGAAAGTTTCACTATGACTAGGATAAAACTAACATGTGGCAAAGTATTAGTGGAGGGGAGCAGCGTTGCCCTAGTTTTTTTTTAAACATTCCCCCACCTTGTAGCGAAGGGCCAAAGGCTGCAGGCACCTTGTTTTCTAAGGAGGAGCGTGCAGGTTGTGTGGGACTGACGTTGCGGAAGGTGTTGTGTAGAGTGAGGCAGAAGCTGGGCCTTCTCCAACTCCCTGCTGGGCCGCCGCGTGACCCAGCTCTTCAGAGGCGGAGTGCTCGGATGCAAGAGAGTGCCATGGGAGGCAACGACCGACGTCCTGTGGTGGAGTCTGACGATTCGGAGAAGAGTTTCGATAGTGAGGCAGATAGATTGTTCCAAGCAGATAAGGCCGACGACTCAGAGGAATCAAGCGCAGAGGCAGAACCCCCATCCCCGAAACGGGTGAATGCGTTTTCCACCAAGATGCCACGATAAAACCGATGCTAGTTTTTGCTCTCTCTCCCACTCTATTTCTTGTGTCCTTATCATTTGCATTCATTTGTTTCATGCCCAAATTCTTGGTTACCTGGTCAGTGTTGTCCTGGACGAGAGGGACGAGGGTTATGTCTTGTAGTGATTGCCAAAATGTATGTTACTTCAGGATGAGAAATGCAGGAAAGGAAGATTAGAGTTGCAGATTGCGACACTGAAACCCCAAGTTCGACAGAAGTCTCAGCCTGTGACATATGGACATTTCACGCCCACAGACTTCAAGGAGTTTTGGGTCAGCCTTTAACCTCCACAGTTACGAGTCCTTCAAGTGTTCGATATGCATGTAGGAAGTGAATGATAACAATGCCCTTAATACTTTTGAGTTACATAAGTTTTACTAACACAGACTTTGTGATCTTGTAGGATCGTGCAAAACGACAAAAGGGCTCTAGTTCAAAGACCCCGACCATCCCTGCAGCCCCAATCTCTCCTAGTGGCCAAGGCTGGTTGTATGGGACTATCGGGCAGATGTACCCTGTATCATCATCATCCTTCCAGCAGCCTGCATCAGGAGGCAATTACAACCAACAGCCTCAGTACATACAGAGTCCCCAAAGCCCACAGACAGGTAATTTCAACCAGCCCCCCCTCCCCCCCCATGCCGGGTTACTTGAACCCATACTCGAACTTGCCACCCTCACAGCAACCCCCTTTCCAGGGTGCTCCGGTGCAGTTTGGAAACCAGCCTGGCTTTCACAACTTTGGGAGCAACAACCAGCCTCATGTGTTGCTGTTTCCTTACCAACAACAACAGAGCCAACATGGTGGTGCAATGGGGCAAGCTGCCCACCCAAATTGGGGGCTTGTGGGAGGATGGGGTGCTGGACCTGTAGGTGCTGTCGTCAAGGACGAAGCAGCAGCAAAGGATGTACAGCCAGCGGTGGAGGGGGCAGCAACAAAGGCGCGGAGGGCAGAGCTTCGACGGGAAGCAAGGAAAGACGATAAGGACTTGCAGGAGTAGTGGAAGCGTAGTGCCTCAGAAGGTCAGCTTGTCTACACAATTACTACTACTAAGATAGGTGACATTGCGAAGGGGAAGTCGAAATGGCAAACAAAGATAAAAGGCCACGTGATACGCTGTCTTGACTTTGGGGCCAGGGGAATTAAACACCAGAATGAGGATAAGATAAATTTCATTGTCAATGAGATGCAAATTGAGTTCCAGTATGCACCATTTCCTATGAAGGCAAACGCAGTTCGTACTTACATAATGAATTTCATGAAGAGTGAGAGATCTCGCTGGAAGAGAGAGTGGACTGCACACAATCCCAGGCCCGATGATTGTCCTCCACACGCGTGGAAGAGCTTGGTGGGATGGTGGTCATTGAAAGAGGGGCAGGAGGAGGCCGAAGACAGGGCTGCATCTCGTGCTGCAATAAAAAAGGGAAGCCACGTTGGACGGGCTGGAATTGCAGGGACAACAGCCAAATTGGTAAGATGACTTATATGTATATTGCATGGGTTGACGCAATTTGTAATTTTGCCACTTCAATGTCTGCGGTCACCTAATGGGTCTTGTTGTGGCTGTACACAGGGGAAAGAAAGCGAAGGAAGCCCATCCATTCATGCCTTAACTGCAGCGTTGACAACTCCCAAAGGATACTCGGAGACTCGAAGTGCAAGGGTAAGACTATCTAACTTATAACTCAGGTTTGGGGCTTCATGCTTGGAGCACCTTTTATTTTTTCCTGATAGTGGCTTGGGGAATATGGAGGAGAGAGAGTGGAGATGAAGGAGGCTGGATGGAGATGATGTGATTGAAGACTGTGGGGAGGAGGGTACCATTTGGAATGTTGGTGCTGGAGATATGGTAATTAAACACGGAGCTAGCAGCTGTTTGAGGTATCTGGTGATGATGTTCATTGGGGTGTAACTGCTGCAACCTGCCCCTAATGTCTAGTACATGCTTTTGGGTATTTTGTCAGTCACTAACTTGTAGCATCTCCACATTAGGTCAATGATTTTGTGGACCTTGCTATACGCTTGGTGAAAAGGCTCAGACCTATGCAGCAATTAACCATGAACTGAAGTAGGGGAAATTAATCCATACGCTTTCTTTTGGTTCTTTAAAGATGGGTTTCCATTAGGTGTAGTAGCTGTTTGTGTCGTTTTGACATTTATTTGTTGTTGCTGCTTGTAATGACTGACCACGAGCTGAATAGGTATCCTATTGTTGTCGTGATTGAACACGAGCTGTAGCTGAAGGGGGGAAACGTGTGGATTTAGTTTTGGCTTCATCATGAATGGCGCATCACCCAGAGTAGCAGCTGTTCTTGTTCTCGTCGATGTTTGAGTGCTGGGAGGTTGGAAGTCATGGAAACAAGGGGTTAAGAGTTTATTTATAGGGTCGTGGCAAGGCTGGTTATTTTACATACTAGGATCTGCATTTAAAGATGCAGAAGAGGGGGGGGGGGGGGGGGTCACCTGCTGGGGCCTTGCCGAGCCACCCAACGCAAAAGTAATTCCGCTCCAGTCCGAGGAGTGTGGTTCAGAACATGAAGTAGAGGTTGTACAGCTGGAGAGTAGCAAGGGGATGAAGGGAGGAGGCAAGGAAACGGGAGAAGCCCTTACTGGGGAAAGTGAAGTGGCACGCGCAACGCCTGGTGGGACACATATAGCGTCTGATGATCCCAGTAAATCCAAAGATTCTAGTTCACAATGTGAGGAAAAGGTCGTAGAGATGGACAACAACAAGAGGGTGAAGGGAGGAGCTAAGGAAAAAGGTAAAAGAAGAGGCGGGGTCCTAGTGAAGTTGAAAGCAGGGCAGACTCTGAACCTTTCCTCATCTGCAACTGCTTTGGAAGGTCATCTTGCACAGGGGAGAGTTGTCAGGGAGGAAAGGGTAAGGGGGGGGGGGGGGGGGGGGTGCAAAGAGGAAAATAGGGGCAGAGCCCAGCAGCTGCCGTCTGATGGTGGTGAAGATGTCCCCACTCCAGAGGGCACCCACAGTATGGAGAGCAAATATTCCTCACCTGGCAAAGTACACCATTCAGAACAAGAGGTAATATTTCTTCCTATCCATCAATTTATTACCTCAACGCATTCCTCTCTTAATGTTGGCTTGAAACAATGGAAAGGTATGTTGGTTGCCTTTGCTGGAGCTCATGGCAGGTGATGACAACTGATGACATTAGGCTGGATGGTTGCAGCACTGAGAGCCTTGGTGGCTACAAAGGGGATTGATATTAACGGTAGCATTTTTGCGCTTTGTTCCATGCTGTCTGACTCATGGGTACGTATTTTTTTGGGGGCAGAGGTCTGACTTACAATGCAAGGAACTGTGTGATGCACGGCCAACAACCAACCGGCCTGCAACTCGAGGACATGCCAGTGCTGCTTGGCTAAGAGTGCCCCACCTGTAGCGGTAATTTGATCTCTCCTTGATGTTTGCAGTTTTTGAACATTGTGGGTTTATTGCAAGTACGTATTGCGGAGACTAGACTGTTCATTTCATCTTTGGTTTGATTTGAAGTCTGAACTGTCGATATTGAACTGCTGGTGTGTTGGGATGCAGTTTAAGAAGGATACAAGGTCTATTTGCGCAGCTTTAAGAAAGCAGGTCTGGTTGTTGGTTGGGGCAAGATTGTTGGGGTTTATGGCAAAGTGGACTCGTTGCCAGATGGGTACTATAGTGTTCAAGTTGAAAATCTATTGAGCCAACGCACCTTATACCTTCTTGCAACACCGAGGCTTTTGATAGTGAGGTCACTTTGGGTGACATGGTAGGCACCACCGTTCTGTGGAACTACAAGTTCCAGAATTCATTCACGAAATGATTCCGATGTACTCTTGACATGTCCACGATAGTGCTGGACCTAGCTGAAAAGCAAATTTTCCTTACTCAATGACTTAACTTGGGCAGTGATCTATGGATATGGCAACATGGGCCCTCATGCTCGATGTGGCCAAAACTTGTTTTGCAAAACACTCTTGATATAAGTCAGTTTTGAGCCATCCAAATGTTCTGCGTTCCTGCCATGTATTTGTATTCTATGTTTTGTTGTATTTGTAAGATATTTTCAATGCAGTGCAGCGAATCAAAAAATTTAAATACAAAACCCACTAATTCACATATATATACATATAAAATAAAAAGTAAATAAATAAAATAACAGAATCCACAAAAACAAAAACAAACAAATATTAAACAAAAATCCTCCTTGATTTCAAAATATATTTAATATATAGTTTTAATATTTTATGTATACACCCCAGAGTGAAATATATTTATTAAAATATGTCCCCTTTTACTGCTTCACAGTAAAATACTACATTATACACAGTCAAGCGAACTCACTATCACTGTCTCACAGTCGAACCGTATACTAAAAATCATGGCACACAATATTATGTTCCACTCATACAGTCATAGTATAGTAGAAGATATATACCATGCTACTCAACAGTACTTCACTTTACTATATACAGTAGCATTCCACGCAAAATAATAATAATTTTTGTAGTTTGAGTAGATTACAATCACTTAAATTCAAACATGTCATCCCGTACTTTACTACACATCATACTTCAGTTAAACCACTTTACTTGATGTCCTCACACTGAGGTTAAGCCACTTTACTACACGTCATACTTCAGTTAAACTACGTTACTACACGTCATTCATCCATGTTATACGACTGTAGAACCACTTCACTACACGTCATGCATCCACCTTATAATTCAGTTAAACCACTTTACTACACGTCATAGCCACATCAGAGCCACGTCGCATCCACGTCATACTGTGTTGCCTACACGTCGCCCCTAGGTTTTACGTCACATTTCACTGTCAGAACCTGGCATCTGGATTCGACTGCTTGACTGAAACGACTTGACCTTTGTCACGCATGTTTGACTATGGAGGCTGGGAATAAAATTATCGCAAACGACTCAAAAATGAGTCAAATACAGAGTCGAAAAGCCCAGCTTGTATTGTAGTGTGAGAACAAACATAGTCCTCCCCGAGTTTGTCACAAAGTACCACCTCGTCCGGAATGCATGCGTGTATTCTTCCCTCGTAGATGTCACCGCCTTCTTCCGTTAAGAGGATACACATACGATTTCTCCAATTGTTTCTTCCAAGAGGGCTCTGAGGATTTTCTCCATCCACGGATTCTTCTGATCCATCTCCATCTTCGGATGAGAAATGACATTCTGGACTAGAGGTAGGATAGTCCAAAGAGATGTCGAACAAATCCCACATGACAGGTGTCCCAAGAGCCTCAGTTAGTGTGTCTGCATCCATATGAGGATATGGGCAATGCATCGTCCCATAGCCATTCTCAAATATAATGATTATCACACTAATTGTTGATGAGGTCAATGGACGGCCATGACACTAACTTTCACTAGTCATGGTCAGGCAGTTGTCAGTTGTAACTACAACCCTCGACATTTTGTGACAGAGGAAGATTTTGAGACCAGATGATAATGAATCCATTGCGAGAAAAGACAGAACGTCGAAATGAATGTCAACGTTCCTTAGTCTCTACTGATAGAGATAAATAGGAAAAATAGAAGGACTGTAGCTGAATATCCTAATTAAGAGATAGAAAAAAAGAAAACTCCGACCGATGAAGAAATATTAAAAGAATTAGAATATGTCATGTCGATGAGGACCAAGAAAAATAAGAAATGATATAAAGAATATAACGTCGATATGAATGTTGACGTTCTTTAGTCTCGACGGATAAAGATAGATAGAAAAAAAATAGCAGGCTTTACTGGATATCCTAATATAGAGTCATTCAATAAATCAGGTAAATATGTTAATGAAGACCAGATTTATAAAAAATTATTTAAAAAAAAAAAACACCAAGTGAAGAAGAAGACATGTTATTATATTCAGATGCACTAGTAGGTACTTTCAAGTATTTGATGTGATGTGGGACAAAGTGAAGGTCAAGTGACGAGACTTTAGCTTGAATTTAAACAACAATCCGCCAGACCTTGACACTAATGTTGACGTTACTATGGATGAATAAAAAATGGATGAATAAATCATCCAAGTGGATGAGGCATGGATGATAGTTAAATAAATATAACTGTAAAAATATAGGGAGACTAAGGTATGTAACGGTGAAAAATAATAGAAATGAAGCAAACCTTGAAATCTCTAAAACCTAAAACAAACACTAATGTGCTTGAACGTAATGTGACTTTACGATGAACTCGTGTCTGTACATGAACAGATGCTCTGGTAAACCCTAAAGCTTAAGGCAAATACTCATGAGAATATTGGTTGATGCAAAAGTACACAAAAAAGATGCAAAGGTACACGAAACAAGATGGACTGAGGAGGATAGAGCAAGAAAAAAATAAAATAAACGCATGAGTGTAGAATGACAGATTATATGTGCCTCTGCCTAACGTGTGGTGTACGTGGTACACTCACAGAGGTGCGTAAACGAGCACAAGGATGGAGTATTCCCGCCGTGGATATGGACGCCCAGCAGATCTGGCGGTGGTCAAGGCGCTGTTAATGCGCCAATGCAAATGATTAAGAATACACCACATGGATCAAGTGCTCCAACCGTTGATTAGGACTGTCACAAATTTGACGGACGTAGAGAGCCCGCAACGCGTCAAATGATCTTGACGATCGAACGGAGGGCATGCGGTGCATGGCGGAGTTAAGCCGCACACCGTCCGTTCGATCGCCAAGATCTCTGCTACTGGCTTATCGCGATCCAACGGCGGTGAGGTTTGACCCGCCATAAACCCTATCTTTATTTTGTGACGGAGCGTCATTTACCTAACTCTCAACCACGGGTTAGGTCAAACACGTTTATTTTCTTTTTTGGGCTTTTGGTTTTGGGTCGGGTGAAAGTCATTTGATTGCAAAGACCTCGATGTGTGCGCCGAAGTTCGACGTGACCATCCGCAGCCGATTGTTATTCTTCTTTTTTATATGTTTTTGGGGAAACGGAGAGCCGTTGGATCGCAGTGAATGCCAAGGATCCAACGGATGGGAGGACCCACGATTTCTTATTAATTCCATATGTACTATTTGCTTATTTTTCACTTAGCTATTATTTATTATCGACCATTTATTTTACCTGAATGTGCACCTCAACTTGTGGCTGGGGTTATTTATTGTGGCGGGCTCAATAGTGAAGACATCGGTGTGTGCGTCGAGGTTCAACAGAACCCTCAGCAGCTGATTTTTGATTTTTTGGTTATTTTTTCCGAGGGCGGGGAAGCCGTTGGATTGTAGAGATCCAACGGATGGGACGTATTGCTAATTTTATACCATATTTCTAATTTTTCTATTTTCCAGCTACATATTATCTACTTTATATATCTTATTATAGGTTGAAAGTGCAAAACCCCTTCCTGTTGCATTTGCTCATACATTTTGAAAGCCTATGTACCAGATCCATGTTAATCATTGCACTCCATGAGGGCTTCATTTGCTCACACGTCTCCAAAGCCTCCATCCCGCGCCCCTGCTGTGCATACCCTGCCCCTTCATGTTGCATTTGCTCGTAGGTCTCAAAAACATCCCTGCTGCACCCATGCAGAGCACATCCTGCAATCACTGAACTCCAAGGGACAATATTTCATTTTGCCATATTGTTGAAACTTGACATGCATAGTTCATGCTCCCACATTCGGCATATATGTCAGCAAGGGCAGACTCCAGTAAGCGCTAATCCGGTTTTAACAAGGTCAGCGTGGATCTCTAAGTAGGCAGAGATTGAAACACGGCCTGGCAAAACCAAGCTGACTCTCGCAAGAACCTTGTAAACATCAGGAAGAATACCAAATCATGGTACTAACAGGAGGCAGAGATTGAAACACAGCCTGACAATAACCTGTTGTGTGTGCTGCTTGTGTCTGTAGTCAGATAATGTCGGATCGAACTATGAATCTGGACCCACACTCGATCCCTGCTCCTTCAGCTATCCATGCCTGTGCTTGCAAGGTGAACGATGGCGGAAAACGCAGAGCTTCTGCAGTTCAAGAAGATCAAGATCTGGGCATTGCGGGCAGTTCCAAAAACGTTGGCGCGGCGATTTCTATTGGTCTATTTCTCGCGGGCCATCCAGGCAGATTCCAAAGAAATTGACGACGATGATGACGTGTCTACGATGATGTGGCGATGATGACGTGGCACTATGGCACCCTATTCCTGCTCTACGCTAAACTAGCTTCCGACCTTTGGTCGTCGCTAGAATATATATTAATAGCAAGGTAATAGGAAGCAATTGAAATGTTAAAGTGCGCCATGTTTTTTAATATGTTTTTTGTTTGTGTTTTTTTTTTTGTGGCGGCGCCAGGCCGCAAGCTCGGCGCACTTGGCCAGGCGCTACAGCCGCGTGGCCAGTTTCCGCACGCTGGGGAGGCGTCAAGTGGCGCGGCGCATTTTTTTTTTTTTTTTTTGGGGGGGATTTCGGCAGCACTCTCGGCGCGTCGCCACACGGCCAGGTGGTACATCCCGCACGTGCACGCCCTAGCCTGCCACTTCCGCACGCACAGGCAGGTGCCACATGGCGAAGCGCCATTTTTTTTAATTTTTTTAATTTTAATTTTAATTTTTTGGGTTGGGTTGGTGGCGGCCGCACGCTCGGCACGTGGCCACGCAGCCAGGCGGTACAGCCCGCACGCACGAGCTCTGGCCTGCCACGTTCCACACGACGGGCAGGCGGCGCTACGTGGCGAAGCGCCAAATATTGGTTTTTTTTTGTTTTTGTTTTGGTGGGTGGCGGCGCCTGTTGACACGCCTCGCCTCGTGGGGCCACGCCAGTGTATGGCGCCTTCCCGCTCGTGTGTAATGTGGCTCGTGCGGGTAGTGCGCGCGCGGGCGATTTTGCAGCACCAGGCCACGGGGCGAGGCGCCAAGGATGTTTTTTCTTTTTGCAGATTTCGGTGGAGCGAGCCAGGGAGGTTTCCCTAACGGAGCCGCCACTTTGCCCCCCTCCGTAACCCTAACCGCCGCCGCCGCCACCCTCCCAAATTTAAATGTGTGCTTTTTTTTGGGCTGTTGGTTGATCACGGGGTGGCTGCCCTGCGTGGCGCTGCAGCTGTTGGATTTTGAAGATCCAACGGACGCGGGGTTGAGTATATTTTTTTTGTTTTTTTTGTTTGTTGGTTTGTCCGAGCCGTTGGATCTCACTACAACAGATCGAGGTATATCTGACTGCCAAGCCGTGGTAGTCATGGTTTTTCTGACTTTGACCATGACTTCCCTGTATTTTTGGACCAAATGGGGCTTCACGTAGTCGTTGAAATGACTACGTGACTACGTAGTCCTCTGGGCGACTACTTTGATAGACGTCGTCATGACTGCATGGCTCCGCACTAAACGGATGGTTGGTCAATGATGGTTGACCAGTGCGAGCTCACCACCAAATAGTCGCCAGAATGACTTCTAGTCCAAGCCTGGTAGTCAAAAGGTTTAAAAGGTTTAAAAAATTGCTTATAGGGTTGCGCATGAGAGGGCTGGGACTTAGGTTTTTTTTTTTTTTTTTCCTCCTGCGCAGTTTCTTAGTATCGAGTTGTTGTGTTGGGTCATGGAACGCGATGATCGCAAGATAGGGGCGTGGGATGGAGGCTTTGTAGACCTATTCTTGAGCTACTGATGCAGGAAGGGGCGAAGTGCAACCTACACCACAACCGCAATGGGTTCTTGGCTCCTGTTAGTACCATGATTTGGTATTCTACCTAATGTTTACAAGGTTCTTGGGAGAGACAGCTTGGTCTTAGCAGTCCGTGTTTCAATCGACGCCCGCTCAGCTGCACCGTGGTGGTTCTCACAGACCAATATGACATTACCTGACTACAGACACAAGCAACACACACAAGAGGTCCTATTGTGTTCATGGTCAGTCAAATCCTCCATGGGTCATGACACAAGGTCGAGGATAATGTGGTGAGGGCACCTTCTTCTTTGACCTATTTTAGCCTGTTTTGACCTCTCATCAGACTCGGGCCTGAATTTCTTCATGATGGTGAGACAACCGCAATCACAAGGTGTGGCTTTTTAATGTACCATGTAAATTTCTAAGTTAGTCCATCCTGCAAATGTGGGCTCTTGGCTCCTGTTATGATTTGGTACTCTTCCTAATGTTTACAAGGTTCTTGGGAGAGTCAGCTTGGTCTTAGCAGGCCGCGTTTCAATCTCTGCCCGTTCAGCTGTGGAAATCGCAGCAGCGGCACAATTGATAAAATCGGGCACTGCTACTCAAGGCACATTCTTCAACACATTTCACCCTGTTTTCTCCTCTTATCAGAATCGGCCCTAAATTGGTGAGGGCACCTTTTCTTCAACCTATTTCAGTTTGTTTTGCCCTCTCATCATTAGGGTTGGGGTGTGTTGCTGGAAGAGGGCCGGATTTCAAGCACAAGATTACCTATGATTCCCTGTGGATCTATTGCTACAAGAAACCTGCATGGGTAGATGGTGAACTGGAAGCCGCAGCAGCAGTGACACAATTGATAAATTAGGCACTGCTAATGAATGCAATCTTCATCAACACATTTCACCCTGTTTTCCCCTCTTATCAAAATCGGCCCTAAATTTTCAGGTTGAATTTATGTAAGTTACTGGTTGAGTGAACCTTTGAGTCTCCACCACTCCACATGGACTTTGCGATACTGAGGACTCGACTTGTCCCGAACGACCTCTAAAATTGCCACACCCATCCAGACTGGATATGTCTCAGTGTCTGCTGGCTGAACAAGAACGAAATTTCCAACCTCAACGTCCTTGAAGGGGTTCATTGGCTCTTTAGGCTTTTGGCTCCTTGGTCCACAATATGGATCCATCTGATTCACATCCTCTTCCTCTTCCACCTCTTCATCATTTTCAACCCTAATCCCATCTCTTTCATGATTTTCCTTCCAACAGGTCGAAGGAGAGAACCCTTCGTGAAGCTTGTCATTGGGGAGGTGGCAAAGGTTTGTCAAGTTCCACTAGAATATCCTTCCAGTATTCATCAAAGTTCTTCATGATGGCTCCATAGTTGCTCTCCAGCTCCATTCCACGTTTCCAAAATTCACGATACTTAGATATACCATTCAGAATCTGGACATTTTTCTCACGAGACTCCCCTTCACTCTTACCTTCCCAAATAGGCTTAAGCGGAACAAGGTTTGGGTTCCCCTTTGGGAGAAGGGGAGACCTCCCGTCCTCCGCCACCTTCCACATTCTCACAGCACCCTCTTTTGGAAGCCAGTCGGCGTCGTACCCGATTTCTTGTATTTCATCACTGGCCATCCCTCACCATCAACATAAAATCGAAAAATATGCATGTCTGTCTGTTCGATCAGCCGGTCATTCCCGTCAATTATATACCCGTCCACATACTTCTTGAAATCTGGAACCTCTTGTACCAACTGAGGAATGAATTAGAGCTTTTGAGACTCCATAAATAGACGCATGAGATCTGCCATGATATAGGTATTTTTCTGTTTCAGCTTCTTTGAGAGATAACTAAAGTATGCATCAATGTCCTCATGGGTATGACCTACCATCAAGAATCCAAGTTGGATCTCTTCAAAAACCCCTATCAATGTAAGAAGCGACAAAAATGCCAACATCCATTGATTCTTGTTGTCATTTACACATTTGTCCATTCGTAGATAGAGTCGACGTGGTAGTGGCTTTGGTCCACGTGGTGGTGGGTTTGGTCCATCTTGCCCTTCAACAGTAAAGGGCTTGAGAGCTCTTTCACACCTCGATTTTCCCCTCATCAGTGTTTCAGAAAAGGAGTTTTGCATCGGTGAATCGAAAAAAATTCATGTTTCACGGCAAGGTACTTTCTCAAGTTGTCGAAGATAACGAGCCAACGAGCCGATCGTAAAGTTGGGATCATTCGACCAGAATTCGTTGGAGAACTGAGCATAGGCACCATCACCATGTCCGTGGGTCACCATGTTTGTCAGTGATATCGGCAGTTGCCCTAGACCAGATATCATCTTGTTTTGTTATCTATAACCTTGGCAACGTAGTTTTTGAATGGTCCATCTTATCGTGAATAATACAGAGAAATTCCGACCTGTTAGAGGGCTGCTTGGGGACTTAGACGCTTTTACGGGTTATGTGGGGTACCCTTAATTTTTGCGTAGACTGAGACCAACAGGAGCCTTAGGGGTGGCAGCAGCAGGCTTTAGGGGGGTTACACAGCCCGACACAACTTCACACAGCCAATCACAGCCCGCCACAGTTTCGCACAGCTTCACACAGCCCGTCACAGCCAGTCACAGCCGCCACAGCTTCGCACAGCCCGACACAGCCCGTCACAGCCAGTCACAGCCGCCACAGCTTTGCACAGCCCGACACAGCCCGTCACAGCCAATCACAGCCGCCACAGCTTCGCACAGCCCGACACAGCCCGTCACAGCCAGTCACAGCCCGACACAGCCCGACACAGCCAGTCACAACCTGACACAACTTTACACAGCCAGTCACAGCTCGGCATAGCTTGACACAGCCTGTCACAGTATATGGGGAACAGTTATCATTGACAGGGAACGACATCTGCAGGGGGAACGTGTTATTTCAGGGTGACGGTTAGTTAGTTAGGTGGTTAGAACAGCTTGGGGATAGATTAAGGAGAGCGGCAACAGGAAGGGGGCACTTCACGGGAAGGGGTTCTTGGTCATGCATGAGAGGAGATCAGGCGGAGAGCAAGAACGGGAGATGAACAGTAGATGCGTGTACATGCAAAGCTGTAGTGATACTGTAGGGCAGATTAGAGTCACCATGGCATTGGCCTGATACCTGATAAATCACAATCTGATACTTATTCGATACAATCACACTGTGTAGAGAGACATGAGTGAAGCTGTGGAATGAATGCATGATTAATTGGAACTTAGTAGATACTGAAGCAATCTGATGCTTCAGTATACACGAAAGGGTAAATTGATAACATGAACGCAAGAAGGAATACAAATAGGAAGCACAACCATGATTCACTAGCTGCAAGTCATGACTGATTGTTCTGGGCAGGCTGAGTGCTTAGAGATATCCAACTCTTCTATCTTGGAGTTTCCACCTCGGATAGCGAAGGGATGGGTGAGTAAAAGCCGTCCGACATTTGGCGACCATACTGGGGAACTGGGTCATGAACAGCTAGATGTGACAGGCATCTGGTGGGATCATGGTGGTTGGAGAATTAAAGAATTTGATGTGAATCAAATTCCCTGTGAAACTGAGAAGGAAAGATTGTCCAAACAATTCTTTCAGAGGTTCTTGGAATTGCCAGACGGTTGTAAAGAAAACACTCTTAAGAGAGTGCATGATGCTGACCCTGAGTGGGGTCTGGAGAAAGGGGTGATAAAGATTTATCAGGTGGCCTGTAGAGGAAGAGCACGTTGGTTACCAACACTGGTTTATGTGATAGCATTGCTATCCATTAAGCGAGTAGAGTTTGAAGGCTGGGAGGAAAGGAAGGTGAATGTTTATACTCATATGCATGAAGAGCTTGTACTGGTAAAGAATTGGATTCCAAAGGATATTCTGTGGATCAAACTCACACCAAGAACAGCTTTCCAGACTTGTTTGCCATATGGTTATATGGTAACGGAGACTTCTAGTATAGCCAAGGGTGCATGGAAGCTTGAAAGAAACCCAGGCATATACGAGAGATATTACAGAAGAGAGTTTTGGTTATTGCCACATTAAAGAAATGAAAGACATGGGACATGAGTGATGAAAGAGAAGCTAGACTCCAGAGATATTCAGCAAAAAGAGAAAGTTATCTGAAAGCTAATTATCCATATCTTTGGGAGAGAGGAATAGACATAGGGGAATCATCTGGACCTCTCACACCATTAAGATCAGAGAGTACATCACCCATACCGGAAGAACTAGAGTTGGATGCCACTCCTTCTTTTTCTTTGCAAGAAAGATTAAGGGAATTGGTACTGGAAGAAGATCAACCACGAGGTGAAAGATCTGAGGTACATCCCTGGATAAAAGATTTGACAGAAATCTTTGATAAGAGTTGGCATGGAACACTAAAAGCAGGAACTCCAGTTTCTGAAACGGAAGATGAAGAAGGAGGAGAGGATGTGGCAGAGCCAACGGAGAGTTCAGACTCTCCAACACCATTGCAGTTGAGTTACATGAGTGAAGAAGAAACCCAAGGACAGAACTTGGAGGATGAAAACAGAGAGAAGAAATTGGAAGAGGAAGAGTATGAAGAAGTAGACCCAACAGCTGAGGTTGAAACTACAACCAGGACATCCCAACCCGTTGGACCTGGATCAAGTGGAGCACTTGGATCACAGGCCAACGAAGGTGTCGGCTCAGGGGGATCAAGCGGGCAGCCTGGATCAGGCTCTGGGGGGACAGGGAGTGTGGGAAGTAGTGCAACTAGAGCTGGGAATACTGTGAATATAGTGGGGCCAGTAGCAGGGAGTGCTCAGGGGTCACCACTTGGTGGAAATTCCACCACAACTACAACAGGTCCTCAAGGACCAGCACCAGCAAGGGGGCCAGCATCTGTCAGTGGGCAGAAGGTAGGGCCACAGATGGCGTTACAACCAACACGGGAAAAACCACCTTTTCCAATATATTCAGGAAAAGGGGATCCTGATGTACACATTAGCCAATTTGAGCACATGTGTATTGTGAACAATGAGAATGGCGATGATGCCAAGATGAGACTGTTTCCTTGTTCACTTATCAAGAAAGCAAGTGAATGGTATGCAAGATTCCCTGATAATCATTTCCTAACTTGGAATGGCTTGAATACAACATTCCAAAATAGGTTCAGGACAAGTAAAACTGAGGATGAAGTGTATGGAAGTTTACAACAGTTAAAGCAAAAGAAGCATGAAACTGTTGAGGAGTATATGGAAAAGATGGAATTGATGATGAAAAAGCTGGCTGCTGTACCAGCACCAGGTTTACAGAAGACTTGGTTTGTGAGTGGACTAAGACCAGAGTTGCAAAAGAAAGTGGATATGTTACCCCATAATACAGTGGAGGAGGCATTTGAAACAACGAACAGAATTGAGCAATTGGGAATGCTCAGGAGAGAGAAAAGGGATGATGAGGACTCTGAGGATGAGTCAGATGAGGAAGAAGAGCAAGAGCTGAAAAGGAAGAGTAAGAGGAAGGAGAAGTTGAAGAGGGATAACTATGAGAAAAGATTAGAAGAAATCTTGAAGAAGTATGCCACAGAGGCTGCAACACATTGGAGGGTGTTTGGTGTGCAAAGTGTCAGAATGAAGGCCATACCACCACTGAATGCCACATGAAGGAGAAACACTGTACTATCTGTAAAATGGATAACCATTCTACTGAGAATTGTTACTACAACAGAAGGACAGCAGCTAGAGAACCTAGGCAAGTAAGGGTGCATCAAGTGCAGCCCCAGCCAAGAAGAAACAGTGATCAGGACCACTATGGTAGGCCTGGTGGTTATAACAATGGCATGGAAGGGAGAGGTAATCCAAGAGGGAATTACCAAGGAAATTCCAGAGGCAACTATCAGGGTAATCCAAGGAGGAATTACCAGCCAGGGAATCAGGATTACAGAAACAATTCCAGAAAAGACCAAGGGCGAGGACCTAATGGGGAAGAACTGTGTTACTATTGTAATCAGGCAGGCCATCGCAAGGCAGCCTGTCCATTATGGATCAGACACCAGAATGAGATGAGAGCTCCTGTGAATGAGGGGCCAGTGGTGGCAGCTCACATGGTTAGGCCATGTGTTGTACCAGAAGTAAGTACAATGATAGTAACGAGAAGCAAAGCCAAACTAATACCTCCAGTAGATGAGGAAGATGATGATAATGAAGATGGCAGTGATGTGCCTGAAGATGATGAGGCTTGGAGAGATGAGAAGGAACTGCACAAGGAAGTGGCAGATACCATAAGGGAAATGCAGAAGAGTACTGATATTCCTATGGCAGATTCCTCTGATTCTGATAGAGAAGAGGAAGTGAGTGAGGATGAAGGGAAGAAAGAAGCTGCAGACATGCAGAGTAATGAAGGGACTTTGGCTGAAGTAATATGCCAGTCCAAAGCGGAGATTACCATTGGACAGCTATTGGCTGTGGCACCTTATTGTAGACACAGGCTGTATCAAGCAATCAATCGAATTGCCCATGTGACAGGGAACACAGACCTGAACAGCAAGGTGACCAGTTATAATGTGAAGCCGGAAGGGCGAGAAACAGTCATGGACTTTGATGATTCTATGCCAGTAATCCAATTGAGAATTGGAAGCACAGAACTAACTGATGTACTGATAGATGGAGGCTCAGGAGTGAATATCATGACAACCCAATTAAGGCAGAAGCTTGGTCTAAGTAACATGAAACCAGCCCCATTTACAGTAACAATGGCAGATCAAAGAAGTGTACAACCATTGGGATTGATAAGAGGAGTTAAGATACAGATTCAAAAGATGATCTTTATGATCAAGTAACTGTGTTGAAAATGGATGAAGTCATGGAAGCTTACTCCTTATTGTTGGGACGTCCGTGGCTGAAGCAAGCCAGGGTATTCCATGACTGGAATTCCCAGCTACTAACTGTGCATGATGGGATGCACAAGATACAAATTACCACTAAGAAATCTAGTAGATTACCTGCTACGAGAAGACCTCGAGGGGTCAGGGAGTATGACTGGAGGGGAGGACTTGATGAGGAGCAGGAAGCTACCCTGTTCACTGCACACCCAGAGTGGGAGCAGGTTGCAGAGATGCAGCTGGAAGGCCTAAGTTGTTTAAAAGGTATCTGTTGTGGTGTAGTGACAGCAACACCAATTGAAGGTGAAACAAACAGTTACCCACCACATTTCTATGAAGAAAGAGAGGGAGAAATGGAAATCCTAGAGGAACCAGCCACTGTGAGTTTACAGGATGAAGTGGTGACTGGATGGACAATCACAGCTGATGAGCAGGTGAGAGAAGTGAATGTGGGAACTGAAGATGAACCGAGGATGGTGAAGATAGGGGCTGATTTGGAGCCAAAATTCTTTGAGGAAGCTAAGAGTTTGTTCATCAAATACAGAGATGTATTTGCTTGGAGCTACGAGGATCTAAAAGGGATACCACCTGAGATCTGTCAGCATAAGATTGAACTGGAACCAGGGTCAGTACCAATCAAACAGGCAAGGTACAGAATGAATCCTAACTATGCACAAAAGGTTGGAGAAGAGATCAAGAAGTTGGCTGAGGCTAAGTTTATATACCCGATAGAGTATACAACTTGGTTGTCACCCATTGTGATAGTTCCCAAGAAGAATGGTAAACTGAGAGTTTGTGTGAGCTATAAGAAGTTGAATGCTTGCACGAAGAAAGATCATTTTCCCTTGCCATTCACAGAAGCGGTATTGGACACTGTGGCAGGCCATGAGATGTACTCATTCATGGATGGCTTCAGTGGTTATAATCAAGTGCAAGTGGCAGAAGAAGACCAGGGAAAGACAGCTTTCATCACATACTGGGGTGCTTATGCATACAAAGTCATGCATTTTGGACTTTGTAATGTACCAGCAACCTTTCAGAGAGTAATAAGTGAATCTTTTCATGAGTATCTGGATGATTTCATGCAGGTGTTCTTGGATGATTTCAGTGTGTACAGCTCTAAGAATGAGCACTTGCATAAATTGGAGTTATGTTTGGCCAGATGCAGGATGAGAGGTCTGGGCCTGAATCCAGAGAAGTGTACTTTTTGTGTGAACTCAGGGGTGCTTTTGGGACACATTGTGTGTAAGAGGGGACTTCTTGTGGATCCCAGGAAGACAGAGGCCATTAAAGCCTCTCCACCACCAGTAAATGTTAAGAGTCTAAGGAGATTCCTTGGACAAACCAGTTATAACAGAAGATTTGTCAAAACGTATGCACAGATAGCAGCACCATTGAGCAAGCTTCTGAAGAAAGATGCAGTGTTTGCATGGACAGCTGAATGTCAACAGGCTTTTGAGGAACTTACATTGTCAGTAACAACTACACCTGTGCTGATTAACCCTCACTGGCATGTAGTATTTCATGTTCACTATGATGCCTCAGGAGAAGCGTTGGGAGCGGTGTTAGCCCAAAATGTTACAGGAAATATAGATTCACCTGTGTACTATGCTAGCAGGTTGATGAACAGTGCTGAAAGGAACTATAGCACAACTGAAAGAGAAGCACTGGCAATGATTTATGCAGTCAAGAAATTCAGGCATTACCTATTGGGAAGAAAGTTTATGTTTTATGTGGATCACCAGGCTCTGATATATCTGGTGAACAAACCTTTGATAAGTGGAATGATAGCAAGGTGGTTAATAATCTTGCACGAGTTTGAGTTCGAAGTTGTTTACCAGTCTGGCCGTTTGCATCTTGTGGCAGATCATTTGTCACGCCTAACAACAGGAGAGCCCGCCACAGGAGTAGACGACAAATTACCTGATGCGAGTTTATTTGCAATGGAGGTGCAGGGAAGTGCAGATGAATGGTTAGATTGGCAGTGGCCAATCAGATACTACCTTACTCATGGTCAGTGCCCACCTAGTTATGGTAAGGAGCAGAGGAAGAGAATCGCTATCAAGGCTTTACCTTATACTATGGTAGGGGGCAGAATGTATAAGCTAGGACCTGATGGAGTACTTAAACGATGCTTGTACCACCATGAAGTAAATAAAGTTTTGGAGGAAGTTCATAAAGGAGTGGCTGGAGGTCATTTTGGAGAAGAGACTACCAGTAGGAAGATACTACTTGCAGGTTACTGGTGGCCTACTTTGTTCAAAGATGTACACAAGTATTGTCAGAGTTGTGATGAATGTCAGAGGCTAGGACCTTTGCAAAGATCTGGGAAGATGGCTTTGCATCCTACGATGCCTACTGAACCATTTCAGAAATGGGGATTAGATTTTGTTGGACCAATTAACCCACCAGCCAAGAATACACAGAATAAGTACATAATTACAACCACTGATTATACTACAAAGTGGGTGGAAGCTAAAGCTCTGAGGGACAACACAGTCAAGTCCACAGCAAAGTTCCTGTATGAGAACATACTTACACGATTTGGCTGTCCCCTGGAATTTATTAGTGACCAGGGAAGTCACTTCATTAATGAGACCATTGAATTATTGACTAAAGAGTTCATGATTGTGCATAGGAAGAGTACAACATATTACCCACAGGGTAATGGGCAGGCAGAGGCTACCAACAAAATACTATGTACTATCTTGGCTAAGATAGTCAATGCAAACAGAACGGATTGGGATACAAAGCTGCTGACAGCTTTGTGGTCATACAGGACTTCATATAAAGTCACCACTAAGTATACACCATTCCAATTAGTTTATGGTATGGAAGCTTTACTTCCAGTGGAATTCTTGTTACCTACCATGAGAACTGAATGGGGAAAAAGAATGGAATTGGAAGATTCAATTAAGATCAGAAACATGAATTATACCATGTGGAAGAAGTACGTGCTGATGCAGCTGATAACATGACCAGAATTCAGATGAAGAGGAAGGAACAGTTTGATGAAGGCAAATTAAAGACTTTTAAGACGAGAGATTTGGTTCTCTGGTTGCAGAAGAAGGGGAAGATTAAAGCTTCTAAGCTTAAATCACCATGGAAATGACCTTATGTCATACAGAAGATGTATGATAACAACACCGCCATCTTACAAACCATTAACAAAGAGATGCTGGGAAGAGTCAATGCCAATAAGTTGAAGGGGTACAGTGGTATCCATGACAAACCATTGCAGCACGATTTGCATGTTGAAACGCAAAAGCAGTCACGGGCTGCGCCAGTGATACCAACGGAGTATGGAGCACTTGTCGTTAAGCCGAGCGTGTATGACCAAGGCAGGAAATATAAGCGTGACACAGCCTATCACAGCCCATCACAGCATGACACAGCCTATCACAGCCCATCACAGCGTGACACAGCCTATCACATCCCATCACAGCGAGACACAGCCTATTACAGCCCATCACAGCGAGACACAGCCTATCACAGCCCACCACAGTGCCACACAGCCTGTCACAGCCCAACACAGCCCATACAGATTACACAGTCCATAGGGTCAGTGACAGGTGGACGCAAATTAACGTTTAAAAAATGGCCATCGAGTGAAGAGGAAGTTTGGAAGTCAAACTTGGAGAATATGCCACGCGGAGAGGGGAAGTCGGGGGCTTGTTTTGAAACGGACACGTGGCCACTAAGGCGTGCCACACCGCACTGCATCAATTGCAAAAAAAAATCTCATCATGCAAACGGACAAATCGGGCCGTCAAAGTACTTACCCGGTACAACAGCTAATATTAATTGTGGGCCCATTAATGCATTCAGTGTAAGGGTAATGGAACCCTTTCCGAGTACAAAAAAGGGAAACCTATGCCACATGTGCTGTCCTACTGGACATTCCAGGTGGGAATGTCCATGGAGGGGGGTGGAATTAAGAAATTACCTAAGCAGTCCACAGCCAATCAGGAGTGCGAATTATATGCAGGTGGTTCCCTCCAAGAAACAAGAACAAGAAATATGAAGTGTTATGAGCGGAAGAGTCGGGGTGGCTCTAAATAGCCAAGGTCTCGACGACAGGGGCAATCAAAGCACTAGTTTTGTAGCTATGGCAGATGTAACGGATTACACACTCGCTTTACTTCTCACGCAGTGGCGCAAGGACGGAAGCATTGAGAGTACATTTTCTCTCACTCGATACTTGCAAGCCCCACAGGCTTACACGCACTTACTTGTTCTATTCTGTGCCAACCATACCTTCATGCTCTGTGCCCTACAAGCTTTCCTTCAGCTGTTTCAAACAAAGCCTTTTTGTTTGTCTAGAATGAAGAGAGTGAGGGGAATGGAGGATATCAAGGTGAAGAGCACCACGATTCTGCAAAAGCAAACAATTGCAGCACCGCAGGCAGTACAGCTGCTAAGGGAGTTGCGATTGGAGGGGCTGCTACGCAAGGATTGGTCCTTGCATCATCGGCAGTTTATGATTCAATTTCTTCAGAACTTTGAGCCTCGGATGGGAGTAATCAGGTGAGGGGAGTAGATATAGAAATTACTCCCCAATACCTGCAGCAATTGTTTGATTTGCCATCAGGACATGTGGATGTGGATGAGCACAGGGCAAGATTGCAGATAGGGAATTTGTTCCAAGAAGGGAGTTTCTTTAGAACTCAAGGTTACGCTTGTACCAAAGCCGAGTACCTAGGGCTTGGGGAAGTTGGCCAAATATTGAACGTTCTATTTGCCATGAAACAGAACCAACAGTATTTGAGCAGGTCATTCACAGAGGAGATCCTGAAAGCTTTGAGGGGAGATGATGTCGCTTGGGTGAAGTTAATGTACAATGGACTGGTGGACAAGATGAAGAGGTTACAGGGCACTGCTGCTAAGTCTCCGATCATTGTGTTTGGTCCAATTATTGCCCAAATCATTCTTGATTCTTGCATATTTAATACTCGGGAACGTAAGGAGATGGGAGTGTTTGAGGCAGAAACCATTGCAATTGAAGAGTAGGGCTCTTCACATAGTAAGGGTGGACTGGCAGGGCAACAACAGTCTAAGAGACAGAGGCGGGGTATGACTGTAGTGGCGGATCCACTGGCTTCACGGAAACCGCACGATGATGTTTCCCAAGCTCTTGTGCAGGATGGGGCCCAGCAGCACAGAAGGCTGTTATTATTGGAAGCACGGCCTTCAGAGAGGGAAGATGAAGTCAATTCGATACCACAGTCACCACAACCAATTGACTCAGTTGTTTTAGAGGTTCCACCGTTAGTATATGTTGTGACATCACCCCCAATTGCTCTGGAAGGAGAAAGGTTGGACATTCCCACTACAGAGCAGGTCGTGGCCGAAATTGAGAAGGATGGCATTCTCTATGAAAACTCTGGCTTGGTAAGGGAATCAGTGATTCCAGAGGTGTAGCGGTTGTCCAGGGAAAACCCTGTTGTGCATGTAATACCCACACCTGTGACGGAGGTACCAGGGGTAGAATATCAGGACATTGCAGCACCTGTGGACGATGAGGTGGTTCAGGAAGAGAATCTGGTGGGGCAATGGCCTGAATGGTTGGTGAGGCATCACACTGTAGAGGATCAGGAAGAACAACAGCAAATTCACCATGATGACCCTTAGCAGGCCATGCTTATGAGTTCCATAAGCAGAACACTTAATTTGTTGGGCACTTATGTGAAATCCCATGTTCCATCTACCCAATTGGCAACTTTGAGGGAGGAACTCAGGAAGGAGTTTGAGGCTCGAATTGCCACTGAGTGTGCTAACAAGGTCGATGAGGAGGTCAATCTCAAATTACAGCAAGAGTTAGAGGACACAAAGGCTGCTTTGCAGTTGGCCAAGGGACATTTGATTGAAGCAGGCCTCGCGCAGGACCACTTGCATGAAGCACATAAGCAACAGTTATACCAAATGCAGGTGAAGCATGAGGGCAAGTTGCAAGAAGTGAATGTACTACATACAGAGTTGCAGGCAGTACATGAGAAGATGACCATACAATGTGCTACACTCACAACTACTCTTGAGCAAACTGCATTAGAAGTTAACAGACAATGGGAGAGATGTATAAAGGCAGAAGCAGAGATAATCGAGCAAACGAAACTCATTGTTGATATGAAGAATACAATCTGTCGCAATGAGAATACTTTCAAACAATACAGACAGATTGAGGCTGACCAGGAGAGGTACATCCTAGAGTTGCAACAAACAGTCATGGTCAATAGAAATGAACTCTCTGTTATTACCACAACAAATGGCCTTTTCCTTGGATCATGATGAGTGAGATAATAAGCTTGATAAATAATGACCTTCTTTTGTCTTATTATAAGCATAATGAATTTGAAAATAAATATCAATCATGATGTAGGTATAATGAAAGGAAGGCGAAATAGAAACTTATCTTTCAAACGCAATGAATAAGCCAATTGCTCCACTTCTTTATGAATGAGGAAAAGCCGGTATGTAGCACACTCCAACTCGGAAACCGCAGCTTGAATTTTTTTGTGTTCTCTCATACTTGCCAAAGCAACCGTCGAAGTTGATACTTGAAGCCTATTATCTAGGTTAACCAAGGTAATGCTCGAAGACTCTCTAGTGGGCAATCATGCATTTATAGGTAAGCATTACCTAGGTAATAATTAACCTAATACTAATTTCACCGTGAAAATTGTGAGATTATAACATTGGCCCCGGACCTCAAATTCCGGGTCCCAATGGAAAAGTGGGAAACCAATTTTGCTTGCCCCAAGACCAACCCATTTTTTTTCATTTCATGTACAGCGGCCATGTGGCTACAAACTGGTGGGGTAGAGTGCGTAGATGGCGAACCAGCTCTTTTCCACGTGGATCGTATGTGGCTACAGCTATGCACCATACTGTCGCAATAGGGCGACCATATATGACCAAGAAGACATTTCAAGCGCGATACATATTCAAAGCAGGGCAGATAAACCTGGCTCTAAGGGCCCTTATATTGCAACAAAGTGCCTACCATAAAAATGTAGTCTTATATCGCAGTGGCAAAGGCCACCCCCTCCAGCCCTAAAACGCTTGGCGAACGCCAGGGTGCAGCACGTGGCGAGGTCCCCCAAGGCTGCCACGCCAATAAGCACCGGCCGTTGAATGGCGGTTGCCACAGGATCCAGTTCCCAGGCACCAAGGGGTGGTTCCCTTGGTGCTTTATGGTGACACTCCACCAGGGAGCGGGCGCTTTCTGGCTTTTTTTTTTTCGTTTTTCCCCTGTTTTTTTACAAGGACGTGTCGCAACCTACAAAGTTCGAGTGCATTCTGGCTTTATTTCGCCTAAAAAATATGGGCTGCCCAAGACGCACCATTTCCAAATCAAGAGTGGAGTGGCTACAACCCCTCTAAATTGCAGGTCCAACTGATTTTTTCACCTATGGTTGCTTTGTATGTAATTACATAGGGGTTAAAATCTTAAAATTGAACAAAGGAAAATTTGCCTCCAAATGAAGTACTTTTTTTTCTACAAAATTTCTAAAACCCAGTGGTGGATGTGTGTATGTAATGCTCACACACCACAAAGTAAAGCGGTTTTTATAATTTTACTAATTTTACTAGTTTTACAATTTGGGCTTGTTTACCTGCCACGTCTGCAGTCAACAAGCCCGCCATAAAGGTGACGTAGTTATCTTAGATATTTTCTGTAGGTGGTGGCTTTTTTTTTTCTTTTCTTTTTAATTTTTTCTTTTTGCATCATATTCGAGACAAGTCCCTTGTCCAAAAAAAAGGAGTGGGCCCATCAGAGTAAATCTGCTGAAATGAGGTATAAGTGAAAATTCACAGCGACCCCATTTGGGTTGCTTGGGAAATTAAGGGTTAAACATAACTTTGATGCACATTGGAATCATTTTGACATGTTTCATGCAAATATTGGCAGATGAAATGATTTCAACATCTAGACTTCTACTACATCATTATGCAAGAGATCATGCATTGTAAGGTATTACATATCTGGAAACTTATCACCTCAAAGGCCGAAAATCAAGAACTATTTGCTAGATTCATGGTGGCAACATCTAGAATACTGATCAATGGAGAGAAGAGTTGCCTAGGTGACTTAGAGACATACCACAAATTTGTACATGAGGACTTTTGGTGAAGTGTATGCATAGAAGCTTTCTGGTATGCTTAGACAGGTCGTGCTGCATAAAACATGACGCAGACTAATTTTCTCAACAGTATGCAATTCAGTAGACAGCCTTAAGTTGGGCACTCCATAGAGAAGAGCATGGGACTGTGTCAGGCTGTGTCAGGCTGTGTCGGGCTGTGCGAAGCTGTGGCGGCTGTGACTGGCTGTGACGGGCTGTGTGAAGCTGTGCGAAACTGTGGCGGGCTGTGACTGGCTGTGTGAAGCTGTGTCGGGCTATGTAACCCCCCTAAAGCCTGCTGCTGCCACCCCTACGGCTCCTGTTGGTCTCAGTCTGCGCAAAAAATAAGGGTACCCCACAGAACCCGTAAAAGCGTCTAAGTCCCCAAGCAGCCCTCTAACATTTACCCCTCCCCCTCTTAAAAAGTCGTGTCCTCACGGGTTACTGTTTGGGATTAGCAAACCTTTGTGAGCGAGCACCCTTCTGACGATGAGAGTCTCGTGAAGGACTCCGTGTGCGAGCCCGAGTTCTGTCACTGGTTGACGGAGATAATTGAGCACTACCTGGAAATGTCTGACCCTCCTTTGGCTGATAACGAGGTAACCTCTCAGGCATAAGAGATCCCCGTCGTTTCTTCTCTGCCATCTGAAGTGCATAGTCTTCTGCCATGTCAAAAGAGTCCGCTGAAGAAACAGTAGTATCAGAATCATCGTCTCCCCTTAGGTGTTTTAACGCCCGAACTTTAAGTGATATCCTGTGTGGCATACAATGTGGTCCGACCATATCTGGAAGTTTAAATTGTACAACTTGTTGTAAGCGCTGGCAAACAAAATTAGTGAACGTCCTGAACTCTTTATCTGTATAGGTAAGAGGTATGTCAATGACTTTGGAACAGTGCAAGTATTTCCATGCATCATGTCCCTTAAAGAAAATATCCTCAGGGCCGAATTTCTGTGTTGTCAAATTGTTCCAAGTCGAATGAAACCATGAACGAAGTTGGGAATCCTTCTGCATCATAACTTTTGCATCATATAGGTACATATGAGGTGGCACTGAAGGTAAGACCCAATGATCCCCACTGGAATAACTCAGAAAATCGGGATTGCATCCTATGTTGCTCAATGTGATAACGTGCCAGAAAACAAGCAGCATAGTATAATCCACAGCCCATGACAATACTTGATACCTCATTGGTCTTGGTATAAATGTACCCATGTACAACTTGGAATGCAATTAATTCCTTCAACATGGTACCTGCTTCAGACCAGTACCTCGCAAAGTGATGATCCTCAATGGGTCGATTGTTCGGAAGAACCTTAGTCCTAGTTGCCACTGGCAGCCAAATGCGCATGATCTGGTAGTAATGTGCCAACGACTGCGGAGGACTAAATTCCTTCCAATCCAAATCCAACACAATGGGAATTTGGTTGAAGGGCATAATCATAGTCCGACTGTACTCCCGTGCAGCAGAAGTCTTAGGTGGGTTAAAAGCACCATCCCCCCATACCTCAGGTTGTGGTGTGGCTGTAGTAACAACATGGTCAGCTACCTGCACAGTCACTTGCTGTGGTATTGGTACAACTGGCCCTTCTACCACTGGCATCTCCTGCACCCCTTGCGAAAAAGACTGAAAAATTAGAGTCCTGGCTTGTAAATAAGTAGCCATCAGCTGATCCTCAGGTACAAAGACTCTTTTGTCAATATTTGAACTCAGGTCATCCACCCGAGTCTGCAGGCCTTCTATATCCTCATGTAGCTCCGCTATCCTACTATAGACATTGTCTATAGTAGTTGTGGCAATGTTCTGCACCTGCAGTCTGAGCTCATTCATTTCGCCCTGGGTGAGCTTCCGTGGTGCTTTACCTTCCACTGGCCCTTGTGTTAACCAGACCTGCATAAGGTGATTATCCACCAAGTCGTGTGTGGCACCCCTGAGAGTCTGCTCCTCCGTGAGTCTGTACACATCTAACTGCTGTTGTAAAGCCTCCATGCGCTTCGCATGAGGTTCAACCAGACTCGCATAGGCAGCAACCAGATTATTGTGACATGAAAACAACTAGCTTTTCTTTCACCCTTGGAGGATTTAATTGACCATCAATCCGAAAGGACCCGTTGTGTGTGTTGCTCGTGTCTGTAGTGAGCTAAGGAAGAACCCACCATTTGCAGGATGGACAAACTTCTTCCCATGGACCTCCTTGCCCTTTTCCAGGGCTGCCAAGTTGGCACATGCCTTGAGGACACAAATGAAAGTGACATGTTCGGGCTTCACCCCCTCTTGCATCATTTGCACCTAGGTCTCCAAAACCTCCAATCCACGACCATGCTGGACATATACTGCAATCACTATTGCACTCCAGGAAACCACATCACGTTCAGCCATCTTGTCAAACACTCTCTTATGTCACTCCCTTATCATAGCAAATTCAGGGTCGAGTTTGATGAGAGGGCAAAACAGGCTGAAATAGGTTGAAGAAGAAGGTGCCCTCACCGCATTGTCCTCGACCTTGTGTCATAACCAATGGAGGATCTGACCGACCATCAACCCAAAGAACCTCTTGTGTGTGTTGCTTGTGTCTGCCGAGGGCCCACATTTACAGGATGGACAAACTTCTTGGCAACGTACATTAAGAAAATGCCGCACCTTGCGATTGCGGTTGTCCCACCATTGTGAAGGATCTTTCAAAAACTCATGCCAGCTCCGCACAAGTGCTGCAACTTCAGGGCTGAGTCTAATGAGAGCGCAAGACAGGCTGAAATAGGTCGAAGAAGAAGGTGCCCTCACCACACTGTCCTCGACCTTGTGTCTTGACCCATGGAGGATTCGATTGACCATGAATCCAAGGGGACCTCTTGTATGTGCTGCTTGTGTCCGTACTTTGGTAATGTCGGATTGGTCCGTGAGAACCACCAAGGTACAACTGAGCGGGCAGAGATTGAAACATGACCTGCTAAGACAAAGCTGACTCTCCCAAGAACCTTGTAATCATCAAGAAGAATACCAAATCATGGTACTAACAGGAGCCGAGAGCCCAAATTTGTAGGATGAACAAACTTCTTCACATCGTACCTTAAGAAAAAGCCACACCTTTTGATTGCGGATGTCCCACCATCGTGAAGGATCTTTCAAAAACTCATGCCAGCTCTGCTCTGTGTTGCAAATGTAGGGCCGAGTCTGATGAGAGGGCAAAACAGGCTGAAATAGGTCGAAGAAGAAGGTGCCCTCACCACATTGTCCTCGACCTTGTGTCTTGACCCATGGAGGATTCAACTGACCATGAATCCAAGGGGACCTCTTGTGTGTGCTCCTTGTGTCCGTACTTTGGTAATGTCAGATTGGTTCGTGAGAACCACCAAGGTGCAACTGAGCGGGCAGAAATTGAACCACGTCCTGCTAAGACAAAGCTGACTCTCCCAAGAACCTTGTAAACATCAAGAAGAATACCAAATCATGGTACTAACAGGAGCCGAGAGCCCCAATTTGTAGGATGGACAAACTTCTTCACATCGTACCTTAAGAAAAAGCCACACCTTTTGATTGCAGATGTCCCACCATCATGAAGGATCTTTCAAAAACTCATCCCAGCTCTGCTCTGTGTTGCAAATGCAAGGCCGAGTCTGATGAGAGGGAAAAACAGGCTGAAATAGGTCGAAGAAGAAGGTGCCCTCACCACGTTGTCCTCGACCTTGTGTCTTGACCCATGTAGGATTCGACTGACCATGAATCCAAGGGGACCTCTTGTGTGTGCTGCTTGTGTCCGTACTTTGGTAATGCCGGATTGGTCCGTGAGAACCACCAAGGTGCAACTGAGCAGGCAGAGATTGAAACACGACCTGCTAAGACAAAGCTAACTCTCCCAAGAACCTTGTAATCATCAGGAAGAATACCAAATCATGGTACTAACAGGAGCCGAGAGCCCAAATTTGTAAGATGAACAAACTTCTTCACATCGTACCTTAAGAAAAAGCCACACCTTTTGATTGCGGATGTCCCACCATCGTGAAGGATCTTTCAAAAACTCATGCCAGCTTTGCTCCCTGTTGCAAATGTAGGGCCGAGACTGATGAGAGGGCTGAAATAGGTCGAAGAAGAAGGTGCCCTCACCACATTGTCCTCGACCTTGTGTCTTGACCCATGGAGGATTCAACTGACCATGAATCCAAGGGGACCTCTTGTGTGTGCTGCTTGTGTCCGTACTTTGGTAATGTCGGATTGGTCCGTGAGAACCACCAAGGTGCAACTGAGCGGGCAGAGATTGAAACACGACCTGCTAAGACAAAGCTGACTCTCCCAAGAACCTTGTAAACATCAAGAAGAATACCAAATCATGGTACTAACAGGAGCCGAGAGCCCAAATTTGTCGGGTGGACAAACTTCTTCACATCGTACCTTAAGAAAAAGCCACACCTTTTGATTGCGGATGTCCCACCATCGTGAAGGATCTTTCAAAAACTCATGCCAGCTCTGCTCCGTGTTGCAAATGCAGGGCTGAGTCTGATGAGAGGGCAAAACAGGCTGAAATAGGTCGAAGAAGAAGGTGCCCTCACCACGTTGTCCTCGACCTTGTGTCTTGACCAATGGAGGATTTGACTGACCATGAACCCAAGATGACCTCGTGTGTGCTATTTGTGTCTATAGTCAGGTAATGTCGGATAGGTCTGTGAGAGCGGCCACGGTGCATTCGAGCAGGTAGAGATTGAAACACGGCCTGCTATCGCGATGCTTCGGCACTAAGAAGACGTAGATCCCAAAAAACACACTGTCCCAGCCTTGCACTCTGCGACCTAGCAACCCTAAATTCGAGCCAACCTTTTGAAATTTTGAACGTTTTGCACCCTAACAATATATAAAATGATTACATATTCCATGTTATTATGTGAAGGTATTTTTAGCTTTATATATTTGTATATATTCACCCTCGAAGTCGTATCATTTGCAGCCGTTAGATGCACTTGTATCCAACACACCACAATATTTCAACCACGCGAGCAATGATATGTAGACACGTCGTCTTTTGTAGTCACATCCTCGTTCTATTGCATCCATTTATTTTTGTATTTTCCACATAGACACTCCTTGGGCAACCAGCAATCGCCACGTGCATTCATGAATACTAGCAGTCATACATTCCTATGCCCACATCATCCTGTTGCAGTTTTGGCCATGACTCCTAATCGTATCTACCATCTTCTCCTATTTGGTCAAACGTGTTTGACCACAGATCCTGACATGACAGAGGTACAAAGGTGGTATATAAGACTTCTAGTGGTCACAATTGGCAAGGGACTGCCCCTTGCATTTTGTAGACATATCTGCTACGACTGGGCAAATGTGGCAAACATTAAAGCCGGGATCTGTTGTAGTCGTATGTTTGGCTTGAATCCGCTTTGGATAATGTGGGTATACACTTGCTTTCCCTCTGCTAGGCTTTTCATTTTGACACAATCCGGCAACAAGCACACATAAGTACTGCAGTCTGCCCGAATGTCGTGCTCATTTAAAATGTGCAGCGCACCTTGTGGTCTGTCCGTTTTCCATAGTGTCCTCACATCCCCACAATTGACACAAGAGATTGGTTAGTATGCTGATGGTGGAGGCAGTTCCCCTATTGCAAGTCTGATGCGCGGGGGGTGCACCAAGGGTTAATGTACCTATCACGTGCGTGAACAGAAGAGGGTTAATTAAATACCCCCACAGATAGACTATGTATATTGAAAGGGTCTGAAAAAATCCTTATATATATATATATATATATATATATATATATATATGAGGATATGTTACATATTCGGGTGTATAGCGTACTGGTAAGGTCTCTAATTACGTGTTGTGACGTCGCGTGTTCAGACAACTTTTATGTCTTTTTTTTGCGTCGTTTCTCTTGTCCGCTAGCCCTATCTTCCGTTGCGCTGTGCGCTTTTACCTTGTTGTGTGCTTCTTCCTCATGTTTGCACGCAGCACGTCGGCGCTGCGCTCACGGGCGTTGGCGCGCTAGCGCCACCTCCACCACACCATGACGTCCATGTTGGAAAACCACTGGCGTGTGGTCGGGCTAGGGATTGAACCTAGGACCTCCCCCATTCCGGTGGGGTGCTCTACCACTGAGCTACCCGTCCCGTTCTATTCTCAAAGTGCCGTGCAAAGGCTATACACTTGACACTCCAACACTCCAAACGCCAAAGGACGGCTGCCGACGAGGTAGACTGCCTGTCTCCCTCACGTCGACCTGATTCCCCTCTGCTTCTTCTTCCTGCCCCTGTCTCTCAGCAAGCCTCTCCTTTGCGTCAGTACTCCACAAGGAGTGCTGATGTTCAAACACTTCGGGACCAAATCTCCATCTTACAAACGAAATGCATCTCGGAGGAGACTCTGCAGCAAGTGCTCGCTGCCCGTGACAATGACTCGGAAGAGCGGTTGGCTTCCCTAGACAAAGACTGGGAGACGCGGATGGCTTCCCTTAACAAGAAGTGGGAACAGCGCATGGATTCCTTGGACAAAGATTGGCAGAAATGCATGACAGACAGAGACACAAACTTGGAGAACAATATGCGAGTTCAGGACAACGTTTTGCGGGCCTCTCTTCAGGAGTGCACTAGCAAACTTCAAGGTCTGACGAAACATCTCAATGACAAATCCACACATACGCGTCTTTCAAAACTTGAAGGCGAAGTGAAGACCTTCACAGAGAAGAGCCTCCCAGATCCCCTCACAGCAAGCATCCACCTGCAGGTGGAATCCCTTAGCAAAGAGCTGGAAACACACAGAATTGCGACGTCTACAATGGCTCGGAAGCTCCAAGCTCACAAGGCAGAGGCCTCCTCCTGGGCTAATATAGTTAAGGGGAGCACATCCAACAACAGTCCTCACTCTCTGGAGGAGACAGTCTCGGCTACCTTGCGAGAGGAACAACAACGGGCTTTCAAAGCCCTTAACATCAGGGTCACTGGGAAGCTAGGGGGCCTTGCTGAGGGGGACCCTCTTGACGCTGCCACCAGCCTTATTCAACAAAACCTTGCACTCCCACGGGGCGCGAGTGGCATTGAAAGGGCTTGGCGTGCAGGATCTTCAGAGCACAAAGTCCTCTTCATTAGATTCAAGAACAAGGGTGCTCGGGATAGAGTCCTCAGGCAGAGGCCTCAATTGAGAGGTCAGGGTATGTACCTCAAAGATGACTTGACCCCTTTGCAATACAACGCCATGCGAGCGCAACTCTTGCAGGTTAAGCAAGCTTGAGCTCAGGGGCACTATGCCGTATACCAAGATGGGAGGGTAATTGTCCGGGAACACAAACGTCGCCCCTCTAGCTCTAAATAGGGGTTGGGGCACCATGAGACCAACGCACGCTCACATCTACACATTGGCTCATGGAACTGTAATGGCTCGTTGTGGAGCCACCCTCAAGGGCTTCTAGATATTCTTTCCAAGTGTGATGTTCTTTTTCTATTGGAAACTCATGCGTATGAAGGAAATGACCCCCCTTTTATTCTCGGTTATAGCTTTCAGTCAGTGATTCGTCCACGTATAGGGCTCAAAGGATCTGGAGGTGTGGCTTGTTACTTTGCTGATTGGCTTCTCCTACTTATCTCCTTCCCATACAAAGACCCACTGGCAAGGTACATTTGGTGTCACATCAAAGGCTACAACATCTTGCTGGCAGGATGTTATTTTGCTCCGGCTGCATCTCCGCACAGCGGCCTATATATTTGAACAGATTCACCATATGTTCCATTGGAAGACGATATGGCCCGTCTCCGTACCCCACAAACGGACATTTTCTTGGTTGGAGATTTCAGCGCCCGTACAGGATCACTACAGGCCCCCACCTTCGACCACACAGATCCTCTACACATCCAACACTCGCATACGGAATTGGAGAGACAAAGTGCAGGTTCCTCTTGTGAAATCACAAGTTACGGTCACCACCTACTCAAGTTTTGTGAAACTCAGGGGCTGGCCATTTACAATGGAACAACCAACTTCAAATCCTCCAGCTAGTTCACTTGCCACACGTACAAAGGCCAAAGCGTGGTTGACTATCTCTTGGGGAGCCCCAACAAGTCTGATAGAATAAGCTCCTTTTACATCACGAGGTACCCGGATTCTGATCACTCTTGCCTTTCCTTTGCATTTCCTTCCATCTCCCTCCCCGTGAGGATCCCCTCTGCATCTCTTCCCTTACACCCACGTATCCACTTTAATACCCATTTCTCTCACTTACACGACGTCGAGTATGAAACATACCTAGTGTCAACCCTCCCTTCCATTCTACATCTATCATCTCCTAACGACAAGGCTACACATCTTACCCAAGCCCTTTGGGACTCAGCCCTGCGATCCTTTCCCGTCACCCTTCCATCTACCTCACCCTTCTCCACTCGTCATTACGCACCATTTTATGATGAGGAATGCAAGACTGCTAGACGTCGCATCAAATTTTTACTACTTGATACCAATTCTTCTCCAGAATCCACTAATCTTGCTCTTAAGCACTATAAGTCCCTCATTAGATCCAAAAAGCGAGCCTACACTATCAAGTTGCAATCTTCTTTCCTTGCTAAAATCAGATTTTCTCCTCGTTCTTTTTGGTCCCTCCTTAAACCTCATAGAGATCCCCCCCCAATCACTGACATTCATGTCTGGCATGAGTATGCACAGTCTTTGTACCATTCCCCAACCCAAACTCCTTCTCCCATAACCTCTAAACCCCTTCACTTCTCTCTCTTTACTACAGCCAATGTCAGTAAGACAATCAAGAAGCTACAAAATGGCAGAGCGGTGGACATTTCAGGACTTCAAAGTGAATTCATCAAGCATGTGGCACCTACTTTAGCCCCTTTTATAGCTAACCTCTTCAATGAGGTGGTGCAACGGGGCTTTCCAACAGAGTGGACAAAGAGCATCATCCACCCACTTTTTAAGAGCGGTGACAGGCTCGCACCGACAAACTATCGTACTCTCATGGTGTCCTCATTGCTTGCTAAACTGTTTGGGGCAGTAGTGGCCATGGAACTGGATGATTGGGCTGAGTCCTCTCACATTCGTGCTGAGGGACAGGCTGGTTTCCGTCGAAACCGATCCACTATTGACCACATCTTCACTCTTCAGGTTATGGTGGAAAGTGCACGCTATGAGAAAAGAATGGTCTATGTTTGCTTCATGGACTTTCACAAAGCCTTTGATTCAGTTCCTCAGGACCTTCTTGTCAAGTTATTTTACCACTAGTGTGAAACTAGCTAGGAAATAGCTAGCTTTTACATATTGACATTTGGGATTGGCCCAAGTGTCAATCCAGGGGTCAAGGCAAATTTAGGCCCTGGAGTGGTTATCTTCACGGCAAGCGCGGGAGGCTCATCTTTCTCGAGTTGAGCCTCACCGCGCCTAGCTATGGCGCCGTAGTGTGGATTCCCCATGGCGTGGGGTGCACTTGGCTTGACTTGTATTTGAGTGATGAGTTTATATATGCATGAGTTGATGCTTCAGCTTTGTGAGCTCGCATGAGCTTGTGCTTGTATGTCTTCTTCTTCTTTATCACTCGAGAAAGATCAGCTCGAGTTTGTGAGTGCCAAGTTCGAGTTGTTTTGTAGCACTTGTGTTTTCATGAGAAGCGGTTCAACCTAGAGTGCAGGGATCCGTGCATGAGCCTATCCAAAGTGGATAGAGTGCAAAGGCGAACATGTTGCAGGTTTGCAATGGATAGAGAGGCGGGTAGCCTATGTTGAAGAGCGGCGTTGCATAGCTCAACACTATGGCAACCAAGTTTGGGCTTCTAGTGTGAAGTGGGGGAGATGCTGGTCTCGAGTGGGCAAACTGGTGGTCGTCTTCTTCAGCTGCAGGCCGAGTTAAGGAGCAGCGGCAATGTGTAGGTGCGAGGATGTTAGATGTAAGTCACAATTATCGGGAGCTCCAACTTCAAGCTCATAAGGAGGTATGAATGAAGAGAGATGGTTGATTTCTCTTGTATGCAAGCCAATGCATTTGTGGCTATGTTGAGTCGGGGGTTTCAATCTGAAACTCCAGCGGTATGAGGGCTCTTGTCATTGCAAGAGCAGGGCTGGAACAAGAGCTAAGAGGTGCGGCAAGGCCATGGAATGTACACCTAGGGTTTCAGAGCTTGGAAGAAGAGCTCTTGCACCACAAGAGGAGTGTCTTGTGGCTGGAAATGTAAGCCTTAGAATTTCAGGAGCTTGGCAAGGGCTGTGGAGTGCTTAGTCTTGTCTTAGAGAGCATCAAGGAGCCAAGGAGCCAAGATAAGGGGCTGATATCTCTTGTGTGAAGAGGTTGCATGTGTGGAGCATGTATTCGGCTCATTGAAGCTTCCATCTTCAAGTTTGGAGGGCAAGCAAGGAAGAGGGAAGGGCTGACCTCCCTTATGTGAGGGCAATGCATGTGTGGAGCATGCTATCAGCCTGGTGAAGGCTTGCACTTTCAGGTCTGGGAGTGCAAGAAAGGAAGGAAGGGGCTGGTTTCCCTGTAGGTCATGTGTAGAGCATGCTTTCAGCCTGCTGCAGCTTGTATTTTCAGGTCTGTGGGTGCAAGAAATGAAGCAAAAAGGGCTGATTCTCTTGTGGCGAGAGTAGGGCATGTGTGGAGCATGCCTTCAGTCCATTGGGCTTTTGTTTTCAAGCTTTAGAGAGCTAGAACGGAAGGTCTAGGGCTGGTTTCCACTTGGAGTGAAAGAAAAGCACTTGTAGGGCCTATGTGAGTTGGGGTTTCAACTTCAAGCTTGAAGGGAGCGCAACTCTTGAAGCAACAGGTGTAGGGGGCTGGAATAGGCTCTAAGACAGATGCTATGGCCAAGGAGAGTGCTTGAATGAGTGCTCACAAGGGCTGGGAACCAGCAGGGCTTGGTTGTTTGCCATTGAGTTTAGTGGCGTGTTTGGGAGGCTAAGTGAGAAAGAAGGCTTGGTTTGTGGCAACCACCTCATGGCTTAGGGCTACTATGGTGGTGTGTGGGAGCCGTAAGAGCAAGAATACCTTGCTAATTCCTCACAACCGCCATAGCTCGGTGCTAAGAAGCCTAGAGTCCAAGAGACACAAACCCTAGCTTGGCGTGGCTAAGCCCCTTGGAGAAATGGCTAAACTGCCAGAGCGGCCATAGAGGGGCTGTGTCGAGCTGTGCCGGTGGCCTCCCGGGCTGTGACGAGCTGTGCCGGGCTGCGCCGGGCGGTGAGGGGCTGTGCGGGGCTGTGCTGGTGGCCCTCCGGGCTGTGTCGGGCTGCGACGAGCTGTGCCGGGCTGTGAGGGGCTGTGACGAGCTGTGCCGGGCTGCGCCAGGCTGTGAGGGGCTGTGCGGGGCTGTGCCGGTGGCCCTCCGGGCTGTGGGGGGGCTGTGGAGGGCTGTGCGGGGCTGTACCGGTGGTCCTCCGGGCTGTGGGGGGCTGTGTAGGGCTGTGTAGGGCTGTGCGGGGCTGTGTCGGGCTGTGACGAGCTGTGCCGGTGGCCCTCCGGGCTGTGGGGGGCTGTGCAGGGCTGTGCGGGGCTATGTCGGGCTGTGCTGGTGGCCCTCCGGGCTGTGGGGGCTTGTGCAGGGCTGTGTCGGTGGCCTCCCGGGCTGTGACGAGCTGTGCGGGGCTGTGGGGGGCTGTGCCGGGCTGCGCCGGTGGCCTTCCGGGCTGTGGGGGGCTGTGCGGGGCTATGTCGGGCTGTGACGAGCTGTGCCGGGGGCCCTCCGGGCTGTGTCGGGCTGTGCCGGTGGCCTCCCGGTCTGTGACGAGCTTTGCCGGGTTGTGGGGGGCTGTTCCGGGCTGTGCCCCTGGCCTTTGGGGCTGTCACGGGCTATGACGGGCTGTGACAGGCTGTGCCCGTGGCCTTTGGGGCTGTGATGGGCCGTGAGGCGCTGTGATAGGCCGTGCATGAGGCCTTTGGGGCTATGACGGGCTGTGACGGGCTGTGCCTCTGGCTTTTGGGGCTGGGGCCTATGTGGGGCTGTGACGGCTGTGACCAGTGACCAAGGTAGGCCTGTGCTGGTCTGTGGTGGCCCGTGTTGACCTGTGGAGGGCCAGTGCTGACTCGTGGAGGCACTGGTGGACTGCCTAAGGACTGGCATGTGGTCTTGAAGGCCGAATTTTGATGCTCGTGGAGGGCAGTTCGAGGAGTATCTTCATGATATTCCCATGGTTATGCAAGTGTGAGAGGAGAGGAAGAGTGTTGGGATGAGAGCATGCTGGGGTTAGGCATTGCTTTAGCTTCTCTTCCTCGTAGTTTTCCACCCTCTCATTAGGCCAAGACCTTTCCGTAGGTGGAGGCAAGAGTCAGTCCGGGTTTGGGCTGGGGTGTCCTTGCAGGAGCAACACCGTGGAGTTGTTTTTGGTGTGGGGGAGTTGTCGTTCTGATTTTTTTTTGTTTGGATCCCCCCCATACCTGCATGCTTGATTGTGCGCCATGTTCGTTTTGTGTGGGCGCTTGCTTTCATAGGGATTAGGCCGGGTTTGATCACCGGTCAGTCCTAGAGTATGTTGTCGGTGGTGAGGCTGGAGTGATGACCAGTCAGACCATCATTGTTTCTCCTGTGGTGAGGTTGGAGGTGATGACTAGCCAACCATAGGAGTGCTTGCGGTGGATGCAGGTGCAGGTGCAGGCTATGTTAGGAACCTAGTATTCCAAACCATAAGCCGCAACAGGTTCTCTACCCGGTAACCTTGTGGAGAGGGGGTTAGAGACATGTTCATGATCGGTTGAGTGACAGTTTGTCAACACGGAGGTGCCACTAGTTGCTGGGGAGAGTGTCGGTTCGAGCACTAGTGATACTAGTGGGTACACGAGACGAGGTGTGCGGTTTAGGCCACCTTCACCTCTTGTGTCTTCTACGGAAGGTTCTGATTCGGATTGTGAATCAGGAGGACTCACACCGGCGGTGCAAGTTGTTTCCTTGCCATTGTTGTGGGACACAATGGAGGAGATGTATGGAGCTACTAAGGGGCCTCGTAGGTACTCTGGAGCTATGGGCACCATCGAGTTGGATGATTTTATCCAAGAGTTTGATAGTTGGTGTGATTTGCAGCAAATGCGCAATCCACAACTATTTACGCCTTTCATGGCATGGAAGGGGCTGTTTCAGCACCTTGAGGGCCCGCCTATGGATGATTACCATGAGTTCAGGCGGGGGCATGAGGTTGAGATTGAGGAGTGGAGGATGTACTGGTCACCCGACTATGTCTCCATCACTAGGGGCACTAGAGCCACGAGGGCATTGGCTACACCTGCCGCTGCACCGGCAGCATCAGCAAGCAGCAGTGGGACTGGTGATACCATAGCTACGACGCCCACCCAAGCTACTGCTGCACCAGCACCAGTGGCGGTGCCTGCCTTCAACCCTGTTGTGGAGTTCTTCGAAGAGTTAAGAGGGAACTACCAAGGGGTGAGGACAGAGAAGTTGCGGAGCTTACAAGAGTTCCAATGGAAGCCGACTGAGAGCTTGAGGGAGGCTTTCACTCGCATGAGGCGATTGATAAATGTAACCCAAGGGGTTACGGAAGCTCAGGCAGTCCAATTCTGGTATGGGATATTGGACAAGGAGCTGAGGAGAAGGGTGCGGGATGCAACTCTCCTACAAGCGACCCAACCCACCTTAACAAATGTGTTTTTGCTGGCAGAGTGGATAGAGCTCAACATGGTGGAGGAACGAGTGGTCATGGTGGGATTTGCTAAGGAGACACCACAGGGTAGTGGTGCTCCTAGCCAACCACTACCTCAACGTGCTCAAGGCAACAAGGGGGCTCAAGTGAAGCCCAGGGAAGGACAGAGAGGACCTTAGATGCAGGGGCCTCTCCCTTCATTTGCAGGCTAGCAACGGGCGGATGTGGTATGTTGGACATGTGGAGGACCCCATGTCAAGAAGGATTGCCCAGAGGGAGGCAAAAGGCTAGCATATGCACAGCCTGCACAATTGCAGTGTGGGCATTGTGGCAAGCACGGGCATGGAGAGGCCCAGTGTTATGGTTTGCATCCTGAGTTGCGCCCAGGCCAGTTCCAAGGGAACAATGGTGGCCGGGGGCGGGGTGGAGCAGCCCAGAGAGGACGAGGTGGCCAGGCATGAGGTGCAGGCCAAGGGCAAGCTCAACATGGCCGAGGACGCGGAGGTCAGGGTGGTGACCAAGGCATGGCCAACCGGCTTCAGCAGCTAGAACAGAGGCTCGCTGCCATGGCCACAGCTCAGTTGGTACCGGCTCCAAGGCCGGATGGTCCACCTCCTGCTCCTAAGGGAGGAGATATGGGAGGCATGGGATTCATGTGCGGAGCAGCACTACCAGTAGTGCAGGTGGAGTCTACTGCGGCCGTGACTCGAGGAGCAGCACGAGTTCCTGAGCCACGAGGTGCAGAGGTGGAGTTGGATCCACAGCGTGGGAAGGCAAACCGTCAGGCTAGGCTTCCTCAGTCATTCACATTGGCGGAGACAGTGTCGACGCCATCCATGGCACCTAGTTCTCGCCTGACTGTTACCGAGGCGGAAGTTACTATGCCATTGGGGAGAGCTACACGGGTAGCACCACTACCTAGTGTTGCAAAGGTTACGGCAGCTAGTGTGCTGCTAGGAGCGGCCACATCTGTGTGTCAGGCTCCATTGTTCTCGGCTACCATGATTGCGACGTTGGGGGTAAGACCAGCTGAGGTGTTCAGGCTGGCAGCTACACTATGTGAGAGTGGGAAGGTTACTTCATCTTCTGCGGAGATAGTGGGAGGTGTAGTGCCGGAGGGATCCTCGGATTTGAGGGTCAAGACTGCCACGGCGGCGCCATGGCAAGCTGCAGCTGCCAAGTTAATGGAGCTGCCAGCTAGGCCAGCCATTGAGCGCGCCATGGTGACACCTGGAGTTGTCTTGTTAGACAACCAGGATGGTATTTTCTGTTTGAGTGGACCGGCAGGCAAGAGGTACCGGCCACTGCGGGTCTTGTTGGACTCGGGAGCTCAGCCATTGATGCTGGGCAAAGCTGCTATTGCAGGCTTGGGCCTCACGGAGGCGGATATGGAGCCTTGTCCTTTCCAGATACAGACGTCTCTGGGAGGATTGGAGCAGGCTCGGGGCATGACACGGCGTGAGTTGGATATCAGACTACGGCCGGATCACCCTACAGATGGCTCAGTGATGCGAGCCAAGGCCATTGTGACAGACGCGGTCTCGTATGATGTCCTGGTTGGTGGGGCAGTGTTGTACCCCATGGGCTTCACCCTGGATTTTTGGGAGGAGTTAGCTTCCTATAGGCCTGGATGGCAGTCAGGGGAAGGCCGGCGTGTGCAGCTCCCTGTCACGTTCATAGGAGGAGTTGCGGTTGCCCAGTGAGGCAAGATGCCGACACTAGTAGCATTCACAGCTGCAGTGACTTGGCCTCAAGAGTTGCCGGAGGGCAATGCCCATGCAGAGGATGTGCCACCTCCAGCAGAGCAGGATGACATACATGGTACGACGGAGTTGTCTGCCATGGTTGCTCATACTCCATTGTGGGGTACGAGCAAGGATTTGCAGCAGATTGCTGATTGTCGTGTGCAACAAGCCTGGGTAGAAGCTTTTGTACCGTCAGGAGAGGAGGAGAGTGCGGGTATTGCACCAGGACCACCTCAGTTGTCACCTCCTCCCTCAGGAGCAGGAGGTGGACCATCCGGCCTTGGAGCCGGTACCAACTGAGCTATGGCCATGGCAGCGAGCCTCTGTTCTAGCTGCTGAAGCCGGTTGGCCATGCCTTGGTCACCACCCTGACCTCCGCGTCCTTGGCCATGTTGAGCTTGCCCTTGGCCTGCACCTCATGCCTGGCCACCTCGTCCTCTCTGGGCTGCTCCACCCCGCCCCCGGCCACCATTGTTCCCTTGGAACTGGCCTGGGCGCAACTCAGGATGCAAACCATAACACTGGGCCTCTCCATGCCCGTGCTTGCCACAATGCCTACACTGCAATTGTGCAGGCTGTGCATATGCTAGCCCTTTGCCTCCCTCTGGGCAATCCTTCTTGACATGGGGTCCTCCACATGTCCAACATACCACATCCGCCCGTTGCTGGCCTGCAAATGAAGGGAGAGACCCCTGCATCTGAGGTCCTCTCTGTCCTTCCCTGGGCTTCACTTGAGCCCCCTTGTTGCCTTGAGCACGTTGAGGTAGTGGTTGGCTAGGAGCACCACTACCCCGCGGTGTCTCCTTAGCAAATCCCACCATGACCACTCGTTCCTCCACCATGTTGAGCTCTATCCGCTCTGCCAGCAAAAACACATTTGCTAAGGTGGGTTGAGCCGCTTGTAGGAGAGTTGCATCCCGCACCCTTCTCCTCAGCTCCTTGTCCAATATCCCATACCAGAATTGGACTGCCTGAGCTTCCGTAACCCCTTGGGTTACATTTATCAATCGCCTCATGCGAGTGAAAGCCTCCCTCAAGCTCTCAGTCGGCTTCCGTTGGAACTCTTGTAAGCTCCGCAACTTCTCTGTCCTCACCCCTTGGTAGTTCCCTCTTAACTCTTCGAAGAACTCCACAACAGGGTTGAAGGCAGGCACCGCCACTGGTGCTGGTACAGCAGTAGCTTGGGTGGGCGTCGTAGCTATGGTATCACCAGTCCCACTGCTGCTTGCTGAAGCTGCCGGTGCAGCGGCAGGTGTAGCCAATGCCCTCGTGGCTCTAGTGCCCCTAGTGATGGAGACATAGTCGGGTGACCAGTACATCCTCTACTCCTCAATCTCAACCTCATGCCCCCGCCTGAACTCATGGTAATCATCCATAGGCGGGCCCTCAAGGTGCTGAAACAGCCCCTTCCATGCCATGAAAGGCGTAAATAGTTGTGGATTGCGCATTTGCTGCAAATCACACCAACTATCAAACTCTTGGATAAAATCATCCAACTCGATGGTGCCCATAGCTCCAGAGTACCTACGAGGCCCCTTAGTAGCTCCATACATCTCCTCCATTGTGTCCTACAACAATGGCAAGGAAACAACTTGCACCGCCGGTGTGAGTCCTCCTGATTCACAATCCGAATCAGAACCTTCCGTAGAAGACACAAGAGGTGAAGGTGGCCTAAACCGCACACCTTGTCTCGTGTACCCACTAGTATCGCTAGTACTCGAATTGGCACTCTCCCCAGCAACTAGTGGCACCTCCGTGTTGACAAACTGTCACTCAACCGGTCATGAACATGTCTCTAACCCCCTCTCCACAAGGTTACCGGGTAGAGAACCTGTTGCGGCTTATGGTTTGGAATACTAGGTTCCTAACATAGCCTACACCTGCACCCACCGCAAGCACTCCTATGGTTGGCTGGTCATCATCTCCAACCTCACCACAGGAGAAACAATGATGGTCTGACTGGTCATCACTCCAGCCTCACCACCGACAGCATACTCTAGGACTGACCGGTGATCAAACCCGGCCTAATCCCTATGAAAGCAAGCGCCCACACAAAACTAACATGGCACACAATCAAGCATGCATGTATGGGGGGGGGATCCAAACACAAGAAATCAGAACGACAACTCCCCCACACCAAAAACAACTCCACGGTGTTGCTCCTGCAAGGACACCCCAGCCCAAACCCGGACTGACTCTTGCCTCCACCTACGGAAAGGTCTTGGCCTAATGAGAGGGTGGAAAAGTACGAGGAAGAGAAGCTAAAGCAATGCCTAACCCCAGCATGCTCTCATCCCAACACTCTTCCTCTCCTCTCACACTTGCATAACCATGGGAATATCATGAAGATACTCCTCGAACTGCCCTCCACGAGCGTCAAAATTCGGCCTTCAAGACCACATGCCAGTCCTTAGGCAGTCCACCAGTGCCTCCACGAGTCAGCACTGGCCCTCCACAGGTCAACACGGGCCACCACAGACCAGCACAGGCCTACCTTGGTCACTGGTGACAGCCGTCACAGCCCCACATAGGCCCCAGCCCCAAAAGCTAGAGGCGCAGCCCGTCACAGCCCCAAAGGCCTCAGGCACGGCCTATCACAGCCCCTCACGGCCCATCACAGCCCCAAAGGCCACGGGCACAGCCTGTCACAGCCCGTCATAGCCCGTGACAGCCCCAAAGGCCAGGGGCACAGCCCGGAACAGCCCCCCACAGCCCGGCAAAGCTCGTCACAGCCCGGTAGGCCACCGGCACAGCCCGACACAGCCCCGCACAGCCCCCCACAGCCCGGAGGGCCCCCGGCACAGCTCGTCACAGCCCGACACAGTCCCGCACAGCCCTGCACAGCTCGTCACAGCCCGGGAGGCCACCGACACAGCCCTGCACAGCCCCTCACAGCCCGGAGGGCCACCAGCACAGCTCGTCACAGCCCGACACAGCCCCGCACAGCCCGGAGGGCCACCGGCACAGCCCAACACAGCCCCTCACAGCCCCCCCACAGCCGGAGGCCACCGACACAACCCCGCACAGCCCCTCACAGCCCGGCGCAGCCCGACACAGCTCGTCACAGCCCGGGAGGCCACCGGCACAGACCGACACAGCCCCTCTATGGCCGCTCTGGCAGTTTAGCCATTTCTCCAAGGGGCTTAGCCACGCCAAGATAGGGTTTGTGTCTCTTGGACTCTAGGCTTCTTTGCACCGAGCTATGGCGGTTGTGAGGAATTAGCAAGGTATTCTTGCTCTTTCGGCTCCCACACACCACCATAGTAGCCCTAAGCCATGAGGTGGTTGCCACAAACCAAGCCTTCTTTCTCACTTAGCCTCCCCAAACACGCCACTAAACTCAATGGCAAACAACCAAGCCCTGCTGGTTCCCAGCCCTTGTGAGCACTCATTCAAGCACTCTCCTTGGCCATAGCATCTGTCTTAGAGCCTATTCCAGCCCCCTACACCTGCTGCTTCAAGAGTTGCGCTCCCTTCAAGCTTGAAGTTGAAACCCCAACTCACATAGGCCCTACAAGTGCTTTTCTTTCACTCCAAGTGGAAACCAGCCCTAGACCTTCCGTTTTAGCTCTCTAAAGCTTGAAAACAAAAGCCCAATGGACTGAAGGCATGCTCCACACATGCCCTACTCTCGCCACAAGAGAATCAGCCCTTTTTGCTTCCTTTCTTGCACCCACAGACCTGAAAATACAAGCTGCAGCAGGCTGAAAGCATGCTCTACACATGACCTACAGGGAAACCAGCCCCTTCCTTCCTTTCTTGCACTCCCAGACCTGAAAGTGCAAGCCTTCACCAGGCTGATAGCATGCTCCACACATGCATTGCCCTCACATAAGGGAGGTCAGCCCTTCCCTCTTCCTTGCTTGCCCTTCAAACTTGAAGATGTAAGCTTCAATGAGCCGAATACATGCTCCACACATGCAACCTCTTCACACAAGAGATATCAGCCCCTTATCTTGGCTCCTTGGCTCCTTGATGCTCTCTAAGACAAGACTAAGCACTCCACAGCCCTTGCCAAGCTCCTGAAACCCTAAGGCTTACATTTCCAGCCACAAGACACTCCTCTTGTGGTGCAAGAGCTCTTCTTCCAAGCTCTGAAACCCTAGGTGTACATTCCATGGCCTTGCCGCACCTCTTAGCTCTTGTTCCAGCCCTACTCTTGCAATGACAAGAGCCCTCATACCGCTGGAGTTTCAGATTGAAACCCCCAACTCAACATAGCCACAAATGCATTGGCTTGCATACAAGAGAAATCAACCATCTCTCTTCATTCATACCTCCTTATGAGCTTGAAGTTGGAGCTCCCGATCACTGTGACTTGCATCTAACACCCTCGTAGCTCCACATTGCTGCAGCTCCTTAACTCGGCCTGCAGCTGAAGAAGACGACCACCAGTTCGTCCACTCGAGACCAGCATCTCCCCCACTTCACACTAGAAGCCCAAACTTGGTTGCCATAGCGTTGAGCTATGCAACGCCGCTCTTCAACATAGGCTACCCGCCTCTCTATCCATTGCAAACCTGCAACCTGTTCGCCTTTGCACTCTATCCACTTTGGATAGGCTCATGCACGAATCCCTGCACTCTAGGCTGAACCGCTTCTCATGAAAACACAAGTGCTACAAAACAACTCGAACCTGGCACTCACAAACTCGAGCTGATCTTTCTCGAGTGATAAAGAAGAAGAAGACATACAAGCACAAGCTCATGAGAGCTCACAAAGTTGAAGCATAAACTCATGCATATATAACCTCATCACTCAAATACAAGTCAAGCCAAGTGCACCCCACGCCATGGGGAATCCACACTACGGCGCCATAGCTAGGCGCGGTGAGGCTCAACTCGAGAAAGATGAGCCTCCCGCGCTTGCCATGAAGATAACCACTCCAGGGCCTAAATCTGCCTTGACCCCGGATTGACACTTGGGCCAATCCCAAATGTCAATATGTAAAAGCTAGCTATTTCCTAGCTAGTTTCACACTAGTGGTAAAATAACTTGACAGGCGTCTTGCACCGCGGGGTGCTTGAGCGCGGAGGGAGACATTTGCAGATTCTGAGTACACCGCATGAGAGCTAGAGTTTGCACGATGGTGGGACAACCACAATTGCAAGGTGTGGCTTTTCTTAATGTACAATGTAAAGATGTTTGTCCATCCTGCAAATGTGGGCTCTTGGCTCCTGTTAGCATCACGATTTGGTATTCTTCTTGATGTTTACAAGGTTGTTGGGAGAGTCAGCTTGGTTTTACCAGACCATGTTTCAATCTGCCTGCTCAGCTGCACCGTGGTTCATATTTCTCACAGACCAATCCGACATCACCTGACTACAGACACAAGCAGCACACACAAGAGGTCATTTTGGGTGATGGTCGGTCAAATCCTCCATGGGTCATGACACAAGACCTGTCAAGGACAATGTGATGATGGCGCCTTCTTCTTCGACCTATTTTCAGCCTGTTTTGCCCGCTCATCAGACTCGGCCCTAAGATGCATATTGAATTATCTAATTTAGCTCGTTGGGTGGATCTATGGTGGTTTGGAGTGACTTTGACAAATTACTGCCCATGTGAAAGTATCCATGACGTTTATGGACCCTCTTTGGATTAAGAAGGTTTCACCCGGACTGTGTGCATCTTTAAAAGAGTCATCTGCACTTGCTCCTCGCCCTTGTATACCTAGGGGTATGCTTCTCCACTGACTCGAGAGAGCATTGTATTTGTGCCATTGAAAGCCAAGTTGGCCACTGGCCCTATTCAACAGAATAATGGAACCAGGATGACACCACCAAGTTCAGCTGGAAGGGGCCAGATTGTTTTATTCTTGGTTGAACTGATAAGTGTCCAGAGAGCACAAGGTTTTGAGTTGTGGGTTAGTATCTCAAGATTGTGCTCCTCTCCAGGTGACCGCCGGTTGCAACTCTGCTTGTGGGATGGCATTTGTGGACTTGAGCTTAGGACACATGAACTGTATCAAATGAGACATTATTCCATTCCATGCTGGAAAGCCTTTCCTCATCTGAGTCTCTGGCAGCAGCTACAAGCTCAAGAAATACTCCATAGTACTCATGCCATTGTGTGGCCTCGTTGTTAATGAGATGTGTAGCTTGGGAAGAGGAGCGCACAAAGATTTAGGCCTTTTGCATGTGTGGGGTTTTGACAATCTTTTATGCTTTAATCACAGAGTGTGTATTGGTGATTGTTGATCCTCTCCACGGTGTGAATTGAGGAAAATGTAGTGTTAGGTAGAGTGAACTAGGTTGAACTAACTTAGAGGTGTAGAAGTGTGCGATGCCGCAGTTTTGTCCAGCAGTTTCCCAGCTCGGGAAAACTTTGCAATTCAAGGTTATAAAATCTAGCACATTAGTGCGATAAGTAGGGTTGGGATGTTTGCTGGAACAATTTTATGCTGTTATTGTTTGCTGCTAGCAGCAAGACAAAGATGTATGCATGATTTGTGCAGAGACATGGATAGCTGAAGGAGCAGGGATAGAGTGACATGGGTCCAGATCCATCCAAGAGGGCCGGATTTCAAGCTCCAGATTACCTATGGTTCCATGTGGAAGGATAGCTACAAGATACCTGCATGGGTAGATGGTCAACTGGATGCCGCAGCAGTAGCGACACAATTGATAAAATTAGGCACTGCTACTCAAGGCACCTTCTTCAACACATTTCACCCTGTTTTTCCCTCTTATCAGAATCGGCCCTAAATTTCCATATTGAATTCTGCAAGTTAGCTGGTTGAATGAATCTTTGATAGTTTGGAGTGATTTTGACATGATACTGCCAATGTGACAACAGGAAAGTATCCAAAAACAGGTAATAGAGACGAGGAGAAGCTGTGGAATGTATACTTTTCTGACCCAATTAATGATGGGACAATGGAGGCAAAAAGATGAAAGTCTGGTAGATTACAGAGAGTAGCAGACGCAATTGAGCATATGAACTGTGTGATAAGCTGAGTTGGGTGTTTCCTATAAGTGTTTTATATGTCCATGGGAATTTGCTTTGAAATGGCAGCTACAAAAGTGAATTTATAGCCTCCATTCTCTGATTTTACTTTCTCTACCGTCCATAAACCAATCAGAAGGTTCATGGATACAGCAAGCAAGGGTATCACCGATAGTTTGGAGGCTGTGATGGCTGCATATGTGGGGAAAAGAAGCCCCTCTTGGAACAGGAGTAAAGATTGACTTGCATTGGCAGCATCCGCAGACAAATCATGGAGTCTTTCATGCACCATCTTCTTCCACTACACAACATGTCTTTCAAGAAATTCTGCTTTTGATTACCCAACAACCCTGTTGCATCTATGGATACATCTCAATGTGTTTATCCTTCGACTTGCTCTATTTCATGCAGGATTCAGTGTGTAGCCTACTAATAGCACCAACGGATGTGCACACAATATTAAAAGAGCTAAGCACCAAGTGAATGCCATTGCCAAAGAGGGCTGGAGGATCAGACGAGGGTTTGACAGATTCAACAAAAATCATTAACGGAGGGTGGCTCAGCACTGGGGATTCTACTGCTCACACTCCCGAATGTGCATGGATCAATGAAGGGGAAGTCCAAAACACTAGATGGGATGCCTTCCCTTCCTCACCCATTCTGTCAACAATGGCTGGGATGCTATCCCTTGCAATACTCAGTTAATGATATGTTGTAAATATGTTGGTATGATCTTTATGCCTAAATCACTGGGGCCATTCTTGATTGAGAGTTGTAGAGGTTTCTCTTAGGCGACTGACTTGACAATTACTTCATGTCTACTCTGGATGCATGGAGGTTGTAATTTGGCTCTCAGTCTTCAATTGTGCATCTTTAAATATCAGGTCTATTTTCAATAAGTGTACTTAAATGCTGGGTTGATCCAATAAGTGTATGTATTTATAGTGTATGTATCTACTTCACCTATATGTATAATGTATTTCCAATAAGTGTACTCAAATGCTGGGTTGATTCAAATTATGTTTAATATGGAGTTGATAAAAAGAAAATGAAGGAAAGAGGATACAGAGTTGAGAGAGGCATCTTTACGCTCGGCTGCTGCAATTTACTTCCAGTGTGAAGGGAGTGTGATGGAAGGGCCGTGGGAAGGCTGACGTAGGGTCGAGGATGTGAGCAAGATGGACAGCGCGCACACACAACTTCTGGCGGGAACTTTGTTCATGACCTCCGAAGTTCGGGCCAACTATACCATATTAAAATATAACCTAATGGAAATAGCCACCATGGCCACGCGCCGAAGCCAGGCTTGTCCGCGTGCACTAGGAAGCACACTTGCCTTCTCAACTTCCTCCCAACTGCCTTGCCTTATTGAACTTGTATCGGACATAGCTATTTCACTTCACTACGTGCCCAAGAGCAAAATCAGAGATGACCTTATGGGCAGGAGCATCCTCCCTACTTTCCAATTTTCACGTTGGATTTCGTGCAATCCAAGGACTGTAGAGGGACTAGAATAAGAGGATGTGGCCCAAAACGGCCTCTAAGGGTTGATATAGAACGTATACATGTGATATTAATATGAAGGCCGAAACCTGCTATCTGGTTCCCTGCACCTCCCTGGGCATCCTGCAGACCGTGGGCAAACAGGAGGCAGACAATATCATGATGTCCACTTCTCTGTTCTCAATCGTAACCGGATACATCAATAATCATTTATCTCTGCTTCACTTAGCTCTAACAGCACGGTACCGGGCAACACTCCCGGTCCACCCAACCACCTCCAATGTATATATATTCCATGTACATCATCAATCATCAATCATCCCCTTTATATCCTACAGGACATCTCAGAAAAACTGTCTGTGTATTCCTCTCTGACCGATCTTCGTCTTCCTTCCTTATAGGCCAGGTGACCTCCTCGACTGGTAACCAACTACTTGAATATGTCGGTTTCCTCTCTGGCCATCACATGGCAATTCCCAGTGACATGCTTGCTTGCACCAGAGTCAACAATCCAGGATGCTGCACCGCACACTACTTTCAGGGCATCTGCGGTTTCTCTCTTCAGCAGAAATGTCATTGTCATGGGCATTTATTGCTGCCATTGCGACTTCGATCATCTTTGCCGCACAAACATCCGTCGTCTTCTTCGTCTGACTCTTCTCTTCTAGTGCCACGTGAGCCTGCTGCTGAGCTCGTGATCAGAGAATCTCATCAAACGGTACTGAAAAATTTCTTACAAGCCCACAACTCGAATCGACAATCAAACAAGGAACTCCAGCTTGGCGCATGCTTCGTCAGTCAGTCACCGGATCCAATTTTGTGATATGGACCTAATGGACAGAGAGAATGACATTTTGATTGTGGATTCCTGTTGTAGGCTTGCAAGAAATTGTCCATCTTCAGCTGCCTCTGTCACCTTCTCCTTGCCTTTACTTCATGAGCAGCTTTCGCATTCCAATTTCAATATCAGAATATTTCGGACAAAAATAAAATAAAAGAAACAACCACACAACTACAAACCTCAGGCACCGGAGCAAAGCTCACACACTAACCATACCAAAGGCAAAAAAAAAAACTACGTGGTGGAGCAATGCTACACACCATAGGTTCTTCCCAGTGATGGGGCACTCTGATTCAGTAGCCTCCCCCAAGCTTTGATACCATGACAATCGAAGTGTGCAAACTACACTAAAACGTGAGGATCGTATGCTGGAATACGGAACCTGCATACTATCAAACTGTTGATATCTCTATTTCAGTAGAGGCCTAATTAAATGAAGAAATGAACGATCTGAGCTAATCCTACCAACTACTACGGCGGAGCGGCTATGCAATAATTACCAACTAACTATCCTAGTGAATACTGAGGACTGATTAACACAAGTGATTTAACACAAAATACAGCTAGTCGGCAATTCTGCATGTAGGGGAACAGGAGGCAGCTGGCATGGTAGATTCTACAAGTTGGGGAACATTAGCTAACTCACCTTAGCACGTGGAGATGACATTCAACATGGGGTTTCTGGTTCGCAGTTGACATCAAGTCCTGGAGTCAAAACTAATTCGCCATAACCACTTGGGGGTCGCAAAGATAACAGTAAATATGCGGTTTCTGGCTGCAGTTGGTTGGGCACCATATAAAAAGGAGACACAAAGGATCGCGTCAAGGCTTTTCCATAACTGGTCGCTCCATGCTCATCTTGACAACACACATGCGAAACAAGCTCTGTACTCATGGCCTGAATGGACTTGTTAGCATCATATTGAACGCCATTAAAAATACGAGGACAAACAAAGTGTTGGTGGTTTAGTCGACTGTGATCATGAACAAAGCCAAATGTTCATTTAAAACTTCGAGAAATTTCCCTATAGACATGCTTCTATGGTTGGGAAACCTGTACCCACCTTGATGGAGATAACACAAATATGAGCACTAATTTCTGGCTGCAGTTGGTTGGCCATAAAACTACCGAGTCAGGAATTTGCCCTAACCACTCCATAGTCGCTTTGTTTGGCCCAGATTGGGTGATAACTGCACAGTGCACACATGTATCCATGGCCTGAGTACTGGACTTCATACTGAAAGTCACAAAATGTTATGAGTCCTCCATATTACAGTGTGGCTCAGGCAAATACAAGCAGAAGTCATCTCTTAGAAACTTAGAAGTTTTTTAGTCAATAAGTTTTTAGACTTTTTAGAGAATCTTTTTCCCATCCTAAAATACGGAATGTCATATGGGTTATGAGTCTACCTCACAGCATACCACTAAAACCTAAATTAGGAATTCTATCCGGCCTCCTCAATTGATCTATCTAGCCAACCAGCCTTCATTAACGTAGCCGAATTCCAACTAATAAACTCAAGCACATCATGGCTGTGGCCCAGTGGTTTTGCATCTTCGCTGTGGACCTGTAGGTCTAGGTTCTTGCGGTTTCATCGGCCTTGTGGTCCGGTTCAGTCCCTGTAGGCATCATGGCTCATGAAAGGGGGTTATTTTATCATGAAGGAAGGGCTAACAATCGATAGACAATAAGTTCTGCTTTGAATTTCAAACCCTTCAGGACCAGAATATTAGGGTTTGGAATGAGCCAACCAGTCCTGAAGCATAATTAGGCTAAATCTTTACAAGTGCTTAGTTGCTAAACATGAGTTACCCTCAATCTCAAACGGTGCAATAACTGCCGCTTTTTCATGGCAAGACACGTGTGATTCTGACCAACCACTTTGCAAAGAGAGCCTTCGTTACTCTCTCCTACAACGAAATTCATGATTTCATACTCCAGTTCATACACTACTCCCTTCTATGGGCCTCCAACACCTGCGGCTAGATCTTCTGATACGTCACTTGCATTCATAAACAGACTTCTCTTCTCCCTTCAGTGTCACAATCCAAGGTTGCTCGTGCGCATAATCAGCCTTGTACACTTCCAGACGATCAATAGAATAAGTGTTGAAACTGAGTCACTATCACAATTACAAGGCTGCTAGTGCCGATGACGTTCTTGGCAGGCTGATTATAGATTAAAGTGTACAAGGCCTTGGCTCTAGATACACCTTAGCTTCGTCCTGATTTTGAGACCTCGGGTGGTTACCATCTGCACACGAACACGCAAGGGTTGCTCTTGCAGAGGCTTTTGGCAGGTTTCAGATAGAATTAATTTATTGAAACTAGAGATCCTGGTTCTTCATCGTACAAGCCATTCTCAACACGTAAGCCAATGCCCTACCGTGCGTACTCACATCACACGAACACGGCGCTGCAAGGCTGCAGATCGTGCAGATGGTTTTTGGATGTTGCATATGGTCTAATCTAGACTTAGATATTTAAAAGTCAAACCCATATATCCTGGTTCTTCATCGTACAAGCCCTTCAACACGTAAGCCAACGACCTCATTTGGAAAGTGTGTAGTCGCCAATATACGAACACAGCGCTGCAAGGCTGCTCGTCCAGATGGTTTCTGCATGTTGAAGCAGATAGACTTAAACTGTCAAATCTATACATCCTGGTTCACCGTACCAGCCCTTCTCAACACTTAAGGCACGTCAATAATTTTGAGCCTTGGGTAGTCACCGTCACACTGCAAACTGCACGGGCTGATAGTGCAGATATTTTGTGCACGTTGCAGTTAGCAGTTTAGTTTGTTAAACCTAGATAACCTGGTTCTTCATCGTTACCAGCCCTTCTCAACATGTAATTCAATAGTCCTGATTTGGAGACCAGCTTGGGCATCACACGCACACGGAAGGCTGCTTTAGATGGTCTTTGCAGGTTGTAGATCTATAAACTTAATTTATCAAACCTAAATATATCCTAATTATTCAAATTGTACAGTAAGCCCTTCTCAACACTTAAGCCGCCTCATGAGTTTGAGACCTTGGGTAGTTACCATCACAGGAGCATGCAAGGCTGCAGCATGCAAATGTTTTTGGCACGCTGCTTATGGACTGAACTTGTCAACTAAAACTACCCCCTGAGGTGTTCTTTCATCGTACAAGCCCTGCTCAACACCAGGAGCTGGTCCGGATTTTGAGACCTTGGGTAGTTACTATCACACGAACACCCAAGGCTGCTCGTGCAGATGTTTTTGGCAGGCTGCTTATAGACTTAATTTGGCAAAACTAAATATCCAGCTGGTGGTTCTAATTCATCGTACAAGCCCTTCTAGTCAACACCGGGAGCTGGTCCGGATTTTTGAGACTTTGCATGGGTATAAGTCACCATCACACGAACACCCAAGGCAGCTCGTGCAGATATTTTTGGCAGGTTGCTTAGAGACTTAATTTGTCAACACTAAATAAATCCATACATTGGTTCTTCATCGTACAAGCCCTCTCAACAGCAGGAGCTGGTCCGTATTTTTCAGACCTTGGGTATAAGTCACCATCACACGAACACGTCGACACGTCCCAAGGCTGAGCACTCGTGCAGATGTGTTTGGCAGGCTGCTTATAGACTTAATTTGAGATCTACATATCGTGGTTTTTCATCATATATATTGTAAGGCATTCTCAACACGTAAGACTCTAGGTCCTGATCATTTGGAGACCTTCACAACGATTACACTGACATCCAGGGATGCTGGTATACTGGATATTCTTATATGAAGTCAAAGTGTGCACACTATATATCCTATTCAACAGCCTAAGACTTTCTTATTCTGTGGGTCTATCAGAACTTGTATTGTCCTCCTCTGGAGGGTCCAAGGCTACGGCCCCCTTCTAAGTACTCTCCTAGGTAGGTAGTAGGCATATTCTCTGCTAATTATTCTCATCCACACGATAATCTAGAAAGAAAAGAGCCCGAGCAGTTTGAGTTTTCCTAGGAGCTTGCCTCTTTCTCTGCGAAAAGTGCGCTTGCTCTTCTCTGACTATGGAGCTTTCAAAGATGAGTCTCCACATCGCAACATCTGCAATGAATTCATTCGAGGACTTTAGTGCTTTTGAGGACAAAGAGTAGTTTAGTACATTCATAGCATTTACTCATCAAAGTGTGTCACAGTCGTTTACTCATACTCTGTCTAAAATGTGAATTTGCACAATAGGGCCCACCAGTGAAAGATGACCCGCGCAATACCAAGGGTTCTCTTGCTTTCCCATCTGGACATTATCAGTACATGGAGGTGTCTCTTCCTAGAGCAGCTCTCTTTCATATCAGCTTACGCCTAGGTAATCTAAGAGGTCTCTTTGTCAGACATACCTCTCGGACTCCTGGGCAATACGGCCACTCGAGATTGGACCTTTCTATTTCAGAGCCTGCAGGTCTACCACGAAGTTTGGGCTATAATCTTCCTAGATTTAGCGTGAGCTCTACTCCAGGCATAGATACTTTGTTGCATATCATCAGGCTCTCCATCTTAGAAAATCGACTCTAAATTCTGAAATTGTTATTGTCGATGGTAGCTGGTTGGAAGCCCCACTGTGCTCGCTTTTATGTTTTCCTCTGTCACATAAGCTCTTGAGCTTACAGTAAGATCAAGTTACATATAACTGAGTACAGTATCCATAGGAAGGTCTCTCTCGAGCTTTAGCTTCCTTTAGACAACTGTCTCTGATGAGATCAGCTTACCTCCTGGAAATATCCATGTATAGGCTCGAGGTCTTCCTCTAGAGCTCAGACTTCCTTCAGGAGAGGTATTAGCACATACCTCTGAGAAATATCCATATGGCCGGAAGGTCTCTCCCGAATCGCGCTCAGAGAGCTACATCCATATATACCTATAGACAAATCTCTCTGCTCAGATCAACCATAGCCCTGGAGATCTCTGTCAAGCGCTCATACTTCCCTCAGAACGATCAGCTTACCCCCGAGCAATATCCATAACTCTCTGAACGCGCGATCATGAGATCAGACCTCCCTCTTTGAGAGCAGCTTCGGTAGCTCAAGGTCTCTCTCAGACCTCACTGTCTCCTCACTGTGTGACAGTGCCTCTGAAAGACGGGGATAAATCGGTTTCTTCAAATCGGTTCTCAAGGTTTCAAGCTTGAACATTGACCAACTGGTAGCTAACTTGTTTTCTAGTCATTCCAAAAGTTGAGGAACCCTAGCCACCATGAAAACACTTCAATGTGAATGGAAAAGCATAGCCAGTTCCATGACCATAGCCTACAGGGACTTGTGCAGAACGTTCGCTCACATTTGACGCATAAATGTTCATATATACGCATCTCACCCTAATGTTCATTCCTTTCTTCCTCTTTTCATGTTTGCTGTCATAGTCCAATTGTGCTTGCAACTCCGAGTTTACGAGATTGCAGCTTTACAAAGATTTGCAAGCTTGGCCAGGCTTTCAAAGAATTTGCAACATTTGCACGAGCGACAGATCTTCCACTTTTTTAGACCATCACACTTTTAGAACACGTCTATAAATCAACGAGAATGAGAGAGAAACTCACAGGTGGTTTGAGTCCCAATGGTGATAGAAGAACCTGGCACTGACCGATATAGACTTGATTCATGTGCGTCTGCAGAGATAAGTGACGTTTTCGAGAAATGTGAGTTCTTGAGTCTTGACCAGCTTCATGCACTAGAGTCCAAGCATACGCACATCTTCGACTTCGAATTAACCTGCAGCGGTCAGGACAACATTTCTGTATAAGTACCAGGAAAATACGAAAATACTCACTTCTTGCCCCTCAAACTCATACCACATGCCGGGATAGCTAAAGAGCGAAGCCCAAGCATATAGAAGAGGGGCAGTATATGTATGTACACACTGTTTCTTGGGGGCAGGCTTGGGCTTAGGGCATTGCTGGAAGGGGCAAAGCAAGATGCACGAAGCAAGCATTGCGTGCCGCCTAGCAAACACTCGGCCATCATTCAAAAAAACTTGCTGAAGGTAAAGAAATTAAGGAAAGTTCAGAGAACATTGAAGTTGTACCCGACTACTTTCGTACAATCTGCAGGAACCTGCAGCAGTGGTCCCTGCAGTATCCAGAGTACTGACATCTCTTTTAAGGAAAGTTCAGGGACATTGAAGTTGTACCCGACAATCTGCAGTACAATCTGCAGGAACCTGTTGCAGTAGCCAAAGTACTGACATCTCTTTGAGATGCCCACGTACAACCAATAAGACGTGCTGCCCATGTTCGATCCATCTCTTCTGTGAGTCTCATACTGCCATCCAGCAAATCGTCAACCACCCCCACCAAATTAAACCACACTACACATAAACTGAATGCAGCTGGGCCGCACACCAAAACTCTCACATACTCAAATGTAGAGTGATCGGCTACCCAAGCCCAAGATTTTGAACACTGAGGTACGAATGACTAATGCTACGTAATCGTAGTGAATGCCTAACATAATTATGCTTATCAAATATGTGCGTTCATGACAGCCTGGTCTTGGGGATGAGACACCAGAAAACTTGCAAAGCCTCCACAAAGCGATGTTCACGATGCAAGCTAAGCTTTTACATTTGGCCGGGCTGTATTTTCTGCAGTATTGTTAGCATCCCATATGTATTCTCCATCTGCACACGAAAACAATGAGCAAAATAACCTCCAGAAGTTCAGATGGTGTCTAAATGTGTCCATTAAATGAGAGATACGTGCACAGTATACATATGAAATACAAGCAAATCAAGGGCGAACGTGGCGAAGGAGTCCAGCTGCCAGATTGGTACTCATTTGTCCCATTCAATAAGAGCCATGCCCTGCCCGGAGTTCAAAATTGGAACTTTGACTGCACCATATTTGTCTGGATGTGTGAGTGTGTTATGAGGGATGTAAAGAGAGAGAGTATTGACATTGAATTCCAAAAGGATGTGTTTTCGCAAATCCGTGGGGAATCAATGTAATTTGTAGAAATTGATACATGTCATACATGCTCATACATGTGAACACGTACTCCATGATCTGTCCAGGGGTTTAACAAAACTCAACTGATTCAGCAGTAGTGCTCAACCGGATAGTTTAATACCTATGATGCTAAAGGGTCATTCACACTTGCTGATCGCTCATCGATTCGGTCGCTGATACCTACTTCTGTTCATATATACAACCTCGCCACTGGCTGATTACATGGCGCACTATCAGCGGGCTTATCCCTCGCGCTGAGCGATAACCCCGCTCATATCTTACCGCCAGATCTTCACATTTTGAACATTCACGCGCCTATTGCCGGCGTTAATCTATCACTCCGAAACCTTAACATGTAACTTATCTATCTCTCTATCTCCTTCATTGAGGCCCACCTTCGTTGCAAGCTTCAGGGCTGTGAATGCTACAGATTGCGTTGATATGCACAGGTTGGGCGAGATGCAGACATAATCCTCTAGTGCAATATCACCAAGTATAGACGGTGATAGTATGCAGCTAATAAGTAGTTACCGAAATCATAAGAGAAATTAGGTTGAGGTGATAAAATGAGATGTCCGTAATGATAACCTATTTTACGATGGTAGCATATCAGCAAGTGTGCAGGGTCTTTAAAACACAAGCCCATGTTTGTTTTCATCGCCACCTTTGCTGCTATATACAGCCAGAATTTCCTGTAACTGAGGGTTTTGGGATTGAATTTGTGCATGATCTTGGAGCTTCAAATACTTTACGAGCAGGTATCTTTCAACATCCCGACCTTAGCTCAGTTAGGAGAGCGGAGGACTGTAGAGTTACAGGTATCCTTAGGTCGCTGGTTCGAATCCGGCATGTCGGACTTCTCCGCCTTGCAACTTCCTGTAGGCCGACATTGGAGCATGCATCTGCTGTGTGGGTCAACAATTCCAAACATGCTAAAACACCTAGAATCCATTCAGGGGAAAGAAAGCATGTCGGGCTTGATCTAGAACAGCAAATGTGGCCCTCAGGGACGAGTTTGGTGAAAACTCCTTGAAGCTCTCGACGTGATGAATTCAAGGTCCGATGGTGTAATATCAGATACCCTACGATAATCGACGCTATTTCTTGGAAGCAAAGACTCTCTTGTTAAACAGGCCAAGTCTTGGCGGAAAAGGGTGGAAGAGATTTTCAGGTATGTGAACATTTGCCAAGATGAATTGACTCTGCTCGATGAAGCTGACCTTGAGGGGGTTGTCCAAGCCAAGTCCGATCCAAAGACCGTCTGATGAAACTGAAGTTAGGAATATCCCTGAACTTGTTTCCAGTATGTGATATGGGTGAGAACCTTGAGGATCTCAAGGGCCTATTACCCTCGGCACTAGACTGAAATTTTAAACTCAGGGCAGGAAGCCTACCTTTGAACAATTAACAGATGCGAAGAGGAAGACTATCTCCATTTTCTGACACATTGTTTGGGGTATTATCAACAGAAAGTGACCCTATTCAAGACCATCAAGAATGTTGTCCCTGCACCTCTTTCAAAATCTTGAGGCTGAGCCTAAAACCCTAGGATCTAATTGCTGGGCAGCTCACACTCAGCATTGAAGCTTGTGTGAAGGGTCTTGTAGAGAAGGCAAAGAAATGAACATTTTCCTTACTACAAATTAGAAAGAGAACAAACCGATGCACTGACCAGACTTTGCTCAGAAGCCTTGTGGCCTAAGACCGGGTGACAGAAACACAGAGAGAGATGAACCCTGTCACAACACTTTACTGACCGAGGATTGACCTTCTTTCGATCATCTTCCTTATTCAGCTCTTCGGAAACACGAGTTAAAAGAAAATAGTTTGTGAACTTAGGAGTCCCGTAGGATTTCAGAAGGCTGCAATCATCCATGTTCACGCCAACTTATCAGCAGCTCCAACCACTGGTCATCCACCACCAGTGCGGCAACACGGCTGCCTTGTAAAAGTACGTGATAATGGGATGTAGACTGCAAACATCTGTCTTTTAAGGGCAGGAGCTGATGCCCGACACCTCTGCCACCAATTAGTTTAGCCACCTTAAAACCAAAAAATAGTGAATAGCCCATCAATTTTTACCTCAAGTAGACTGGCTAGATTTGTCTAGAAAAACGACTGTGGCTTTCCAGACATGGTGATTATTGCTGATTTATTATGAATTCGGACCAACCATAAGTATCCCAATTCATTTGGGGAGTTTGGAAAGGTAGGAAGCTTCAAGAAAACCTGAGGAGAACGAATCAGACTAAAAGAGCAACCTGACAACGCATCATTAGTACCAGGATAGCCATCATCAAGCTAGCCACAATGCAAGGAGAGAAGATATAAAGATAAGATAAAGTTTCTTTAACGTCCAGTGAATTTACAGAGCCTACTGCTCAACACACAGGCCATCGAGGGCCCAATGGACGGTCTGAAGGCACATGTTGAAGGATTGAACCCAGGATCACCTGGGTTATGCACAGGCAAGCACAAAGACAAGAAAATGAGGGCCTGATTTTCCTTTGTATTTTTGTAGGGCCCCTTGTTTTGTGGGCTATGGCATTTTAGGCTCAGTCTAACTTTTTACTCCATTGATCAAATTTTACTACAGAGAGTTTAAATCATAACCAATCAAGCAAAACACAGGACATGACACATCACTGGCTAGGCATCGACACATGCACCCACACAACAACCCATAGCTACGGCGTAGAGCTGGGCACAACCACCAATTGAAACACCATATCATAGTCCCGGGGCTCCCATGGAGGTGCTCTATACCGACTTTAATTAATTCATTTTAAGAGATGATGAATATTTTATAATTTTTTCCTGAGGAGATGAAAGAGGGGAATAATTTTTTTTTAAAAAGTGAACTTTGAAAAAAAAAAAACCTGGCAATTGCCCAATGCAAAAACTTTACAGTAGTGAATGCTAATACTAATTACTTACTAACTACTAACTACTTACTAATAAAATTTAATGGAAAGTACCCAAGATGCCGAATTCCAGAAAAATCGGATAAAGCTTAGATAAAAAATTATTATTATCATTGTAAGCCTGCCAACCTGCATATACTTAATGACTCCGGCAGGGTCCGTGGAAATATAATGGCCTCTACGGTACTCTTCAAGAAGACATAAACAAACAAAACAAAATATATTGTCTATCCAGTCATCAAATGTAATGGTGCGGCCTTCTGATGTCAATATTTTTTTTTTCATGACTTTTTTCTTTTCTTTTATAAATACATTTTCTTTAATATTAATTGAGAAAATCATTATGTTTTTATCATATATATATATATCTATCTATCTATCTATATATATATATATATCTATCTATATATCAGTGTTTTATTTTTCACATTTCCAAAATCACTGGAGGGGCCACCTGCAAATTATATTCAGTGCCCATCTTTGTAAGAATACCGAGGTGACAGAAGTAGAAAAGTTGCTATATTCCAGGTGGCACATTTTAAGTGGTCCACGTCGGCAAGATTAGGCTCCTGAAATTCATCTATTGATGCTTTTTGGCGAAAATCTCGGATTTTATCCACCATAATTCTTTTGTACAAGTAGTTGACCGAGTTTCTAGGTCAAAATCTGGTGATTTTCCACCCAAAAAAACAAGTACGCTCATATATATGGAAAATAATAGGAATGAGGTAAGAACATAGTGCACTCGTTCCATCTGATGGTACTTTCCATCCAATTGGTGACGATCCTCAACTCTTGCATTTCCGTTTGATGCTCTCCAAGCTCTAGTTGTCAATCATCCAATTGTCTATCCTCGTTCCAAAAAGTAGGACCTCTGTGTCTGGATCGAGCTTCCCCTTGTTTGCTGGTGAGATCTCCGTGCCACCGTCCACAGCCTCCCCCCCAATTCAAACATCAATTGGAAGCACCTCAAAATCTCTACGAAGATTACAATATGTCTTGTGGTTTTGATGGTGCTTTGATGGCATGAGACCTTGTGGTCAAATCCCAAGTTTTTGTGTCATAGAGCTTGTTGAGGTAATATCTATTTTTGGAAAATATTACGTTCTAATTTTATGAGATAATTACCTCAATAATAGTTTTTGAGGGAGGTCAAAAATAATTGTTCACTATGTTGTTCAATAGTGAAGTGGTTTGGATGACAAATTGATATTTTGTGTGTCTATTTTGCCTTTAACATCCTATGTCAATTTTAGATAGTTCGCCTTATTGTCTCTACTATGTTTTGGATTCATTCGCCTAACACTCATTCAACATCTCCTACAAGCGCCACTTATTTCGATACCGCATTTTCTACCGTAGCCACACATGCTCCACTTTGGTTCCCCTTGATGCCACGTTTGCCCCACAATGCAAATAGTATAAAAGAACGCTGCCTCACGGCTCCATTACTGATGACTTAGCAAATCATACCAAAGTCAATGACTTAATTATGGTCCTAATCATGAATTAATTTCTTACTTCTTGTTTCCTTAGAAACCACGCCTTAAAAAGGTTTGGTAGACTCTACGTGATGGTTATTTGGCAGTATCTGCTTGGGCCTGGTCTCGATTTCACCTCTCTATGAGGGGCTTGGTTCTTCTTCGCTGATTAGGGCCTCATGGTGTAACAGGGGTTTTATTTTTTCCCCCCAGATAATTCTTAATAAAGTTTTTATCCGGGCCTCTGCCCTGTTTTGTTTAAAAATAAACCCCGGTTAAAACGTTAAAACCTGGTAGTTTAAACTGTAAACATTTTACCTCCCTTCTTGCAAAAACTTTATAAAAAAAAGAAAAAGAAAAAATGCTTAAACAAGTCTAGGGTCTAGAAATGAAGTTTCCAGTTTCCGATCACCTGTGTTTCAGGCCAGTGGGGTACGTGGCAGACCTTTGGTGGGGCCCGCTGTCAAATCCCACCCCCTGTCCTGCTGCCTTCCACCCGCCGTCCACCGCCCGCCTGTGAACCCGAACATTAACACAGTGGAGACAGCCGGTACCTTCATTGATACTGCCGTGGTCTCCAGTTCGAATCTCATAGGGTGCCCTTTGCCTTCACACTCCCCACCTCTATATCATAATATAAGGTGTTACAGGAGGGAGAGAAGGGGGTGAGGATTTGACAGTGGGCTCGCCAAAGGCATCTCCGGGCCGCCCGGACCTAATGCTAAGTCTCCCAAGCACTAGGTAAGTCAAGGTAAGTCATGCGTACCCTCATGCTTTAACTTAGAGCTTCTAGCTTGAGAGTCATGCGTACTGGTAAGTCTCGCACGCGCGTGTAGTCATGGTAAGTCTGCCATCAGATGTCTAGTTAAACCTGTCTTTCAGTCTCAACGTCTCAACGCTCCTGCTCCGTTCATTGCTGCAAAAGTGCGGTGTTTCGAACAGTTTTTACTAGCTCTTATATTTACTGTGTACCATTTGAGCGTGTCAAAAGTTAAAACATGGGCATGAGTCATCACCAATGAATTTGCAGCAGATAAAGATAAAAGATAAAGTTTCTTTAACGTAGAGGAAGAGTCGTAAAGACAGTTGACCATACATTCTCCATTGACTGTAATAGTCTTTGGCCTTTTTACCGACAGCCTACTAGCCTTGTTTGATTTTTGGTGCATTTATTTATTCTTATTATGCATGATAAATATTGTTGAAATCTCATCATATATCGTCTATTTGTTTTTTTGTTTTTTTGGGGAAAGGGGAGGAACTTGGAAGTCCATTAAAGCTTTATTTGAATTATTAAAATTTGAAGGGAAGAAAAATTAAAACCCTTATAGGCCCGAAGGCTGCCATAAGGCCTGATTCGGCCTGAACACACGGTAAACCGAGAATCCGATGACTGATCCTTACTCTAGAATTGAATGGAACGACTCTATCCCTCCCTCGCTGGCAGCTCCGTTAGTGCCAAGGATTCCCCTCTCGATGCGGAAGAGGGGAGGTGAATTGGAGGCACAAATGCAGTCTAAGGAATGGAAAATCAAGGCGCATAAGTTATGTCATTTGAAGCACCTAAAAGGAAAAGGAGTTCTTCATAGGAGCATCCTCTCTTAGTCGGTCCTGTTTGGCTTGCCTATGGTTCATTCTAGTCTTCTTGAAGACTGCTTCATCAACTTTGGCACTCCGTAGATAGAGCAGATCTTCGTTCTGCTGCTTGATCTGGCCCCTTCAAGCTCTTAGTGTTTGTTTTGCTCAGGCCCGGCAGTCTGGTCTGCTACTTGGTGGTCCTTTGCTAGTGTTTCTGCTGTCAGCTAAGTGGTGTTTCTGTTGGGCTGCCACTTAGCACAAATCCCTGCCTTAGCTGACTTCCTAGTTGTTGGCTTGGAGTTTAGCAGCTTGCTAGGTTCATTCCGCTGCCTTGTTTGCAGCCTCTGCTTCTAGGTGGCAGTTTGTAGGTTCTGCTTGCTGCCTTCCTTGATTCCCCTGATGCTTCTCTTGGACTTTAGGCTCTGAGTGGTACCTCTCTTCTCTGCCTTATGTAATAGGGAACGGGATTTCTAGTGACTATTACAGCAGGTAAGATGCCGGCGGGGGCGAACTTGACGTGAGGCCCCCGTAGGCGGAGCGTCAGGTGAGCGGGCATCGAACCTACCGTAGTAGTCACTAGAAATCCCGTTCCATTGCATAAAAGATTAGGGCTAAGTTCTAGTGACCTATTTCACTGTCATATTCCAGATTCGGAATGGGTCACTAGAATCATAAAGAGCAATTCCGTAAAATAATCAACCTCTAAGCAATGAAGGAATAGTTAGCCCAAATCTTTTATGGCTTTTGTAAGGTTATTTTTTCCTTACCTTAATAAAATTTCCAGGGCTACAATCCCCCTGTTCACTAAAAAAACAAAAAAAGGGGGAAAAAAAAAAAAAAAACCGAATTCTTAATGGAAGAATGAAAATCATCTAATAAAATCATAGATTCATCCATCAATGGAACATCTAAGGAACATAAGAAAAGAACCCAGTGTGCCAGCTGGTCTTTTTTTTTCCCGTTGCCAGCTGGTCAAAGTCATTCCATTTGCAATCCGATCCGATCCACACTGCCTTCCAGTGGCAGGGCGAACAAAAACAAAAAAAAATTAAGATGATTTGACCCATGTACATCCTTACTCATTACCATAATAAACAAAACCTGCACACAACCACGTTCTAAACTTGCTCAGTACACTCTACCCACCACTGTTTGTTTTTACATTTTTCAAAAGTGACCGCCGGGGCCACCTGTACGTTCTACCCATCACCCACGTGGCGAAAAAGACTAGCTGGCACCCGTACAAATGTGGCTTATATGGCACGTGGCACGTTGTGACAGATGCGCACACTGTTGTGGAAACTTCCGGATATTCTCCCAATTCTTCTCTTCATGTAGCTAATAGCTAACTTAGCCATTTATCGGGTGGAAATCTGGTCGGATTTGAAAATTAACTACTAAGTGCCCACCACCTCTGCTACATTTCCTTCCTTCCGCAATAAAGCCCCATATATTAGACAACGACCAACCGCATAAATAAGAATAAGAGCCTCTTTCCATTGCGCGTACTGCTCACTTTCAGAGGTGGGCTCTATGTTATGCTACAATCTCCACCTTGCCGTAGCCTTTTTGGGGGCGAAGCGACAAGTGACACCATAATTTAGGCTTGCATGGGCCGGAGTCCATCTTTTTGGTCCCTTTGTTATGTCGTTGTCAAACTCCTCCATCAACATCCATAAAGAGCAACCTACAATCTCGACCGGTGTCACTATTTTTCTTTGCAAGAATAGACCAAGGCGCAAAAATAATTGTCGCAACGATCCCCACATCCCTTAATGAAATAGGCCAATTTAGTGCCTGGCAATGGTCCCCGGCACGGTTAATTTTTTTCCCTTGCTTTCTCAATGCCATGCCAGGGCTAAGTTAAGTTGTCCCCTGTAATCCGAAAAAATATATAAAAAAATAGGGTTGATGCGTAGGGTGGCGGTTGGAAAGACAACTCGGCCCGATCTCCACAGTTTGACATGGACGTCACTGCGATCGGACCGCAGAAGTGGGCGGAGGAGAAACGTTGGTGGAAGTAAATTAGCGGGAGGGAGAGAGGATTAGCGGGGGTGTTATTAGAGGCGGCGCAGGTTGTCGCTGTCACCGGGAAAGAAGCGCAGAGCGGGGAGTTTGCCGCCATCCCCACGTCTTGCCGGAGCTGCACAGCTCTCGAGATCAGCTGGACGTTGCAGGCGTGTCTACAGAGCCTTACAAGTATGTGCAGGAGCTTGCGCAAGATTACTTGAGATGCACACTTCAACCCTTGCAGCGGAGCTGTTGTTCAACAGTTTGTAGCTTCTCCAGGACTTGTGGGCCGGCTCTTCCAGGATGCCACAGGGAGACACGCACTGCTCGAATACTAGTAGCCCTGATTCCCAGTTTGAGGTACTTGTAGTGCTGAGCTGTTGCATCTGTCTGAAATTCGGCGAAGACTGTGGCCCGCTTCTGAGCTTTTCTGATTCTGTGGGTTTGGCTGGAACATTTGAAGTGCCTTTGATTGTTGACGTGCTTTGCATGTACCTGTGAGAATGCATTTACTCTGCGACCTCTGGTTTCTCGTGTCCACCAACTCCTGTTGGCGGTCATGCTTACATGCTCGCAAAGTAATACGTATTTCAGCGCTAAGACGAATTCTTCCTTGCACAGCTGACTGTATGATTGTGCTGCTTTGCTCATCCTGTTGTTGATCACCCACCAATGGCATTTGCCTGTGTGCAGATTTCTGATTGCTCCCACGATTTGTTTCCACTGCTGATCAACGGAGATCGTCCCTTCATGTCAGGAGCCACCATGAATGTCCTGAGGTACATTGTTTCCGAATGGCTGCCGAAGCGAATGGTGCTTAGCAAGGAGCAGATGGAGCTGGCTGCCAGTGGGTATGCCACCACAGGGAGAGGGCCCCGGCGTCTGATTTTCGGTTATCAGATTCCACAGCTGTATTGCAGGGAGTTGGAGTCAATAGGCGGACATCTCTACTCGCTGGAGTTGGAGAAATTCCCCAGTGTGTACTGGCTGAAGAGTTTTACTGCGACCCGCAGAATATTAGGAGCCGCCCAACAGTCCAGTGACCTCTCTGAGGCAGTAGCAATTGAAAAGATTATTTGCTACCCCTCAGGTTTCTACAAATGCAAGATAGTTATGACCTCAGATCACCAATACCTGAACAGTCTGTCATTGACACGGCTTTAAACCAGTGGCTCTGTCTTCAACCTTTGTCACAAACTTTACTTACCTGATCCCATGGACAGAATGTAGGATCGCAACTGCTTCAGAACACATGACGCTTACATTGTGTGGAATGCAAACTAGTCTCTCTTTCGTAGCTAGAGCATCTTGAACTTGCTTAGTGTTTCTGATAAAAGACACTAGACTCCTTTGGATTCTTCAGAGGTGAGAGGTGAGAGGTGTGACGTTGTGACAGGTTCACAAATTGCGATTGAGACACTGGCACATTTTTGTGGAAACTTCCGTATTTTAATTCTTCTCTACATGTAGCTAATAGCTAAGCATTTGTCGGCTCGAAATCTGGTCGGATTTAAAAACACTCTTAAGTGCCCACCACCTCTGCTACTTTTCCTTCCTTCTGCGATAAAGCCCCATATATTAGACCGAAGTTGGCATAAATACATTGCGCGTACTGCTCCCTTTCAGGGGTGGGCTCTATGTTATGCTACAATCTCCACCTTGCCGTAGCCTTTTTGGGGGCGAAGCGACAAGCGACACCATAATTTAGGCTTGCATGGGCCGGAGTCTACCTTTTTGGTCCCTTTGTTATGTCATTGCTGCTGTCAAACTCCTCCATCAACATCCATAAAGAGCAACCTACGACCTCCATCTCGACCGGTGTCACTATTTCTCCTTGCAAAAATAGACTAAGACGCAGAAATAATTGTCGCGACGATCCCCACATCCCTTAATGAAATAGGCCAGTTTAGTGCCTGGCAATGGTCCCGGCACGGATAGTTTTTCCCTTGCTTCCCCCCTGCAAGTAATCCGAAAAAAGAAAAAGAAAAAATAGGGTTGATGCGTAGGGTGGCGGTTGCTCATCGCGTGCTCGTTGCGGTTGGAAAGACGACTCGATCTCCACACTGAGTTTGACATGGACGTCACTGCGATCCGACCGCGGAAGTTGGCGGAGGAGAAACGTTCGTGGAAGTGAATTAGCGGGAGGGATAGAGGATTAGCGGGGGTGTTATTAGAGGCGGCGCAGGTTGTCGCTATCAAGGGCTTTTGCCGCCATCCCCACGTCTTGGAGAGCTGTACAGCTCTCGAGATCGGCTGGATGTTGCAGGCGTGTCTACGGAGCCTTACAAGTATGTGCAGGAGCTTGCGGACCATTACTTGAGACGCACACTGCAACCCTTGCAGCGGAGCTTTTTGATCAACAGTTTGTAGCTTCTCCAGGACTTGTGGGCCGACTCTTCCAGGATGGCACAGGGAGACAAGCATTGTTCGAATACTGGTAGCCCTGGCTCCCAGTTTGAGGTACTTGTAGTGCTGAGCTGCTGCATCTGTCTCAAATTCGCCTCAGGCTGTGGCCAGCTTCTGAGTTTTTCTGATTCTGTGGGTGTGACTGGAACATTTGAAGTGCGTTTGATATTGCTTACGTGCTTGGCATGTACCTGTTCGAAGGAGTTTGCTCTGCGACCTCTGGTTTCTCGTGTCCACCAACTCCTGTTGGCAGTCATGCTTACATGCGAGCTCGCAAAGCATTACGCATTTCAGCGCTAAGACGAATTCTTTCTCACAGCTGACTGTAGGATTGTGCTGCTGTGCTGCATCTGTCTCAAAGCCAGCTTCTGAGTTTTTCTGATTCTGTGGGTGTGGCTGGAACATTTGAAGTGCGTTTGATATTGCTTACGTGCTTGGCATGTACCTGTTCGAAGGAATTTGCTCTGCGACCTCTGGTTTCTCGTGTCCACCAACTCCTGTTGGCAGTCATGCTTACATGCGAGCTCGCAAAGCATTACGCATTTCAGCGCTAAGACGAATTCTTTCTTGCACAGCTGACTGTATGATTGCTTTGCTCATCCTGTTGTTGATCACCCACCAATGGCATTTGCCTGTGTGCAGTTTTCTGATTGCTCCCACGATTTGCTTCCACTGCTGATCGACGGAGATCGTCCCTTCATGTCCGGAGCCAGCATGAATGTCCTGAGGTACATAGTTTCCGAATGGCTTCCCAAGCAAATGGTGGTTAGCAAGGAGAAGATGGAGCTGACTGTCAGGGAGTACGCCACCACAGGGAGAAGGCCCCGTCTGATTTTCGGTCCTCAGATTCCACAGCTGTATTGCAGGGAGTTGGAGTCAATAGGCGGACATCTCTACTCCCTGGAGTTGGAGAAAGTCCCCAGTGTGTACTGGCTGAAGAGTTTTACTGCGACCCGCAGAATATTAGGAGCCGCCCAACAGTCCAGTGACATCTCTGAGGCAGTAGCAATTGAGAAGATTATAAGTTACCCCTCAGGGTTCTACAAATGCAAGATAGTTACGACCTCAGATCACCAATACATGAGCAGTCTGTCATTGACACGGCTTTAAACCAGTGGCTCTGTGTCTTCAACCTTTGTCACAAACTTTACTTACCTGATCCCATGGACAGAATGTAAGATCGACCTTCGTAACAACTTTACTTACCTGATCTGATGGACAGAATGTAAGATCGCACCTGCTTCAGAACACATGCCGCTTACATTGAGTGGAATGCAAACTAGTCTCTCTTTTGTAGCTCCAGCATCAAACTTGCTTAGTGTTTCTAATAAAAGACATACTCCTTTGGATTCTTCATTGTGATAGCTGGCCCCATCCGGACATTCAGGGTATCTTCTGCACTGAGGGAAGCATTTGAATCGTCTTTCTACCAATGTACCACCCTTCACAAGTTTGAGACAATGCCAAACACATTCGGAGGTGTTTGCATGCTTAGCAGATTGATCCTAAGTTGAAATGCTTAATGAGAAATCATGTGGAGAAAACAAGATTCATAACTATAGGTAAATGTCACTATGTATCGCTCCTCAGACTACCCATCACATATCACCTAGTTGCAGATGCAATGCAGGTGACGAAAACACACAAGGGGAGTCATCACCTGGTAGAGAATCCCAGATGTGCTTGACACATTAAAGTCCATTGACAAAATGCATCCGTATGGCTTTACAGAAGCAATATTTGACTTCACACAGTTTTGACACTGAGGCACTCTACTAGAAGTATAGATACAGCATATCTATAGATCACTTGCAGCATAGGGTTCCCCATGTGCTCATGCGTCAAATAAACCCATCAAACTACCTGCAGATGTACATATCTCCTTCACAACAAGGAAAAGTGAAGGCTACAAATCTGACACCAATCGCCCTGCACCTCCAACGTTGTAACTTAGTTGAACCTGTTACGATCATGCTTTGTTGAATAGTCCAACGTCTGCCCAACAGGAATAATTCCATATGTGTTGAGTGTAGGATGACTCGCATAATAGTGCTGTTTTATATGGGCCATGTTGACAGTGTCAGCAACACCTGAAGTCTGGTAGATGTCTTTGGTATAGTTGAACAAATTGGGATATTCCCTTATTAGCCTCTTGTTGCATTTGAAATACACGAAATACACCTGTGCACGAAAAGTTGACATGTAAATTGTCCTGAATGCAAAAACACGTAATAACAGGAGACAAAAAGATATATACCCCTCAGCAATGACATTGTCTTCAAGAGCGGTACCACCTTGCAAAACATGTGGCCAACCTTTCCCTTTCCAGTTAGAGCGAAAAAAAAAAGTTGGTCTTCCGAAGCGAGCGTAAATTATGGCGTCTCTTCACCCCGAAGGCTACTGCCTTCTGTTGGGAAGGTGGACGAGTCAGAGTGTATAGAGTATAGGGAGGGCAAGAGGGAGAAGTGAGTCGATCCCTAAGGCCAGAATATAGTCTCTTGACTGAAACCACCACTACTGAAAAACATGGAAAGAGAATTCAGGATTAGAACTACCTCATCAAATCGGATGAGAGTCACAAAGAGACGAATGTCAGCCTCTGTCAACAAATTTCCAGTAAGATACCGCTGCTTGGATAGGATCTCCTCACACTTGTCCAGTGCATCAAACAACTCATGGAATGCCTGCCATTCCAGATCAGCCCTTCATAAGGCCAGCAGCTTCTTTCAATGAAAAGGGTAGCAAATGGCTGGGAAGCTGAAGCGAGAAAGAAGAAAACCAATAAATTGGAAAGACTGAAACCTAAGCAACAGTAAAGAAGCAGTAAAGCAGCAGTAAAGACAGACTAGCTGATAGGAACAATCTCAATTGAAAATTTTAAGAAATAGAGACCGTAGAAAGCCCACCCTAGGAGATAGTTTTATTAAGTCTGGGAAGAGAGTCTCAAGAGAGAAATGCACTACTTTCCTGTGACCATTGGCAAAGTGTGATCAGCTCATGATGGCTCTTAAGTCCCCAGCGACTAACTGACTGTGGGTTTTGGCACACACCAGGGTCTGCAGGTGCAGGATAGGTATGGGGCTGATTTGAGTGTTGACATTGTGTCTGACTGCTGGCACTGCCACTGGACCCCCTCTACCACTGACACAGAAATACAAAGAGAAAACGAGAAAAATAAGATAATTGAAACACATTGCAAAGGACCTTCCTACGGACCCAAACTCTCCAGGGAGAAAATGCAGCCCACCTCCTCATAAGGCTTCTGCTTGGTCGCAAAGCCACATCGATAGACTCCATTATTGATGCCATTGTAAGTCAAGGCGTTGATCTCATCTATCTTGCTTTGCAAATGGGGAGGAAACAGGTTGAGCTCTGGGTGCCTAGCTACATCATTAAACTCGACGTTTAACATTTTTGTTATCTCAGAACTCTCATTGTTTACGATCCTGCTGGTCTTCTTGTCCCAAAGCACCTGTCCAACCATGCAAAACACACATGGCAATTCTCAAATGGATATTAGCAAGAGGTGAAGAGACCTGACTTCCCAGGAAACATGCATCGGACTAGTTCAACTGCTTTTCCATGATCTCTAACACATCCTTCCTTAACACCAGTGTCATTGTGATGAGAACAAGAGGACCTTAGCTGTCGAGAAGCATGATCAACAGAGAACAAGGCATAAAGTAGCAGAAAAGCAACAATGTCATGCCAAAATTATCAAAATTTGACAGCCTCAAGCAATTGCAATGGAAGAATCAAGCCAGAAGGCAGACTCAAAATTGATCAGATCTTTTAAAACACGGCGTCGGAAACAGAATGGATAATGTATGACGCAGCTACCGGGACTGTGAATTTTCCAGTATAACCGGAGCTGGCCTTTTCATACAGTTCTCGAATTGTCCTGGCTCCGTTGATGGGATCTGACTGAGCACCTGGTTCCCCATCTCCATTGGTGGCAAAAACCCATCCATGGTGATCATCACCTTCCTTCGTCTTTCCCCACTTCGCGTTTGTAACCTGCAACAAGTTGTGAAAATAGAGTCAGCTTTTAACTGAAACAGGAGTGACAGCAACAGAGTGAGCCCAGACGCCACTTTCTTTTGTTCTCATATGTTGAAGAGACCAGGCAGCCCAACCACACCCAGGTTTTCCTGCGATTTCATTTATTGATGGGGCTGGTATGGCTAACTTCATGTAGCCCGGATTTCTTGCCAGTTATGCATGCATTACACCATCTGTAGAAAGGAAAATAAGAACCCACCACGTGGATGTGACTTGGAAATCAACTGATGGAACAGACAGCAAAACTTCAGGCTAAAATTTCATCAAGACTATAGTGGCCCCCTTTTGGAATCATTCAGCATGCTGCCCAATCATCATTGTCAAACCAAGAGTAACAGTTGCAATCATGAACTGAGTCCCACATGCTCAAAATACAGCACATGTCACTAGATTCATTACTCAAGATTCTCAGGCAGTGGTGGTTTCACTTTCCAGATCACATTCTGCACTGGGGTCCTCAGGCATTTTGTCATGAATAGTTTCTGAATTTCAGGATCAACCTCGCATTAGAAGTCCATCCTCCAGATCTCTAGTTCGAGTTCAGCCTAAATGTGAAAGAAAATTTATGGGCGTCGTACAGCACTGCCCAGAAACTCACCTACAGGTTCAAATTCTTTTAAGGTTGTCATTGCGTTTTCTCTATGGGTTTCCTTTTAACGATAGCCACGGGGCTCTGGAGCTCCTGTCCAAGGGATAAAACCATTCACAAAAGAATGACCTTCCTCTGGTATTGCTTGCCTTCTTGTTTCCAACGACTGAACAAATGAGATGGATTCAATAGCTGGGCATTTTGAACCATCAACATCTAAGTCAATGTCAACGATGGTCGAATTGAGGAGGAACAGAGGAAGAGGAGAAAAACTTCAAGTCCAGCCATTTACACGCATACAGTTGTCACACAAATCATCGAGGAAAAATCATATGGTCGAGCAGTGTCAATGCATTTTTCTGCTTCCACGAGTGTTGCGGCATAGATCAATTGTGTGTGATGATCCGCCCAGTTCCTTTTTCCGAATCCCATCAATACCAGCTAACTACTTGAAGAAACCAAACTCAAAGGATGAGAAGCATACTATCACCCAGGCATACCAGAAACAAAGAACTTGCACACAGAAAGGAGGGGGACGAATCAAGGCAAACATACAGTGAGGCCGATAGCATCTTCCAGGCCCTTGAGCTTCAAGAAAGCATAACAGCGTGACGCCCAGGGGCAAGCATAGGAGATGTACAGATGATAGCGCCCGGCTTCAGGCGGAAAGTCAGCGCCCGGCTCTCGAGAAACGAAGTGCCTGAACTTAGACTCAGTGCGTTTAAATTCTCCATCCTTCATGTCATGTAGTGCTGTGATTGCTGTCGGCGACATAGCTCGTGCCTGTTGCAAGCGCCACAGGCCCTGCCTGCTTCTGCTTCCCGACCTACTGGGAGGTAGTCCGATCACTGGGGCAACAGAGATGCCGACAGGAGCTGAAGCGGGGAGCTTGCAGGACAGCGATGTAGTGTGAAAGAAGCTGGGGATTGATGTTTTCGCACACACAAACCTTCTTATCATGTCGCTGCTCCTCTCCCCCTCCCTTCTCTTCTCTCTCTCTCTCTTGTCCTCTTCCTCCCAGCTAAAATTACTGAAGACCCAAATCTGCAACCTTAAACTCTTATTAAAGATTGCGATGATTCCTCGCTCCTTCCTACCATTACCACGTGCATTGCGATCTGCGGACGTAGATCAGACAGTGGATCGATGAGGTACGTATTGGAATTTGGGACACAAAAAGACGGAGATGCGCCCGCATCTGTTTGGGGGGGCGCATGCAAACAGTGTGATTCCCATTGCCAAGCATTAGATGGGGCTCTGGAGTTGAATGCGAGGGAGCCGGTTCAGCCAGCGTGGACCCCCCGCCACCCCACGCCCGCACACCGCGCGGCCGCTGCCGCGCGGCCTCCCGTGCCTCATGTTCCCGCCGCCAGGACATGAGACGAGCCCTCTCCCGCATCCCCATCCCTCCTCCCATCCCGCCCTCATGCATGGCATCACGCTCCATCCCCCCTACATGCCTTCATCCTTCCCATGCTACATGGTATCCCAAGCATACATCATGCCCTCTTTCAAAAATTCTGACCTCACTGCCATGGCACTGAGGGTGATGGCTTTAGTTATAGTAGGTGGGCGTACCCCCATTGTTCAATGTGGGAGGGAGAGATGGTGATGGACTCAACTTTGACTTGCTGCATTGGCTCAACTGGCACATTAAAACCATTTTTTTGTCGGTATCATGCACCCATAACAGGTTTTCAACTGAATTATTTGACCAAAAGGTAGCTCATGTCTGGTTTTCCTTGCTTCCACTGAGATATCATGCTTGTGTTCATGATATGCATACTAATGGAATTCCATCCTCATAAGGATGTGAAGATGCCTAAGAACAATATACGTGGGGCTGCTCCAGGGCTTGCGATTGTCATCATATAAAATCATGGAATGGATGCATGCATGATTGCTTTTACATGCAAGTTGGAGAGCCACTGCAACTTTGGGATGAATCACACCGTACATAATGTATATTGGGAATGAATGAAGATTGAAAGTTATCATACTATGAATGAAAACACATACAAAAAGTATGAGGGCATATGTGCATATAGTGCCTGTACACTCATGTTGACTTATGAGTGTTGTCTGCAGAATGTGCTATTTGCAGTAAGAATGAAGTAGTCGAAATCCAAGGTTCTGTTCTCTTTATAATTCATTGCAACCGGTGAAGCACAGAAGAGGTGATGACCCACAAACAGAGGAAGAGTATTGGGGACATCCAAGCAGCAAACGTCACAATTCTTCTGCCAATGGCAACCATGTTGTTGGCCATTTGTGGCATCAACCCTCACCAAGCCGAGATCCCCTCCATGAAATTCATGTGCAGAATTCACGACTTCATGTCTCACATGAGATAGTTGTAGGAAACGTGGAGAATATATGGCCAGATTCCATAGAGAATACAGTAGCAAACATTTGGTGGGAATGGGTCATGGATGACCACCATGCCAACAGCCAATGTCTTCAAACAGTTTCAGGAATCTGCCCTACAGATAAATCTCATATTTTGGAACCCCAAATGAGTACCAAACCTACAACCAACACACATGTGATTGAAACCATCTGGCCCTACCTTGGGCTGGTTTGTTACTGGGTTTGAAGGGTCCAAGCATTGGCTTGATGAAAAAGATCGTGCTTTGACCCCTTGTTGCCACTCACGTTCTGGGCAGCGGTAAGTCACCATGCACTATCACTTTTGGTTCCAAACGCCACCAACATGGCTCAAAGAGTTCAAAATGAGTTGGTATCTATAACATGGATTTATATTAGTTGGCAAGGAAATTGTTGTGATACATAAATCAGTTACCCACGTTGGTCTGTAAGGCTTACTAGTTTGGTCCCTGGTGACCATGGGGCTCATCTTGGAATTACATCAGCAATGCAATCACCAAATTTTCTTGCAATGACCTCCATGGGCTGGCTGCCAGAGAGCAGGCACCTTTGGAGGATTGTGAGAGACAGTAGATGACCATAGGTGCCTAATCAATGAGATGGAGTTTACAGCAACACATTATGGAAATGGTGCATATGGAGACACAAATCAATTGTACATTTAATTAAGAATGGGAGCGCACATAGTTTGTATGAACAGATCATTTGTTGTCTTTGGGGTTGTGTCTTTCTTTTGCCAGTGATTCACAGGAAGCTCAAGCAAGTGGCTAATATCTTCTAGCAGCTTTTTAAAAATGTAGCTAGTTTTTCAGCTTCATATGTTTGAATCATCTTCTTTAACAGAGTTTAACAGAGTTTTTCAGCTTTGACGCACCAGGTTCATGGACCCTTGCCCTTGTGTAGCCTCGCATATGAGGGACTCGTATTCATCAGTATTCCCTCCGGTTCTCTATCATTTTGCTCTCCTTCGTCGTGATAGCTACGTCTGCCAGCACTTGTAGCAGCGTGAAAACCTACACAGCCAATGCCTAGCATAAATCCACAGCAAGGTATAAATGATGCGAACTGTAATTGTATGCATAGCTGCAACTGAACCCAACCCTAAACCTCTGACAATGGTGTGCATGTCATTTATCCTAAACCCTAAACCCCAAAACATCATGAATGGACTGCATATAATATGAAATATGTCAATATGGAGAGTGATCATGGACCAAAGTAGTAACCTAAGTTGTTATGGAAGGAAAAAAAACAATAGAACATATGTACACATCCCTGGAGCGAGCTATTGACTTATGGAAAGTGATGCCCGAGGTCACCTTCAATTCTTTGTAATACAACATGAATCAAAAATTGCAAAGTCGGCAGCTTTATGCCTTACCAGTCTCCCCAGGTCCCGAAAGTATTAGCAAAATAACAAACTCTTCACCTTAGCTCCATATGAAACCCACTCTTCACTTTAGCTCCATGTAAAAGCTTGCATGAAGTGCCCAAAACTAGCAAAACAGGCCCATTTTTGCACTTTGCTAACTACTATAGTGAGAAAAGGAGACCTGAGTCACAATATGCAGATTTGTGAACCTACGCATTCAATATATGTGAAAGAACCAACAAAGAACGATTGGGTTTCAAATGCTCATTGCATAACTCACTCATCCACAAAGTACAACTTGGAGGAAGAGTAGAATGAAGATCCGGAGAAGACAAACGACAAAGTCGATCGTTTTGGAGCGATAATAATGACCTGCACGCAAGAAACGTTTGGAGCGCAAGCGTTGCAACCTCTGAACACAGCGACCACATCCTCAATCGTAGCAGGATTGCCCACTGCTGCCCACAAAATCGTCGTGCACAACAGGACACGGTATGCCAAGCAACGAAAGCAAGAGCTGATACGTGTATTCTCCACCTACCCTCATCATTTTACATGCAATGGCATGCATGGGCTATGCCATGCATGAGGGTAGGATGGGGATGCGGGAGGCAGCGGGAACATGAGGCGCAGGAGGGCGTGCCGCGCGGCAGCGCGCTTTGCGGGCGATGGAGGGGGGTGGGCGTGGGATGGCGGGGGGTCCACGCTCCAGGGCCCCATCCAATGCTTGGCATTGCGATTTGGCTTCAAACGATTCTCCACGTTGGCTACGTGATCACGCTGATGTGGATGAGTACCTAACTACCCCAAATCTTAGGATTGAAGCTGTGTAATGCGGGGCCCTGTACAGATAGACCACAAAGTGTTTCTCTCCTGTTTCTGAAATTAGGTAGGGACTAGGGACGTAGGGATCCTACCTTTGAACAACAAACAGATGCAGAGAGGAACATGAAGAACATTGTTCCTGCACCTCTGTTTGCCAACTTTGATGATCTTGAGGCTGAACCTAAAGCCCTGGGCTCGAATTGCAGGGCAGCTCACACACAGCAAATAGATGCTTCTGTAAAGGGCTTTCTAGAAGATATCTTGAAAGCCCAAACTTGTTCATAGCAAGGTAAGTCCTACCAGCGCAGTGTGCCACTCGAAAAGGTAGTGTCTGTTTCCTCGTGTCTGGGCGTAGAGTCTATGGCCACAACTCTGCGCATGAGTAAATTCTCTTGCTTTCTCATCTACTCTGCAGTTTTGGAACCTCTTGTGCTTTCACAGATCTACTGCTAACCTCCAAAGCTACTTGCATGATTGATGGAATCACAAAGAGCCCGCCACTTGCATGGTATTAAACGTCAGGTACACTAGTGCCTTTGTTCGTGTTTGCTGACTTACACATACATCCTAGTATCCTAGTATTGCTCTCATGACATGGTTTGCTGAAAAGAAAGATTTCAACCCTAGACAGACCAGCTGTGGATACAACATCGTTACAGGCCCACCAGGGGTTCGCACCCACCAGGGTTTAGCTTATCCCCCCAGCTCAGCTACATGGAGAGAGAGAGAGAGTTTATAAAGGACATCTAAACACAACAGAAGCGTGAACTTAGCTGCTCCATGAGAACAAGACAGCCTGGCTGAAGGTGACGTCAAGCCACACTGATGGTGCTTCCTACTGTCAATAATTGACCATCAAGATGCTGAGCAACACTTTTAATACTTTCATGACACCTTTCCCAGAATCCACAGCATTGAACATAAGCAGAAGGCAAGTTGCCTTGCAATTACTAGATTACAAAATGGCACTGTGACGTCCATTAATGTACAACCCCATTGCAAATGAATGGAAACAGTCTGATGAATCCTAGCCTTACATATCTGTGACCGGTGCAGGATGTGGGGATATCTCATGAAGTGACGTTTCTCAAATATGTACAGTCGACAATTTAATTGAGATGCAGTCCTTATTGTCTTTCCTTAAAATCAGAGAGCAACTGTGCTCGTTGTTCAGAAGTGATCAATAGCAGCCACTTGCTGAATGTTGTCGCATCCATACCTTTGAACTTGGCAAGCTCTTCAAACCGCCTGCTCTTATCCAGGGCAGGCACGTCTCCAGTTTCTCCCCTTCTTGCTCCATCTGCTGTTTGTTGTAGAACAACAGGCAAAGCACTTTTTGGTTGCCCAATCCCCTTTTTCGTCCCCTTTGGTACAGCCTTCTTCCTACCTGAAGGACCAGTGTTGCCTACTTTTGGGCTCCCCAGAAGGGCTTTGGGTAGTTGAACCCGCTGTTTCTTGGAGGTATTCTCAACCGCGGAAAGTTCAGTACCCTTGGATTTCAGACGCCTGCTTGGCAGTGCTCCAATGTTAACCACCTCCTCGTTCCGATGAGTATACACCACACCTGCCAACAACTCAATCTTTGCATCATCACTCTTCAGCATGAACCTTCTTTATTAAACCACACAGCAAAGTAGTAAGATCCTTGTGAAAGGCAATCAATGAGATCTTACTTGTTCAGATTAAGAGTTTCAATTCATGGTTGGCAATTCTAAACTACTATAAACGAGTGAACAAGATCTGTCCAATGAATGAGTTCAGAGTAGAAGAATATGCTGCGATTCAATATCACACAATATCATCCTTGGTTAACAGTAGTATTCCAAGCCATGGCCATGAGATTAGACATAGCCAGAGTAGACCTACAGCACTATTGCAGTTTTCCACATGCTATTGATTAGATACTCTCACATGGGGTTGTTCAGTCATAAGCACTCTCCATAGCTTGTGATTAGAAGCGTACCTGCATCCGTTAACAAAGGAGCCAATTCTTGTTCCACAAATCTTGGTCTCCTCCTACTTTTGTTGTCACTTCTTACTTCACAGTCCCCATCCATGGACTCCACATCTTTGTCATTAGATGTACCCTCACCCTCTCCATATGATCTTATGTTAAGATGCTGTTCAAGTTTGTCATCCTCCCTGCTGTGTACTCTTCTACTCTGACCAGGATGGGTACTTCCAGCATCACAGACAGCCAAATAAGGCTGGTTCCTGAGCAGCCTTTCGTCATGCTTTTCTATGATGTCACTGGTGAATACTTCATCTGACAGGTCCCGAAACAGATTGCTGATGCCAAAGAGCTCACCCTTGTAGTCCTTGGAATCCTGCATATTAAGACTTTCAAGGTTAACCAGAGAACCAAGCATTCATATACTTTCAAGCTTTGCCTCTAAGCACCTTTTAAGAAGTTCATTTACCAGCGTAGGATACTGCACCTATCAGCATATGCCATAAATCGATATGGATAAGTCAAATGCCACATGTTGTGGAAGAAGACAGCCAAGAAGTCATCTTGGGAGATGACCTGGTTCCACCAAGGTGGAGGACTCATTACACTCAACAGACAGAAGCCTGATTACACCTTCCCAAAAATCACTTTGTCAGAAACAATTCACCCACCACCTCATTTTTTGTCCATAACTCTTCTAAACGCACCTTCTGGGTAGCAAAATAGGTCAAACAAACAAGGGAACCAACCTCTCACCAGGCAAGGGTGCAAATCAAACAATAGGGGGACAGCTGGAGAGTTTATCTACCTGCACTCCCTCAAAATAACGTTTCTCAAAGGTGCCATTGACCCCGATGTTGAAAAGTTGTTGTTTGTAAATTTGCCGAGAGTAGACAAGCTCCTCCAAAGATCCAGCGGCCAGCAACCGAAACACAGTGACATGCCGCCGCTGCCCATATCGGAAAGAACGGTCCTGGGCCTGAAGATCTTGTGCTGGGTTCCAGTTTGGATCAAAGATGACCACCCTGTTTGCACTCACCAGATTTAGACCAAGTCCTCCTGCTTTCGTCGATATTAAGAACACCTGTATTCCAGACGCCAGCCCATTGCACAAGACATCATTGTAGCACTTAACGACACCACCACCAAAAAGCATTATTGCAATACCCACTGCAAGAGAAAGGTATTAAGTCATTCCCACCACAAATGATGATTTTAGCTTATGAGCACAAACTCCTTCCATATTTTCTGTACAGTGATGGGCCGGACTTCAGGAAGCCTCCCTGTAACTGCAACGAAGCCACAAATAACCTCTGGAAAAATAAGAAGTGATGCTAAAGTCAACAGTGAAGACTTGTAAAAGTCACCTGCTTGCTAGGGCTGTTGTTGAAGTCATCAACAAGGGACTGCCGTGCACTCATTTGGGTCGATCCATCCAATCGGGAAGCGCAGTAACCTTTCCGTATCAAAAACTTTTCCAGAATATCCAACATTCTGCAAATTCCAACAATATGGAATTAACCATGATCCAAACACCACCCTTCCCTATTATATTACCCACTCATTCTCCATCATCTTAACACTTTTCCTCCCTCTCACCTCTCACTAATAGCAACAGGGATTTATGTGCTATACTAGGACATGCTGTACACACAAACCCCCACACATGCACTAACTCGTCTAACTGTTGAAACGTAGATTGCATGGTCTGTCCCAAAGGGTGAAGGCAGCGACGATGCTCCCCAAGGTAACGGAATATGCAACCTTGCTACATGGAGCCTTCACTTTTCCACTCAAGAAGAGAGAAGAATGCCATCACAATGCTGACGCCAGTCACAGTAGATAGACCAAAAAAATAAAATGAACACTGCTGCAGGCTGACAACTGACACCACCCAGATCACAACAAAAGCACAGCCACAAACCAAAACCAGAGAACCAAAATAAAACAGAAAAGAACTAAAAGAACTCTCTTCAGTTCAGGTCTCCAATAATCTCCTCATTGCTTGACGCAAATAAATAAAACATAAATATTTGCTTGATCATCACTAGAGAGTGTCCCACGAACCATCAAACTATGAAAAACATTGAGAGAGAGACACAGGAGACACACAATAGCATGAGCAACAGCCGGATGTCATCATCAGAATACAGTCACTCTCATCCACAGCCGAAGCGGTGTAAGAAGGTGTCCTACGATTGGGTATTTCTATCATCGTCCGATGACCTCCAGATACATAAAGTGCTATAAAACAACTTCTGAATGAAAAGGATTCAGAAAGATAGCAGAATATTTCACATCAGGTACATATCAGTCCAAGTACTGCAATATGTTGATTTCATCATCATTCATGTAAACTCAAAATGCACTCAGAAGATGTATCGCTGATAGATCTAAAAAGAAGAAGTACAAGAATGGTGGGTGCGGACCCCACAAAGGCTCCAGGAGGGTTAGTTCCCCACGGGGTCAAAGAGTACATTCTTAAAAAAACGAAGACAAGGATCCATAGCTTCAGAACTCAATTGCAGTCTGGCAACACCCAGAGAAGGCACTCGAGAGTGTAAACTACCCATGAATACATGGCCTAAAAAACAGGGATTCCTTCTTATAGCAGATTCTTTGTTTCAGTGCTAGAGGTTTAGAGTTTGTGTGAAGTCATGTAATAGGAATGAGATTGTGCTGAAGAAAAGCAATTCAAGTTTACCGGCGCTATGCAAATTCTTAACAGTGGTAGAAACGGACTGCACACAACAAGCATATTTAAGCAAGTCTTATAAAATAACTACAATCAGCACCATAAATCAATTGTCAGAGCAACTTGGGCGCAAGGAGATAGTTTGCCTGGAAGAAATCTTGTGAGTCCACAGTAATGCGCCATGCATACATCCAACCCTCCAGTCAATACATATATGACCAACCAGACTTCAACAATGAGCAAAGAAGGAGACCCACTTGACGGAGTAGCTGAAGAGTAGCACTTTGTCACCTCCAGGGATCCAGGAGGCCAGCAGCTTTTCAAGGGCTCGCATTTTGCCACAATGCTGGGAGTCACTGAGACCCAGAAAGCTCTCATCCTGTCTAAGCCCCCCTACCAGCTCAGCATCCTCCCCCAATGCAGCTGCTGCAAATTTCTCATCCTTTTCCTGTTTCTCTGGGTCATCTTTTGGATTTGGTTTGAGTAGCTCCAAATGGTTGCTCACCTATATGCCCATTTCAAGGCAATAACGTGATTACACAATGGACGTGTGATTGCTAATTCACACAACAGATTGACGGAACTGAAGGTGAGATAGATAGACATCAGGTGCCATCAGACATCATGATTTCTGCCCCAAGTTGCTGAGTACAGAGCTGGTGTCTATCATTCATCTGTTGGACACACTTCCTGTACTTGTTCCTAAAAACAGGACACCAATGCCTTGCAAAATAGACACAGAAATGATAGAAACATGGAGCCACATGCATTGCGGATCGGAACCAACCTGCTGTAGCTTAGTCAAGCATGGAAGAACAAGGCAAAATGGACAGTACTCGCAGCCATCAGGACTGTCACGGTGTAAGTAGGACCAAATGACCCCATCACATGCAATGCGGTGGCAACACTCCACGCGTGACAAGTGGCTGCCACAGCTACATGGCAAATCCTTGCTAACCAGTAGCTGAAAATCTGGGCTCTCAAGCAACCGCTGGTATACTCGACGCTGGACTGCACTCATGGCACAGAAGACCACATTGTCCTCCTTTCCCAGCATCAGATGCCCAATTGTTTCTTGCTTGGTTCGCCGCAGAAGATGTCGGCTCAGCACTTTCACCTGGAAAGGTCCACGTCTAGTCAGTTGTTGTCGATATCATTGAAAGTCTCCCTGATCTGACCTAAATCAAGTAACAATTTCATTACCACATATTCTGTGTATCAAAGTATGTACCTTCATTACCAGAAAATGATAACACTGGTTCCAAAGCAAGTAGGATCTGTTAAATATAGGCAGAGGATGTTGTGTTGCCATCGCACAATTATACATGAAAGATATGCAGATGATAAGAATACTGATGCACTGTGCATCATGCTGCCGCACACCTTGTGGCTACCCTATAGAGCCTCCCGAGGCAGAAATTTGTTTACTGACCGCCATTTGCATGCAAGCTTTAGTGCCCATGTCCCCTGGATAATAACTACAGGTCACTGCTCAGTTGTTGCAACTGGAGATGATCCAAATTAAGATACTAACGACCCCTACTGACTTGTACTACTAACCCATTGTTGGCAAACTTGAACTCCGCAATGGCCACGATGAAGCAACAAATATCCACCTACCAGATGCTGCTTGCGTTCTTCAGCAATTTTGACAAAGCGGTCGGGCGCACTGATACGTTGCCCTTGCTTGAGTGGTCCACCATAGTACTCCCGAAAGTGTTCGCGTGCCCCCAGACATCCTGGAGCCGCCCAATCAAACACATTGAAGAGCTCAGTGTAGTTGTTCTGCATTATTGTTCCTGTCAGGCCAAAGCGGCGCTTCGTGCGCATTTTCAAGCAGGCCTGGTACAACTTTGATTTTTCATTCTTCAGTCGGTGCGCCTCATCCACAATGACACAGTCCCAATTGACTGAGCAAAGGAGTGTACCATAGAGACGAAACATGTCGTGGCTTGTTAACACCACCTAACATCCATTCACGCAGCACATACAAGTCTGAAAACCCAACCAAAACATACCTTCTATAATCGTACTTCTTCTTACACATGAACTCAAGTGTCAGGCAGTCAGGCTTTCCTGCTAAGTTACCACTGAGTTCACCATGGCCCCATCCTGTTGGCAATAGTAGTTCAGTAGCAAAGCTGACCAATTGCCTACAAGCTAGCATGGAGCTCAATCAAAGACTTAAGGTCAACAAATTGGACAATTACACTTACTGACATGAACAATAGCCTGTAGTTTGACAGAATAGGTCAAATACCTCTAATTCATGGGCCTCTGCTCTGGCCATCACTCCCTCCCTCTGTGATCCATGATAAACTCCCACTCGGAAAGCCCCCCAGGCCTGAAATTCTTGCTCCCAATTTCGAATCACAGAAGTGGGGCACAGAATTAACACTACTTTGGCAGAATTGTGATTTCTGTCAACCTCACTGGCCACGCCTTTGCCTGACCGGGAGGAGCGCACATTCCCCGCCAAGCAATCCAAGTCCCCATCCTTCTCCAATATTGCAGCGATCAGAGCGATGCTCTGTATTGTCTTCCCCAACCCCCTGTGTGGAGAAGACACAATAAAAAGGCGGTTGCAAGTGAGCACCACAACTGCACATAGGTAGTCCAGGCCTGCAGACTGTCTAGTGGCACCTCTTAACACTGGCACTGCTAGCTGCTTAGTATCTCTTACTCCGTCCACTCTCTACATGTAATTCCAATGTCAAGTTATAAGTTATCGTCTAACCACATTACACTCCCCAAATGGAAGCGAGAAAAGGAACGCACATGTCATCTCCCAAAATGCCACCTCGGTTTTCTCTGTAAAGCGTATACAGGAATTTGATGCCTTCACGCTGATGCGCCAAAAGGCGGCTGTTGATGGACGCAGCCACCTGCACTACCCTATCAGATTCAACACCTCGTGAAGTCGCCTCCCCTGCTGGTGGCCACAACACTAAAGGCTCATATGGACCCTGATAGTCAGACTGTATAAAAAGGCCCGCCTCACTGTCCCGTCTCGCACCCTCCCCTTCTACTTCTTCCTCGTACTCATGTTTGTCGTCAGCTTCAAGTGCAAGCTTTCCAAATCCTTCATCGAAACTGCAAGATTTTACACTCGTGCCTTCCACCACATCATCGACCACAGAACAAACGGGCGTGCTACACGGTGTGGAGCTTACATATGAGGGTTTAGAGAGGCCGTTGGCATCAAGGTGATCGAGGAAGGCTAACTGGTCTCTCAGACATGTTTTGGGGAGGTTCCTCTCAACTCCCGCTTGATCAGACCAAACCCGTCCAGGAGAGAGGAGTGGACGACCCGGCGTGCGTACACACGTCTGCAAAGACTCCTTGAACGCCTTCAGAGACATACCTGCTGCCCCCTCTCTCTACGTGAAATCGCAACCCACTGCCCACCTCATTGTAAGGGACTCCATGCCGATTACAAACCTGCAAGCGCAATCAACACCCAAAACCACATGCTTGCCCCTTTCTCTCTCTCCCCACAGCTCTCTCTTGTAAAGCCAGATCCAAAACCCACATCTCCAGAGATCCTACGTCAATTTTGGAAACACAACTATCACAAACACCCGCATCGCTACACAACCCACAACCCGATACATGCCACAAACCCCATGGAAATCGAAAAAATCAAGCAGCAGATCCTTCTCTCAAGCTCAGATCAGAGTAAGTACCGACCTCCAAGGCTCATCGGACCAAGTGATGATTGCTTTTTAAAGCAATAGGGTTCTGAGTTTTGGTGGCAAATGACACGTGTTCCTCAACAAGAGAGGGACAATCTTCCAGAGAAAACGGTAAAGACTAAACGACGGCCTGTTACATCTCAGCGATGGCCGAAGGACAGAGAACCCATCTGATGCAGCACTGGAAGAGAGTAAAGAGGAGACGAAGATGAAGTAAGAGAGGGGTTTGTTCTTGGCTTAGACACAGCGGTGAGTATGTATTGTATCGAAGGCAATGGGCAGCCATTGACGCAGAGTTCAGAGTGGTAGCCACTAGCCATAGACGCAAACTGAGGCAAGTAAAATGGAGATGCAAAAGGTGGGCGCAGATGGACCATTGGCAGCCATAGCCAAATCTTTCGAGGATTTGGCCAAGGATTTGAAAACCGGGGGGGACGCAGCGCTAGAGGTGGCGGCCTTCTCGCAAGCATGCTCACGCATCTCCATTCTCTTCGGATGCCTTGGCGTGGCCTTCAAATTCGCAGAGAAGGACTACGTTGCCAAGGTTCTGTTCTAAAATCTCTGCATGTTTTGGTTCGTGGGTGATTTATACCAGACAATGTCTTCAGCAGGGACACCAATACGTCGGCGTGGGACTGTAGCAGTATGTTGATGGCAGGTCTTTCCCTTGGGGCCCCCGGGGATGTGCTCATCACCCTTGGGAATCGCTTTTACTCTGCAGCCTCAAGTCCCTTCCTAGTTTTGCTACGAGGTCAGACAGTAGATAGATAGATGGATAGGGGAAGACTAAGAGAGAGGACTTCAGCCTCATGAAAAGCTGGCGTCCACATCTTGCTACCTGCATCTAAGGGCTGTTGTATATCAATGTGTATTCAAGTGGAGGGAGACACGATGGGTCTGCAGGTGCAAGATTTGTCAGGGGCATCCAAAGATTTTGCAAGCTTGCAAGCCATGATAGAGCATGATGTGCGCAACAAAGCAGTGCGGAATGGGGGCAGTCATACTCGCAATCTGCTCAGGGTTGTGCGTGGGGTTGAAATGGTGCGAGTGCTCTTTGCACACATTCTTGTCACAGAGTAAGCTGAACTGATCTCGTCGCATGCCTGTAGATCAAACAAGAATTGCAGGAGCATGTGAGACTAGATCAAGCTGTTTGTATCTAATTATGCGGTACTTCCAGCACCAAAAACTTGAACCCCCCTCAATCATGTTGAAATGGTGCGAGTGCTCTTTGCACACATTCTTGTCACAGAGTAAGCTGAACTGATCCCACCGCATGCCTGTAGATCAAACAAGAATTGCAGGAGCATGTGAGACTAGATCAAGCTGTTTGTATCTAATTATGCGGTACTTCCAGCACCAAAAATTTGAACCCCCCTCAATTATGGTACCTCCATTTCTTACTGTGGTTTGGTCTGGGCAGAGGAAACTCTATGAGGGATCCAGCTTCCAAGGCTTATGAGCAAGTATTTGCACCCCACCACAGCTGGCCAATCCGCAAGGCTGTTGCAGCGGGCATGTTTGTCTTGCCATCCAAGCCCCAATTTCTGAAGAAACTTAATGAGGATGGTGAATCTCTGATCCCTTAATTCCCCAACTCCAGGATTCAAATGGTTTGTGAAGTTGTCATGTCAGACCTTTTATCTGCCCTTGGTGTCGAACTCTATCACATGTCTTGCGTTTGGTTAGTGTCCACCATCTCTCTTACTGTTTACAGGAAGACAGAAGGAAAAGAAGGAAGTATCGAGTCCTTCCATTGGTAATGCATTGCTGGGAAATCAAACGTCATGCTGCATACAGTCATACACCTGCTTGAACTTGTGTTCAAGGAATTGCTAATGTATGAACATTGAATGCGGTTTGCAGAGGCTACAGCACGCGCACATATCCAGGGCTATGTGACAGCTGCAGACCCAGTGGTGCAATACGTGAACAACCTTTTCCTGTCTAGGGAACTTGGAATTGATTGGTAGACGCAGGATGCGTACACATTTGTACGCACTTCCATTGCCATTGTTATCATCCAGACTCATCTCATTTAAGATGGACAAGTTCTAGATAGGCCTGGAAAATTGCCGTGTCCAATGTAGCTTTGCTAAGTTTTGAGAAGATTTCAGAACCCGCCCAAAGTATCTCTCTTAGAATGAAGTGAGAATCTCGGCACTGAACTGAAATTTAAACCTAGGGTGAGGAATTTACTTTTGAACAATAAACAGATGGAGAGGAAAGGTAGATTCACATGCCTGATGCAGAAGAGCACAAATCCATTTTTTGATAGACAATGTCCAGGTTGTTTTCACCAGAAATTCCCATCCAGTTTGCAGATATTTGCTCAAATCTTTGGCCATTACACTCTCAGTCCATAGCCATTTCCTGATACAATTTTGGGATATTTTCTGTAGAGAGTTACACTCTTCATGACCATCAAGAATATTGTCCCTGCCACTTCGTTCACCAATTTTCAAATGTAGGGGTGAACCTAAAGCCCGGGCCCTGTTGGGATCTAATTGTTAGGAAGCTTACACTAAGTGAATAGATGCTCGTGTGAAAGGGCATTGTATAGGTGATCTGGAAAACCCCAACCAATTGTCGTCTTCCTACTTAGTGAGTCCCTCACCAAGGTGGTGGCTATACCCTCTCCTACTGCCACGGGACACAAAAATCTTGAGCATATTCTACTATAGGTAGCAATGATAGGTAGCAATACCACATTTCACTACTGACATGAAGCCAGCATTGTCTTGTCGTGTTTTGCAAGAGAATTTAAGGATCAGTGGAGCCATTGTATGTCCCTCAATCGTTCGCAATTGAATTTGTAATTCATATTTCATCTTTATGATCCTGCAATTATTGGTCAGATTATAGCAACAGATTGTCACATAACAGCAGAGTCCAAGTCTGAATTGACAAAACATAAAGATGCAGAATTTCAGCACAGCTGTAAACCAGGTATACTTGAGATCACAGGAGTATCATATACCACAACTTTACCACAACTCATATAAGTTTACAAAGTAAAATTCATACATTTGAGAATTTCTCCTCTTGACAGTCTATGAACCCAGCAAAGGCTGAGACCAACTGGGATGTCACCTGAGCCAGCAAGAGTAGCGACTGTTGTGGCTTGTTTAACGTCTTCAACAAGTTTTCAGGTTACTTGCATCATTTGCAATGACAAGCCCTGTACAAATGCTTCTGAAAACCAAGGATACAACTACTTCTCAAGCTGCCTGAAGGAAAGGAGGCCTGTGAGTCAAATCTGACCATCAGTGCAAGAGGATCTGTTGACTTGGATCTTGTAACATCCTTGTTAGTTGTGACCGTTGTCACCTACGCAGCTGCATACCTTTCAAGGTTTCAGAGCACCTGTTTCAAACATTGCTATGGCAAGGGACCTGCAAAGGGAAGGAGTTGGCCATGCATAAACCAACACACCCAAAGAGTATCAAATCCAGCACTCACAACTTTGAGAGAGAAACTTGCCGCTGAACCTTGGCACCATCGCTAGGAAGTTTCACACAGGGACCTACTTACGGTCATAGAAGTACTCTGGACGGAGAACAGCGGGGGGCAACAACGTTGACACACATTTGAACTGCAAAATAGGCATAATCACAATATCAGCCTCGACGCCTTTATAATTCAGAACAACTGATAGAATGGTAGAAAATGAGAGCAGCAAAGGTCCCGTCACACAATGGCTGTGCCCACATTGCAATGAGTGTCTACTTTGAAGTGAACTAGGATTCAAGATGAAGCAATGTGAGTAGCATCATTACTGCAGCTATGTAATGTTGACTACCATACCAGCATGTGCCACATTGACATGCTGTAGCCTCCATGGGTAGCCAGTATCACATCTGTAGTCTAACCCCTTCATGGATTGCAGAAGAACAGAAATGAATACATTAGTGAATAACAACCAGCCACATTTATGAACCAAACCTTATGCTGCCGGTATTTCTCTCGAACAGCAGGATGACTGCATTTGCTGATGTTGAGTTGTAGGCTATGAATGGCCTCCACACATTCTTTTAACTCTGACGGCCTATACCCAGTGTAATGTTGCAGAGTGGCATCCTGAACACAACAAACGACCACAATTTTCCTTCAGTCTGCGCTCAATACCTGGGAACAAAGGCCAATTGAGATCAGAAAGCACTGCAACTGAAGGCAACTTCTTCAATAATGGGGGTTTACTAGCACCACCTTTTCTAGCAAAATGGTCCATACTTGGATGCATTCTCATCCAACCTTTTACAGATGCTACAATTATACATGTTTTCAGTGTTTGTGGACAAACCACAGATCATGCAAAGGTTATCATAGCAACACAGAGACTACCATGAGCAGAAGAATTGTAATAAAAAACCACTGGCATTGTCACTGGAAATTGCAAGAAAATGCCCTAACTACATCACTTGGCATTCAATGAAGGCCTCAGTATACTTACCCAGGGGCAAATTTCGGGTTCAAGGGTGATCTTAGCCACGAAGACAGCAGATGCTGCAATTAACGAAGGCAGGTATTGCAGAAAGCTGAACTCCAGAAGGGTCAGCTCTGACAGAAAATTCCCCAGGAACTCTAGACTGAGTGTTGGAACCTGCATGGAAATGAAAGCCAGGGATTAACATAGGGCCATCTCTTGGGGCACTTCCACACAGTTTCTTTCCAGGACTTGCACATTACTGCATGACAAGAACCTGACAAAGACTGCATTTGTCAAACTGACATCCTAGGCCAAGACAACTTTAATTAAATAGGTTTCAAGTAGCGACAACAACCTTACAGCCAGCTTGTGCAGCCCGTACAAAACGCCTGTTCAAGAGTAAACCAGAAATGAGGATTAGGGATCAAGCTTTCAATCCTGCAAAAAGTAGATCAAAATGTCATTTCAGGAAAATCTCCAAGGCATGTCAAAGGGAGACATTTTCCTCACCGGAGGAAGCTCTTGGTAGTAGGGGTGGTCAGTTCAAATTTCAAGTCCTTCAGCACTCGCCTTTCCATCTCCAGAACCTAAAGATAACACCAAAGGTCCTTGATGAGATATACTGACTTCAGCAATTCATCATCAAATCATTCAACAAGGACAAGCCTACCAACTAAAGAGTCAAAAGAGTTCTCTTGGCAAATAACTTTGAAAAGAAGTGGAGAGCTCTACCTCCTCCCGACAGTATGTGTTGTCTGTTATGTAGCAAAACTCCTCGACTTGCGGAGCACAAATCTCCTCATACTTACTGTAGACAAACCAACAGAAATTAGAACTTCACCAATTCAACATCAAGACTTCACCACACCAGAGAACACATCATTCAATGTCAACATACAGTTCAGTCTTTGGGGGACATACGCTGCAATGAGCATGCAAGCTACACCCAGAAGTTGAAGGCGCTGTCGCGTTACAAGGTTACAAGACAGGAACCGATCAATGTATGAGATTGTCATGTAAAGTGTGTCTGGAACCAGCTTGTACTCTTCAGCAACCTGCAGTTGACAAATCCAACCTCCAAGTTATGACATCACTGGAGAAAGGATGTCATTCCAAAGCATATTGGTCACTAACTATTTTTAGGGCAAACATGTCCTGAATCAGGTTGCTCAAAGAGGAGAAAGGCATTGGTCAGACATTCATAGAGAACCTGGCAATCATCAGGAACAGAGCTTCAGTGAAACAAGGAATCAGCTAGAAAGAAGATCCAGATAATGATTTCTAATTGTCAGGAAAAAACCAACAAATACAATAAGCAAGGGGGGGCTGCATTAATCACCTCCACAAGCCAGTCAATGAGAATGCCTCGCATGCTACAATTGATGTCCTCCTGTACTACCTCCATGTAGTTTGGAGCTGGCCTTCTTTTGACCTGAACAGGGTATCAGACAAACAGTTCCAATGAAATGATAGTCCGAATGATGAGATTAACTGTAAGATGGCAATTGACTTCATGCACAGGGTCTTTACTATGGTCCCAAACATTGTGGAAATGGGCATTCCTTTCCTTTTCCCCTCATCCCATGAGCAAGCAAGGTAACGCAACCAACCTCTGCCATGCGGAGGTGCTGGTAGATGTCTGTAGCATACATGGTGCACATCTGGGCATCTGAGTGGTCAGTGTCAATGTCTTGGAAGTTTATCCTGCTTGACCATCCCAATCCTGAAGAGTCTTGTTCATCAAACAGGCCACCTGCTTTCCATCACATCAAGCATGGACCAGAAATATTAGGCTGTCGTGTGCCTCGTTCAGCCCCATCTTACGACTTATGTGGACCCCAATCTGTGGACCTTGACATAGTGAACTGTCTGATACAAGCACTGGTCATATCAAGAGATTAAAGCTACTACCAGATTTCCAGACAAGCTAAACACAATAAGAAAGGTAAATACAATCGATGACATGATAGATGCCGAGAAGGAATATGGTACTATCAGGATTATAGAGTTTACGATCTAAAAATAAGAAACAAGTCCTTTGCTTAAGTACAGAATGAGCATAAAAGACCAATCACGTTACCTTGCTTCGCCCTTGCCTTCGGGTCTCTTGAGATGTACAGGTTTTGCACTGTTCGTCGCTCCAGAGAGGCGATCGCTGCTGAATTGTTGTGAACAGCTGGCTCTTGAGGTTCGGAGGTAACTTTTCCTGTTCGAACCTGTGCAGCCGTCTCCGCTTTTCCAGGAAGTGCATTCTCGTCCCCTTTAGTCGAAACAGGGCCAATCTTCGTTGATGTGCACTTAGGAGCACAGTTTCGAGAGGCAGCAAGCGGATTTGATTGATTAGAGATGTTCGTCAGTGCTGCACGTTTCTTGGCATGCAGGACGGCGCGTTTCTTAGCGTGCTGCGCCGGGGCAGCTCCTGCCGATTTTGTAGTGTCTTCCATTGCTGCCCGCTTCGCTGCTGCTCTAGTGCATCGCATGTTATCAGTTGTGCTTACATCAGGGTTGTCTGGACGTGGACGCAGGCGCCGTCCTTTCTCAGGAACCCCCGACATTGCTCCGGATGTGTGATGGCGATCATACGAAGCCGATAAGCTGTTGGCAAAAACGTCACTGAATGCAGTAGCGATTTTGAAAGTGCAATCGAGATTCAGAAGCCAGGTGATCCAACACAACAACAAACCACAGAGCACCACTAAATTGAAAATCCCACCGCCCCACTTCTCAAATGGAGCTCATATTTTTCTGATAATCTGTTCCTATGTGTGTCAAGTCTGAGGGTGATTTGGCTGACAGAAGCTGCTGATCTTGGGCGGGACCAGGACGAGATGACATGAGAAAGAAGGCGATAGCGAGGGCAAGGTACGAGAGAGCCAATGCTAGCACATACAGATACCAGCTGGCCCCCCCTAACCTCGACCTTTTCAGTATCCTCTCCCTGTAATCAAACCATTAAGAAAGAACTCAGCTTTCCCTCCAAATATGCTCGCAATTCCAACCTGGTAACAGCTCCCGAGCGTCGGGGTGACCCCAACTCTTAACAAAAGAAACAAACAGAGAGATGATCAAAGAATGAACTCGATCTTTCACCCTCCAAACACTATTCCGTCCGCTCCCAATCTCTAACTCTTCAACAGTGCTTGTGATGTTGAGCAATAGGCGGGGGCAATGAGAGATACAGAGGGGAGCAAGGGAGGCAGAGAGAGGGATGTAGCCGTGAGGGGAGAGCGAGGAGGAAGGGGGGGAAGCGGAGGGCCGATGCCACGTGGCACGCTCCGCCGTTTGAAATAGGAGGCCTCCCATTGGCTCCGCGCCTCGTCAACCCCCAAAAGCACTCGGTACAGACCCGGCGCCCGATAAAAAGTAGGGCGCCAACTTTTGGAACGACAAATTACAAATTTTGGAAAATTAAAATTAAAATCATGGCGCCCAGCGACCCCGCCCAGTAACCGGTCATCACCTGTAACCGGTCAACCTATACGTATTTCTTTGTAACGGTATCCCTACTCCCTACGTGCTTAGTGCCTACGGTGGTACATACGTACATACGTAGAATATCGTAAAACCTTAAGAAACCTCCAAATATTTTTTAGTGTGTTTCTGCCCGCCTTTTTTTTCTTTTTCTTCTTCTTCTTCAAAGAGGATGGAGCCTCATACTATTATTGCAAATGGTGGAAAAATAACCACCAATAAGGCCACGAAGGCTTACACAGGGCATTTGTCTGGTAGAAAACTCACCCAGCAGATATCTTTGCGTTTCTCTAGCAAATCATCAACAGAGTCCTAAAAATGGGGGAACGGTTGGAATTCCAGGAGGCCCTTCTAGGTGGATGTTGCTCCTCGGGCGTAATAGAATCTTTAGGGCACTGTCTAGTTCATTGCTAAGATTTGGCCATTGATCAGATCCCTTTGCAATCGCTGGAACGCACGACACCTCTCTACCTTAGACATTTTCCTCAACTATGATCAAGTCACTAAGCAAAGCTCACTACCTTGTCATGTTTTCGAAACTATGAAGAGCTCCACGTTGGCTTGTGCTTCTCTGGAGACACCTGTTCCACTTCCTCTGGGTTGTCACAAGTTTATCATGACTTACAAATTGACTCTAAGAAAGCATGGGTTAAAATGGGTGCAGACATGCAAAGAGCTCTGCGCAATGCATATTCGATCTACGCTACCTTCCGGGCGACGTGGGCACACCAAGGGATCTTATGCCACAATACTTCGTTGGACCACTGCATCTGGAACAAGCAGCCACCCGATCGTTGGAGAAGCCTCCGTGCCACCATCCATCAACGAGCCGCAAAGCCCTGGTGGATTTGACATGTCGCTAGTTGATATCCCGTTGGAACTCAGTAGTCCTAGAGCTTCATCATGTTGCTTGTTTCCCAAGTTCGTTTCATTTTCGCAACTCTTTTCCTATGCATAGCTTCATGGGCTCCGGGCGTAGTTGTTCTTTCCCTCTTTGAGGGGTTACCGGACATAACCGGGTTTTCGAAACATTGAGAGAGACAATTCATCCATGCGCAGCCAGGTTATCGATACTTTACATCCATGTACAGCCAGGTTATCGATACTTGTGAGATCGCAGGTTACCGTCTGTAACCAGCATCCAGTCAACCAGTCGTTAGTAGTCACGTACTCAAGATGCTGACCAGACTGGATTCATTAAAGATAGGATGATTCTTGATAATATTGTATTGGCTCATGAAGCCTTGCATCTGGCTAAGGAGAATTGTCAGCCACTTGCATTTCTCATGCTTGATTTCGAGAAAGCATTCGATTTGATTGACTGGGATTTTTTGCTAAGGACCTTGGAGAGGGCTGGATTTGGTGGACCTTTCCTAGATTGGGTCTGAATCCTTCTTTTTTCAGCCTCCATCAAGGTGATGCTTAATGGGGTTATCTCTGACTCCTTCCCTCTTTCCAGGTCTATCCGGCAAGGATGCCCACTAGCCCCTTTTCTGTTTTTAATTGCAGTAGATACTCTGGGGCATCGTTGGGATAAAAAGGATGATATTGTGGGCCTTCACTTGCCCCCAGCTCGGGCAGACCAACCAACTATGGTAAAGCTATCTATGTATGCTGACGACACAGCTCTACTTTTGGATAATTCGCAGTTGGATAATATTGAGAGAGCACTCATGGCCTTGAACGAGTTCTGTCTAGCCTCTGGGCTTATGGTGAATTGGGATAAATCTGTAGGAATGCTCTCCTCGTTGGAGGACAATGCTACATCTCGACACTGCCATGCCTGGGGGGAGGAGATAGGGCTCCGGTGGCTAGCTGAAGGTTCCTCCCACACGCTGCCGGGGTATCAGATGGAACACCACCTCACGGATGAAAAACGTTTCGCTGGAACATTGAAGAAACTTAAGCAAAACCTGCTCTACTAGAGCTCGGCTATGTTGTCATTGGCAGGCAGAGCCCTGGTGTTCAATCAGGTTTTATTGGCCTCCTTCTGGTTTCCAGCAGCTGTCTGGGCACCTGTCCCGGAACTCGTTAAGCGAATGAAGGCACTAATGCGCAATTTCTTGTGGGGAGCCACTCAAGCTTGTCCACAGCAAAGAGCCTTGGTTTCTTGGAAGCAAGTTTGCCAACCAAAGAGCCATGGAGGGCTCAGGATCATTGACCCAGCCTCTCAGATTACCGCATTACTTGCAAAATGGATTCCAAGGGCTCTTGTATATGTCCATAGCCCCTAGAGCAGATTGGTGCGCCCCCACATGATGAAGGCAATTCCTCGTTCTTCCCAGGACTGGCAACCCTCCTTGAGGTGGATAGTACAGGGCAAAGGTAATTCAGTCTCAGCGGGGTCTAGACCTTGGAGTTCAATTTGGAATGCGTGGAACCTGTTGAGGCCCTCCCTAACGCAAAGAATGCCTGGTAACTTTGAGGAGGCCGTTCGCCAACCCCTATCTGGCAACTATATATTGACTCAGATATGTTGCTGCCCTTCACCCCCACCCCTCTCATAGTTTCTGCTCTTGGCACACGTCGTTCTAGAATTGCTTGGCCTTCTATTACCTCCCAGATTCCCTAATACATTAAGTCCTTACTGCAGACTCAGCATACGGACTGGTTCCTGCCGGCATGGTTTGGCAGTAAAGGGGGCAACCATGGTACTGTTTTGTTGGGCCTTTCCTGGTCATGTGGTAATAGCAGAGTGGCAGGCCTAACTTTCAATATGCTCAAATCAGGAGTCTGGACTTGTTAGGGGAGAGCAGCTCACCCAAATCAGACCTCTTCTTGGTAAGGATCATTGACTGTGTTTCTGGGAAGGCTAATCCCCTGCCACCATGGGGGCAAGAAAGCCATTGGGCACGACATTCCCACTTCAATTGCTTTTTATCTCTGCCTCTTGCTGGCTTGCAGTTTGACCCCGGTGAGTGGTCATGGATGGATAAGGCCCCATTCCCCTTTCTTTGCTTTCCATTTCTTTGTACCTTCATCCATCCAATTAATAAATTCCAGGGCCATTGTCCCCTGTTCTGTGGGATTCGACCATGCACCAATTGCAATGGAGATAAATATCCCAGATATATAGCGTAGGCCTGGTAGAGGGGTGTACAAACTCAACAGTATCCTCCTTACATTGCCCCCCTTCAAGCTGGGACTTATCCACGCTTGGCAACAAGCAGGTTTAGTCAATCAGAACCCAACAGATAGATTCATGGCCAAAGTAAAATCAGTCAATGTCAAAAGCCAGAAAATGAGCCAAAGTTTGGCAGCAATCATGAAGCGTAAAGTCAAGGCCCTGACGAAGTGCTTAAAAGTTTGCCAGCGTAGGCTCGAATCCCCTCAGTGTGATGAGCACACGTACCTCACCTACTTGGAGGCAAGGAAAAACCTCGAAATCCATCATAACCTTCAGGATAAAAAGCTTAAGCTTCAGGCTGGAGTGAACTGGTCGACGAAGGGAGAAAAGATGACAAAATACTTTTTTGAGAAATCAAAGCTCAGGAAAGCTAATTCCCAACAAATCACAGAACTGGCTGACCAGACATCAGGGATCTTGTTCTCAAACCCTAAGGATCTAGCTCTGCTAGCATCCACCCACTTTAAAGCTTTATACCATCGTGACTTTCAAGGCCTCGATCCCACCCCTTTGCAAAGTGCTTGCTTGCAAAGCACACCCACTATCCTGAACCCTACCTCTACGGAAGATCTGGAGGGGGAATTCACGGACATGGAGTTGGAAGAAGCTCTTCATAAGCTTAAGAACAAAAAGGCCCCAAGTATCAATGGAATGACGGTAGAATTTTACAAAGCCCTCTGGCTAGAGCTCTCGTCAGACTTCACTCAAATGGCTAACTTTATCTTTAGCCAGCGGGTGATGCCAGCTGCAACGTCTCAAGGAATTATAACTTTGTTGTACAAAAAGGGCGATAGAACCAACCTCTCCAATTATAGACCCATCACCTTGCTGAATGTAGCCTACAAAATCATAGCCAAGGCTTTAGCCCTTCGCCTTCAACCCCTTCTACCCACACTCATTAGACCCAATCAAACAGGATTCATTAAGGGCCGCTATATCATGGACAACTTGCTCCTGGCTCATGAAATCCCTGGTTATGCCAAAAAAACAAACCAAGCAATAGCTCTTCTTCTCTTAGATATGGAAAGGCCTTTGACAGGGTAGAATGGTTTTTTCTGTTGGCAACCATGGACAAAATTGGATTCCCTCAGTCTTTCTCCCGTTGGGTCAAGATTCTGCTAATATGTATTTCCACCAGCAGAGTGGTGGTAAACGGGGCACTATCTAAATCCTTCTCTCTACAAAGATATGTTCGACAAGGCTGTCCATTGTCTCCGTTTCTCTTTCTTATAGTAGCGGATGCATTGGGATATGCCCTTCAACATAAGGCTCAGCTCTCAGGGCTCAAAGTCAATAATTACCAACTACCAGCTCAGGTGGTTGACTCAATGTTTGTTGACGATACATTTTTTATTCTTCAAGCCCAATCACGCAACCTGGATAGAGCTGCATAGACACACCATATGTTCTGTTCCGCTTCTGGATTCAAAGTCAACTGGAGCAAAACTTGCGCTTTGCTCATAGGTGATCTCTCTAACTCGGACCTCGGTGCCAATCCAACCTGGGGTCACCAACATGAGCTTAAATGGCTGAAACCAGGACAGACCACAAAGCTTTTGGGCTACACTTTTGGCATAGATCTCATTGACCAGCAGAGATTTGAGCCTATTCTCTCAACTTTCAAACACAAGATGGCTCACTGGGGGTCAAAGCATCTTACCGTCACAGGCAGAGCTCTCACCGCTAACCAAATCCTCTCGGCTGGAATTTGGTTCTATGCAAGCTCATGGAGGCCGAACAAGCAACAGATTGGACAAATTAAGAAGTTGCTCAGGAACTATGTCTGGGGGCCTGAATCGTCATCGCATCAAAGAAGGCCCCAAGTTCCCGGGAACCAAATATGCCTTCCCAAAAAACAGGGGGGGCTAGGGGTGCTTGATCCAGAAACCCAAGTAACAGCCGTTTTGGGTAAATGGATTCCGCGCTTCATGGGTCCAGAGGGAGGCTGGTGGAAGTTCCTCGTGGCTGAAAACATTTTACTAGCTTCCCCGCTAAAGAATGCATCATGGTCCCCTTCCTTTCGTTGGATTGTCAATTGCTTCAAACATAAAAAGCCTCAATCCCCTCTATGGAGTGCCATTTGGTACGCTTGGGGTAAACTCAGGGCCTTTCTTACAAAAGCCCAACCCTCTAGCTACTATGAAACCCTCAGACAATACCTTTTCCTCAATACGAATAGTCCAACCCCTGAACAACGAAATGACTCCAGTAGATGGTCAATCTTGGACAACCTCGGGATTTCGCAGATAGGGCATCTCTGGCAAAACAGAGGCCTGGCATCAGTCAATATTGTTGCGCTGAAAGTAGGGACAACAAGAGCAAACAAATCTTATACAGAGCTTACTCAAATGATAGACCAACAGTGGCTAGGGTGCTTGCAAAGAGGGCCACAAAACTCATCAGCATTACTGGGCCCTCACTATCATAGGCTCAGGATTATCAATCATGTTTGTCAAAGAGACCAATGCGCACAATCATGTGGCATATCCTTTTAGCATAGACACAGCCACATTGGTATTGCACCTGCAATCGACACAGCCAATGCTCCTCCCTCTCACCCCAGTAACCCCAATTAGAGTATGTTGCCAGTCTACCACTCCCAAAGAAATGGATCCCTAGCCCAACATGCTCATTGATTTCATTACCTGGTTGAAAGCCAACGCGTTTGTCTGGATCCTGGGATGACCGCTAGCAGAGCTACAGTTCGATCCTTCAGAATGGACTTGGAAATTTGGTGCGCAGTCAGAACCCTTCTTCTCATACACGACAAAGAAGGGATACAAAGCTTTGTCCAAGGCCGAGCCCTTAAAAACAAAATGGGAAGCTAAGTGGGATCTCTATAACTTCCGGGATGAAAATTGGAGTCTGGGCCTCAGTCTGGCGTAAGTCTAGACCAGCAAAAGTATCAGCGTTTCTTTGGCAAGTGGTCAACAAATGCCTCAAAGTGGGGGAATGGTTGCAGTTTCACGACACCCTTCTCTGTGCTTGTTGCGCAACTGGGATCATGGAAAGTCTGGAACATTGTCTGCTTCATTGTCATGCCCCAACCGTTGTTTGGCCTTTGGTGAAAAACTTTTACATCCACTGGAACCCCAGGCAGCTCTCAGCACTTGACCTGCTGCTCAACTATGACCCAAGTACAAAGTCATCAACGCTATCTTGTCCTATCTTTGAAACTCTTAGAAATAGCAAGATCTTGAAACTCTTAATTGGAAACATCTTAAGGGCTCCGCAAAAGCCTCACGTCTTGACTACACTCAGGGGTAGGCTACTTAGACAAAATCAAGTCCTTGAGGTCATTAAGCTGCCTTGATTACCTCGTCACAAACTCTCTCCTGTTTCTTGGATCATGGTCCAGACAAAGACGTCCATTGCAAGTTCGGTTTATGAGATAGTTCAGGAAGAACTGGAGGTCAAACCCTCTTTAGGGGGAAAAAACCTGTTTTCAGGGGTCAAGATCTTTATTCACTGAATATGTGTGTGTGCCTCATGGCGTACAAAGGGGTTTTAATTTTTCTCCCTGAATAATTGGGAATAACTTGTAAGGTGGTTTTTTCGCCGAAACAATTCATTTTATAATAAAGTTAAACAGGGATCACTCCCGTTGTTGCCAAAAAAAATAAAAAAATAAAAAAATTAAAACTCATTTTTGGCTCTCAAAAAACCGCTATACCCTTCACTACACATTGATTATGGACCTCTTGGTGCATCGTCGCTCCAAGCCCCTTTGGCCGACTTGGGACCTTGCTTCGCTGACAATTTTGAGATTGGCCTCCGCTGTGGGCTGCCTCTAGCTCCTTATAAGGTGCCATCGCTCCATCACTTTTCGCTCCTCTCTCTTCTCCTTCATCGCTCCCTGTAGTCCTTGCTGCTGCTGCTGCTTGTATGTTTTAATTTCCCAAGTGAAGTGCTTTCTCTGTACGCCTTTTTTTTGCTATTTCCTCATGTCTTCCAGAGGTGCCCCCCGCAAGAAAAGGTCAGGCTCCAGCTTGAGCTCCCGTGGGAGAGGCTCTTGGATGCCTCGATCATCTTCTTCTGCCCAGACCCCTTCTATTCTAGGAAAAGGCCCTGATGCCCTTGGACCTTCACCCAATCAGGAGATAGCCCCTTGGGTAGAATCAGTTGTCCCAGACTCCGACTCACAGGAAGTTATCTCCCTGGACCTTGAATGCCGGAGAGATCATTCCACAAAGATGATGCAGCATGGACTTTTGGTGCATTTCCCAGGTAGGCCCAAGGATACGGATTCGGCTTGTAAGTGGATTGTCGAGCATCTGGGGTCCGAAGGTGGTCTGACGCACCACTACTGTCACCCAATGGGCAGGGACTTTTACTCTGTCAAATTTGGCACTAAGGAGGATGCAGACCGTGTGCTTGCGTTTAACACGCGCAAATCGAGATTCAAGGTGAACATGTTCCACTGGTCGCCGGCATGGGGCCACAAGGATGGAGCTACATGCAAGCCCCGAATAATCGCCCTGCCGTTTCTTCCGGATAACTACCTGGCTTCTCTACCGGAGATCGGAGCTCACTTTGGTTCATACATTGGCAGCTTGAATGTATTCGACCCCATTGACGATGCAGTGCTAAGCATTGATCAAGATCCCTCCCTATTCGACTCCAGCAAAGATTCGGGGGTCCCAAAGATTGTGGTAATGATGCCGGAAAGTAAGAAAATTGGGAATGCAATCAAACTTCCTATCTAGACGGCTCCTTCATTTCAGTGCAGATCAAAGAGGAGAAGCTAGCATCACATGCTTCGGATGTAATGGGGAAGGGCATGTCGTTGCAGACTGCCCGCGCAAGGCAATCTCCGACCAAAGGACTGTGAGCGGCCTACCTCCGCTTCTTCACGCCAAAACGCAAAGTGCACCGGAACCCGTGTCATCGCCCTCACGCTCACAAGATGCTAGTGCAGTTGCAGCATCTCTCCCAATGCTCTCAGAAGGACGCCTTGCAAAACAAAAATGGACGGGCTCGCCCTCGGTCTCATCCCCACCCCCTCGTCCACGCATCATTCTGCTGGCTCCGGCTCAGGGAAGCCCTCCCCCTCATCATCCCCCTGCAACTTTTGACTTTTGTCCCTACTCCTGCTCTCTTGAGGACCCGTACATCAATTTAGCCACAAGATGCCTAGAGCTCAGATCTTTTGATAATCTAAAGCTCTGCAAATGGTCTCCCGAGAATGCAGTAAGAAGGAACTCTGCAGTCATCAAGGTCACTCCTATCATTTACGCTCTTCTGGATGGTCCCAATCAGCCCCCATCCATTATGTTGACCAATGGCTCTGAAGGACTGGTAGGATCTTGGGTGACCACCCACCACACCACTTATTACAAAGACAACAAGGCTGTTGAGCTTTCTCTCAAATTGGTGGGAAATATTTTCACCGAGGAGCCTTTCCAATTCTATCTGTCAAACGAGACTACTGTGCACTTTGGTGCCTTCTGGGAAAACACAGATGAGTTCGACTCTACCTCCACGGTGCACACTATGCTAGCTTTCCGATGGGAGGACATTGTCGCTGACAGACCTAAGTGCAAGCTCTACTCTTGGGCTACGCTTCAGTCTTTAGAAGAGGGACCCGCGGGATCCCGCTCCAACAGCATGGATGCTCCCTCTGGGGTCTTCCCGTCAGCAGGAGGAAGCGTCAAGGTCCTGCGAGCAGGCTTCACCCTTGTCAACGCCATCTTCGGTTCTGGGGCGTCGCCTGCACCATCACCAGCTGCATGCAAGTCTATGGAAGTTGGCTTTCAGCCATACACTAGTGCAGGAATGAAGGCTCCTCTCGGATCCCCCTCTGCTCCCTCGCCCACAACCTTCGCGGGTTTGCCTTCTCTGGTAAGCCTCGCTTACTCTGCAAGCTTCCCCATCGCTCCATCCCTCTGCCTGCCCATACCCTGTAGGTGGCATGTTTCAAGTTGGTGGATCCTTCTGGGCAAACCCCCTCAAGCCCCCTCCTTTAAACCTGCTCTGGCTATGCCACGTGGTTTTCTTCCTTGCCTACAGAAAGATAATCTACATCCTTCTTAGATCTCTCTATTTTTTAGGCGTAGTCGCAGATTATTGTGTCTCTTGCATGCTTGGTTGCGTAACGCTAAAGTCCACCAGACCAGCGTAACTCCCTCCCAGATTTCTACCCTCTCTACCGCTCCTCCCCCCAATGGAATAAGTTGGACCCTCTCCTCCTCTCCCAGAGATAAGGGACTTATCACTCTCCACTCTTCTCCTGGGCCATCATTTCGAGAGGTTCTCTCGGGCCCTTGCACCCACTTTGATGTCCTTTAACATTAGGTCTTGGAATATTAGGGGCATAGGATCAGATGCTACTGCCCCTAAGAGATCTAGACTTAAAAGATGGGCTGCCTCCTTGTTATCGGATAACTCTATCATCTTCTTACAGGAGCACAAACTAAATGACTCCAAAATTGCATCCCTTGGACAACTGCTCTGGCATGCTAACGTGGCTTGGTGGAACAGAACTGTAATGGATTCCAGAGGGGGCGCAACAGTTTTGGTCTCTCCTACCCTTGCCAGTCAGGTTTCGGAAATGTGCACTTGGATGGTCGGCAGGGCACAATTCGGCATCCTTTCTTTGCCTACCCCGGGGTGCAAAATTGGCTTTATTAATGTTTATGCTCCTAATTTTGTTGCTGAAAGAATCTCCTTCTGGCAGTTTTTACATTCAAAGATTCTTCAGCGATCTGATGTTGATCAATGGATTTTAGCAGGAGATTTCAATATGACGGATAGAACGCAGGATAGGCTAGATCCTGGCTCTTTCTCCCTCACCCCGGATGAGCTTAACGCTTGGGAAATTCTATGTCTTTCTGTTGGTTTCATTGATATCTCCATTCCTGAGGATAGGAACCTGCGCTTCTCTTGGTCTAACTGCAGAACCCCCCCCCCCCCCCCCCGAGATCTAGTCATGGCTAGGCTAGACCGCATCTACTGCACCAGTGGCATAATTTTGTGGGCACAACTGTGCCGTTGGGCCCTGTACTGCCAGATTATGACCATGCTGAGATCAGATCATGTTTTGTCATCCCAGGCTCAAGGTCTAAGGGGCGCAAGTGTTTTAAGCTAAACCCTGCTCTCCTTAAATCGCAGGCTATGGTTAATGCTCTAGTGCAGGAGTGGTCTTCCTCTGGTAATGATTATGAGTCCCCAACTCTTAGATTCCTTTCTAAGCTAGAAGCTGTCCGGGCTAAGTCTCAAGAGCTATCTCGGGCCTATGCCCTTGCTAGAACCCAAAGAGAAAAAATCCCTGCTCAAATGCCTTCACCTCTGCCAGCAACTTTTGGAGCACAATGATGAAGGTCCTTGCACAATGTTGAACTACAACAGAGCAAAGACCAACCTCTGGAGCTTTAGGCAGGAAAAAGAGAAGGCCTTGAAGCTCAAAGCGGGGATTAACTGGTCCCTTAAAGGGGAAAAGATGTCTAAGTATTTTTTCGCTAAGGCCAAGCAGAGAAGAATGGCCTTGGCAATTGCCACTCTTAAAAATCCAGAAGGGATTTCTTGCTCTTCTCCAAAAGAAATGGCTACCATTGCCGAAAAGCATTACGCCGCTCTCTTCTCCAAGAGACTCCCCTCTGCCGAGGCAGATCAAGCCTCTGAGATCATTCTCATGCATGTCCCGACTCTCCTCTATGCAAAAGAAAAAGATGACCTAGATGCCCCCCTCAAGGACACGGAATTAGCAAAGGCCCTGCAATCTCTCAAGGCAGACAAAATGCCAGGATTGGACGGTATGCCAGTAGAACTATTCAAAGCCTTATGATCTGCGATAGTGGATGACTTCGTGGCATTAACTAAGGACATCCTCTCCAAGGGCATCATGCCCTCTCAGGTCTCTGAAGTTCTCATTACGCTGATCTTTAAGAAAGGAGACAGGAGCCTGATATCCAATTACCGCCCTATCACGCTTCTTAATACCACCTACAAAATTATTGCCAAAGCATTGGCATCGAGACTTCAGCCTATCCTATCCCGGGTCATCAGACCGGAACAGACAGGTTTTCTGAAAGGTAGAATGATTCTTGACAACCTGCTTCTTATAAACGAGGTTATGCATGAAGCCAAGAGGTCTGAGCAGCCCCTGGCTATCCTCATGCTGGACTTTGAGAAAACGTTTGATAATATTGATTGGACCTTCCTACATAGAGTCATGGAAAAGATGGGCTTGCCAGCCTCCTTTTCTAGATGGGTGAAGTTGCTCCTTACATCTGCCTCTAGCAAAGTGACGATTAATGGCACCATTTCTAAATCCTTCCCTCTTCATAGATCCGTCAGGCAGGGTTGCCCATTGGCCCCATACCTCTTTTTGATAGCAACAGATGCTCTTGGGCACTACCTAACTGCTAGGCAAGATATTGTACGCATGAATCTACTGCAGGGCCCGCCTGTGAAGCTGTCTGTGTATGCAGACGACACTACCCTCTTGCTGAGTAACGGGGATGCCTCCAATAGTATCAGAGCAGTTGAGGCTCTCCAGGTATTCTACTCTACTTCTGGACTGAAGGTGAATTGGAATAAATCGGTGGGTCTCTTTACGGAGCTTCCTCCAAGTGCCACAAGACACCATGGAGCGCCTTGGGGACAAGAGTTAGGTCTCAAGTGGCTCCAGCCAAGCATGGGGCATACTCTCCTGGGTTTCCAAGTTGGAATCGGGCTCTCCGAGGATCAAAGGTATGAGCCAATTCTGCAAAAGCTGCGTAAAAAGTTGGCCTTTTGGAGTTCAGCCATGCTCTCCCTAGCTGGCAGAGCTTTAGTTCTCAATCAAATCTTGCTGGCTTCCATCTGGTTCTCTACCTCTGTTTGGTCCCCGGGCTGTAAGCTGGTTAGTAATATCAAAACTTTGATGCGTAATTTTCTCTGGAGTGCCTCCTCTCAAGCACCAACTAGGAGGGCTCGGGTTTCCTGGGCGCAGCTATGTAGGCCCAAAAAAGAAGGAGGGTTAGGCATCATTGATCCCTCCCTACAGATTAAAGCCCTCCTTGTCAAATGGATACCAAGAGCTCTTGTTCATGGCGACAGTTCCTGGTGCAACTTGGTGAGAGCCCACTTGGTGGATTCTACTCCTCTTACCTCCCCCTTTTGGGCTCCTTCTCTGAGGTGGTTGACCCACGGTTCAACAAAATCTAGATGCACAGGGAGTGCCGCATGGAGGTCTATCTGGGCTGCCTGGCTGTCGATCAGACCGCACTTGTTTCAAAGAAGGGCGCTTTGCTTTGAGGAGGCAATTCGCCAGCCATTGTTCGGAAACAACAATCTGGACTATGCCCCCCTAATCTCTCTTCACAAAAAATGGGCTACTTGGGAATCCAAAAGACTCTCACACATAGCCAATATCTGGGAAAATGGAGGCTTTCTGCTTCCCAACATCCCGTCCACGCTCATTTCCGCGAGTTCTATCAGACACGGATGGGAGCACATTAAGCAAGGAGTGTCATACGTTCAGCCTTTACTGACCGGGGGGGACAACTCGCAGAACAGCCTCCCTTGTTGGTTCAACAACTATGAAGGCGACAGATTCTTTGCCTTGCTAGCTATCTCCAGCTCTGCATTGCACTGGGAAGGCCCAAGATTTCTAGCCGACTTTGAAGGGACCCTACTGCATATCGGGCAAGGGCATATGTGCCAGGAATCCGCCTTTAGAATTAGAGTTTTCAAAGCTCTGACTGGGATACCAGATCCCAAGCCACCCCTGGAGGAGAGTTCTGCTGGGCCGAAAAGACACCCTTAACATGGTTCTTGCGTTATCCCCTTAGCAGACTTCAACTTGACCCGGGAGAATGGACCTGGATGGATGTAAAAAAAAACACCTCTCCTCGGGTACAAAGTCAAGATTGGCTATAAACTGTTGCTGGGCAAAGCTAATTTCACGGCTAAGTGGAATGGAAAATGGAACCTCAGCTTGCAAGAAAAGGGATGGAAGCAAATCTGGAAGGATATTTGGGCAAAGCACCGTTCTACCAAAATCAGTGCTTTCTTATGGAAGATAGCCAACCTAATCCTCCCTGTGGCAGCCAACCTCCAGGGCCAGAACCCTGCCTGCCTGATATGCAACTGTGGTTACAATGAAACCTTGGAGCATGTTTTGCTCACCTGCCACCTTCCTGCTAGGATTTGGACTATAGTGGCAAGCTTCTATTCCCATTGGCAGGCCCTCCCACCCCTATCAGCTCCTCTCATGTTGCTTAATTTACATAGAAGCGCTGCTTGGAACGGATGCCCGATCTGGGCCTGTCTTAGAGCACACATGCTATGGGCAATATGGAAGGCCAGATGTGTTTTGATCTTTGAGGGAAAACGCCCCAGCATCATCAGACTGATACTCTGCAAATTGTATTCGGATCTAATGACTGAGGGGCGTAAGGCTTGGGTGTCCTTGCAAAACAGCCATCAACAGGTGCAGTGAAGGCAGGAGCCGGCAGCTGCTTGCGGATTTCGACACCACTTGGGCCAAAGATGACATCCTCTGCTCCAGAATCGATGAGTCTCGAATTACATGGCACGACCACCTCCCCGTCTCTTGGCAAGTCACCGGCTGAGTCGGATGCACCAGACATCAACTAGAAGCACAACAAGACCCACAGTTCTAAATCTAAAGTGCATCTAGATTTCGGTCGTTGATAGTCTCTTTGTTTTCAGGACTTGTTATACTGTTACCCTTCCCCTAGGATTGGTAGCATACTACAGCTCTCTGCCCCTTCTTTTGGTTCTTTTCAAGACTTGGGGCTCCTTCATCATCCTGGAGCTTCTTCTTTTGGCTCATCTCAAGACTTTGGGCTCTTTCATCATCATCACTAAGGCACCATAGTTTAACCACGATCCGGCTTGTTCCTGCAGTTCACCCCCATCCCTATCAGTGCTGTTCCCCATGTGATACGCCTTTATGGCATCCCTGGAGGTTATTTTTTCCTCCGTTCTCCTGTTTTCCCCTATTTTCAATAAACTTGTCCAGGGCCTCTACCCACTGTTTGAAAAGAAAAAAAAGAAAAAAAGAAAAAAAAACCCAAAACACAAAAAACAGTGGGATCAAGGATTGTGTAGGCCTTGGGGATGTCTCAGAGATCTGTGGCCTGAGGCACATGGGGAATAATTAAATGTTTCAGCTTCGAGCCTTCAAAGGTATTTGTCAAGCTTTCTTCTGTCACTGGGTTCAGATTTCAGATACTTTGGTTTTGCTGGTTGAGAGAGAGATCATCACCATGAGCAGCTCATGGAAAGTGTACTGACTTTTGTGATAAATGAGACATTGTTGGTTTCAGTATTGGTAGTCTGCTCACAGAAATAATGACCTTTCCACCCTCACATTTGATGAGTTTTCTTTCATGCATTATGATTGTTTCACCAGTAATCCCCACAAGAACAAACCCCATCTTGGAAGTGGTGAAAACGGTTCGCATCTCGTACGACAACTGCTCGCCCAACAATCTTTGAGATGAATTTGGTGGCAGTGTGACAGTCACCACACATCCGGAGGTTCTTGATGATGTGGATAGGTGTCCCAGGGGGCGATCTGATTAGCCCAAAAGCAATGGCCAGCTTCTCACTGTGGTAGCAAAGAGAAGATGCCTTTTCCTCATCCTCCACGTCATGCAATACAAAGCGTGTGTCAGGCACATACCCAGCCTCCTTCATCAGCCCAGACAATCTCTTCAGCTCCACGTGGATTTCCTCAATTTGCGGATGCAATTTGTCTTCTACAACAAATGTGTTCACATGGTTGTCAACCTCAATGCAGCTACGACCTGCCTGCTTCTTCACACCTCTATCCTTCATCATTTTCCTAACCTTTGCTGTATCATCCCACCTGCCAGCTGCAGCATAGATGTTTGATAGCAGCACATAAGTTGCGGCATCCTGTGGATCACACTTGAGAACGCATTTTGCGACACGTTCTGCGAGCTTCACATTGCAGTGAATTCTGCAGGCACCAAGCAAGGCCCCCCACACCGAAGGACCTGGTTCGATTGGCATTTTGTTAATGAAGTCCTCTGCCTCATTCAGCCGCCCTGCACGGCCAAGAAGATCCACCACGCAGGCGAAATGCTCCACTGTAGGAGTAACGCCATGATCTTGAAACATGGAATCGAAGTAGTGAACACCTTCATCCACAAGGCCCACATGGCTACATGCAGACAGAAGGCATGTAAAGGTGATAACGGTCGGCTTCAAGCCTTCCTGTATCAGTTCTTCAAATAGCCAGAGAGCCTCCCAACCAAACCCATGCTGACCATATCCTGCTATCATCACATTCCATGAAACCACATTTCGCTTAGCCATTTTGTCGAACACTTGACGTGCATCATTTACGCTGCCACATTTGGCATACATATCAATAAGGGCAGTCTCCAAAATGACGTCTGACACGATCCCAGCTTTGACGATGTCAGCATGCACCCCTTTGCCCTTCTCCAGAGCTGCAAGGCTGGCACAAGCATTGACAATGCAAATGAATGTGATCTTGTCAGGTGTCACCCCTTCGCGTATCATTTCCTCATAGATCTTGAAAGACTCCTTACCAAACCCATGCTGAGCATATCCTGTGATCATGGTACTCCATGAGATTATATTTCGCTGAGCCATACAGTCAAACACTTGGCGGGCCTCCTTCATGCTTCCACATTTTATATACATGTCAGTGAGGGCAGTTTGCAGAATGATATCTGGCACAATTCCAGCTTTGATGATGTTGGTATGGACCTCTTTGCCCCTTTCCAGGGCTCTGAGGCTGGCACATGCCTTCAGAATGCAGATAAACGTGACCCTGTTGGGTTTCACCCCTTCCCGTATCATCTGCTCATATATCTCCAAAGCATCTCTACCACACCCATGCTTGGCATATCCTGTGATCATTGCGTTCCATGTCACGACATTTCGTTGAGCCATATTGTCAAACACTTGGCGTGCATCCTTTACGCTCCCGCATTTGGCATACATGTCAGTAAGGGCAGTCTCCAGAATGATATCTGGTGGAATTCCAGCCTTAATGATGGCAGCATGGACCTCTTTGCCCTTCACCAGGATTCCCAAACTGCCACATGCCTTGAGAACACAAATGAAAGTGACCCTGTTCAGTATCACCCCTTCCCCTATCATTTGATCATAGATATCCAGAGCCTCCCTTCCATACCCATGATTGGCATACCCTCCCATCATTATAGTCCATGTAAACAAATTTCGTTCAGGCATTTTGTCAAACACTTGACGTGCATCAACCATGCTGCCGCACTTGGCATACATGTTGGCAAGGGTGTTGAGTAGAAAGATGTTTGGCTTAAGTCCACTTTGGATCAGGTGACTGTGCACCTGCTTTCCTTCTGTTAGGGCCTTCATGTTCATGCAATCCTGCAAGAGACTGACATATGTATCGGAATCTTCTGAAATGCTTTGATGGTTCAAAATGTGGACTGCTCCTCTCAATTGCCCTGCCCTACATAGTGTCCTCACATCGCCACATTGCGCTTGACCTTGTATCATGGTAGCTAGCTCTGCTTTCACGCAAGGGTTCAACTGGCCCTCAATCGAAAAGGCCTCCTTTGTGCGCCAGAAGTCTGGCGCTCTTGGACTTTTCAAAAAGCCACCAGTGGGCAGCTGAGCAGCCACAGAATCACCCACCGCATCGAATAGACAGGCTAGAGCCACCGACGCTCCTTGCATCTTTTTGAATAGGAGGGAACAACCTTGAGAACTTGATTCATGCCCTGCCAAAGAATAACCTACTAAGAACCGGTGATGTTGGAAAGAACAAAATTGATATCTGTATCGGTCTAGCTGCTGCAGATACAATCCACGACACAAAAATCATCATGCCAGCTTCAGTCCCAAGTCCTTGGTGTCCTAACTAAGGCAGCTCACCTTAGCGAACCTCTTGTCCCATCACTGTGAAGGATCTGAGAAGAACTCCTGCCAGAGCTAATCTATGGCCTGCATGCAAACACCACTTCAACATAGATCTTTGTTCCTGTATGAAGTTCTTTTGAAGAAAGCTAGCACATAATTTCCACAAAATTGAGCTCTCCAGGGCGTGGATGTAAGTGACACAGAGCCTAGCGGAGAGAGGGCAGGTGGAGAACTATCCGCGAATGTCCACAGCAACTTTCTCGTGAAGCAGGGCTGCCCACTGTCACTATGCTCGTAGGCGTTTACATCGACGCCCTGGAGGAGTTCATCCGCAGAGGTAGCATCGAGAGTGGAGCTCGATGATAGCCACGAAGGCTGTTCTCCTGGACGCAGATGATGTGACGCGGTAAGCCCTTAATCCCCACCAAATTGAGTAAAACCTTTCTCTGATGGAGGGACCCTCCGTCTCTCCGTGCAACATTTTGCGTTTACTCTCTCTCTCTCTCTCTCTCTCTCTCTCGGATTGTCGTTCGCTATGGCAAGCCCTGTGAAATCTGCGGTGGGGTGGAAACCCCGCAACTGGTTCTCGAGGGAATGTAGGTGAAAGAAACATTATACCAAGAGAAGAAAAATATGTACTACAATTCACATAGCAGCTGCTGCTGAAGGAACTGAGAACGAGGACAAGGGTGTCGATGACCCCCGGTATGACCAGAAAATGAACTTCTTCTAGATACCAAGACGGGTGTGTTCTGCTGGGATGGGTCAAGGACAATATGGAGCCTGGATTGCTCCAACATACACAGTTTAAAGATCCCAGAAGAAATTCCCAAACATCTTAATCCTTTTACCTTTCTCTGGAATCTCTGGAACCTGGAGGGGCTTCATAGTCGTCATTCTCGAGGGTCTGGGGCCCAGGCTTTTCCGAAGTCGATACCCATACAACCTCCGCACCCTGGCCCTTTGATCTGGACCATGATGTGAGCCTTCCCGCCTGCGCATCGCAGGGGCAGTAGAACGCCTTCGCTATTTCATCTCCCTGCGCAGTGGCCATACCTGCAGCAAGATAGCTGCACAACAGTCCTTCCAAAAATACGTCGCACTGAAACATATCTAGTCTACAGGTCAACACCGTTGTACACTAAACAGACTTCTCTGCCTCGGGCCCCGGTTTCTTTCACTTAAACAAGTCCAGACGACCAATGACTGACCAGATGAAGATCATGCACGCGAACATGCCATTGACCCAAATTTGTCGGACTTCGAGAATCTGCAATCTGCACTCTTTGCAAGCGACATTTCAGAAGCAGCCATAGAGAAAGACGGAGCGAGAGAGAAAGAGAGAGAGGCATTAGGTGTTGAGAGCTGCTGTGGGCCTGACTTGGGTTAAGGAAGTTTGCTTCTTTTCTGGTGAATGCCCAAAATTGGGGGATCAAGCTTCAGGCGGGGAGACGAGGTGGGGAGGGATCGGTGTGGTGACAGTGTTCGTTCCAGAATTGCCAAGTGAGTTTACGAGGTTGAGAAGCAGAAGCAGTGCGGAAGGGAACGATCACAAACAATATGCAACCTCTGGCGAAAGTGGGTTTGTAAGCACAGGAGGGAAGCAGAAAGGGGCAAGAAGGAGGGAGGTTGAGAAACACGTCCCAAATGGAGATCGTTCTGATGGTGGTAATGGCGGTGCTCGGGTTGGGATTGATGTATGCAGTAAGAGGCCTAGGAAATGCAGTGGTAAGCAGGACACGAGCTCGTGGGGCAAGGCGAACACAGTCTCGTCGCCATTTTGTGAAGGCTGCGCAGCTGCTGGCACGCTCCCGCAGCGCCGGCAGCGTGGGCGCAGGCCGCAAGCTGGCACAAGGGGTCGTGGCCGAGGCCGATGCGGCCATAGCTCTGGACCCCAAGGATGCCGCCCTTCATATTGTCAAGGCTTTGGGACTGGAGCAAATGGGGCGCTCTGCTGCGGCTCTTCGATCTCTATCCACAGCTCTTGCTCGGCCTGCATCTCGGAGTCTCTCCAGCTCTGAGAAGGCAGAGGCTTTGGCCAAGCGAGCAGGTTCTCTTCTGTGGCTTGGGGATGCTGTCAGATTGTAGGAGCAGGTTCAGACAAGTGTGAGCTTAGCAAGTTGTACTCAACAATCCTTCAGCAGCAAGCAACAAAATTTGAAGGAGGAAATTCTGGTAGCAATGTCAAATGCATCAGTGACATGATAGATGCATAAAAAATCCGAACTGCAGGCAAGCTTTGCAAATGTTTCAGGTCTGGAATCATCCTGCATGACATGAATCATCTTGCAGATTACTCCTTGGATTACCAAACTTTCTTCAGTTGGATGCCTCAAGTCTTCCAAGACTGCTTAGAGACCAATTGTGAATAGCAAACAGCCCTGGACAAAGCTTTATTAGATTGGAAGCCAGCAGGGGGAGGTCCCTTAAGGCAATTATTAGAGTTATCCGTAATGGGTCCCAAACTCGACATGAGAATCCCAAACTCGGCATGAGAACCCTGAGTTTGGCCAAAAGTGGGCATGAGACTCAAAACTCAGGACCTGAGGGTACCATTAGAAAAAAACACAGGGACCAAACTGTCAGGACATAGGGAAATGGTCGTGGCAGGAGTTTGGACCCGAGTTTTGTTCCTGGTCAAGGCTGAGGCAGTCAGAGCTAACGAGCAGCCATTGCCCTCATTTCCAGTTTTGATTTGGTGCCCTCTTTTCTGACTTCGTGCCCAGTTTTCTGAACTTTGCGGATTTAATCAAACTCAGGATGAAATGAGAAACTCGGGTCCAAACTGGGTACCAAACTCAGGCTCACTTTACGGATAACTCTAATGGCTTCCCTGTAATTAGCGGGCCAGAATTATCTATCCACTTTAGTCGAGTGATATCAAGCTGCCTTTGCTAATTCAGTAGTTGTATGGTTGCCAGGCCTGCTGCTGGAGCAGTCAAAGGGAAAGAGAGGGATGGAAGCAGCTATCTCAGACATGGAAGATTCCTTGGCTTTGTGCTCTGACAATGTGAAGGTGCAGTGCATGCTCGCGGCCTGCTATGAAAAGACCGGAGAGAAAGTCAAAGCTATTGAAGCATATCAAAAGGCTCTTGTTTTGGATCCCAATTCAGGAGATGCCAAACAGGGTTCCACCAGGCTGCAGTCATAACTTACCAGCAGGCACTGAGAGATCTTGTTGGGGAGCTGAGAGATGATTGTTGGCGAGCAGCTGGGGATCGCTGTGAAGCTACAATATCACACATGATCAACTAGTCAAGCAGCTGGCCAGGCTCACTAATATGGAGGTCAGAGGGTGGTGGGTGGTGGAGATACTGCAGCATCATGCACAGAGGCATTTCACTGCTAGCTACAGTCGCATAGTTCTTGCTAATTCTTGCAAAAACATGACAAATGCTGAGCCCAATCTTCAATCAGAAAGCTTGCTGATCATGCATCATAATCCAAGCAGCAAGGAAGGCAAGGGCAGCTATAAATTCTTTCAGAAAATAGCAGCACAAGTGAAGGTCTTTACTGTTGAGTGTACCATGGAGTTTCTCCAACACTCCAAATTTGGATTATAACATGTCATGGCTGACCACCTCCCTGGTCAGGAGTAGCACATGAAACAGCATGCACTATGCAACTTTCTGACATTGCATAATTCCAATTAAATTGCAAAATTAGTAGATACACCTCTGTTAACCTTAACCAAAATTCATCAAACTTGGTGACAAATTATGATTAGGTGGCCCGTTAAAAGCAGTCACCCAAGACTGATGACCAGACAAACAAAATGAAGGATGCTGCGTGGAATGTCAGTACATTACTTTATTGCTTTTGAATCACTGTTATCTAAATGCCACAATTTGGATGTCAAGACTGGAGCTTGCCTCAAGTTTAAGATGGCTCTGGACTCATGGAGAGTCGACCAAATCTACCCATGGTTAGGAACTAAGCCTTCGCAAACTGCCAAGTCTCAAATCTCCTCATTGTCAGGCAGATCCAGTACACCCAGGGGTGTGGTAAGGCTGTGTGGAAAATGGCGAGGGAGTTCTATGGTCTCGTCTTCTGTTGTACACTGGTGGAGAATGGACTTTCCCAGGGAGTATCCAAGTGCTGTTGCAACAGGGACTGCAACTGCATTTCCAACTTGCATGTACCTGTCAAGCAAACAACATTCAAGCTCTTTACAACCACACTGTTGAGGCACCAATTATCAGTTTGGTAACCACTGGTGCAAGGGTTATCTGGCAAAGACTACATCGCACAGTACCAATAATGAGATGAAGGGGCAACCTGTTTTACTTTCCTGACAACTTCCAATCTTATAAGTGGAAGCACGCTCATTTTGTGGCTCTATCTTCCAACTACAAATGACTTCAGAGAGAAAATATGGAAGATAAATAGGGCCCACTCTTGCGAGGGGGCAAGCTTTTTAGTTACACCGGCTTCAACTGGAGTCTTCTTCAATGCAAGATAAGAGTGAAAAATAATGGAGTCCTCATCTGCATATTACTTTTCACAGATACACCAAATAATAGCTCTGAAGCAAGTGACATACCGTTGCTTGATGGGGCCAAAGAGCTTATAATAGTCAGGGAAGCCCTGTAGCCGTGCATTCTCCCTGATAGAAAGTACACGATCCTGCTCGGGGTGCAGAACAATCTGGGAGGATAATCAACAAAACATTTTTAATTTGAAATCTACATTTTTGTTTCTCTTGGGCAGGTCATATCAAATTATTGAAAAGCCATTAGTTAGTTATAATTAGTGACCAGAGTCTTTAGTGAGAAGTTATCACTCATGTGTCTGACCGTAGACCTCTTTTAATGTCAGTGGTTGGTTTCATCTCGAAAGCATGACAGTAGGGGCACCAGCCACACTCGTTTTGCCTTCACTACAAACTATGTTGCACAGATTTACATTGCGCACAAAGGCACTGCACTACAAAGTGGGTCACGAGTGCACAAACTTCTGACAAGGTCCAGTGAGCAAAAGAGCTTGTAACAGTCAAGGGAAGCCCTGCAGCCATGCATTCTCCCTGATAGAAAGCACACGATCCTGCTCGGGGTGCAGAACAATCTGGGGGGATAATCAACACGACATTTTTAATTTGAAATATATAAATACTCTTTGGGCAAGTGATTTCAAATGAGTACTTTAAAGTTATCACTCATGTGTCTGACCATAGACCTCTTCTAATTGCTGTGATTAGTTTCATCTTGAAAGAATGACAGTAAGCGCACCAGCCACGCTCGTTTTACCTTGACTAGAAACTATGTTGCACAAATTTACATTGCCCACAAAGGCACAGCACTACAAAAATGGGTCAAGCGAAACTTCTGACAAGGTCCAGTGAAGAAAAGAAACACTGAAGTCACATGTGATTCACCTACTGCTCAATCTCCACTGGCAACATGCACAAGGCAGAAAGAGATTCTCTAGTGACATTTTGAATTAAGTGCTATGGTAACCACCTCAAAGCTGGGAAAGGTTGTGCTTACATGGTTATGGGGCTCAGCCCTGGTGACAACAGTGGCAACAGTTTCGTCCCACCAAAGCCTCCCAAAAGGCCTAGACACAGTGAGCAAAACATAAATATTAGCTTCCACCACCAATCAGAAGTACAGCCCTTCCTGCTTCCATGTTAAATGCTATGGTGCTGGAATTTTAGTTGTCTTTCATTGCAAGAGATAAAAAAACCAAAGGATGACGCCTCCTGAAGGAAGCGTAAATTATGTTTCTTCCAGAGGGACTGCTAGGGACTACTGCCTTCCGTTTGAAGGTGGACACTTAAACCCTAGGTTATGCACATGCAAGGAAAACTCCCAACCACTGGGCTACCTGCTCTAGTGCCTTTCAATGCACACATTCCAAAGCCAAAGGAGCATGTTTTGACAGTTCGCAAGACCTAGAGAAGGTTAGTGAAAATTATAAAACATAAACTCTTATAGAAATTAAGACTTGCATTCAAAAGCTAAGCTTGAAGCCAGTGAGAAGGTATGGTTTAAAATAGAATGCATTTGACTCCCAAGGTACAAACCTACTTCATCCCTCCAAATTTTAGAAACTTCCAGGTTCACAAGATTGTGAGCGAAGGCATGGTTTGGGGTTGAGCACTTACTTCAAAGATCGACCTTTGATAAAAGACACAGCATAGTCAGGAACCTGCAAATGTGCACAGCAATATACTGCTATTATGACAAGAGAACTAGTAAGATAGCTGAGAGCTCAACCTGGCTTCAACTACCCTCTTTGCTAAAAGAACAGGACACATAAAAAAGGAAGAGCAACAGAAATTGGACATGGGTTCAAGAATTTACCAAGGGTTTTCCTGACGGTAGAAGTTCACGGGGCTCTCTTACCACATCCACCGTATTATCCTCCTTTATTATGATTCCTTTGAGGTCTCTGAAATTCGCACCCTGCAACTCAAAAGTGCTCCATCAAGAACTGATCAATCTGTTCTTTAGGATAATTCAACCATGATTCAAAACGCGGAAACACAAGGACGTGTGTTACAAAACATCTTTGGAATAGGCAATTAACTATTGAAACGAAACAGGTGGTTTTTAAAGAAGTCTATAGATCACCTTTCTCTTGGGAATTTGGCATACTCGCATGTGGTCATCAGCGTTCAAGCACAACGGACGGTGGTCAGGCAACAAAGCCTTCTGCTGCTTCTTCTTTGAGGGGACAGATCCAAGACCACCCGTTCCTGGAGCCAAAAATGTCAGCAGATAGTTATGTCGGGTATTCCTAGTCATTCCTAAACATGTTTTATTCAACGGCGGGGTCGAGTGGTTTTTTTTCAAACTCTGCCACCGCCAGAGTCGTTAGTTATAGCCTTAAGTTCTCAAGGTCAAACAATAGCATACAACTTGAAAACTCAAATGCATGTTATGAAGAATAACCAATACCTTGCTTAGGTAAACGTACAAACCGCTGGAAGGATGTGTGAGGGTCATCCTCATAAGAAATGTCATCTTTACTTTGGAAGTTATCCACCTGACGCATAGGACGTTGTCAATGCAATGTCAACCTATGTCCTAGTTCCAAATGTCATCTCCAAAATGCATGCTTTCTTTACATACTACAATGAAGAGAATAAGATCCAATGTGAATGGAAATATCACGGAAAGTAGAATAGACGATCAAGTGAACAAGAGAAGGATTCTTACTGGAGGCAAATCAGAAATAGCGTCCTTGAGAACTAAAGGCTTTTGAAGCCATCCAGGCTGCTTATTTTGCTCGTAGGCAACAAGACATCGCTGCACAGTCATGTACACGTGTTGTCTAAAAAATATCCCATGGTCAATTATGACTAGATTCAAACATAACATTATAACTATGTAAAACTTTATCAAAGACCCCCACTAACGTGACCCTACAAGAGTTAACAAGAACTTCAGTGGAGAAGCTATACCCCAATAAGGGGCCCAGGTTTGAAAGGGGTTGTGGGGATTAGAGAGTGGTCCAGAAATTATGAAGCGGGAGTTATAGTAAGCTACAGCAGGAGTTCAATTAATAACTGTCATGTAGAGGGGACAAAAAAGGCAGGAAGGTAAGACCTATTAAATAGGGGATGGTTCATGGTTAGATTGGGGTCAGGCGTGATGGTTTCTAGGAGTGACGTGTATCAAGGCAGCCTTCTGGAAGGTCCCACCGCTTGAGGGGTCCTTCTAGAAGGGTCCCGCCGGCCCTAGGCTCTCTCCCCCCTGCATCTTATTATCTATTCTTACTACTTACTACTTACTAGGGGGCTCTGCACAGGCCCTGCCCTAAAAAAAAATGCAAACCATGACATAATAAATTAATAGAAGTAGAGGTAATGATGAATAACTCAATAATACAGGAAATTATAAAGACCAAAAAAAGCAAATCAAACCGATCTATCCTCACCTACTGACAACAGAAAAGGTGGGTTAGAAAGAGCTCCGAGGCCACATGAAGCGGACCCATCCAAGGCATAAATAACATAGCTTGTACCTTTTTATAACGCAACAGAAACTTGGAGCCTGAGAAGGCTACAAGAATAAGTTAAAATGACGTTAAACTGCCCTATGCCTAGAGAGAGGAAATTCCGGCAACAACCGGGCGTAACTAACAGCCACTTCACCTTTGGGCTACTCTGGCCTTTTGGGATGGGCAGTACGAAATGAATATCCTTCTGCCTATGACCAATCCGGACAGTGACTCTAGTCAATGCACCAAAAACATTGCACAAATATTCATGTCCAAGACTCAACAACCCAGGATCAGAGGGAGTAGAAGCCTACCTCCCATTGATTTGGGACACCACCACGTACAATGACACTGTGTGTGGGCATGGGATAAGGCGGCAAAACCTGCAAAAGGTGTTTTCACAATGCAATTTATATTCTGATGGATAATTGGCTGACTCCTAGGTTACAGGAACATCCTGAGGCTATGGCTAAGAGTTATGGTCCAATGAAGCGCTTGCTTGAGAGAAACAAGAAGATAGGCTAACCATGATCCCGATAATTATGCAGTCAATTGCATAACATGCAAGATTCCGTATGCATCCCAGCTATGTTTATGATAGCATGTTCCTAATATCTAGCCAGCTCTCCAGACTCGGGAGATATTCATGACTTTAATCTCTGTAAGTTTGTCTCCTTGTGATGAAAGAAAGAATCCTTACAACGTCTACACACCAAAGAGAACAAACGATAGAGCCTGAGAATAACACAGAAACTTACACAGCCCTCACCTCAGACTACCTGAATTTGTATCAAATGAACCTACTCGCTCTTAGCTATACATGGAATGAACCACACGTCATGCGTCACGATACAACCAAAAAAGTACCTCATCACAAGAGGCACCAAAGAGGAAACAGCGCATGCGGAATTGCGGCAGGCCATAGGACCCAGCAACCATAAGCCCGATTTTTGCCTGCATATACTCTGAAGTTCAGAAATATTTGATCCAGAAACATTTTGAAATATTTGATGTTTTTCAACAAGGCGAAAGGAGTACGAGTGACAATACAAATAGAGATTAATAAAATGCTACAGAGTAAGTTCATGGAAACTGCATGAAGAATAGAGCTTGGGATGTTTTACAGGATGAGAAATCCCAGGAGTGAGAAGGATGAGATATACATATTACAGCAGTGTTGGTTGTAGGCACTGCTAGGAAACTTCTTACCTGATAATTCATGTCAACTGCCCTCGCAAGCGCATACCGACCCAAAATTCCTTCACAAAATTTCAGTATGTCAACAACATTCTCCATGAGGATGAACCGTGGTCGCAGAAAGTCCACTATCTCCATATACACCACCATCTGCTTGTTCCTGGGATCCTCCAGTGGTTTTGCCTTGTTTCGAAATCGGTTGAACCCACTAGCACCCTGGCAAGGGGGGCCTCCACAAATAACATCCACATCGCCCTGCCATCCAACCATAGATATGAACGTCTATACAGCTTCTAAAAACAACTGAAATTCATTCCAGAACATCAACCACAGCAAATCGACATACACATGAGACCTGAATCAAGGAGACCTTGACAGAGTGAGAAGCCATACAGGCAGCGGTAAGATTTTGGATTTCTTCCCTTCAAGGACAAATGCCTTCACAATATCTTGACAATCCCTGCAATCCACATAAGTTGAGTAAGCCAGCATACTTTGGATGGACTCAATAAGATACAAAACCTTCTGGGATTCCTGCTAGAGAAAAAATCTAGAATAGATGCTTATCTCAGACAAACTGGGAAAAGCAAGTGAATCATATAAATTAGAAATAGCAAAGACCGTTGCAAGCAGATACCTAGACTTCAAGATTAAAAACAAGCTTGATGCACTTGATCTGCTAGAAAAATCATTATAGGTAACAAACAACATACTCCATGCTTGAGGCAGGCTCCCATGTATCATATTCAGAAGAGTAACCTTTCCATTTCACCTGGGCCATGATAGCTTGTCAGCATAGAATATTGGAAAGTTCAGGAAAGAAATGCAACTCAAAGCATCCAACTGATAAATTAGACTCAGTGACATGCGAGTAGATCGAGGCCACACATCGAAAGCACAGCAACAGAACTGTCAACAGATCTGGATAGTAAAAAGATTACCATTAAATCCCTCAAAGCAACAGAACTGTCAACAGATATGGATAGTGAAAAGATTACCATTAAATCCCACAAAACAAGTGAAACAAAGGCTACCTCCAAGAGTGGCAAGGCATACTTAAACAGGTCAATTAATCAAGGACCTTGAAAGTACACAACCAGCACCAGTCCACACATGGCAATTAAGTCAGGAATCACTTCTGCTTCCACAAGCCAGAGGACCCCCAAACCAAGCGCCATAAGCAGTAACTGAAGGGCTTCATTACATACCAAAGATCTCATGAAAACGTCCTTGACTGGGTTCAGTCATGCCAGACTAGATCTGGGTAAGGCCGTGAACATGAGGTGAAAATATGCAAAGAAAGATCTACCTTGAATTCAAGACCTTTGGACACAGGAGGTTCCTGTTTGTCCTTCCCCTTTTGGGGCTTTAGAACAGTTGAACCATCCCCTTCATTATCTTCTCCTTTTTTGTTTGAATGTCCAACCCAGCGGATCCCAATGAGCCTTTCCACCTCATATTCTCCAGGCAAAAGCTCACCCTCATCTCCACTTTCCTCAGCTACAGAGTCAATAGATTCTGAGAACTTATCGCAGAGCTTCCTCCACTCTTTGAGCAGTGCCAAAAAGTCTTCTGCAGCCTCATTACGGACCTAAATACAGAAGTACAAAGTTAAAACAGCTGCGATTGGCTGTAGATGAGCTCAGTTACTTAAGACAGTAGAATCCTGGAACTTGAGAGAAAAGGGTGTGGACGGGGAGACAATGAGGAAAGACTCCTGCTGAAGGAGGCGTAAAGCATGGTGCCACTTACATTGTCACTCCACCTCAAAGGACTACTGCTTTCTATTTGGAAGGGGAGAAAGACAAAATTAATGGTGGACTCATCATAGTTGAGGTGGGTGATACCCCCATCCAGCATTTGCTTCATGTGAAATATACTTTAGAAGTACAGAAAGCAAATACTGATGAGGTATCTCTTCCTCTATTTGGGGCTCAGGGTAGTTACAAACAATCTTTGGTCAGCCCTTTGAACCACCCACGGATGAACTAAATTCGTTTGTTTGTTGGCCCCAAGGATCAGCACGTGATTCCCACTGATCAGAAAAAGGACAACTAACAACTTTCTTTCAACAACCAGAAAATATTACAGGACTGATATCACTCTTTCGCTGACAAAGGTCAAATGAACAACCCAAACAATAAAGTATTTCGAGGGTGAGGGATCAGAAATGGACCTTTGTTTCTGGGTGATTATGCTTCATTGAAATGCAGGCGAACTCATTTAAGTCCACTGCCCACCTCTGTTGCACCAAAGTCAAAGATGAATAACACCTTAGTAACACATTCCTTACCTCCCTTTGGAAGAGAAACTGAAACACAGACAAACCAGAAACATAGTGTAACTGACATTCATCAGCTGTTCAAACTAACAACATTAAGTCCAAGATTCACAAAAGGCCTCTCGGATGTAGGACTACCGTAACAAGGTTGGCTCCTGCCAGGTTGGCACCCAAGCAGAGCCCTGTTGACATGGCTCCACATCCACAATATAAGTCGAGAAGCTGAAGCTCTGGTTTGGTCTCATCACTTAAGATGCTTGAGACGTTCCTCCTAGAAGTCAGCTTTGGCTTGGGGCGCCCTTGATTAGCAGCTTTTGAAGCTGGGGTTGGAGCACTTGCAGTTTCACTTTCAACAGTTGAAACATCACTGTTTGTCCCGCTGATGTCTGTATTGAATGGAATCCATTTTCAAATTCTAAAATCGTTAGCATAAGGTCTTTCATCGTAATGCCAATAATCCACAATCAACCCTAACCAGCACACACCTAGGAATTTTGGGGTTGGGAGGATGATTTAGTCCACAGTTAGTTGAAACACACCTACAAACTCATGTTAAGCACAAACCAAGCAACTTTGCAACTCTAAGCCATCATAGAAACCACACACTGGGGAGTTATCATGGCCCTGCAACACAGGGTGTGGAGAGATGTTTAGTTGGCAGTTTACCAGCTAAGTCCTGAGGGAGCTCATAGAATGTTGCATAGGCAAACTTGTAGCCTTTGTCAAAGTAGTAATCACATGGAGGTATCACCCTTGGGCCTTTGTTGAATCGAGTCTGTCGTCACCCAACAAAAGATTCCTTAATCAAATTTTAATTTCAACGAGATGGAACCCAAACCATTGCAAATATAAAAAAGACTGACAAATTTACTACATACCTCAAAGCCACATACATTTAGAATTTCAGCAATTAAGCTTATCCAGTTATATAAAAAGGGATCAACCAGTCACCTAGAGGGGCTTTTGAGTCCTAAGGTGAAAGATCAACCATGTTACCCCAGCTACAGCCATGAGATGGATGTCCTCTTTTGGGTGTTGAGAGACCTTCATTTACACTTGCTTTCGGCAAGAGTCTACTTGTAACTCATGTCAATAAACCCATCTTGAAAGACTCCCACATGTGCCAGCTTCAGAGGTCCCAGCACCTTGAATAGGAGGCCCTTTCTGTGTCCATTGCTCCCTCATTTTCAAAAATAAACTTAGGTTGAACTTGCATAGGGTGCATGGCTGCGAAATGACAGGTACGGGTAAACTAACAAAATTGAAAATGTATCCATGTTTTCGATCGGGCGCCTGAAATGACTCTCATTTGGCTTGGGATATTAAATTTTGCACTACAAAGTGGAAATCATTCATTCAGGCTGAAGAAGCCACCTGGTTGACAATAATCAATCCACTTCTAGACCCAAACCAGGGGTCCAGGGAGGGAGAGCAACTACCAGAGAAGGCACTCGGATAACAGACTTCTTGCCAGTAATGCACTCCAGAAGATTGTCATCTTTCACATCAGAGTAGAACACACGCCTTTTGTCATGATCCCTCCCTTCATCACCAATGGCCTGCATCACACATTGCATTATGTACAACTCAGTACGAGCACTGGAAAGCTGAAAATTCTGAAATTTGTTCACAATAATAACATGAGACCAGCCACAATGACAAATCCAAGGAAAAGCAATTGCTTACGCAGACAATTGAAAAATTGATTGATTTACAAATGCCTTGGATAGCAAAAGACCATTGCTTTGGTAAGGCAGCTGTGCTAGCATCATTCACTTCATTCAACATTCAGAACCTAGGGGGTAAAGTACAGCAGGACTGGAAGTTGGTAGTGAACATTTGAGCTTTGATGAGATTGTTCCAATACGGAGAGAACTTCTGAAGTGTTTTTTGTACAGAGAACAATCATAAGTACATAAACCCAAGGGAAATTTTAGATATTAAAAACTCGATGTAAGCCAGCTCTATATGTAAAGGTTTCTCTCATTCCAAATGAGAATGATGAAATTAGTCCTGTACTCTGGTACTTCTGGTCCTCACTGCTGACATAGGTGCTTTGCGTAGATTTGACAAAGTGAACAGCATTGCAATGTAGCCTAAGGCAGTAATCCTAGTCATCACAACCAAGATTTGAAGTAATCGTGTCAAGGGCTTACCGTATCTCCAGCTCGAAAGAACCATTGCACACCAAACCACTCACTTTTGTCTTCCTTCTCAAAGAACTCAATGATCCTGCCTAAATAGTCTGTTGCCACTCCAGACTTCCCATCCACTCACCCAAACCAGGATCAGCATGGAGACAATGAAGACACTTCATTTCTGTTGTTTGAAAGAAATTTGGCCTGAAGTTGTCAATTAACCTGGCTCTCAAGTTACAGTTCTCACAATTAACACCCAAACAAACTGGAAAGGAGAAAATGCATAACCTTGGATATTATAAATGGCCATTACATGAGTGTACACTATGAGCTAAAGAACAAGAAAAAAGGTGGCAAAGGGTACAATGTCACAATGACATGCACTGCTTAGGAGTTCAAAATTATTGGTCAAAGGAGTTCCCCAGTCCTAAAGATGTCCACCTTCACTTCCTTCAGGGTGAAGTGACACCATAATTTACCCTTGCTTCAGCACAAATCAACTTTTTCTCCAGTCCAGGATACTTCATCAGATACCCTCACAACTCCCAACAATTAAGAATGTTGAAAGGAAGAGCTGCAAGGTGAAGCGGGCTTTGAGTTACGCTGACTCTGGTCGGCTCTCTCTCTCACCACACACACAAGGAAGATTAGGTGACTGGGAAATAAGTAGATTAAGAAAAACAAAGGTCTCAAGCAAAAAAAATCATAACAAAGCCCAAAGAGCTGAACATACATAAACATGGACACAATCACCCAGTCGATAAAGTTGGTCCTCAACTCGAGCCTGCTTGTAATGGGCAATCACAGCCACTTCTGGCTCTTCCTCAATCTCTCCTCTGCTGCAAAGAAACATTAGAAAAATGATAAACCTTTCAATTTATCATACCGAGCCATGTATTCACTATCCCAGTGAAACTCCCTCTGTTCCCAAAGCCACTTCTGGCTCTTCCTCAATCTCTCCTTTGCTGCAAAGAAACATTAGAAAAATGAATAAACCTTTCAATTTATCACTGTGCCATGTATTCACTATCCCAGCGAAACTCCCTTTGATCCCCATCAGCATAGCTTCCATTTTGGAGGATGACAACGCTATATGTGTGGGTGAGAGAAACACGTAAATGGGAGTTGTGTGTGACTGGTATTCCATCCATAGGGGTTTGCATATTGGAAGGCTTTAAATCATTTGTCATGAAAATGTCTTGAGTTACCAGAACATATAGACACAACTAACATGACTTCTCTCCTAAAGCTTGGGTGTCCAATGAGCTTGCCATTTCAGACGATGGATTAGTGTGTACCCATTCTCAACTCCTCAGTGTTTAAAGGAGGACAAATTGCAGATTACAACCACCTGGATCCTGGAGATTGTAGTTCCCAGTGCCCCTCAGAGCGAAGTCTCCACAGATACCATGAATTGGCAAAGAAAAATTAGAGGATCTTGCAACTAACCTTTCTTTTCTGCTTCTCCCATTTGCCTCATTAGCACCAGGCTGCAACCAACAGAAGGAATCAGATTAAGAATAAGTTCTGAACAGACAATCTGCGTACTGACAATCGGTCAGATCCAAACGTGAGAGTGCTTGTATCGTAGATTCTCCACAGTTGTACGAAGGTGGGAGGGTTCAGAGAACAGGAAAACGATTCTCGCGACTAATAAATCCCATCAAAAAAAAGTTTGAGATTACCTCCCGTCCTGCTTCGACATCACGGAAGCTCCAATAAAACGAGTATTGTGAGGAAGAACACACCCTGAGGTGACTAGTGTGTACACCGGTCCATATCCTGGAGGAGGAACATCGATGGTACATGTAGCTCCAGTGGATTACTCCAGTTCTGTACTCACTTCTTCTGAGCTTGGCCTTGAATGTCTAGTCTACCACATGATAAGGGGATACAAAGGCAAAGAAGCAGAACATACAGTTTGCGGAAGAGCTAACCAAAATTTGACTCCCTCAGTGACACTCTTCGGTAGTGTGGAGGAGCTGAGAAGCCCAGGTTGTGTAAACCACAGGCATACTCAGCACAGGGAGGGCCGAAGGAAAAATCCATCAAAAATCCACATGAAACCCTGCGAGAGAAGTTTACAATGTAAACAAAAATTACCTTGGATTTCGTGGAATATCGATGTGGATAGTCACGTACTGCAGCTTGACTGGGAATCCTACTACTGATCACAAAACAAGCGTTGACTGCGTCGCCGTCGCGCTTCTGTGGTTTAAATTCAACTTTCTTCTGGGGGCTCTCGATAGGGTCAACGGCTTCAGATTGGAAAACATCATCTTCGTCATCGTCTTGAGACTGGAAAAGTGATGCCGATAAATCAACAGGTTCTTGCTCTTGAGCCTTCTTCACTGTTGATCTTTCAACTGTTTTCCGCTTCTTTTGTGAAGCAGGTTTCCGTGCAGAAACTGGGACAGATTTTGATCTCTTCCTCTGAGGATTGGAGGCAGGGACTTTGGAGGCGGTTGGCTTTGCCGAGTCATCTGAGAACGCTTCCTTTGTAGAGGAGGCCTTTTTCTCACCATTAGACACTGGCCGCCCCCTTACTAGAGGCTTGCTTTTCATTGTAGACTGTCGATTCCCAAGGGCACTACAATCAGACTATCAAGGGTAGCTCGCCCTTGCGCAGAGTTACAAGAGCAGGATAAGAGGCGAGAATCAGATTGGATTGGTATACGAGCATGAGGGCAACAAAGCAACGATATGAAAAGGTAGTAGCTGATAAATGAATTCAAATAAACGCAACAGATACTGGACGAGCAAAAAAGCGAAAGGCCTGCTAAGCTCCGAGGATCAGTCCGTGCTCATGAAGCCGGAAGTAGTAGAAACGTGTGCGGGAGGAGGCTAGATGGATAGGGAAGGAAAAACGACTATGCAGGAGTAACTCTTGCAGAACTGAAGAATAAGAATGAGGACCCGTGGTAGCAATCTAACCTTGTAGAGATAAACAATATTTCAATGGTGTGTACTTGCATGGACCGAATCTTCCACACCAAACCAGCACTGAAGGGAAAGATGAGAAGTCAAGAGACAGATACACTCGACCTCTAGCTATGTACAGGTTCTTGATTGAGAAAAACGACCCCAGCAATAATCGGGAAACACTCTGCGGGAAAGGAGAAAGACTATGGGCCTCTTATTTGCAAGAATCGGCTTACGAGAAAATCAATCACAAAATTCCTCAGCACTGTCCATCAAAGACAACGAGGTGCACGAGAGCGACAACAGCACAGAGAACAAAAACTAATCCCCAGCTGAGGGATCCCAAGCAACGTCTTCACAAAAAACCAATGCAAGGAAGAATGAAGGCCCTGATGAGAAACGCAACCAGAAGTTTCCCTCATCAATCATAACAGATTGATCCAATCTGCTCCTGCAGAATCGCATCGTCCCTACCGAGAATCTGACCCCATGCGCGGGAACCCAGAGCTCCAAAGTAAGTACTCTCCTGCAGACAAGAAGAAGCAAAGACCCATCTTCTCGTCGACGAAGTCGGGTTTCCATCTCTGTTCGTCCGCTTGCAAGAGATGTTGAGAGATGACATTCATCCGAAGCCGGTCCGGTCATCAACTATCAACCTTCCCGCGCGTGAAATTCAAACGAAGCGCAATTTCTGCCGTCTTTTTTAACTTTAACTTTAATTCCAACTTTTCAAACTTAACAAATTTCCTGTCTGCCATTTTCTAGGGCAGCCTTCCCGCTTACCATTCTATCATTACGCTGCTTCACAGAAGACGGATGAACGTCCCCACCTTCCCATGTCAGTGATGACAAATCACACGTGTGAGAACGATGGTCCAAAGCCGTTGATACTAGTGTTGGACTGGTATATTATTTTGAACATACCAGGCTCGTACTGGTATAGAGGCCTTCGTCCAAGTCTGATACCAGGGAAGCACTGTTATCGGCAAAAACCTGAGATTTGAAAACCGTGGTGGTATCAATAATGCATTATCGTTGAGGTGTTTTACGGGTATCAATATCAAGAGTTTTGAGCAACCAAAACCAGGGCATTACCAATACGGGTCTAGTATCCAACAAACCCACTATATATTCATATTAAAAGGCCCACTTCTCATTCTACATGTACAATAAACATGCTTCTCATTGAATTTATTCGTCAAAGTATTCACCTTCTTGTATTTCATCTTCGCTTATCTAAGAGCTCAGATTCAAGATTGAAAGCTGCATCCGTATTGTGCACAGTGCATCGTCAATACTGACACCTAAAATGGATCAGGTACTGGTATCAAGTACCAGATTTTCAACCGCCTACCAGACTGGTAGGTATCGCCCATAATATTAAGAAACATAATACCAGGCAATCCGGACCAACATGTCAGATATCAGGGGAGATGAAACTGGCCTCAACTGGAAGTAAATTCCTAACTAAGGAAATTAGAGAGGAGGTGAAGAGAAAGGAGAAGAAGAACTATGAAAACAGGACCATCTGTCCCATATGGGAAGGCAAGAGAAGTAGGATACTGGTTGACTTAAGAAAACCACCTACATACTACCCCTTTTTCTTTTGGCCCCATCAAACGAAAGTTGTGTCTTTGACTTTGCCTTCCTAGAGCCACTACACTTGTGTCTCCAATTTATTTCTGCGTCTTCGTTCCCCAATGAAGTCTGTTTAGTACTAGTTGAGCTTCCAACAGGCAGGGGGGGAGTCTTCCCACACAATCCTAGTGTCATCAATTCTCTTGTAGAACACGAGATCTTTTCCCCAGGATTTGTCGAAGGCGGCAAAGAGTTGAGGTCTTCGACTGCTGTGACACTTGGAAAGAGCTGCAACCAAACAGACCAAGCTTTGCGAGCCTGAGACTTAAGGTCTGAGTGAGCCAGAAAAAGAACTTTATTCAAACACGACCTCTCTTTTTTATACACCACACAATATCTCATTTTCCAAATCTCCCACAATATGATACCTCTCAGTGACTCCCAAATAGGGCAAGAACAATGAATTTTGCCTTGACATTGAGAAGCAAGACTGAAGGGAGGAGTCCAAGTTAGAGGACCAGAAGGAGTGCAGATGAAGGGCCTTTTCCCAAATAGCACAGGCGAATGGGCAAAGCCCCAAGGCATGTTCCAAATTTTCCTCTGCAGCCAGGATACAAGACATACAGTTCAAGGATGAATCTTCAAAGTTTGCCGCCACAGGCAAGATCCTATTGACCACCTTCCATAGGAGGCCGTAACTTTCGAAGACCTGTGTTTTTTCCAAATATCACGCCAAACCATCTTCCAAGCTAAGGGACTGCAGGCCCAGGCAGATGTTGCCACTTATTAGACCATTTTTGATCGAATCCTTTTTTAGGCATCAACAACCTGTACCCAAGCTTAACCGAATAATTGAAAAATGGGTCGTGTCCCTTGGACATCCAAATCCACTCCCCAGGGTCAAACTAAAGTAGTTTAAGAGGGGCAGAAAGAAACCAACAGAAGTTCCCCTCATAATGTTGCAGGTCCAAGGGAGGTAGAGGGTTTGTGTTTCCTGAAAGCTTACAATAGACCCTGATCTCAAAGAAATGGCAGTCTGCAGGGACACTTACTGCCTTAGGGGGGAGCAGGATTCCGTCCTTGTTTACCTCAAAACCAGTACCATGCATACCGGAGCTACCTCTGGCAATCGCGTAAATGGCTATGGGTTGGGAGTCAACAACAAAACCCAGCCAGCCCGGCAATGACATGAGATTGGGGTCAGCAATAAGCCTATTCCAATTGTTGGGGAGTTCCCCCATGACTGCATTCCAACCCAAATTAACCCTTCTATTTGATAGATGTTGCGCAGCAGATTGTGGAGAGATCAAAGATATAGAGTTACCATCCCAGAAATGCAAGAGGTGGGCCAAACCTGCATCTTCCCATTCAGCCCAGCGTTTGGTACATGTAATCAGAATCTCCTTATCACGATTATAATTCCCAAAAAGTGGTTGCCTCAAGACCCGGCTAAATGAAAAGGGACATAGCTGTACCAAGAACGGGCGCAACTTATACCAAGCCTTCCAGATGGATTGCCACGCTCGAAAACCCAAACCCGACCTTTCATTGAGCTTACCACCTTGGGTAATCCATCTCAGCGAGTGAGCCCATTTGTCACTAGTACGAGGGATGACCGCCATTAGATTCTGACGAACCAACCTGCTCCAAGGGCTAGAAAGGTGAGAAAGAGCTCTAGGGACCCACTTGGGCAACAAGGCCGTGATTTGTGTTTGGGGATCTAACACCCCTAATCCCCCGTTTTTTTTGCTTTGAGTAAGTTGATCCCAGCTTACTAAAGCTCTTTTGGAGGCGGAGGAGGGAGTAGCACCCCAAATAAAATTCCTCATCAGAGATTTCACTTTTTTTTATGATGGAAGCCTCAGGCGACCATACCGAAGCAAGAAACCACAAAGTGTCCAAAAGCACGTGGTTAACAATCAAAGCTCTACCCACGAGAGACAGATGCAAAGAACTCCAATGCGCAAGCTTTCTTTTCAGCTTGGATAGGGCAGCAGCAAACCTGGCATCATCAGAGATATTGGTCCCCACCAGCTGCCCTAAAAGCTCATGAGATTCACCATCCAAAAGCCACCTCAAGCCCAATTCGATACCCCACGGGTCAATGTGTGCAGTGACTGAAGGATCAGCTAGCTGGCTTAATAAACCAACCGACATATTCCAATTAATTTTAAGGCCTGAAGCTGCACAAAATGTCTTCAAAGAATTGAGGGCCGCATTGATGTTGGAAAGGGAGGAGTTATTGATGAACAGAGAAATATCATCAGCATACAACGAGGAGCGAATGGAGGAGGCGAGGTCATTTGAAGAGTTAGGAATCACCAGACCCAGGGTATCTTTTCTGTTATCCAACAAGTGACCCAGCCCATCAGCCGCAATTAAAAAAAGAAATGGAGCTAACGGGCACCCTTGTCTGACAGACTTGAAGAGAGGGAAGGCTTTGGAAACTACACCATTAACCACCACTCTGCTTGAAACAGAAGAGAGAAGGATTCGAATCCATTGAAGAAAGTTACCATTGATCCCAACCGCTTCTAAGGCACCCAAGAGATAGCTCCAATTAATGTTATCAAAGGTTTTTTCAAAATCCAACATCAAGAGGGCCAGGGGTTGATTGTCAATGCGAGCCAGATGGAGAGCCTCATTGGTAAGAATGATGTTATCAAGAATCATTCTATTTTTCAAGAATCCTATTTGTTCTGGCCTTATTAACTTTGACAATAAGGGCTGCAACCTTTGTGCCAGAGCCTTGGCGATGATCTTATAAGAAGAATTCAACAGAGTAATAGGTCTATAATTGGAGAGAATCTCACGGTCCCCTTTTTTGTGAACAAGGGTGATGACACCTTGTGCCAGTTGCGAAGGCATGATCCCCTTGCTCAAAATGTCATTGGACATCTGGGGACTTAAACGAGCTTAGAGCTTCAGCAACCTCTAACAACTCAGAGGCAGTAAAGGGAGCAGATAAGGCGTCCTACTCATCAGTGGAGAGAAGTTTTGGAAAGGAGCTAATCACCTCAGAACGAAGGTTTAATGAACTTACATCCTCTCGCGTGACAGCGAAGAGCTTAGTAAAGTGATCAGCTGCAGCAGCAACCATCTCTTTGGGTTGTGTGAAAGAAGCACCACCCGGGGTAGAGATAACATGAAGGTGTGTAGATTCTCTTCTTTGTCTTGCTTTCTGAAAAAAGTAACCAGTCATCTTCTCCCCTTTCAATGACCAGTTAACTCCCGCACGTATACGAAGAAATTTCTCTTTTTCTGCGTCCAGAGCAGCCAGATTACGCTTGGCTGCAAGATAAGATTCCATCGTTATGTTGCCACAATTCCCTTCTTCAATTCTTTTCTGGCAGTGCTGCAAACACTTAATAAGTGCTTTACGATGCTGGGTTCTGTCAGCTGCAACAGTGCGAGAGAGGACTTGAGCCACTCTTCTAGTAGCTTGGAGTTTATGCAAGAAGGAGATGGTGGGGGAATGAAATCCAGAACCGGCCGACAACCATTCTTGTTTCAGTTTTGTAGACAGTCCTCTCTTTTCAAAATGCTAGGGTTGAGTTTAAAATAACCACGCCCTCTAACATGCATTCCAGGGGGGTTGAACTCCGCAGCAACCATGGCATGATCAAAGTCAGCTAGGATAGGAGACTGAGCCATACCTTTAGCCCAAGAAAGGGGAGATTGTGAACAGTAAATTCTGTCCAGACGGGCCATACAAAGATGGGGTGGATTCCTCATATTAGACCACATAAATCTCAATCCAGCAGAGGATTCTGAAAGGATATCCACTAACCCAACAGAAAAACAAAGCATGTCCCAAGCAGTTTGCTCCTCATCAGATAAAGAGTGAGAAGCATGAACCAGCCTATCATTAAAATTATCCACCATGTTGAAATCACCAGCTAGCACCCAGTTGTGGGTGTTGGGAAAGTTGGTGATTTTGTCCCTGATAGAATCCCAGAGCACCGCTCTGTCATGAGACTGATTAGGCGCATAAACATTGATAAAGGCAGTTGAACCAAAGGAGGAAGAGGGTTCCATGAATAAACATTGTACCCTACCCTGGATCCAAGTTTCAACCTTATTGATAGAGCCAGCAATAGTAGGAGACACCAAAATCGCCGTACCTCCCCTACAGGAGGAGACAGTGGGTTCCACCATGCCACTTGCGTAGGCCAAAAACTGTTTCCAATAGATTGAATCTTAACGTCATCCAACTTAGTCTCTTGTAGGAAGATAATTGCTGAAGAAGAGAGGAAGGTAGAGGCCCACATCTTGATCCTACGCCTTTTGGGCATGGTGGTATCCGAACCCATGCCCCTGATGTTCCAAGAATATAGAGACCAGGTCATGTGGGAAGCTTATCCCACCCTGCAGGGAGAATCCCACGATTTGATGACTGTTCTGACATAGCTTGGAGAAGCTGAAGATGAATACAGGGGATGGCATGCATAAGGGATTTCAACCAATACTTGACACAGAAAGATCCGTTAACCCAGGAAAAGAAGGGGGGAGACATAGACCGGGGACAACAGCAGCCCCGAAGACGAGACGACTTTAGAGGTGAGGAGGTGATTATATTCAGAGAGAGAATCGCACCCTAGGAAGACCAACTTTCTGGAAAAACAGAAAGGACGACTAAGGGGAAAAACAGAAGGAGTGAAGGAGTGGGGGAAGGAGTGGGTGAGGGAAGCAATTGGGGAGAGAAGGAGAGGCAAGTGAGAGCACCAAAATGGGGCTGAGCTCACCGGTGAAGGGGCAGAGGTGGCCAAGTCCATAATAGTGAAGAATTTGTCCACTGAGGGAGGTTCATCCTCTGTTGGCATGTTTCTTTGAGAGTAGTGAAATTCCTCCACAATTTTCATTCCCGCCTCAAAGATCGCATTCAAGAATTTCCTGTTTCCCTCCTCCCCAAAACCTTCTGGAATGTTCTTACCAGCCAACCAGGTTAGAGCAGAAGAGGAGGAGTCCAGCATTTTAAGGTCTGAAAGACGAATGATAGGATGGAGCTGAACACTATAATCACCAGAGGACTTTGGTGCTGGAAAGCACCGAAGAAGATAGGTGTCTCCGGAGTAGATTGGGAAGATAATGCAGGAAAATGCAGCTAATTTTAGCAAGAATGACATCCATCTTTTTTCCTGTGGAGAAAGTTGAGACATCTTCCGGGAAGATCCATGATCCCGCAAAAGGTGTTTTTTCTTGTGGCCAGGAGCGCGTGGCCATCATCAGTGGTACTGAAAATCAGCGGGGTGATGCGCACTCCCAGGTAAACCGGGCCATCCGAAGGGGAAGGGTCGTCCGGGAGAAGCAGCCTATGAAAGGATTTGAGGCGAAAGCAGAAGACTCCCAGATTATCCTCTTCACCCTGCCCCACTTTATAATTAACTGCTTCCGCTCTGGACCGCTTGATCAATGACACCGGAGAGAGCAGGAATTCCTTCGGATTAAACTGCGCAGCAGACGTTGGGGTGGAGAGTATTCTAGGTCTCTTGGCCTGGTGTCTCTCAGACGGAGAGGCCTCATCTTCAAAACCACTGCCATTTCTTTCCCTATCAGTCCTTCCTCTGAATGAACCAATACCCCTGTGCTCGAATTGATTCATTGCATCCTGCACTGCTACCACAGACGGGGACACTTCGTTATAATTCTTTGCCTTCTTAAGTTGTGGGCAATCTACTTTAAAGTGTCATTCCTTATGACATTGGTGACAAAGGACTTTGAGGGACTCTTCCAACACTGCTACTGTGATAAACGAATTATCCAAAGTTTGCAGTTTTAGAGAGGCCTCTATAGTGGCATTCTCAGGCATCCAAACCACAATCTTTGGGACTCCCGAATCCCATGTGTGCTTCAAGTTAGCCACCGAATCAATGCTGAGGAGGTCCACTTCACCCAAATCATCCACATTCATAGAACCTAGCACCAAAGTGGGCACCGATTTCTGGAAGTGATCTGAGGTAAATGGCCGGGAGAAATGGCAGAGCAAGCACCCTAGGTTTACAAGTCACCCCCATTTTATGACCCCAATCGGAAGACCAGGGGAATATATGGACTCTGTAGCGAGACTTCCGGATGTTGAACCTCAGCGCCTTTTCAGCAAACTCTGCAGAGCTAAAGAGGATAGAGAAGAATCCACTTCCCACGGGGTGGCAAAAATGCTTGGTGAGGCCACAATCAGGGCCCAAATGCTCTTGGGTCCACGTTCGAGCCCAATGCCGGTCACGAACCCGACCTGGGAAGTGCAGTAAGATTCCTCTATCAGCCAACAGCAGTGAGTAGTTTTTTATGACCTCCATGTTCAAAGCTAAAACAGGCTGGTCTTCTCTCATGATAGGTGCTTCCTCACTCCACAGTTCTACCTGCTTGCTTGGAGGAGAAGGCGGGGCTGCTCCAAGAAGACCCATACCATTTTGTCTATAGAACCCTCCGCTTCTACGCCTCTCACGCTACTGTCTATTGGATCCGAAAGCAGAAGATTTGGGCGGGCCCCCAAAAGAAGCGCTCGCATTTGGAGCCATAGAGACAAGCTGGACAGGACTAAGAAACTAGGACAAAAGAGAGAACCAGACTGTTAGACACACCAAACTAGGGGGGAAAGAAGGGGAATGAGAGGGGGGTGGGGTGAGAGGAGAAAAAGAAAGAAAGACGCGGAGCAGCCTATCTAGTGGAAGAAGAAGTCAGCACGCGCCAAACTGCCATACCTTGGATTTGAAAACCACTCCCAAGGGCGCTAATGCCAATACGCATGCAACTGGCCGCACCGCGTAAGCTTGAAGACTTGGTAGCGGACAGTGAGGAGAGCGTCTCCTTTCCTGACTGAACACCAATGAGTTGCAGTTCTTGAAGATGAAGGGACAAGGGACTTAAACCTTCGAATGCTCCTTACTTAGAGCCCAAACACAAAAGTCGGAGAGAGAGAAGGATGAACACATCCGGGGGTAGGAAGAAGAAGAAAGCGATGAGAAGGACTTTCGTCTATGGAGATTTCAGCTCATGAGAGTATCAACTACTAGCGAACGAAATCCGTTGAGCTCAACCGAGCTAGATTCAGGAACAAATAGGAAGGGGGAGAGCTGGAAAGCATCCGTTCAGCAACGAGAGATGACTTGCCAGCGGCTAAGTCCTTTCTCCACTCACCGCACAACGCGGAGCCTCCAGCCTCACATCGTCTTCCCTCCCAACCATTTGTTTCCTTATTTTAGATTAAGAAGGTCTTCAATGCATCCACTTGAGGCCCATGGGCCAATTTCCCTTCTCATTTTAGATTAATAGGGTCTTCAATGCACATGCTCAAAGCCCATGGGGCAGCTGACCTATCAGTAGAACATCATGAGTCCGTAATCCATGTGGGCCCACATGCAATTGGCATTTTCACATGGCATGCAATAGCCATGTGGGGTGCATGCAATAGCCGCATTTGTTAAGAGAGCTTGTTACATGTCCAAGCCTATTAGGGCACCACCCCTGAAAAGGGGCAGCAGCGAAGTGGCGCTGCGTTACGCCGCTTTGGCAGGAGTCTTCTCTCTTTCCAAGCCTACTTGTTTGATTTTTTTCTGGAGCTATTTGGGGTACATATTAACATATGGTCATCCATGTGTGGTTAACCTTCAGTAAATGTGCAAGATTCATGTCTTAATGACTAGATCCATACACTTTAGGTTTGACATTAATGATATTCCATCCTCACATCATCCATATCCAACCACCGTACATTTTATATTAATGGCTATTCATCCTTTTATCATCCATGTCTCAACCATCCTATTATGTATTAATATCAATTCATCTATCCATCATCCATGTCCTGACTAACATTACATACATGCAAGATATGGCTATTGCCATGCGCATCCCCATCTAACGTTTCCATTATGGGTAGCTCTGAATGATAGCATGGTAGCTCGTCCACCTAAAAGAAAACAATGGCACCTATTCCACAAGTTAGTTTTATCAAGCTTGGCCATAGAGAAGTAGATTTTAGGTCTGTACATTACTTATGAAAACATATGAAATTTCTAGCAACAAAAATATGCTTTAAGAAAAAACCAAACTATTTGCTAGCTCTTCCACCTTCTATCTCTTATGGGGCCGGGTGGTGCTTAACAAATAAATATTAGTGGTCAAATGTAGTGATGTGGTGTGAAAAAGGGGGTTATATAAATCATCCGAGTATTACCCATTGACAAGTCCCCCACGCAAGCACAAATGAGAGGCTAATGTCAAACCTGGAGTCCGGCGACGAGGTGGGTTAGGCTCAAGAACCGCCCACCCGCAAGTATGTCGCTAGTCTTGACAGAGGGTGAGCGGTCGATGGAAGATTTCCTCCCGCTATCTAAACTACCAGCAAACGTAGGGTCTAACTCCCACGCTCATAGGGCAATCGTTTGTCAACCTACGAAAACTACTCCTAGCTAATTGTCTTCCAAGACTTCTTTATAGTTAACACGACTTCACCCCAAAGTCTATCGGGTTTCTCGGGAGGTCCCGTTCGCTTGGAACGCCTACTTCCGGAAAGCTTTCCGAGACATTTAGGCCAAGCCGCTTAGGTTAGGAATGCTTCACACTCATGCTTCCTAGGATTGTACGTGTGTGCCAAGGGGCCTCATACTGTTCATGCTATCATAAGGGGAGAACAAACCCCAGCCTAACAAGAAAATACCTTTATCCAATAATATCCTAATGCCCTTTGCTCATTTAGAAATAGATTATTTAAGAAAAATAGAAAAAAAAAACTATTTAGGTATATTTTTTTAATAAGAAAATAGAAATATAAACTAGAAATTAAAATAATAATATTCCTATTTTCTGGCGAATTTCTAAGCATGAAAACTTAATTAAATGAACTAAGAATGCTGAAAAATCACTAATTCTAGAAAATATACATGAGGAAGTGGGTGATCCTAGCTGTTCAATGGTCCATGGCTCAAATTCTAGATAATTCAACAGCCCCTTCATCTCACCCAAATACCATTTCTGGAAACCATATGAGAATCGCCCTATAGGTCGAAAACCCCCCCTTAGGCCCTTAATAATTGATCCCAGGTTAATAATTGACCTCTAAGTCCCAGGTTCAAAACCCCATAAAGGCTGGACTGCATTCTTATCCAGCAGATGAAATATTGCATAAATCATCTATTGTTCATCCATCCAATGGATGAAATACTGCATAGTTCATTCCCTGTTCATCCATTAAAAATCCGCCTCATCCACTAGGACAAGTGTCGGTGAGCCAGTCATCTCTCTCGTTTGGAATCCCAAAATCCCCTAAGCGAAAATGATGGACTTTTGTCCCTCTCGGAATCTGCAACATGTCTTAGTGTGAGCCGAATGGACTATTACTACCACAATCGACCCCACATAGCTAAACTACGGCCTCGGGTCCACCTTCATTCACCAAAAATTTCTCCTTACGCAGCTCAATCGGCCTATGGGATCACCAACCCAATGCACAAGTCCTAATAAGAGCCCCCATGAATTCTTTGTCCAACGCCCCCTTAAAACAGGGACCAGCGGGTAATAGCCTGCTCGTCAGACCAAAAGGTCCTTGAGCCTGCAACCAGATAGGTGTTTTTCGAAATATAAAATGATTGTTCCATATATATTATACATCACTCCTGTAGTGCTACATCACTATACTAAAAACGTTGAAGTAATAAAATTGATATGGAGGATCTGCCGCGATGGCGTTGCACATAACATTTTAATCCAAGCCTAGAGGCTTCCCATGACCTATGTGTAAGATACATTTTTGTGCGTATATTAAGGTATATTTCACACTTTATGACTTGTAAAATTGGATATAGTTGGTCACCATACAATGAGGTAATCGGCAGCGCAAGCCATATTGATTGCATCATATTCAAATTCCATCCCCTGTTTATTAAAAGTGAAAATAAAAATCCATAAAAATAAAAATTGCATTATTACTTAACCACATGTTATGTGTTCAAGTTTATTTGTTTTATTTGACCTGAATGACAATGTCAAGCATGAGAGACTTTCATAATAATAACTTCTCATCCATGCTCATATATTTTTACATTAGTAATTATTACTTTAAATCCTAATCATATCATCCATAACACATTGTTGAAAATTCATCCGTGAGATCATCCACACCGTATCATTTGCACATCATCCAACAATCATTGCCTAACTGCAAAAGTGGATAGAGGGGAGAAGAGGGCGGGAAAAGGGCCCGTGATATGAAAGAAAGCCGCCGATGGCAGTAGCGGTGAGTTAAGAGAGATGGACATGAAAGTGAGGCGGGCCGCCAAAGCCATTAAGGTAGTGTCCAGAGAAATGAAAAACTGAGCTTGTCCCACATTGGAAGAAATGGAGAGATGGAGCAACGCCAGGCTTAAGGCAGAAAAGCAATCTTTAGCCAGACAAAGGGCAGCACGCATGCAAAGAGGACTGCCGCCCAAAGAAAAATGGCGGCAACTAGAAGAGGGAGTAATGGAAAGGAGATAGAGACAAGGACCGAGGCCCACAGGCATCATGAGCCAAAATGGCAAAGTCCCAAGGGGCTTATTCACCGTGAAATGAGGAGCCCCCCTAACTCTCTTTAGCTTTACAGAATAGGGGCCGGGCCTCGGCACTAAGTCCAAAGCCATTTCAGGATAGTGCCGTGGCCCGGCTCCCGTCCTCATGCCCGGGCTGCTGGCTGGCCCCGCTGCCAGGTCAGCTCCTCCTGCGACGCGCTCCAATGCGCTCTTGCTGGCCCACGGGCTCCGCTTGATGTCAACGCCCCAACACCATGCCGATTATATTGGAGCAAGTTATTAGTGCATGAGGTTACTGCTGTCTGGGTCCCAGTTTCCCATAAGGAGGCAGCGATGGAAGCCAACGCACTGGCTTGAAGAAGAACCCGTCACCCGGTGGATCTATAAGCATTCTATTATGAAGGACTCATTTTCAAGAGCATGAAGTCATTTCTTCGACCGGTTAGTCGGGAACAGATATGTCACCAAAATCTGGAGGAAGACCAGCTTTAGAGAGTTTTACTACTTTTCCGAGTTAGAGAGTGCGATAAGTCAGACGTGCAGGATGGACGTGAAGCTATCAGCAGCTCCCACTTCAGAATTGTGCAATATGAATCTGGACATCTCTGTTAGTCCATTGACCTCATGTTCAAGATGTCTGGAGTCTGGACTTGGACGAGAAAGGGTGATGGGCCCCGAATTCGACATGCTCTCCAGGAATTAGATCGACACGATCATACCAACCGAGGTCCAACCGTCCCGTCCCTTCTACGTCCTCTGTTGACCAGTGTTTTCATCTCATTGATACCTGCAGCGGACTCATCGATTATCTTATTTGCTTGATCCCGAGGGCTGACTCCCAAGGCCATGTACAGCTTGAACTTTGATGGGTTGCAACTATGAGTATCCAACTGCGTGCACCCTGCTTGCAAGCATACTTGCTTCACCCTACAACCCAGTCTAGATGGCAGCTCGGATGGCAGAAACTACTTATTATTTTTCCTCGCGGCTCCGCTTAAGCCCAAAGTTGTGATTATGGTATCTCGTTTAACATCTAGATCTAATCTAGCTACTTCGCGACGTGGCAGGGAGCTACAGGGCAGCGATCAGGAGCCGACCTGGCAGGGAGCCAGGAACAAGCCAGCCCGGGCATGAGCACGGGAGCCTGGGCCCGTGGCACTATCCTGAAATGGCTTGGGACTTAGTGCCGAGGGGGCCCGGGTGGGCCTAACTCTCTTTAGCTTCTTTACGCCCGGGCCCACGCACGAAAGGGGAAGTAGCCCTAAGGTGAAGTGGCTCTTATTTAGTTAAGCCTGTCGACTGACCAGAGTCTTCTCTCTCTCCTAGCTTTACAGAAATCATCTGCAGAGAGATTTTTTAAACTCGTTGGATAAGCGTAATCCTTGCCGTCAAGAAATATAGTAAGTCAAGAAATTAGGATTTGAAGACCTCCTTCACATCTCCTTCATGGATTCCTTGCACCGGACACTAGGGAGCAATGGATTCCGATGAGATATTGACGAAACATGGGCAGCTCATAAGAGCGTTCCCACTGGATCCACAAATGTCAAAGACATTTGGTTGGTGGTCAGCTCCGGTTGAACTGTTCTAATCATCATATTCTTTCCATCACTTTCAATGACCAATTGCTTCCGACATCGATAGCGACCCACCTTACCATTCTCAACGTCTGTCACGCCTACAGACAAGACAGCGAGTGATGCTACTCGGTGCTATGACAACTTCATCAATGTCCTTGCATTGTAGCAAGATGATAAACGAGGCCAGCGGAGTGGCATTATGAGTCACTACAACCTAAAGATCAGCAGTACAAACTTCAGTAGTGGGGATTACCGTGTCAACATCTGCAAAACGATGATGGCAGGATACTTCATGAAAGTGGTGCTTACACTGGCCAGTACCTCACCGCCATAGACAGCCTGATGGTTGATCTACACCTGTGGTACTGCTTGGACCACAAAGCACTTCAACTTGCATTTTTATGTAAACGATGCAATCTCATTGCAATGGTTCTACTATTCCACGCTATCATTTGACTAGCTTACAAAAGCCAACAGAAAGAGAAGAGAGTTTGTTACCTTTGAAGCATACACTTCACCCGTGTCCTTGAGATGCATTTTCTTGCTCAACTTGCAACAAAGCGAGTCCCATCACCATAACAACTACAATCATTTGCAAGGTTGCATGCAACACTACAAACAAAAGGGAACGCACATCCAGAAAGGCGCACTAAATTCATATTCACACCATAGAAATTTGGCTACTGAAACATACGAGAGTGTCACTCGCAACAAAAATAAATCAGTGATTCCTTACCAAGAAGGGGACAGATTTCGTTAAGATACAACGAAACCAGAACTGGCCGACCTAATAAGTATACCAAAGGCCCTGCGCAAAGAAGCCCCGGACTCCAGTTTGGAATAGATACACATCAGGGCTACTCACTCAAAGAGCATCTGTTGTCTCTTCTAGCTAAGCATTGACTTGGGTGCCTTTTGATCCCAATTTCTCGCTGACAAGTTGTATAAAAAAGTACATTATAAGGGTTTTCAGTCTAATACGGTTTCCTCAAGTAAAAGATTGGAAAGAAACAAACTTTCTTGGACAACCCACCAAGCTCGAGGCTGGAAGTTGAGACAGAGAGATCCCATATGCCCTTACATGGTGCAAGCTCTCATATTAGACAGCCCCCAACTTCAGTGCATGTCTGTTACATACAGATTAATTGACCTATCAAAAAGCTGCGAATGCTCCTTTTCAAATGTGCAGAGGCAAAATAAGCCTTGGCATGTCAGACTGTGAAATGCCATGGTGATGCACATACTGCCATGGTGATGTCATAAATAAATGCCTCCAGAAACTGTTGTTGTATTGGGCCATACTGTCGGGAAACCCAGGGAACTTATCCATGAACCTTATTCCTCCTAACTCAGTGCCTTGATGACACCATACACCTTTGCAACAGCGCCGCATTCCACCTTTTGAATCCCAAAGCCATACAACCAGGCCAGAGCACTATGGCCCTCCTGGACACTCACTGACCCACAAGGGCATTGGGTGGTCAGTTACCCCATACTTCAATTCTTATACATAAGTGAAAGCCACAGAAAACAATTTCCGCCCGGGTTAAAACTCCAGGGCTAGAGCACGATGCCGCTGCATGTCACTCAGATAGGTGTCACTGCTGTAATCCTCCTGTGAGTACTGCTCCCCTTGGTCAAATTCACTTGACTTCGACACTAGCTTGCTCAAATGGTCAGTCTTCCCAACATCCGATGACTCCTCTGTCAGAAGCTGCACAACCTGTCCTTACCCAGCCAAAAAATGAGCCTGTCAATGACTCAGAAACACATGTGATCATAATGTCTAGCATTTTAAGTTCTTCAGAGCTGCGTGAGGAAATCCATTCCACCTTCTATACAGGGTTCTCGATTTGACTAACTGCTGTTTTAAGTCTTCTGATGGAAACTGGTTATAACAGGTGCAGCAGGTGCTCTGTGTGTGTTTGTCAAAAAGCGAGTGGGTAGTAGAAGTCCTGACTACATGTATTTCGAGATTACTCGAGTCACAAGTCTTACCGTTCTTGACAAAATGTAAGAGAGTGACACTTAAAACCAACAGACCAAAACCTACCTGGCTCATACAAGGGCGCCAAACAGCAGACTGTCGCACACACAGGGTGGCTGTTAGCACCATTCGCTGCATCTGACTGGCATCATATGCACTCCCAAGCCGCCGGTCTGCAAGCTCCTTTATGTCTTCTGACTCCAGCATTGGCTTTGCCTGAAATTGTTCAAATAATGAGTCAATTTCTTCATTTGCCAAAGAGATTTTCTAGATCTTGGAAAAATAGAGATCTCAGATGACTTGCATAGGGAACAAATTGCAAAGCAACAAAACTATATAATTGCTCCATGTGTCCTTGATAGCTTCCTCTGTCTAGAATGCTGCATCTTCCTCCTGAATGAAAAAGATATTCCTGTAAAGTAGGCAATTGAAACAGGATTCACAGGCATTAGACATGACCTGTGATGAGCGTGTTGGAACTTACCCACATGACAAGATTCTGCTTGTCAGCAACAGGCCTGCGGCCAGTGATGAGCTCCAACAGCAGCACTCCATACGAGAAAACATCTGTCTTTTCGTCGACAATTCCATGCATAAAGTACTCGGGTGCCAAATACCTGCCACATAGACTGCACCTTGTCAGAGGGCCGCGGGCTCAAGACTAACAATTCTCTGCATGTCTAGTCTACTCTGCTATACCTTGGCAGGCCCTGTGGATGCAGCCCATTAATAAGTCTGTTGTTAGAGCATACCAGCAGGCTCACCACCATTTAGCCTGCCAAGAGCTGTTCAATAAGCTCTCCACAGTTCTGGGCATAAATAAACATTTATTAGCACAGCCAGTAGGGATAGACACACACGCACCCAAATGTCCCTTCAATAGGTGATACTGTATGGTGCGTCCATCTGGATGGAAGCCATTTTGCTAACCCGAAATCTGAAATCTGGTGACAGAAACAGACACACTGGAAAGCTCACACAGCTTATGAGAGGCAGGGATTCGAATGTTCAGAAAACAGCACTCCCACTTACTCCTCCCCTTTCCCTTTCCCTAGGGACCCCGTATGACCTGTTGACAGGTAAACCAAATACTGACACATACTGACCCCCTCTTAATCAGCCGCATAAACCTCTCTCCAAATGCTCCCCTCTTGTTCTGCCCAAATTGTGCGCAGGGTCTATGGCCACAAGACTATGGCAAACAAACTTCTCACCTCAAAAGGTGAAATATTTTGAGCCTGTGACCTCACAGTCGAGACAAAGAGCTACATGTACAGCAAGAAGATTCAATCAAAGCTAACAGTCTGAAAAATGTCCTTGCCACCACAACAACAAGGAAGATGAGACCACAAAAACAGCACTAGGGTGCAGAACCTGTGGCTCAAAGTCAGGGCCAAGCAAGATGTTGGAAGCCTTAATATCACGATGGATAATGCGCCGTTGGCAGTGCTCATGCAGATATTGCAAGCCTCGTGCTACCCCGAGTGCCACCTTGAACCTCACTCCCCACTCCAAGACTGGTGCTTTAGGGCCTGAAATATGAACAATGCAACATATATCTTGGTATGAAAGACTTTTGAGGGGTTATAGCAACCACACAGTTTGATAGGACAGCTCCAACCTTGACCAAACCTTCCAACTTCCCCTCCACCGCTTAAATCTCAAGATACCAGCACGGTCGACTGGAAAATCCGAGAGAGAGAGAGAGAGAGAGAGAGAGCAGAACAGAAATGACATGCAATTTCATGGAACAAACTGACTTACAATGAAGGAGCGCAGCAAGGCTGCCATGCTGTGAGAACTCAAAGATGAGATGTAAGCCATTCTCAATGCAAATTCCCACGAGTGCGGCTGCATTGGGATGGCACACATGGCCTATGATGCCGAGCTCAACAAGAAAATCCCTCTCTTTTTGTTCAGCAGTGTCGCCCCTGTTGTGTTTCTTCACTGCAATAAGCTGGCCACTAGGTAGAACCCCCTTGAACACTTTTGCGTACCCACCCTTCCCCACCAAGTTCTCTGCCAACCGTATCAAACAGCTGTAAACTGTCAGGAGCTTTATACTGGATAGAATCTGCTTACCAGAAATACAGTAAGGAAAAGAATCTTCACTTTGGTGTCTCTAAGCCACAAACAGGGGCTCTGCAGACTATTCCAGTAGAAATACAAAGCTAGCACAGCCAACTTAACACATGTAACATCCGGAGCTAGGCATGTGGGGTCAAAAAATCGACACCTGCCAATGTAAATCGTTCAGATGGTGTCACCTACAGATACTCCATGCTCCTATTCAGGTACGTTAAAGTGGGCTGATCCCAAATCAAACACAGTGTGCCAGAAAAAAGTTTCTCATGATCTTATCCAGGAGACGAGACGAATGAAGGAGACGAATGAAGGAGACAAATGACTCACCAGGATCAAAATTACTGGTCGCAGCAGAAATCTCTTCATAAGAGAATGTCCGCCAAGACCGCCTACCATTAGATGAATCTGCACATATCAGAGCACTTGCATCATCCTGCTTGTCAGGGGATAGCTCATCTGCACTGCCCAATGTTGCAGGAGAAGGTGCAGCCATAACTGGCTGTTTGTTATGTCGATAAGATGATGGGAGTGATTTCCATCGCTTTGTAGCAAATGCTTTCCACAAACTTTGAATACCGTGCCTTTGTTGCGGCTCAGAGGCCACAGATAGACCGTCAGATTCACGTGAAGACGGACTACCCAAAAGACCTTTCCTTGAAGTAGACAATGACCACACATTTGGGTCTTCAGGGTAGCTGGTGGAAGTAGGTGAGCTTCGTTCCGATTCAGTCAACGACCCAAGGCCTTCTAGCACCCCTCGTGGAGAGCCACCCTCTGTCAGGTCACCTTTCTGCCAGTTCCCAACCACTGCTGAGGGCATATCTGCTGTGTCTCCGACTGCTTGATTGTGAAGGCAAACCATTACTTCTTCAATGGTGCCTGTATCCTCTTCTTTCGGTCGTACTGAGCAAAGGAAGTGCTTTTGAAGGGTGCACAAGGACCTGGAGGCAGGCCCACATCTCTTATGTACTTCCTGTGTCTCTGTTTTGACACCACATAAAAAAGTTATACAGGGAACTGGATAGTAACCATTCAGACTAGTGGCTTCCAGAGTGTGATATAGCAACAACTAGATCAGCTAGGAAGACATTGGCTTCACATTGGTAGGATGTACAAAGCACGTACCGACAGCCTAAAAAAGACTAATGTGGCAGGCAGATTGATGGCCAAGGCAATTACCTTCACATGGAAGAATTTCGTTGCTTGATATGGAAGCCTTGATGAGGTTCTCCTTGTGAAGCAACATCTTTTTATTCGTCACAACCAACACTGCACATCCCGTGGGGCAATGCCTGGAGCAGTAGCTACCGAGAGCCTGTCGCCTGCAAAGCCAAACCTACAGGTGTAAGAACGAGAATAGTTAATCCCATAGTGTCCATCTGGATACATTTGATAAGAATCATACTACATGTGAGGATGATGCATGACTTGGAAGAGCCCGAAATCCCGCTTCAACATGAAAGGTGATCATCACCAGGGTGCGACACTCCGGCTTGACTTAGTACTGAGGACAAGACTGGTGGCGTGCAAGGCTGTCGCTGCCTCCACCAGAACTTTTTCCAGGCTCTCCCCAGCAGCTATGTGCACTCTAGCCTTCACCTGCCACAAGCATTGTTCAACTGCACTCAGTCCAAACTCTTCAGGTTATGGAGGCGCTTTTCAAGATTTTCACTTGGGATTGTCCTTATGACACTTCTGAAACAACACTTGACCAAGGATCCCCTTCATCGAAATAGACAGACCTGTCTTGTGCAGCAAAGTTCCTGAAAGGGCTCCAACAACCACAACAGCGCTGCTTTTGTCTCGGATTTAAGCTTTTCCCCTTCCTCCTCACCCTTGCCTGTCATTAGAAAGCACAGCAGTGAGCCAAGGAGAATGGGAGATGATTCCACTGAGCCCGTTTCTAACTGGAGAAGAACCTTATACCAAACACTATTTGTCCATCATTCATTGAGAAGTAGAGGTGAATCTTCTCTGACAATTCCTGGCGTGATCACCTGCAGTATTCCAACTATGTGAGGGCTAGATCGCAGGTTTTATTTTCTCAGCACTTCCAGCATATAGCAGCACCCCCAGCAGGGAGCAGTACCTGTGAGAGGAGGCAGGCCTACTTTAGGCTGGCTTTGGTGTTGGACTCTCTCTTTCCTCTCTCTCATCCAGCATATAATCCTTTATCAAAAGATAATTATCGTAGACTCATGAAATCTACAGACCTACACCTGAATGGTTGAGCTCACAACCTCAAGTGAGCACAGGGTTCAAAGCCAACAGAGGACTGATGACAGCACCATTTTCACGAACGGCATGAGCGAAAAGGTCAGCTGACTGAAAACTCTCTGCAGGCATCTTGAGAGAAGAGCACGTACCCACAATCGCAGACTGGTCAAGAAAATGAAGTGCAATAATCTGGTCTCCTGGCCGCGCTGTGGTTGAAATTACCCACTGCAAAAGCTCCAAGCTATCAGGCCTCAATTTCACTCCTACCACAATCCTTTCTTGGTTAGGCATCCTCCAGCCCTCCAGAATTGTTACAGTTGAGCTGATCTTTTGACTACCCAGGTGGATGACAGTTGGGCAGATGAACTTGAGTGAAATCCTTGTATGGCAAACCTGTATCTATCCACCACCAATGATAGCCTCTACGATGACACCGCTGGAATGTACCCAAACTTATTCCGTCCAAAGTTTCAATATAAACCCTCGCATCCTAGCTAGTCGCAGATATACCCGCAGTTCATCTGCTTTTGAAACTTGTGCACCGTCTGCTTGCCTTCAAGTTTATGTTTCTGGTCAACATATGTCGCAGCCCAGTTTCCATCCCTTGATGCCGCTGGGCGGACGAATGTTAAGGTAGAGCTTCTTCATTGTAATCAATAATCTGCTGAGAGAAGAAATTTATCCAGAACGGCCAAATTAGAATGCAATTAAAAGGTTTGATATGCACCAGCCGCTAGCATTGCAATCCAACAAAGGGTCACACCACGCTCTCTACACTGCTAGGCCGGGACGTTGTCTTCTCTCCAGCTAGTCGTCTGACAGCGCAAGGATACAAAGGTCTTCCATGTCCAGGCGGCAATAAAAGCAACATGGAACGCTACTGTGCCATACCGTCCCTACGAGAAGCTCAATATCACCCTCCTGCATTAATTTGGTCTCATCTCGCACAAGCTACAAATTACACACGTTCCTCTCCTTGAAGGGGCCATCTCCATTCCAACTAGCTGGAAGGAGAGAACTCATAATTTACAGTGGATTTCCCACCCGGTTCTGACTCAACAGTGCTGGACTAAAGGTTTAAACCAACAAGGAGACCCCTGAATCTTCTGTACTAATCATAGAAAGAACTCGGCTGCCTTACTGATAGACTGAATGAAAGGATGTAAGTCCGCCTCACCGGAGTGCAAAGGCATCCGCAGACATGACCAAATCCTGCATTGTCCTGAAGGAGAGAGAAACGAATTTGAAAACGTAAAACAATCCAGCACCATAAGCAACTTCAAGGAACACCGGTGCATAAAACGTGAAGAAGAGTACTACCATGCATCAGCGGCAAATTCCTCGTCCGTCTGGAGCGGCCGACACAAAACGAGGATAAAATTAACTCAGCGTTGAGAGTTTGCCAGTAGCAATTCCCCAGAGATCACAGCTACATGAACACTACAGAAACAGAGTGAAAAGGCTCTTGCAAGTAGAAAAGAAGATACTAAGGAAGCTGTTCTGGTGTCCAGAACCAGAAATATGGCAATAATCAGAGGACGAATCAGAGGAAAAGAAGAAGAAAGAGAATGTAAAATGTAGCCAAACAGACGATCGGATAACCAACCGGTTCGAGAATGTGTCCGAAACTTGAGAATAACCTCTAAAATCAAAGAGGAAAGAGGACATCAGAAAACTGTAGAGAGCACGATTGTGACTGCCAACAAGACGATGACAACAACCAGTGGTAATGTCGATCCCACAAGCTAAGAAAAATGAAAGTTCCGATGACCACAGGACGAGGAATGCGACCGCAATGTGACTGCACAGTGCAAAAGCGATCAGCAGATTCAGCAATGGCAAGTTGCAGCGACAATCCTCGAACATTCGCACGAACACCGAGAACACAGCAACCGAGAGAGAGATCGCGACGACAAGCAACGTCAGTGTGTCTGTGTCAGACCGCTCTGAATGCTAACCGCACCGCAGTTACTCCACCCTCCCTCCGGTTAGATGCCTCCCAGGTTTCCCCCGCACCTGGTCCTGGGCTCAAACCCAGTCTTACTCGTGCAAAGCCTACATAAAAGTTATGGAAAACGGAATACAGTTCATCCAATCCTACAGTTCAACGAGATGGGATGCATCCACATTACTCAACCATGTCAGAGGACTTTAAATTTTTAAAAATAATTGGAACCCCCCATACCCTACTAGTTAAGCCTCTGACAGAATTCATCAAGACATAATAGAAAGAAATTAATGGTGAAGTTGCCTCCTAACGAAGGAATTTATATGCGAATGGAAAGGTATAAATAATAGCAGAGCAAGGACCAGATAAAGAAGTTAGTGGGCAATAAAGCCATGTACTACATCCATTCAATCTGCTAATGCTTATTTAAGAACCCCCTAATGCCCCTTGAAAGCTTATAATATGAGAATATTGACTTTAAGTGACCATAAAAGCATATAGGACACCGCACGGATGACTCTGTAAGCCCGAGAGCCTGGTATTTCATCCATCCAGAGCCCTAACCACTTCAGAATATCCGGAACCATATTCCCATATCTTTTTTATTACTGGATTATTCGCATTGAAAGCAAAACAAAAGAAATCAATGCGGCCGCAGCCGCGCCGTTTCCGCCGCGCGGCTCATGGCGGTGCTCCATCCGCGGACAGATATCTCACCGCGCGGCCCCACGAAATCCGACCGCGCGGTTCCTGCGGTCGGGACACGAGTTCTTGCAATGGGGTCCACGGCGCGTGGCAGCGCCCGCGCAGGCGCCGTGGACCTGGCACACCGCGCGGTGCGGGCCACCTGCGCGCGCAACGGTCGCCTTCGTTTTGTATTGTACTGCCCGCCTTCATTGTCACGCACATCGAGGGTTCAAATTCCCCGTAAACTGCCTTTCCGATGCTATATTTGGAAAGTTAACGGTTAGAGATGACCGGCCGAACACATCCTTCACCGTGAGTCCAATTTCAAGTTCTCTTATTAATATTTACTTATTTATTTAGTGTATTATTTTCAAATACTGAAACCCTAATCTCTGAGACTGTAGTCTTCTTCTTCGCTGGAGAGCAGTTCTTCCTCAACAGTGCGCACATCCGCAGCATCGGATTTGACAAAGCTTGTGAATTTCAATGGTGGCACCAGGATTCTGGAAGGAAGCTGCAGGGGTTCACATCTGGGGAAGGGAGCTGGCGGAGGGCGATGCAGAGGTTCTGATATTGGAAAGAGAGGTGCAGTCGGAGGGGCTGGTTCAACGTCTGGAATCCCCTGCACTTCGCTGGACGACAAAGCACAGCTTTTCAGTGTGGCAAGTGAGATTATCAGTACAGACGAAAGTGCTTAAGGCGTGAAAAGAAAGCACCCGTTTTTGTTTTGACAGATTTTTTTGGTTGCAAATCAATCATTTTTCTCTGTAGGCAGCCTCTCATTTTCATCACCATGATTTTGCTTCGGATCCTAGCTTTCTCCTGCAAATGTGGGCTTTGAACTCTTATCTGCAAACAGCAAGGAAGAAGAAAAAGAAGACACCCAGCTGCTTTGGCCCCCATCTCTCAAAAGTATTGGGCTGTCTAAATAGCGGTCGGCAGGTTGCGTTAAGCTCTGTTAGAATTTTCGAGGAGATTGCACATTCCTTTTCTTTCCTTCTTTCACATACTCTCTGTATTCTTTCCGTCTTAACAGGCAAGTATGTCTTGTCAGTGGGTTATGTTTACCATACTATCCAATGCCTGAAACAGAGTGTTGTAAGGTCAATGAGGATTTGAGTGAGGCAAATTGCTGGTGTATCCACTGAAGCATCGCGCTCTCTGCTTCGGTGACTCGCTTCTCGGTCTCAAATTTCCGTCTCTCATGCTCTGCATTTATCTGCACACATTGCGCTTAACAGTTACAAATGTTCCTCTTTTCGGACTAGATTGTTCCAAACAGAAGGAGACAATTTCTGCATTCGAATTACCTATAGCTTTGTCATATCTATAAACACGCCGCTCTTCACCGGTTAGGCCTGAGGGGTGAGCTGGTGTTAACAAGAAACACCTGTACATCAACAGCTGTATAGGTACACTGCCGGAAATGAAATGGCCTAAGTACGACCTCTAAAAGCCAACAACCTTAATCAAGGCGGTGCACCAAGCTGCTGGGAATCCTTATATAGTAAGAGGATGAAGCAACGACAACAAACATTTTCAGCGTAAATGCTCCAGGTTTGGCTAAGGTAGAATTAAAGCACAAATGCCATGAATAGCAGCGGGTTTCTTCAAGCACATGCCAAAGCTAAAACCAAACTTTTTAGGCACGGACTAATTAAGCAAGGCCATCTCGCTGAAGAAATAGGCAGGACCCAACAAAAGGTGATAGACAGTGCTGTATGGCCGGCCTTAGAGACATGACCTCAGTCTGCTGCTTCGGCCTCCCGCCCACAGGGAGGAGAGCTACACCACATAGCAATCAGGACAACGCACAAAATGCTTCTGTCACCGGTCATCTGCTCCTTATCGAAAAAGGAAGAATGAAACTTTATAATGTTCCATGAGAAGCTCAAAGAGCTTACATGCAAGTGACTCTCTAACTTGGAGAGTCTCGTGCAGATACGCCGCATCTTCTTAACGGACAAATTCTGTTAAGGGGCGAGGCAGAAGTAGCACCCTTTTATGTCCGTCTCCAGTCCACCATGCTCAACGCAAACAGGATCTCTCTGTGTGGTTCGCTGCGTCATTCGCATATCCCCGTCTCGATGCTTAGACTGTCGGATCCCACCCCGGATTGCCCACCTCCCTCAGAACAGATTGAGGCAAAGAAGTGGTCAAGGCAGACCCACACTATCGTGTTTCGATGCTAAGCTCGTACCAGATGTTTAAGGAAAACAAAAACAAAAAACTCTTACCAGATGGACCTCTTCATTCTTCTGGCAATGAACGTCTGTTTTTCTACGCAGCATCTTACCTTCCAGATATGCCAGTGTAAGTCATCCCTGAAAGTGAGTCCAGCTAATTGGATAGCAATCATTTCTATGAAAAAAGCTCTGTGGTGACCCATTTGCTATAGCAGAGAAAAAGGGCCAAATTTTACTGAGTTCTCAACAGTAGGAATATGCGATGCTCAAGAATTTCAGTAACAGAAGCTCCCCAGAACAGCAAGGATTCCAGCCTAATCCATTCCATTGGAAGGCACTTGCCTCTGTGGACCTTCTTGGGGACAACATTTCCTGCAACTGGCTGACAAGAGCTTCTTGGGTTTCAGCTTTACATATATGCACGCTTCAGAGAGTACTGTACTTGCCCCTTTTTGAGCCCTGGACTACTACATCTCAGGATGGTAGCCAGTGATGTTGCATGCAGGGTGAGGAGCTCCCAATATTCTGGTAAAAACAACCCTTGCAGAAGTCGATCCCCAAGTAGGACATCCAATCAACTGGTAGGGAGGTTCCAGATATTTGAAGCCTCCCTGATTCCTGTGTCATGTGACCGCCTCCCACACGATTCTTGCCAAGTTCTGCTGTCAACACTTTGGGCAGAGAGTTTGGACAGCGAGGGAGTGACCATGCTATTAGAAATGCTGTGTTTCCTGGATGTTGTCACTTTCAGAGGATCCTTGGAAGCAGTGGTGTGTTGCTTCCTGAGCTTGTTTAGAGAGAGTAAGTACATTTCACGTGCTTCAGTTGGAAATTCTGAGAAAGCCAATGGTCCAGCATAAACTGATCTGCTAAATCACAGGTTGAAACACTTGTATCACTTAGCCCTCCACCAAACTGGTCGCCCAGGAGTTCATCACTGTAGAGGAGCTAGCTGGGTATCCATGATGTCTTCCCAAGGCTTCTATTGCATGTTGCATAGATTGGGGACGCCTCTGTAAAAATCTTGCTTCTGTTCACAGAGAAGCCTGCAGATTTGCCCAAAAAGTCTCAAAGCTGCTTTCTCTTGTCAGGCTCGGTGAGAGCCAGTAATGTGTTATCCCCAGATACTCTCTCCTTCAGCTCATCTTTTAGAATACTCAAAGGAGTCTTGAACCTTTCACAATCAGTGCATCCGTAATAAAAAAACAATGGACAAGGAGCAAGAAATTAATCTTGCATTACCTATCGAAGAGCTTGGAGTGTCCACAAGCAGACACTCTGCTTTCAGCCTTACCCCAGTTTCATATCAGCTATGCTGAGCACAATTATGCTGAGGTTTTGGAGAGTAAATTCTCAGGATGGATCAGTGATCCTTACACTCCCTTGATAGTATATTACTACAATGCTCCAATTTCACGACTGCGAATGACACACACATGTAATCTCTGACTCTGCTGTGAAAGAGACACTTTGATTGTGGACACGACTTGAACAGCTACAGTTTCATCGTTGATTCTCCATTGCTTTGGATGAAGAAACAAGGAGACTGTACCAGAGTTCATGTGGGGGGAATATTCATCAGAGAGGGATGGCCTTACCATTCACATCATTCATCCTCCTTGCACCTGGGCCTCTAAATACAGCAAAGCTACATTCAGAGTACATGTGTAAACCCCATGAGAATTAACTGTTGATTCCCTACTTCTAGCTGAAATCGGACCCAATGACATAGACTATTTAGTTGTCCATTACTGTAAAACTGTTGCACATTTGTTTCTGAATTGCAAATTGCTGCGGGTGTTGGTATACTGTGAGTACCTTTGTCTTCAACCCCAGGCCAGGGATGCAGTAACAGGCTGCAGGTTGTAGGCTTTCACAGGTTTAACAGGTTGCAGGTTTGCTCAAATTTAACCACCCAGAGAATGACAAACTTTCGAGCCAAAAAATTGTAACCCAGGCAGGGCCTCCCTCTCTCTCTCATACACACGCAGTTTTGTGTTCCAGAATAGCAGAAGTCATACCTCTCTAGCATGCACACTCATAGCTTCCATTTTCTGACGTACAGCCAATACTTCACCCTCAAGTCTCATGCGGTCCTCCAGGTGCTGCACTCCATTGCCATTCCTTTATCAACAGATGCACTGATGCAAAACTTGTAGGGGTAACAGGTGGAATCCAGCATCACTTGGTGCTGTAATGTTCCCTCCCACTCACAGACTTTTTGTATGTAAGTTTCAGAAATTACTAATGAGATTTTAATTTGGTCTAAAAGCCCTTTGGATATAATAAATGTCGTCTTCATCTGTTTTTCTCCTTTCTGCATCATTCGCTGTGGCAAAGCTATGACAACTCCATGAACACATTGTCACCTAACCAGGGTTGTCTGTGTCCATAAGGAGGGGCAAAAGAGAAGCGATAATATACTGATAGGTTTAATGCATTGCCTTTGTCCAGGCTCTGTCAATGCAAGAGATAATTCCTGCCCACTCCAACATCGCTCACAATCTCCACCACATTTGGTCATACACTCCCCAGTTCATAGTCTTGTCTCTCTTCTGTAATCAGGTGCAGGACCACAGGAGCAGGTTTGCTGTAAAGGAGACATGACTGTGGGAAGGGAGCAAGCAATGTGGTCTAAGCTTTGGAACTTTGCAATTACAACTGCCAGCATAGCAATGTGGCCGCGATGATAGAATCTTGAGACCAAATTACCTTTCAGCACCCTTATCTCCTTCCCTCTTGAGGGCATTGGGGCAGTTCAGGGTGGGTTCCCACAACCTACGGATAGAGACTGGCAGATGGGAAAACCTGCAACGGGAGGACCGCCTATGTCCAGCTTGCATAGGGCGTAGCAAGGAAATTGAAACTGAAGAACACTTCTTCTTCTACTGCCCTCTATACTACGAGATCCGTGGGAGATTTCACTGTTTATTCAGTGGAACCCAAACTCTCACTGATGTCTTTCACTATGAGGATCAAAAATGCGTGGCAGCCTACCTACACGAGGCCTTCACCCTTAGACAATCGCTAGAACATTAATTGTGGTTTCTGGATTTGTTCCTCTCTCATGTTTTCTTCCATTTTGTCCCATAAGCTCTACGAGCTTTCCGCGGACGTTATAAAGCACCATTTCATTTCATTTCATTTCTACACCATCTTATCACCACCCAGTCCCTGTTGCAACAGCAAAGTTGTATTCTGCCTAGTCTGGATTGACATCGTTGTATTGTGGTACAACCACTGTGATGATAGTGCTGTACAACCTCGAGTGCTTTCACCCAGTTAATCATGCCAATACAAGGCAGAGAAGAAGAATTTTCTTACCTCCACGAGAGGCCTATGGGACCCACTAGGGCTACAGGAGAGGGAAAAGACCAAATTTTTACTACATCCATGGAAGGCATAGAGGTCCCATAGCACAAAATATGATAGCCGTAGAACAGCGAAGTAGAGAAGGACCTACCTTTGCAAGCTCCTTAGAGATGGCTTCAGAGTTCTTCAGAAGGTCTGCCTCCATCTTTTGTTCCATCTTCCTCTGGCTAGCTTCTGCTGCTTTGATTCTCTCCTGCATTTTCATCTGTAAAGATTCGAGTTGTTAATAAAGAGCTGGCATTTTCATAGATACGACAAGGTTATGCAACAGTTTGCAACCTGAACCTCTGAATCTGTGCAGTTCGGTTTCTGTTCTGGTACCTCCCAGAGCTGTCACATGCATGAGGAAGAAAGAATTACAGAGATTCAAAGACACCAAGGGACACAAGTAGAATGAGAGCAAGAGAAATGAAATGAAATGAAATGGAACTTTATAACATCCGCAGAAAGTATGACGGCCACGGGAAGCTCAAAGACCAAATGGGACAAGAGGAAGAAAGAAACAAGAAAGAGAGAGGGGCCACAAAGAGCCCAAAAACAACTAAAGCTCAAGGGATTGTCTAAAAGTCAACGCTTCATGCAGGTAAGCTGCCAAGTACTTCCTCGTAACGGGAGACCTCTGTGAGAAATTGGGTATTCCGGAATAGACAGTTGAACTTCCCCCGGATCTCATAGTGTAAAGGGCATAAGGAATGTTCTTCACTTTCAATTTCCCTGTTGTTCCCAGCGCAAGCGGGGCATAGTCGGTTTTCACATTGCAGGTTTCCCACCTACCAGTCTCTATCGGCAGACTGTGGAAGCCCACCCTGACCCTCCCTTAGAAGATATGAAATGAAATGAGATAAAGGGTGGAGTTTGATCTGAAGGGGGGACGCAGGTACCTGCTCTGATGACAGTAAGACCACTTTCTCTTCAGCGCCAGTCTTGGCAAGCTCAGCTCTCGTGACCAGCTTGATCTGTTGGGCAATCTGAGACTCGTAGTCTTCAGAACTGGCAGCAAATCTCTGCCAATGATAAGGAAACACTCAGAGTCAGATAAGCCACAAGATAAGATTGAGCAGATGTCCATTATCTCTCTACAGTGGTGCTAAATGGAAGTACTTTTTGTGTGCCACTATATCTGAATCAGTGGCTCTCAGGTTAGTAACCCAAAGCCAGTCTTGTGGTAGCCTGACATCGGCGTGAAAATGATTGAATTTGGTAATAGGGTTATTTGATTGTCAATTGGCCATGGCATGAGTCTATGGGATCATAATGTGTATTAACCATGCTACAACAACCCTGTATCAAAAAAAGATGTGGCATATGTGGCTGTGGTCACACTGCCATCCACTGTGGGGAATATGCCCACTTTGGTTGGAAGAGAGGGAGAAGGCACTACATCTACAGGGTATGTTGAAAGGATTTGGACTACGTAGTAGAACTACTAGCATTCTATGTAATACTCCTTATTTTCTATACCTTTTTCCCTTTAGAGAGCTCCTTGTCCTTTGCCTCCAGCTGGCTCTGTTTGACAGAGATAATACAGGATTTCCCGAATTAATGAGCGGCCACGTGAGTTGAAACAGAAAACAGGAAATTACACAGGACAGACTGTAAACAAGCACAGGCCTTCATAATACATTCAAAAGTTGAGAGAAGACAGCAGGAAGTAGTGCCACATTGTGCAGCCAGTTTGTGCATTAGTCAGGGTCCTGACCCATGCTGTCAAATTCATGGGCCTACCATTGTACAAATCTTTGGACTGAGTTTCTGCCACTTTTTGAGGACCTCAGCAGGTAAAAGAAAGAAACAGTGAAATGAAATGAAATGAAATGGTGCTTTATAACGTCCGCGGAAAGCTCATAGAGCTTATGGGACAAAATGGAAAGAAAAACATGCTTCATAACGTCCGCGGAAAGCTCGTAGAGCTTATGGGACAAAATGGAAGAAAACATGAGAGAGGAACAAATCCAGAAACCACAATTAATGTTCTAGCGATTGTCTAAGGGTGAAGGCCTCGTGTAGGTAGGCTGCCAAGTGAAACAAAGCTGAGATAATAGAGCAAGTGAAACTCATTGTTGATATGAAGGATACAATCTGTCGCAATGAGAATACTTTCAAACAATACAGACAGGTTGAGGCTGACCAGGAGAGGTACATCTTTGCCTTCTACCGGCCCTTGTGCTAACCAGACCTGAAATGAAATGGTGCTTTATAACATCCGCGGAAAGCTCATAGAGCTTATGGGACAAAATGGAAGAAAGCATGAGAGAAGAACAAATCCAGAAACCACAATTAATGTTCTAGCGATTGTCTAAGGGTGAAGGCCTCGTGCAGGTAGGCTGCCAAGCATTTTTTATCCTCATAGTGGAAGACATCAGTGAGAGTTTGGGTTCCACTGAATAAACAGTGGAAAGAACATGACTTTACAACATCCACAGTGAAATAAAGACAGACTTTAAATGTCCACAGAAGGCCACAATGGCCCATGGGACAGGGTAGAACAAGAAGAGAACTACAATGAGACTCTAAATGTTCCTAGGAGAGAAGAAGAAAGAAGATGAGATTCATTATGTCCACGGGGCCCAAGCACCCATCTAACTAACTATCTTGCAGAATGTTCTCAAAGAAAAAGGGTGCCCATCCTTCATTTTGAAAAACAAGAAAAGAAATGAATTCAAATGAAATGACGTCATTTGAAAGCTCAACGAGCTTATGGGACAAGAGAAAGAAAAGAAATGAAATGAAATGAAATTGGCACTTCACAACGTCCATGGGAAGCTCAAAGAGCTTACGGGACAAGAGGAAGAATAAAACGAGAAAGAGGGAGGGGGGGCCCACAACCATCTCAAAAGAAACTATTGCTCAAGGGATTGTCTAAGAGTCAACGCCTCATGCAGGTAAGCTACCAGCAATCTGATCCTTGTAATGGAAGACCTCCATGAGAGATTGAGTATCACGGAATAGACAATTGAATTTCCCACAGATCTCACAGTATAAAGAAAGAAGAAACATTTCAGTGCCGACATGAAGCCCGAAGAGTTACTGGATAAGTGTATAACAACTCAAGAAACAAGGTGGGGTGGGGGGGAAGAGAGTGGACCTGCAGTGCGGCTACTTCAGCTTTCAATTTGACTATTTGGCTGTTCAACACTTGCTGTGCTGCCTCCTGGACACCATCACACATACACCCGTTTGGCAATCTCATTCACCTACAGCGATCACACAAAGCTACTTATGGAGATATATGATAGAAATTTACTGACCTTTTCGTGGAAGAGAGCCTGCTCTCTGTTTGCTATTCGTGCATCACAGGTCATTGCAACGGACTTATGCCTTTCAGTCTCCTGGACCATCAAAATGGATAAACGTTTAATAATGGAATTAATCTATACGAAATTACCCAGGAGTTACTGTGAACAGGGCCAGGAAGAAATGAAATGGTGCTTTATAACGTCCGCGGAAAGCTCATAGAGCTTATGGGACAAAATGGAAGAACATGAGAGAGGAACAAATCCAGAAACCACAATTAATGTTCTAGCGATTGTCTAAGGGTGAAGGCCTCGTGCAGGTAGGCTGCCAAGCATTTTTTATCCTCATAGTGGAAGACGTCAGTGAGAGTTTGGGTTCCACTGAATAAACAGTGGAATCTCCCACAGATCTCGTAGTACAGAGGGCAGTAGAAGAAAGAAGTGTTCTTCAGTTTCAATTTCCTTGCTGCGCCCTATGCAAGCTGGACATAGGCGGTCCTCCCGTTGCAGGTTTTCCCATCTGCCAGTCTCTATCCGTAGGTTGTGGGAACCCACCCTGAACCGCCCCAATGCCCTAAGGAAGGAAGGAGATAAGGATGCTGAGAGGTAATTAGGTCTCAAGATTCTATCATCGCGGAGCACCAAGAATGTCTCTCGATAGAAGTGGAGCTTTGTCGTGAGATTGGGTAGCTTCCAAGTTCTCTTGACATGTAATTCCATCAGCTCTCTCCTAATGAGTCTGTTGCGGTCATGTCTGGATGTGATGTCCACCTCATCTGGATTCATTGGTAATAGGAAAGCAGTAGAAAGTCCGTTACGTTGAAATAAACTGTCCACTCGAGCATACCAGGAGTTCCTGAAACCTGCAGCTTTGAGCCTCATAGATGTTGTGAGGGCCCTTGCCACGAGCCCCTTGGGTGGAAGGGCCTGTAATCTATGGAGAAAGATTGTAAGCCGGAAGAGGGCCTCGGATTGCAATGGTACACATGCGAACTCTGCACCTAGGATCTGAGATGGAGTTGTGCTCCTGGCGCCAAGCATTGCTTGGAGAAAAGATGACTGTAATGGTTCCAAATTCTTTTCCCACCAGGAGACAGGGACACCAGGTGCCCAGAACTCACAACCATAGATGGTAGCAGGGCTGACGACAGTGTCAAACAGCCACCTTTTGGTTGGGGGATGACGCAGATGTATTTGCTTGCATTTGGCCTGAAGGCGGACGGAGGCCGCCTTACCTTTAGTCAATCTGTCCAAGGCAGTGGCTGCAAAGTGAAACTTGGGGGAGTGGATAACCAGACCCAGGTACCGGTATGATTTCACCATCTCAATTTCCTGCTGGTTGAAGATGAATCTACGATCAGCCTGGCCATTGAAGACCATGATCTTGGTCTTGCTAAGATTGACTTGCATCCCATAGTCTTTGCAGAACTGTTCCAAAATTTTGAGATGGCGTTGCAGGAAGACCGGGGATTGTGCCAAAAGGGCAACATCATCAGCGTAGAGGAGATCTGATTGTGTTGGTCCCCCATCCAATGGTACCCCAACCCCATGGTTTTTTGATATGGAATTCCCCAAGGCGTCAATGTAGATCCCGAACAGGGTAGGTGAAAGGGGGCAGCCCTGTTTGACTCCAATGTTGCTGTGGACCTCGGCTGAGAATTCACCAGCGACGTTGACCATGCCAGTGACAATCTCATACATAGAAGAGATGGCACAAAGGATGTATGGAGGGACTTCCACTCTATGGAGCCGTTGGAAGAGAAGGTCCCGAGGAACTGAATCAAAGGCTTTGTGAAAGTCCAAGAAGCAAACATAGACCATTCTTTTGTCATAGCGTGCACTTTCCACCATAACCTGAAGAGTGAAGATGTGGTCAATAGTGGATCTGTTGCGACGGAAACCAGCCTGTCCCTCAGCACGAATGCGAGAGGACTCAGCCCAATCATCCAGTTCCATGACTACTGCCCCAAACAGTTTAGCAAGTAATGAGGACACCATGATAGTACGATAGTTGGTCGGTGCGAGCCTGTCACTGCTCTTGAAGAGTGGGTGGATGATGCTCTTTGTCCACTATGTTGGAAAGCCCCGTTGCACTACCTCATTGAAGAGGTTAGCTATAAAAGGGGCTAAAGTAGGTGCAGCATGCTTGATGAATTCCCTCTGAAGTCCTGAAATGTCCACTGCTCTGCCATTTTGCAGCTTCTTGATTGCCTTACTGACATTGGTTGTAGTAAAGAGAGAGAAGTGAAGGGGTTTAGAGGTTATAGGAGAGGGAGTTTGGGTTGGGGAATGGTACAAAGACTGTGCATACTCATGCCAGATGTGAATGTCAGTGATGGGAGGAGGGTCTCTATGAGGTTTAAGGAGGGACCAAAAAGAACGAGGAGAAAATCTGATTTTAGCAAGGAAAGAAGATTTCAACTTGATAGTGTAGGCTCTCTTTTTGGATCTAATGAGGGACTTATAGTGCTTAAGAGCAAGATTAGTGGACTCTGGAGACGAATTGTTGTCAAGTAGTAAAGATTTGATGTGACGCCTAGCAGTCTTGCATTCCTCATCATAAAATGGTGCATAACGACGAGTGGAGAAGGGTGAGGAGGTAGATGGAAGGGTGACGGGAAAGGATCGCAGGGCTGAGTCCCAAAGGGCTAGAGTAAGATGTGTAGCCTTGTCGTTAAGAGATGGTAGATCCAGAATGGAGGGGAGGGTTGATGCCAGGTATGTTTCATACTCGGCGTCGTGTAAGTGAGAGAAAGGGGTATTAAAGTGGATACGTGGGTGGAAGGGAAGAGAAGCAGAGGGGACCTTCACAAGGAGGGAGATGGAAGGAAATGCAAAGGAAATGCAAGAGTGACCAGAATCCGGGTACCTCGTGATGTAAAAGGAGCTTATTTTATCAGACTTGTTGGGGCTCCCCCAAGAGATAGTCAACCACGCTCTGGCCCTTGTACGTGTGGCAAGTGAACTGGGCTGGAGGATTTGAAGTTGGTTGTTCCATTGTAAATGGCAAGCCCCTGAGTTTCACAAAACTTGAGTAGATGGTTACCGTAGCTTGTGATTTCGCAAGAGGAATCTGCACTTTGCCTCTCCAACTCCGTATGTGAGTGTTGGATGTGTAAAGGATCCGTGTGGTCGAAGGTAGGGGCCTGTAGTGATCCTATACGGGCATTGAAATCTCCAACCAAGAAAATGTCCGTGTGTGGGGTACGGAGACGGGCCATATCGTCTTCCAATGGAACGTATGGTGAATCTGTTCGAATATATAGGCCACTGTGCGGAGATGCAGCCGGAGCAAAATAACATCCCGCCAGCAGGATGTTGTAGCCTTTAATGTGACACCAAATGTACCTTGCCATTGGGTCTTTTTATGGGAAGGAGATAAATGGGAGAAGCCAGTCGGCAAAGTAACAAGCCACACCTCCTGATCCTTTGAGACCTGTACGTGGACGAATCACTGACTGAACACTATAACCGAGAATAAAATTGGGGTCTTTTCCTTCGTACGCATGTGTTTCCAAAAGAAAAAGAACATCACACTTGGAAAGAACATCTAGAAACCCTTGGGGGTGGCTCCACAACGAGCCATTACAGTTCCATGAGCCAATGTGTAGATGTGAGCGTGCGTTGGTCTCATGGTGCCCCAACCCCTTTTTAGAGCTAGAGGGGCGATGCTCGTGCTCCTGGACAATTACCCTCCCATCTCGGTACACGGCATAGTGCCCCTGAGCTCGAGCTTGTTTAACCTGCAAGAGTTGCGCCCGCATGGCGTTGTATTGCAAAAGGGTCAAGTCATCGCTGAGGTACATACCCTGACCTCTCAATTGAGGCCTATGCCTGAGGACTCTATCCCGAGCACCCTTGTCCTTGAATCTAATGAAGAGGACTTTGTGCTCTGAAGATCCTGCACGCCAAGCCCTTTCAATGCCACTCGCTCCCCGTGGTAGAGCAAGGTTATGCTGAATATGGCTGGTGGCAGCGTCAAGAGGGTCCTCTTCAGCAAGGCTCCCTAGCTTCCCAGTGACCTTGATGTTAAGGGCTTTGAAAGCCCGTTGCTGTTCCTCTCACAAGGTAGCCGAGACTGTCTCCTCTAGGGAGTGAGGACTGTTGTTGGATGTGCTCCCCTTAACTATATTAGCTCAGGAGGAGGCCTCCGCCTTGTGAGCTTGGAGCTCCCGAGCCATTGTAGACGTCACAGTTCTGTGTGTTTCTAGCTCTTTGCTAAGGGATTCCAATAGCAGGTGGATGCTTGTCGTAAGGGGATCTGGGAGGCTCTTCTCTGCGAAGGTCCTCACTTCGCCTTCAAGTTTTGAAAGATGCGTATGTGTGGATTTGTCATTGAGATGTTTCGACAGACCTTGAAGTTTGCTATGGCACTCCTGAAGAGAGGCCCGTGAAGCACTGTCCTGAACTCGCATATTGTCCAGCGACTTCTCCAAGTCTGTGTCTGTGTCCGTCATGCGTTTCTGCCAATCTTTGTCCAAGGAAGCCATGCGCTTCTCCCAGTCTTTATCTAGGGAAGCCATCCGCGTCTCCCAGTCTTTGTCTAGGGAAGCATCCACGTCTCCCAGTCTTTGTCTCGGATGTTCGCTGCATAGTCTCCTCCGAGATGCATTTCGTTTGTAAGATGGTGATTTGGTCCCAAAGCGTTTGAACATCAGCATTCCTTGTGGAGTACTGACGCAAAGGAGAGGCCTGTTGAGAGACAAGGGCAGGAAGAAGAAGCATAGGGGAATCAGGTCGGGGTGAGGGAGACAGGGAGTCTGCCTCCTTGCCAACCGTCCTTTGGCGTTTGGAGGACATCATGGTGTGGTGGAGGCGGCGCTAGCGCGCCAACGCGCGAGCGTCGACGTGTTGCCGTGCACGCGAGAGAGAGAAACGAGAAAGAAGGCAAAGAGAGAAAACGAAACGAAACGAAATGAAATGGAGAAAGAAAGGAGGACACAACTCTGGACAGGCACACGGGGGAGTATGTTGTGCGACTCATATTCAAGAGCACCAATGCGTTGAAACCATTCTTAGGGGTGTATGCGAGTCTGACACTGAGAGACTGTGCGTGAAATGTGCTGGAGGATGTGTGAGAGGAATGTTTGTAAGTAAAAAAGTGAGTATTCTTGGGGAAGGGAAGAGAAAGAAATGAAATGAAATGAAATGGTGGTTTATAACGTCCGCGGAAAGCTCATAGAGCTTATGGGACAAAATGGAAGAAAACATGAGAGAGGAAATAAAAACCAGAGCCAGAGATAAAAAATATTGTTCGAGTGAATGTCTAAGGGTGAGTGCCTCGTGCAGGTAAGCTGCCAAGCATTTCTGATCTTCATAGTGAAAGACTTCAGTGAGAGATTGGGTTCCACGGAATAGACAGTGGAATCTGCCATGGATCTCATAGTATAGAGGGCAATAGAAGAAGTGTTCTTCAGTTTCAATTTCCTGGTTGCGCCCTATGCAAGCTGGACATAGGCGGTCCTCTCGCTGTAGGTTTTCCCATCTGCCAGCTCTATCTGTAGGTTGTGGGAGCCCACCCTGAACCGCCCCAATGCCCTCAGGAGAGAAGGAGATGAAGATGCCGAGAGGTAATTGGGCCGCAAGATTCTATCATCTCGGAGAACCAATAATGTTTCTCGATAGAAATGGAGCTTTGTCATGAGGTTGGGTAGCTTCCAAGTTCTCCTGACATGTAGTTCCATAAGCTCTCTTCTAATGAGTTTGTTGCAATCTTGCTTTGTCCACCCCTTTTGGATTCACTGGTAAGTGTGAAGCAATAGAGAGTCCATGGCGTTCACCACTCGAGCATACCAAGATTGTTTGAAACCTGCATTTTTGAGCCTGATAGATGTTGCGACCACAAGCCCCTTGGGGGGAAGGGCTTGTAACCTATGCAGAAAAATGTAAGCTGGAAGAGGGCCTCAGTTTGCAGTGGCACGCATGCGAATTCTGCACTCAGGATGTGAGACGGAGTTGTGCCTCTGGCGCCAAGCATTGCTTGGAGAAAAGATGATTCCAATGGTTCTAGATTCTTTTGCCACCGGGAAACTGGGACAGCAGGTGCCCAGAATTCACAACCAAAAGTGGCAGCAGGGGTGACAACGCTGTCAAACAGCCACTTTTTGGTTGGGGGATGGCGCAGATGTATCTGTTTGCATTTGGCCTGAAGGCGGATGGAGGCTGCCTTGCCTTTTGTCAATCTGTCCAGGGCAGTTGCTGCAAACTGGAATTTGGGGGGGTGGATAACCAGACCCAGATACTGGTACGATTTGACTATCTCAACCTCCTGATTGTTGAGAAATCTGCGGTCGGCCTGGCCACCGAAAACCATGATCTTGGTTTTGCTAAAGAGGGGGTGGATGATGCTCTTTGTCCACTCCGTTGGAAAGCCATATTGCACTGCCTTATTGAAGAGGTGAGCTATAAATGGGGCCAAAGTGGGTGCTGCGTGCTTGATGAATTCACCCTGGTAGCCCTGAAATATCCAATGCCCTGCCATTTTGCAGCTTCTTGATTGCCTTGCTGACATTGGCTGTAATAAAGAGAGAGAAGTGTAGGGGTTTAGAGGTTATGGGGGAGGGAGTTTGGATCGGGGAATGGTACAATGACTGGGCATACTCATGCTAGACGTGAATGTCACTGATCGCAGGTGGTTCTCTGTGAGGTTTAAGGAGGGACCAAAAAGAACAAGGAGAAAACATTTGCAAGGAAAGTAGATTGCAGCTTGAGAGTGTCGGCTCTCTTTTTGGATCTAATGAGGGACTTAATATGCTTGAGAGCTAGGTTTTTGGAATCTGGAGAGGAATGGATATCCGGGAGTAGAAATTTGATGTGACGTTCTAGCCACTTTGCATTCTTCGTCATAGAAAGGTACATATCTACGAGTGGAGAGGGGTGAGGAGGTAGATGGGAGGGTGACTAGGAAGGAACGCAGGGCTGAGTTCCAAAGAGCGTGTGTTAGATGGGTAGCCTTGTCAGCAGTAGATGGTAGAGCTAAGATGGAGGGGAGGATTGAAGCTAGGCATCTTTCATAATCAGCGTCGTGTAAGTGAAAGAAGGAGGTATTAAAGTGAATACAAGGGTGTGAAGGGACAGAAGCGGAGGAGCCCCCCCTGACGGGGAAAGAGATGGAAGGAAATGCAAAGGAAAGGCAAGAGTGATCAGAATCCGGGTACCTCATGATGTAAAAAGAGCTAACTCTATCAATTGTGTTGGGGGTCCCCAAGAGATAGTCAACCACACTATGTCAGGTGAACTGACTGGAGGATTTGAAAATGGTCGTGCCATTGTAAATGACAAGCCCCTAAATCTTGCAAAACTTAAGTAGATGGTGACCATAGCTTGTGATTTCGCTAGAGATGTCTGGACTTTGCCTCTCCAAGGTCACGTGTGAGTGTTGGATGTGTAGAGGGTCCGTGGGGTCGAACGTTGGAGCCTATAGAGAACGTGTACGGGCGTTGAAATCGCCAACCAAGAATTTGTCTGTGTGTGAGGTACGGAGACGGGATATATCCTCTTCCAGTGGAACATACGGTGAATCTGTTCGCATGAGGAGGCCACTGTGTGGAGATGTAGCCAGGGCAAAGGTAACATCCCACCAATAGAATGTTTGGTTGCGGATTATAGCCTTTGATGTGACACCAAATGTACCTTGCCAATGGGTCTTTGTATGGGAATGAGATATGTGGGAGAGCCAGTCAGCAAAGTAACAAGCTACTCCACCAGAGCCTTTGAGTCCTATGCGTGGCTGAGTCATTGACTGAAAGCTATATCCGAGAATAGATGGAGGGTCCTTGCCTTCGTATGCATGTGTTTCCAAGAGAAAAAGAATATCACGCTTGGAGAGGATATCGAGAAGCCCATGAGGATGGCTCCACAAAGAGCCATTGCAGTTCCATGAGCCTATGTTCAAATGCGAGCCTGTGTTGGTCTCATGGGGCCCCAACCCCTATTTAGAGTTAGAGGGGCGACGCTCCTGTTCTCTAATGATGACCATCTCGGTACACCGCATAATAACCCTGTGCCCGAGGCTGTTTGACCTACGCGAGTTGAGCCCACATGGCATTGTATTGCATGGGGGTCAAATCCTTTACATGTCGTGGCCTCTCAATTGAGGCCTCTGACATAGAACCCTCTCCCGAGCACCCTTGTCCCTAAATCTGATGAACAAGACTTTGTGCTCCGATGTTCCTACACGCCAAGCCCGTTCAATGCCACTTGCTCCCCGTGGTAGAGCCAAATATTGTTGGATGAGGGTGGTTGCCGCTTCAAGGGGGTCACCCTCTGCAAGGGTCCCTAGCTTCCCAGTGACCCGGATGTTAAGGGCTTTGAAAGCCCTTTGCTGTTCCTCCCGCAGGATAGCCGAGACTGTCTCTTCTAAAGTGCGGGAACTGCTGTTGGATGGTCCAGTGCTTCCCTTGACTATGCTAGCCCAAGAATAAGCCTCTGCCTTATGAGCTTGGAGCTCTTGGGCTATTGAAGATGTCGCAGCCCTGTGGGTTTCCAGCTCTTTGGTAAGAGTTTCCACCTGCTGGTGCATACTTGCCGTGAGGGTACTTGAAGTGTCCTTCTCTGTGAGGGCCCTTACCTCCCCTTCCAATTTAGGAGGAGTGCAATTGTTGTTTTGGCATTGAGCTGTTTCAACAGGCCCTCCACTTTGGTGTTGCTCTCCATAAGGGAAGCTCGCAAGACAGCGACCTCCGCCCATAGGTTCTCTAAATCTTTGTCTCGGGCTTCGCACAACTTCTCCACGTCCCTGTCTTTGGCTGCGAGCAACTCCTCGAAGTCCTTATTCCGTGCTTCGAGCAATTGCTGCAGAGTCTCCTCCGACATGCAACGAATTTGCAAATGGAACTTTATAACGTCGACAGAAAGCTCAAAGAGCTTATATGACAATAGGAAAGCAAGAAACAAGAAAGAAAGACGAAGAGCCAGAAGTAGCCCAAATGCAACTACCGCTCAAGGGATTGCCTAAGGGTCAAAGCTTCGTGCAGTATTTCTGATCCTCCTAATAGAACAGACAGTGGCATCTCCCACAGATCTCATAGTAAAGAGGGCAGTAAAAGAAGAAGTTTTCTTCAGTTTTGATACAAGAAAATAACCTTGTACCGTCCATAGATGGCCTATTAGAGCCCACCCCCAAAAGGGGGCAGTCCCCGCAAGGGGGAGAGACTCTTATGTACACTAACTTCAGTCAGTGTCATCTCTCTCTCCATGGCTGCCCGAAGACAGTTGAACTTCGGCAGGATGCTAGCAGGATATCCAGGTTTGTCAGTGGTGGCAACAGAGTACTCACTGCAAGGCCAATCTTGCCTTGCCATCCAGAATGAGCAGATGATGCTTGCACCCATGGAGAACAGCATATTTCATTTGGACATTATCAATCTAAAGATACCCAAATCAGTCATTTTAGAGGCGTTGCAGCATAGTTTCCCGGCCACTTGCAGATAGAGCTTACTCTTTTGCATCATTATTATTCAGTTGCTAGCTGGCCTTGTTGGTCTATAAATTTCCCCATTATTTCAGGTGTACTAGCTCCTTTCCCAGTTGCTTTGTGTTTGTGTTCCCTGTTTTCCCCCACCTGGATCAGCTCCGATGTATTCCAGTTTCAGCTTTACTGGGCTATTATTTGGCTCCTTTATGGGGTTGGCTTGTTAACCTGGCTGCTCGTTTCTGATTAAGCTACACTGAAGCTGACTTTCTCTTGTATGTGTTTATGGATCCCCACCTGTTTGCATATTTCTTGGAATGCTGAGGTAGCATTCCTGAATCCAGAAATTCCTCAGCAGATGATAACAGTTGTGGATCTAGAAAGGGTTACCAGTCACAGTTATGGAATTTGTAGGCGTACATCTGGCCAATAAACTTCCTTTCTGTCTTGTCAAGGAGATATAATCAATAGAAAAGCTTTTGAGTTGTGGATCTCACACGCATAATTTCTTCTCTGGCAGATTCGAGAGCCCTTATTTCCATGCTTAGCTTCGATCGGACTGACTTCACCTGCATAAACACAACCCACCTTTTCAAAGGAAAAATTGCAGTGACTTCTGCATTCCACTGCTTGGTTTGATATTCATCCCAAGGAGTGGTGTGTGTGGGAGGGAAAAACAAGCAGGTACCCCTAAGCTGTGCCTGATATCAGCCTATGCTGGCATATTCAGGGCGGGTATGCTTTCCATCCAACAGCCACCCGTCCACCTGTCTGACCAGACGTACAACTAGGCCATACATGAGAATACCCTGCCAGCAACCCAGGGGGCTGCTGAAACAGCACACACAAGGGCAGCATCTGTAGATGCTCTTATACAGTTAACGTCCTTGAAAGCCAAGCCAGCACCTGTTTTTGCCAAGTTGGGGCCCCAGGTTGGGACAAGGAAACAATGATTTTGAGCCTTCAGAACCCTAGCTGCCATTTTCCGGCTTACAATCTTTCTTACAAGGTTACAAGCCCTTCCACCCATAGGGCTGACAGCCTGGCCCTCACAACATCTATCAGGCTCAAATCCGCTGGTTACAAGCACTCTTGGTATGCTCGGGTGTCCATACTTTTTGAGCACAATGGACTCTCCGTTGCGCCCTATTGCCACAAAATACGGAGGGGTCAGAAATCCAATTTGGAACTTTCTTTTTGTCCATTGGTCCCTTAGGGCTTCTAGTGCACAAAACAAACTCTTCTGTTTTATGCTACTACTTCCTCTTCCTCCTCATTCTCTTCTGCTGGAAGTAAGGACTCATTAGCATCTACTCGTTCCCCACTTTCACCTTCCCATGAACATTGTAGCCTCTGACCAAACCCCCCTGGTAGATGACAAATAAGGAAGAGCAAAGGAGAATGAAGAGAAGGAAAGATTTCGTCACCTCTTCTGCATGCTTTTGGTCACGTTGTGCAATTTCTGATTCCAATCTTCGAATTATTGAGGAACTGTAATCTGCATCACTCTTGGCTCTTTCTGCAACAGAACGGAAGAAATCTTCACCCCAGGTGAGAGAGGCACAATCGCTATAGAGCATTAAAAGAACACTGTCTATCTTACCTCGGCATACCTTCCCCACCCTATGTGTTTGGTACATGGTTACAGTAAGCACAATTTTGTATGAACAATTTGCAAAGGACAGCTCCAGTGCAGACCCCAACAAGCTTTACATTGTCTTCTGGAAACTTGAAGGCTTTGAGGATATGGAAGGCTAACTTCAAATTTTTATTCGAAAATGCTCCTGCTTATAATTCTTTCCCTCATTGTCCCAAGGATGTGATAGTCTTTCTTTTTCTTTCATTCTCCATGGACATCATGAAGTTTTGTTGTTCTTTCTCTCAATGAATACAATGAACAGGGCAGCTGAGCTACACCTTCCGCCGCTTGAATACGAGCACTGCTATCTTCTTTCAGTCTTGCTAACTGCCATGTCCAAACGCAACCCATTGTGCATTCACTTCAGTTTCCTTTTAAGACATTTTGAATGGAATAATGCACATGAGACCTACAAATTGTAGATTGCAGCTCAAGGTATGAGCATTTAACTTCTATAGCTCTCCCCAATCCCTCCTCCCACTGGCCCAGCATCTTGCCAGGGAGATTCTGTCTCTGGATTTGTTCTTGCAGTTCATCACAACTTTAAGAAGCACCTTTGAAACACTTCAGATCCAAAATGCAACCTGATCTTTGAGATGTTGGGATTCCCGGGAAACTTCAGCTTCACTCTCTTTGGCTCGTCTCTCTCCATCCTTCCGATCCATCAATTCAGCCTGTTATCCATCCCCCAAAAATCTCTATCATTGCAATTGCTCTCGCCTCACAAATCACTGAAACAGGAGTTTTCACTAGTGCTAAGATTGTACTCATAAGACGTTGTTAGCCGTAGCCTTGTGGCCATTGACCCCGTGCCCAGTTTGAGCGGGAACAAAAGGGACAGAACCTACCTCTGTCAGGGGCTGACGTTGGTAGTAAGACTTACCTCCATATAAAGAATTAATCCGGGTTTTCCAGATATCCTCTAGAAATCCCTTCACACAAGCATCAATCTGCTGTGTGTGATTTGCCCAAAAACTAGGCCTCAGGAGGGCCTGGGCTTTTGGCTCAGCCTCGAGACTTTCAAAGTTGGTAAACAGGGGTACAGGCACAATTCCCTTAATAGATTTGAAGAGAGCGTCTCTTTGGTGAGAGAACCCCGGACAGTGTATCAGAAAATGAATACTGTCTTCAGATTGCCCACACAACGGGCAATTGCACTCTCCCTTTCCTCTCTGCTTCTGTTTGCTGTTCAAAGGTAGGCTTCCTGCAGTCTAGTGCCGAGAGTGGGTAGACCCTTGAGGTCATCCAAGATGTCCTCCCCCATGTCACAGACTGGAAACAAGTTCAGGGAAGTTTTCTGCCTAACTTCATTTTCATCAGACAATCTCATGGCAACAGACATGGCTGAGGACACTAGTGCTAAGAGAATACTGTGAAGGGCAAAGTCGATGCTCGTACAATTCCATAACCAAACTCTGCAGGGGAAGCAAGGCAACTACTCACATTTTTTGCGAACAGATTAATGGCAGCTGCATTTTCATTTGCAAGCATCTTCTCTTGGAGGAGTGGAATTTCCTGGAAGGCCCCGAGACACGCTTAGCTGCAGAAGGTATGAATGGTCATTGGAGAGTAGACTAACAAAGCAGGACTACACATGGCTTGATTCAGAGAGCTTAAATTGCCAGCTTGAGAGATAGATGGAAGCATTTTGATCTGGGCTACACCAGTCTCTGAATGGGAGAGCACAATGATGTATCTATGTAACAATGTAGAAAGCCCCACGTCAAAACACACCAAACAAGATAAAGACAGAGGAAAAGGAGATCACCCCGCTGGATGGGCAGAGAAAAGAAACAGAAGCAAATGAATGAAATGAAGAAAAGAAAGAAATGAAATGAAATGGTACTTTATAATGTCCGTGGAAAGCTCAAAGAGCTTATGGGAAAAAACATGAGTGGAAGCAAAACCAGAGCCAAAAAACAGCCCAAAAGCAACTGCTGCTCAAGGGATTGGCTAAGGGTCAGGGCCTCGAGCAGGTAAGCAAGCATTTTTTATCCTCATAGTGGAAGACTTCAGTGAGAGATTGAGTTCCACGGGATAGACAGTGGAAACTCTATAAACATCCACAGGGGCCCCAAAGGCACAGTTTGATAGGGGGAGGACGAGAAACGAGGAGGAAGAGGGACAATGATGACTACCTGTTTGGTTCTGTTAAGCTGCACTTTCAACTCCCCAGTCTCCTTTTCGACAAATTTGCGCAGTAGATTTTCTTCCTTAAGTTCGACTCTGGAAGTCTTTCCATTACATAACAAACAAACCACAAGGTACATATCTTACTATCACAACCTAGATTGCTCCTGAACATCAGGACAGAACGACTTGAATAGTGACCCTTCTGTCACTCAATTGAACCTGGGGGCGGGGGGGAAAGAAGACGACAAAGAAGACAAAGGACCTAAGAGAAATGAAATGAAATGAAATGGTTCCTTAAAGACAAAGCTTATACATCCATGGGGCCAAAGAAAGCTCCAAGAGATTTCCGAAATCAAAAACCCCTGAAGACTTACAGAGAGAAGAGGTTGGGGTATAACCACCTTAACTAAAAGCCTTCTTCCCCAGAGTAATGGCACTGCCCTCTTTTGTGTGCTCTCCAGATTATTCCCTCTTTCCAAGCAACCAAGACACCTACCTCAAGTTGAGTGTCAGTTGCTGCCTTCTGCAGTTGTAGGTCATGGAACTCCATTTTGATTGCTACCTGTCGAAAGATCACAACCCTTGACATTGTTATGAGGACGACTCTACGGGGCAGTTTCTATATCAACCTCACCTACAGGCATCACCTACAGAACCCACTCCCAGGGCAGAGAGGAGATGAAGAAGCTCATGGAGGTATGCAGTTAAGCACTTTCGTCTTCCAAACTCTTCAAAAGACACCATTTCAAGGGCAGACACTAATGTGTTTCCAGAGAGAAGCATATTTCCCTATAAAAACACAATTATCTCACTTGGTCGTTGCTCTCATGGCACACCAGCCAAGAGATTGAGAAGTTTCCAATTATTTACGGTCTACAAGACGGTTGTCTCCCTCACACTGCTCCCGGAATTTCAAAGTCAGTCCTCTCCACACAAAAAGATAGAAAGACATGTTAAAAGGAAGAATACTAAAGCACGACAGATGTGCAGTCAGACATAATCAAGCAACCAACGACCTTCCATTAGATGATAAATTTAGCTGGTGCTTTATAACGAAATGGTGCTTTATAACGTCCGCGGGAAGCTCATAGAGCTTACGGGACAAAATGGCAGAAAACATGAGAGAGCAAACAAAAGAGAAATGAAATGAAATGGTGCTTTATAACGTCCGCGGAAAGCTCATAGAGCTTATGGGACAAAATGGAAGAAAACATGAGAGGAACAAATCCAGAAACCACAATTAATGTTCTAGCGATTGTCTAAGGGTGAAGGCCTCGTGCAGGTAGGCTGCCAAGCATTTTCGATCCTCATAGTGGAAGACGTCAGTGAGAGTTTGGGTTCCACTGAATAAACAGTGGAATCTCCCACGGATCTCGTAGTATAGAGGGCAGTAGAAGAAGAAGTGTTCTTCAGTTTCAATTTCCTTGCTGCGCCCTATGCAAGCTGGACATAGGCGGTCCTCCCGTTGCAGGTTTTCCCATCTGCCAGTCTCTATCCGTAGGTTGTGGGAACCCACCCTGAACCACCCCAATGCCCTCAGGAGGGAAGGAGATAAGGATGCTGAAAGGCAATTTGGTCTCAAGATTCTAGCATCGCGGAGCACCAAGAATGTCTCTCGATAGAAGTGGAGCTTTGTCGTGAGATTGGGTAGCTTCCAAGTTCTCTTGACATGTACTTCCATAAGCTCTCTCCTACTGAGTCTGTTGCGGTCATGTCTGGATGTGATGTCCACCTCATCTGGATTCATTGGTAATAGGAAAGCAGTAGAAAGTCCGTTACGTTGAAATAAACTGTCCACTCGAGCATACCAGGAGTTCCTGAAACCTGCAGCTTTGAGCCTCATAGATGTTGTGAGGGCCCTTGCCACGAGCCCCTTGGGTGGAAGGGCCTGTAATCTATGGAGAAAGATTGTAAGCCGGAAGAGGGCCTCGGATTGCAATGGTACACATGCGAACTCTGCACCTAGGATCTGAGATGGAGTTGTGCTCCTGGCGCCAAGCATTGCTTGGAGAAAAGATGACTGTAATGGTTCCAAATTCTTTTCCCACCAGGAGACAGGGACACCAGGTGCCCAGAACTCACAACCATAGATGGTAGCAGGGCTGACGACAGTGTCAAACAGCCACCTTTTGGTTGGGGGATGACGCAGATGTATTTGCTTGCATTTGGCCTGAAGGCGGACGGAGGCCACCTTACCTTTAGTCAATCTGTCCAAGGCAGTGGCTGCAAAGTGAAACTTGGGGGAGTGGATAACCAGACCCAGGTACCGGTATGATTTCACCATCTCAATTTCCTGCTGGTTGAAGATGAATCTACGATCAGCCTGGCCATTGAAGACCATGATCTTGGTCTTGCTAAGATTGACTTGCATCCCATAGTCTTTGCAGAACTGTTCCAAAATTTTGAGATGGCGTTGCAGGAAGACCGGGGATTGTGCCAAAAGGGCAACATCATCAGCGTAGAGGAGATCTGAGAGCGAGAGAGAGAGAGGGAGGGAAGAAATCCATGCCAGTTCTCGTCGGAGGTTTCCTATCTCCTTCTGGAGAGAGTCGATTCTCTCCAGGTTTATGACCTCTATCTCCTTGGCTGTAGCTGTTGGACTCTGTCCATACACAAACAAAATCAAACACAAAATCAGAAAAGAGTATGCGTCATTGTTTCAGGATCAGGCTGCATGTGACTGTGTAAGACTAACATTGAAACAATTATGTAAAGATCAGCAAGCTCAAGAACATAAGCAGATAACAACAAAGTGAGGGAGAGAGAGCCTTTACATGCTTGGCATTCTCAGGTTGTACAATGTTTCAGTAGTGCAGTCTGCTATGAGGTCTGTCTACCAAGAAGGAACAAGAGAAGAAGAAAGTTCGTTACGTCCACTGAAAGCCGAAGGGCCTGGGTGCCAAATTAACAGAAGAACTGGAAGAAAAAGAAGAACGTCTAATAACCAAAGGGAGAGAGAGGGGGCTTTTGGTCTTTTCTGTTTCCTTGGTCACTTTTCTCTGCTGACCAAATCTGACTTGACCAAATCTGTGGCGAAGAGATTTCCCATGAAGTGTTTCCTAGTGTAGATTGTCTCAAATGTCATAAAAGCAAAAGTGGAAAAATGTGTACTTGCAAGACCAGGCTTGATGTATCCCCGCCACAATAGAAGTTTCTCCACAGGAGAGGGAACTGTTGGCAGGGAGACAAAATGTGCAAGCCCCTGCTACAGCCTTTTGTGTCCCATTTCTCTCTCCGTTTATGGTAGAACAAGCTGCTCGTCTCTACCCTACCCACGCATGTGGAATCATATTGGACTTTGATATAATGGGAACCTCCCAGGAACATGGGACCAAACTGGATCCAAGAAGCTTTTTGCACTGATGCGTAGTCTCTCCCTGCTGGGTAGAGACAACAAACTAGAAGGTTCTCCAACATTCTCTTGACAATAATCCTGAAGGCATGTTTACACGAGAGACTTTCTGTGCGTCCCATCCGTCCCGCCTGTGCAGCCCCTGCCAGCCGCAGGTGCATCCACACATGTGGCACAGGAGGGGACAGATACGCTGGCTGCGTCTCCCCCTCCCTGAGCACATGCCTTCCTCAGCATGTCTATCTTCTCTGTTGCAAAGGCTAACTCTGCAGGTGCTTTTAGCCATATCTCTGTCACACCACATGGCGGGAAGCCTTCCTTGTGGACGACAGAACAGAAGTTGGGCTAACCGTGCATGTGAAAAATACTACTGCTGGGTCAGCATCCTTTTGCTGGTAGGAGCTGCATGGGCTGACCAAACGGATGGAATGGATGGGACATCACATCCTTGTGTAAACATGCATTGACCAAGCAATGATACTGATAGCCAGATACTCCTGTCAGAGGATATGAAATCATCATACTCACAATTGAACGAGAACCTGGGGTCTGATCCAGCGCTGCAGGTTGAAGTCCGATGCTCATCAGCTTGCTCGCATGATTCTCCTCTAGTAACTTGTCTACAGTGAAGATAACGTTAGTTTGTGTTCACATTTCATTGCTCATCAGCTAATAACCCAGAAACACTGTAGTGCTTCATGTAAGAGGCCACCAACACCTCCTCTTCCTATGTTTGTTCATTTGATTTCAGTAGTCCTACTGTCTTGTTCTAGTGTGGCCCATTGGCATTATTGGACCGCCATGGATGTATGAAACTTTGTTTTTCTTCCTATTTGATGAGGTGGACTCACCAATCTGGGACATAAGAGATGGTGGAATGCCATTCCCTGCCAACCGAACATCAGTTAGGCCATGGTTTCGCTGAAGCATGCCAAGCAATGCCGCAGCACCACTTGGCCCAATCTCATTCCATCGCAGATCTGCAGTCAAAGAGGGAGACAACAATGTCTGCTACTGTTGTGTCAAAAGAAGAGCACTGCATGAACTATGAAAGATCATTGAAGTCACACTTCACAGCATGTGGACCATGTACTCCTATATTACATTAATTGGGGTGGGGGTTGGATTCGACAGTCTTTTCCTGCAAACTGTTGGAGGTGTCAAGGCTATAGCCCTTGCACGGCACTCTGAGAACAGAACGGGACGGGTAGCTCAGTGGTAGAGCACCCCACCGGAATGGGGGAGGTCCTAGGTTCAATCCCTAGCCCGACCACACGCCAGTGGTATTCCAACACAAACAACTATAAATGACCAAACACAACACCATCAGAGAGCTGAGCTTTTGCTAATGGACGCAAAATAAAGGAGATAAGGAGATTATAGAGAGATATTAGCTGCGGGACCTTGTAGTACCAAGGCATACTAGTGAGAAGTTGTTGCGAAGTGCATGTGCCAATGCTGCTGCTGTCGATGGCCCAATTTTGTTGCTCCGAAGATCCACCTGTTCGAGCCAATTACAACATTTCATTCAAGAGAAATCTGAACAAGGTCTCCCCTCTCTCTCTCTCTCTCTCCTTTTTGTTCCGCCCAAACTGGGCACAGGGTCTATGGCAAACACCATCTCTCTCTCTCTCCTCTCTCTTGTTGTTTTCCATCTTGTCCCATAAGCTCGTTGAGCTTTGCATGGACGTTATAAAGTACCATTTCATTTCATTTCTCTGTCACTTAGTTAGAGATTGACCTCTTTCAGAGAACGATTTGAAGCTATGGCAGATGAGAGTGCTGAGATTCCAGTGCGAGCCAACCCCAAACTATTCCACTCCAGCGAAAGCCTGCATTTGGAAAATAATGTTTGTTGGTATCAACTCATCAACCAAAGGCAACCCGGACCATACAGATCCCAGTAAGAGAACCAAGTACCTTGCATGTGAGCAGAAAACAAAAGCCAAAATAGAGGCCCAAATGGCTGATGGATTTCCAAGACCAAGTCTTGAAGCTCTGAAGGTAAATTCCAGCCTAAGAATGCCTGGAGACGGAGTACCACCAGATTTACACGACACATACATAAACAAAGAACAAAACCTTCAAGGGAACATTCAAGGGAACCCCAACAGCCCACAGGGCAACAAGAAAATTAATAAAATATATTTGACGCCTCCCGAAGGAATCGTAAATTATGGTGTCTCTTCACCCCCAAGGGTTACTGCCTTCCGCTAGGAAGGTGGACACCTTTGTGACACCAAGGGTGGATTGAACCCACAACCACTTCCGAGGTGGTATGTGCCCATTACCACTGGGCTCCAACTTGGTTGTCAACAAGAAAATTACATCAGAAGACAAACTATGGCCTGAAGACGAAGTGCTTCATGCATGTAAGCTACCAGGCACTTTTGGTCCTCAAAACAGAAGGCCCTGCCAAGACTGCCTGCCCCTGAACATGTAGTATGTGCAACAGGGACAAATGAAAAATGAAATTTCTTTACAACGTCCACGGTAAGCTCAAAGAGCTTATGGGAGAAGAGGAAATGAAATGAAATGAAATGGTACTTTGTAACGTCCGTGGAAAGCTCAAAGAGCTTATGGGACGAAAGGGAGAAACCAGAAAGAAGAGACAAAACCACAGCCAAAGGAGGTTAGAAGCAACCACTGCTGAAGGGTTTGCCTAAGGGCCAAGGCCTCATGCAGATAAGCTGCCAAGCATTTCTGATCCTCATAATGGACGACCTCCGTGAGAGAAGGGGTTCCACGGAATAGACAGTTGAATCTCCCACGGATCTCATAGTATAGAGGGCAATAAAGTGTTCTTCAGTTTCAATTCCTGGTTGTGCCTGGTACACGCTTATGGGAGAAGAGGAAGAAAGAAACAAGAAAGAGAGAGGGGTCACAAACAGCCCAAAAGCAAGTAAAGCTCGAGGGATTGTCTAAGAGTCGATGCTTCATGCAGGTAAGCTGCCAAGCATTCATGATCCTCACAATGGAAGACCTCCATGAGAGACTGGGTATCCCAGAAAAGACAGTTGAATCACCCATGGATCTCATAGTACAATGGGCAGTGACAGAAGAAACGATCTTCACTTTCGATTTCCCTGTAGTTCCCAATGCAAGTGGGGCATAGGCAGTCGTCACGTTGCAGATGACTCCACCTACCAGTCTCTATCCGCAGACTGAATCTCCCCAATGCCCTCAGAAGACAGGGAGATAGAGCTACAGAGAGGTCTATCTCCCTCAAAGAGTCTATGGGACAAAAGAATGCACGAAACAGAAGGAAAAAAAATGGAGCCCTAAAGAAGCCCAAAATCTACTCTTTCATTTAGAGAAATTCTCTTAGTTTGAGAGTCCCATGAAGATATTCTGCCGGCATTTCGGGTCCTCATATTGGAAGATCTATGTCAGGGATTGGCTGTCTCTGAAAGGGAAACTCCGACATATAACAGAGAATGTACTCATATGACGTTGCTTGCCATAGCCTTGTGGCCATAAGACCCCGCCGCACCCAGTTTGGACGAAACAAAAGGGAACAGATACCTACCATTGTGAGGGGCTCACTCTGGTATTGTGACTTACCTTGATAGAGACAATTAGTTCGGGTTTTCCAGATATCCTCTGGAAAGCCCTTCACACAAGCATCAACTTGCTGTGTGTGAGCTGCCCAGCAATAAGACCCCAACATGACCAGGGTTTTAGGCTCAGCCTCAAGATAGGACATAGAACAGAGAGAGAGAAATGAAATGAAATGCAGTGGTACTTTATAACGTCTGCAGAAAGCTCAAAGAGCCTAAGGGACAAAAGAAAAACAAGAAACAAGAAAGAGAATAAAAGACAAAAAGTGAAGCCTGAAGCAGCCCAAAAAGTAACTACTGCTCAAGGGATTGCCTAATGGAAATGAAATGGTGCTTTATAACGTCCGCGGAAAGAAAGGAGCTCTATGGGCAAGCACAGATCTTCATAGCTAAAGGGCCTTGATGAGTGTCAGAGAATCTCTAAAGAGACATTGGGAACTAGACACAGCGATTGGAAGGAGGGAAGGGCATTTAATGAAGCTGAGGGGAACCTCTTCAGAGAAGTTGCGCTTCGGATGATTTGAGCAAGGTCATCACCTTTGTAGATATTGCATCCTGTCACAATAGTTGTCCAATCAAATGTCTCTCCATCCCCTACTACCCGAGTCTCAACTCTCCAAAGTCCCACCTGTGAAGCATGCCCCTTCAGCAATAATATTATCCTCATTTGCTCATTCTTCTGTCCACATGAGATGGAATGTTTTTGCTCAGCAAGCACCATCTAATGAGTTCATTAACCACCTCCATTTCCATGTTTTAGATCCAAGATATTAACTCGAACTTCTGAGAACAATGCAATCAATGAAAATGAACTGGCATATTACCACTGAGGTCGAGCTCTGTTAGCTTGTCGTTGTTCTTTATCACACGCAGTAGACCTTCACATCCTGTGGTTCAGCCAAACACCAAGGCAATTTGCATAGATGGCATCACAGGTTCACAATTGTACGCTTTTGAAGTTTAGAGGTTGTGTACTTATCGCATTGCCTTGTCTCTCCCTTTCTTTTTCTCATCGTTTTGAGGTGGAGGTCTACATTGGCGAGACGTAGGCTCTCTGGCATGATGTCAATGCCATCAATTCTTATAACTGCATTCTCATCAACGGGAGTGACTATGGGTACGTCTATCAGACTACTGCATTCTAGTTTCCGGCGAATATTCTTACCACTGTCACACATGGAGCGATCGGAAATCTTTAGTGTTCCGCCTTGCTTGCTGAGATCAAGCTTCTTCAGCTGCTCGGCAAGCGTGCCCCGAAACGCAGAAAGTGCGCATGCCTCTCTTTGGTCTGCCATAGATCTTTGTCTAAATGCACTGCACCCATTTCTCCCCTCCAAAGCCCTCTCCCTGACATCGAAAGTGCCCCCTGTAATATAAGATTCTTTCCCCTCCATTGTCCTTCCTCTTTCATCATCGAGCATCTTTGTTTTCTCAACAGTGTATATCTTGTGCGGGTCTGTCATTCTCTCTTTGGACTCTGACAAAAGACCGTTGAGCACCCTATCTCTCTCCTTCTTCTCAGAAGAACACAAGTCGTGGACATCTAGCATTCTCTCCGCAGAAGCTAAAATGCTCTTCCTGTGGGCACGGGAACCCTTCCTGACCGACTGGTTGATTGTGTAAGCCTCCTTCTTCCCACGACACTTCTCAAGCCCCATCCTTCTTTTCTCAAACTCGTACCTTTCATGTGCATCTGACGTTCTTTCCACCAAATTCTCTTTATTAAGGGCAAACAAAGCATCTTTCCCAAGAGGCATCTTCTCTCTTTCATCCGGCATTTCGACTGTCTCAAGTTCATAGATTTCTTCAGTATGTAGCACTACCATCGGCATGGCGCTTCCCTCAAGTCTGCTCTCTTGCCCGCACGCCATCATATCTTAACCGACTCGTTTCAGCACAAAGATTGAATGTCTCTCTCTACTTTACTGTGAACCCAGTGGAAATTCACACCCTGATTCCAAGCCATCACTCATCTCACTGCAGACATTGTACAGATTATCTGATTTTGAGCCTATATGGTATCGTGGACAAGGAAGAGATTAAGAGGGACGTAAGAGAGAAGAACCAACAGTCTTGAAGTTTTCGGGACGGAGTAAGTGAGACGAGATGATACTTTTGGACAAAAGACTGAGATATCTGTAGTAGGATTCAAATGATAGTCAGAGAGAGGAATCTTTCATGGTACAGATGCACAAAGGCAGTTTCAAAGGCAGATTAAAACCTATTTGAGGGAGACGACGATCCTGTGTCTTGTAGGCTGTTTCCTTTCTCCTGACAGGTAGAATAATGATTTACAGAGGAGAACAAGACACCACAACCCACAATAAACGAAAAAGCCGAAAGCAAGAATGAAAGAAAACAACTTTACGATGTCAAAGGAACCCGGAGAGAGACAAAACGAAGATGAGATCAGACCTGTCATCACCCAGGGACCGGAACAAAACCGTTAGGGGTTGACTCCTAACGGTGAGGTTAGATCTTGATTGAAACAAAGGCCCTCCTGAAGTCCTAAAGTTATTTGACAGGGGCTAAAGGACAGAAGTGGATGGTGCCTTCTTACATAACATGATTTCAACTTGGGCTCTACCCTCATGTGTGATCAGAGGGTTGGCCAATCCTGACATGCTACCTGGTCGATCGCCCACCGATATTATGGATGATTGCCAATCTGGGGTTCTCTAACTGCTACTAGTCCTTTAGCCGCACCCAGAGTGAGATAACTCAAAGTAATGATCTGTGCTCCTGGAACAAATGTGTAGTTCAGGATCCCTCCAGACACACCCGAGCCCTGAATAGTGAAGACGCTGAGAATTGAAAGTCACAGTGACCCAGCTATGCTTATGGAACCTTGGAATTCAGTGGGAAGTACCAAATACAAACCATGGCTCACAGTTTACCAGCTACGTCAATCAGAGCAATTGCTGCCAAGGTTGAAAGGGATTGACCAGTTAGTGGGCACCATGATTGAAGTGGTGATGGCAAAAGGAAGTTGAGTCATTGGGAGAGTTGTCAGTGCTTGCAATTCTTATGCGCCCCCGCTGCAAGTAGGTAGGTCATGGATGTGTAGCTAGCAGACACAACACTTACCCAACGCCCCCAAAACCAAGAAAACAGCAAACATAGCACACTCCCTTCCTCCCTTCCTCCCTCTGTGAGTCTGTGACAGTAGACTGCCATCGCGACTTGCCATCGCTAACCATTTCCCTTATTTTGAAGTGCAGCAAGAAGTACAGGGATGAACCCTAGCGACAGGATGTGCTTTGTCCAAGATTATCCCCTCGAGAGATTTGGTGGAATATCCCACCACCAGACTCGGCAATGAATGAGATTTTGGTACAGAATCTTTTCTAGCTGCAATCAAGCGAACTCTGATCTCGAGAGTGGGTCCTGAGTAGATCGAGAATCCAACTACGTTCAGATACCTACTTCCTGCCAACTACTTTGAACATATTTTCAACCACTTCCACTTCCACTTCCAGGATCCTCGTGCGAAGAAAGAAAAGTACTCGTGCAAAGAGGGGGGCCTTGTTAGCTACAGCAAGTGAGGGACACGTGGGTGTTTCCTCTCCTGCAACTCACACGTGCGACAGCATACATAATCTCGCCTGGGCCTTCGTTTTCAGCGGCCTGCTGAGCAACTGGTGTGAATTCTGGGAGAGAGAGGGATAGAGACAAGAGAAACAGTCTCTTTTTGATCGAGGAAACGTCAGTGAGAATGGAGAAAGTGGGAATGAGCACCCTGATCACAGTGCTCATGCTACCGGCCTGCATGTTGCCGGCACTGGCCATGAGAGGCATCACTAGTGATTCACTGACCCAGATTGGCATCGCAGCCGAGCTTGGGGGGATTAAAGCAGCAGCTTGTACCGCAGCCTTTGCCCAACTATCCCCGTGTCTCAAGTATGCCAGGAGTGATGCCTCCCCTTCTCCAGGAAACGACTGTTGCGTTCCCCTTGCCAAGGTCACTCCTGAATGCATGTGCTTTGTGGTCACCCATACTCCTGGCATCGTTAGCCGGACCGCGCTCGCCATTCCACGTGCTTGCAAAATCCATGTGGTCGCTGGTACCACCTGCAATGGTGATCAATTCGCATCTGATTCTCTGCTTTTGTCCGTTGTTCATGTAGGAAGGTTGTCTTGATACTGATCATGTCACCAATTCTAAGATCTATAGACGCGGATTCGGACTAGTAGGAGACTCATAATCGATATAGTGCAAGCTACAATCAGATTCCTACACATTGCACTGGTGCTTGAATAGTAGGGCAATAGTACATGACTCATAGACTGTAGCTGATGAAACGAATTGTTTCTGGAAAATCTTGATATCTCTAGCTGGTCTCTGCCATCTTGATCACAGAGATAGGCGAAAATTCAGCTGAAATGCTGCAATTCAGAAACAATTATGATGTTGAGCTAATCTGCAAGGCCTCAATATTAGATGAACAGCATGCCAGGAAAGTGGTCTAATTAGATCATGCGTCCCAGGTGCACACTTCTAATTAACTTGAGATTATTGCAATTGGGGCGTTGCTGCATGTGATGGAATCAGGGATTGCGGTGCCGAGCTAGGGAGTCGCTGCTCTGATCTATCCCTCCCCCAACTGACCAATAAGACCACCCAGATCGATCCGGGAGGAAACAAGTATTTTGGGGATCTCCCAACAACGTTAATAATTTGAGCCATTTTCTGCACAATGTATTAAATATTCAGTACTATTTGTGTGGGTTTTCCATTGACAGAACTTTTCTCTACCTTTCTGCATGAATCTTTTCTTCAAGAATTACTTTGGAGAAACAAAACCGAGTGAACATGTATGTGGATGTAAGTGAAATTTTTTACTGCCTAATGGCAAGGCAAAGTGGCTCCGGCAAGTAATTGATTAATAACCATGCAGATTATAACCACTGCAGCAGGGGCTCCATAAACTTTTTCCTTTGTGAATGTCACAGACAAGCAGCAAGCCTGTATCTATTTTTAAAATGAGAGTCCAAGAAACTTTCAATTTCATTCATTAGATCAGTGTAACTGGAAGCTGCATGGTCTCCTTGGACGGTCCGTCTCCTCTTGATGTGCTTATCTTCAGCTTCACTAGCTTCACTATCATCGCCAATATTGTAATCCTCTTTGCTCCTCTCATTTGAAGAATAGTGTCTTTGCTGTCCCCTATCAGTGTGCGCATCTTCAGCTTCAGCTTCAGCTTCACTAGTGTCATCGCCAGAATTATAATCCTCTTTGCTCCTCTCATTTGAAGGACAGTGTCTTTGCTGTCCCCAACCAATGTGCACATCTTCAGCTTCATCATCGGCAGCTGTATTATAATCCGCTTTACTCCTCTCTTTGGAAGAATGGTATCATTGCCGTCCTCTATCAATGTGCACATCTTCAGCTTCAGCTTCGCTATCATCGCCAGTATGATCCTCCTTGCTTCTCTCATTTGAAGAATTGTAATCCTGCCGTCTCCTATCAATGTGCATATCTTCAGCTTCCACTTCCGTTTCGCTATGAGTACCGTCCACTTCGTCGTCACTATAATAATCTTCTTTGCTCGAACCTCGTCTCCTTTGAATGTGCTTATCTCCATCTTGGGATTCGCTATCACTCTCCACTTCGTTGCTGGTATCATCCTCATTGCTCCTCTCTTCTTCCTTGTGATTCCCAGTGTCAGCTTTTTCGCCAACTTGGTTCTCATTGTCGATCTCGTCATGAACAGGCCTATTACTTTTTCTTCCTAATTCCAGCAAGCGAAAAGCCGACTGGACTTTTTGCTCGCAAAAGCATCTCTTGTCCTCCTCATTCATGTCGACCACTTGAACACGTCGAGCCTGAGAATAGAGGAAGTGGAGATTTAGTCATTAAAACAAAAGAGAAAGAAAAGGAGAACTACATTTGGTACCTTCGGACCCGAATCCGAAGCTGTATGAAAAGAGGACATTGAAGAAGACAGAGAGGACATCACTCTTTGACACATTGTAGTGTATCCCTTTGCACGCATATAGACTAGACTTACTAGTGACTTACGAGTCATCGTGCACGTCGATGCACTTGTGACATCTCGATGATTAGAACAAGAAAAGTAATGAGAGAAGATATATATATATGAGATCATATACCAATCAAAACCATAATTAAGGTTAGAAGCGTACGTGGAGATGGCGGGTGAGCAGAGGTCCTCCGAATATGTTAAACGCTGTCATCCCAGATCTGCAGAACAATGAGACAATATACTCGTATGCCTCACTTCTTAGCTCATTATTATAAACCTTTAGATCTGTCTCTTCATCGCTAAGGTCTTGGTTTGTCCCAAGAAGAAGGGGGTTGATAGGTTTCTCCAAAAGGCACCGATCGATATGCTCCTGGGGATGTTCAAATTCTGTCATATTGACAGGGAAGACATAGTCCACACAAAGGATAGGACGAGATAATCCAACTGAGCAACTCTTGAAACGGCTCTCTTTATCTCCCGGGAAGTAAACACCCTCAACAATGAGATACGTCTTCAGGCCCTCCGCGCTTCGGACATAGTATGCCAGATTCGTTGACGAGGATTGGTTGGACAAGAAAACGAAAGCATTACATTTGAATTTTGGAGACTTGAACGAATGCAGGATCTCTGCATAATCTGCACTGGACCAAGAGACTCCATGATCGTCATGGATTGTGTTAACAAACCCCATACCAATATTGTCGTATTTTTTGGTCTGGCCGATACAGCAAAAGTGTTTGCTGACATCTGTTGTCTTCTTGAGTACTCCAACCGACCTGTAATCAGTCTCGAAGATCGTTGCCAGTGTCTTATCTTTCTCATCAATACTCTTTCTCCAAGCTCGTATGAATGTCCAAAAATCGTGTGGAATTTGTTGTCTCTCTTGGTTCTGTTTCCCCTTGCTGTTGAGGTATGACCTTCCTAGAGTCAATCGCATCGACTCAAACGTAGCCTTGTCGAACTTGTATTTCTGCTTTATCTCCAACCACGACTCTCTTTGGTATTGATTTTGGTTCTTTTTTAATCGAAATTGGGATATCCAAACACCACCATAATGTCGTCGATAATGAACCTTCTCGTTTTCATGTACTCTATGTAGCATGCTCCTTATCTACTTGTCTTCACCCTTGTAAGGATGCCTGAGGCAGAGACTGCAATCCAGAACTTTTTGGGTAACCTTCTTCAGTTGGCGGGAGTCAAGCTCTTGCATCCCGATGGAGAATTTTGTAAGCTGCACCTGTTCTGTCTTGCACTCTTTCCCATACGCATCAATTAGTTTACCAGATTCCCCACGAACAAACACTTGTTCCCACATCGCCCAAATGTCTTCCTCACAAAGGAACAGCACCATCGCTTCCTTAACACTTGATATCTCGAAAATGGTTTGTGCTGCTTGTACGAACTCCTGAAATTCAATAACAAAGGGCGGAATTCATAATCTGACTCACATGCATGGAAATCATACATAAACTGAAACAGGAAATTATGCAGCTACTCATGTAACTACACTTCAGGAGGAGATACAGAAAAATCTTACCTTCCACTGAACAGTTTCTGCAGCAGTTTCGTAGTCGTTATATTTCTTGGGTCTTCCTTGATGCTCATACAATAGCCTACACTCTGTGACTTTCTGCGGAAACGCCATCTTACGAGTTCTCCTTCAATCTGTATGAGGCCGAAAGAAAGCCTTCTTGAAAGAGCCATCAATAGAACGGTATAATATTCCTTAGAAGCTTCAACCTCCACCTAGAGGCTAGCATCCTTGTAGGGCACATGAGCAACCAATAATAGTCTTGCAAAATTGGCCTTTCTTCTGCAATGTCCTGAACACAGTGTGTGATACTGAGTGGCGATTAAGGGAAGATAGGAGCTCTCTACCTTCAAACAAAAGAAGCAGCAGTTTCCACAAGGCAAAGATAAATGACGGTCCCACTGCTCGTGCGCCCACAGGCACTCTGCATCCATCTCCCAGAGTACAATTAGGCTGTACGTCATTCATCTCACTATCGGAGTATACACCTTAGATCCAAACTGGAGGTAATAACAAATTAAGTAGCCTTCAGTAACCCCTTTGGTTGACCTGCTTGCAAGTGCAGCTAGCATGTACACTACCCTGAGCTGATTTGTATTTGAGAGGTCACAAATTCAAGCTTACTGATCATATCTCCAACTGTATGGTTGACAGAAGTCACACGTAAGCAATCAAGGTGTGACATCATAAGCGACTTGTACAGACCTTTGTATATAGTGGCTAGATAGGTGTGGAGACCATTCTCTAGAACCTCCCCGGTGAATTCCTGGCTAAACGCATGGAATCGGATAAGACCGATCGTTATTGATCACATGCAGATCCGAATGGCACACTCCTGCACATGGTGCATTTTGCGTTGTAAAACCCTCTGGAGATAGGTTGTTCAGCTGACTGGTGCCATCAGCCAGATAATCATGCAGGCCTTAACTTGAGCAAGTAGTTTAAAGGGGTCCACAGAATGTCTACCTTAGCATTCACCGCTGAAGAAACTACACATGAAGCTTTGGTTTCAGTGGCATAAGTAACCTGAATGCGAGAATTATCTGGAAAATGATGTCAATGTACGTCTTACAGCAGATAAGAGGTTCAAACACAAGGGCATACGCTGCCCAACTATCCAGCAAGCCAGAGCACGCGACTCCCCACTTTGAACTGTAGAGTTGCCTCCATTAAGCCGTAGGGGTCCGAATCACTCCATAGGATTGCAGTGATTAATGGCCCGTGTACGCATTTTCAGTAGAAGAGAGATATTTTCTCTCCAAGGCGCTACCTTACCTGAAGCATTCTGCTTTCAGGTCAAACAAACATAGTTGAGGGGTCCCAGGGCCGGCATCTCGTCTCAGAGACGTTTATCTAAGTACTCCAATGTCAAGTTCACCCATTTACCAGGTTTCCTAGTGACCTGAGAGAGACTAACAGAAAGCCGTTCATACGCTCTTATGAAGATGAGGTAGTTGAAGCCAACTACCTTTGCTACGGTATGATCGATGTCTATTTTGGAGAAGAGTCACTTTACCAAGAGAAACCAACAGAGTGGAAGGCAGGGAGGAGGCTGTCCCCCACAATCACCTCATCCAGCAAGTCAGCGTGAGCATTTGATCAAAGCTACCCTCCTCAGTTGACATCCTTACGAATCCCCCCGATGGGTATGACCAGAATGAGATACGCAGTCTGTAAGATAAAAAGAGGGGCAATGCGGTGTTCAACCAAATGTGCACGAGTCACTGGTGGTACTGTTCATAGTCTGTAGCTTCTGCCCGATCTACTCCATGATTCCAGATATCATTCTAACTAGTCCCCTCCCTTGACTACTAATACTTGTAAGGTCAATGCATGCTATTGCAATATCGTATTGAAGCAAGAATCTGTTGGCATTAACAGCCGCACTTGAGTTGAGCTCGGCCGGTAGTTGCTGTTGGAACTACCCACTCATCATGTTTCAGCACATATTATTTAGTGTGGCTTGGGTTCTTCGTGTAGCTCTTAGAATTGAGCAAGAACATGAACAAGAACTAAAGTCTTAGACTGCTAAAACTAAAGCTCTCCTCCCAACCATAGAAGCCACCATCATACTCTTACACTTCGACTAGTGGCTTCACCCCCGAGCTTGTACAAGAAGGTCTCTAGAAAGTCCTACTTGGTCACTTCCACTTCCACTATGGTGACTCCACCTTCTAGCCATTCACCTTCCAAAGGTGAGTTAAACAAGATAGTCTCTTAAACTTCTAAACCTTTGGCCTTCAAGACTCTTAGTCTTCTAGATATGTTTAATTACTTCCAACACTCCCACTCAATTAAACCATATCATTTAGTTACTTCGTTTGTTTTTGGAAAAGAAACACCAAGTAAGGCTGAACACTTCATGTGTTTTGTTTGTGGTAGACTCTTCGTCAAAACATCTGCAACCATATCTCCTGTAGCACAATAGATCATCTTGATCTCTCCCTTGCATACAACTTCCCGTATGTAGTGATGTTGCACTTCAATGTGCTTTGTCCTTGAATGATACTTCGGATTCTGACTTAGTGCAATCGCACTTTGATTGTCACAATAGAGAGTCGTAGGTAGTGATTGAAAATGATCCAAATCTCCAAGCAACTTCCGTAACCAAATAGCCTCATTTGCTGCTTATGTAATGGACATGTACTCAGCTTCTGTTGATGACAACGCTGTTGCAACTTGTCGTTTGCTAGACCAAGATATAGCTCCACCTGCTAGGAGAAAACAATGGCCTGAAGTTGATTTTCTACTATCAACGTCTCCTGCCCAGTCAGCATCAGCAAACCCCAACAAACTTGGATCTTCCACTATCTTGTAGAGTAGACCAGAGGTTAATGTTCCTCTTAGATATCGAAATATCTTCTTCACTGCTTTCCAATGGGTTGTCCGGGATTTGAAAGAAATTGTGAGACCACTCCCACTGAATGTGCAATGTCTGGCCTAGTACAAACCATGCAATACATCAAACTACCGATTGCGCTTTGATAAGGAGTTTTCCTCATATCTTCTTGCTCTTCTTGAGTCTTAGGTGCCATATCCTTCGTAAGTTTCATACCAACTTCGAGAGGAGTTGATGTTGGCTTACTCATCGCCAACTTAAACCTTTGTAGAATTGTCTCATTGTATTGTCGTTGATGCATGAATATTGTATGGTTCACTCGATCTCTGCTGATTTGAATACCAAGACAGAACCGAATCTCACCCATATCAGTCATGGCAAACTCAGCACTCAACAGTGCTTTGGTTTCTGGCAACAACCTTTGATGATCGTTGGTGACAATGATTGTGTCATCCACATATAGAGCTATAACCACAAATTTCTCTCCCATCTTTTTCACATAGATGTTTGTGTCAGCAATGCTTCGCTCAAATCTTGCCTTTAAGAGGTAAGCATCGATCCTAGCATACCAAGCTCGAGGACTTTATTTGAGTCCATACAAACTCTTTTGCAGCTTACACACAATATCACTTCCTCCTTGTACAAACCCTTCAGGTTGTCTCATGTAGATCTCTTCTTGTAGTTCTCCATTCAGAAATGCGGTCTTAACATCCATTTGATGAACTTCGTGATTATGTCGAGCTGCAAGAGCTAACAACACTCTGATAGAAGAAATCTTCACCACTGGTGAGAATGTTTCATTGTAATCCACTCCTTGAATTTGTGCATAGCCTTTAACTACAAGACGAGCTTTGTACCGGTAAATAGATCCATCAGCTTTGTACTTCAACTTGAAGATCCACTTGCAACCAATGGCTCTTCGTCCTGTAGGCAACCTAGTGAGTGTCCATGCTTTGTTTTGCATCAATGAATCCAACTCTGAGTTGATTGCTTCTTCTCATTGTAGTTTGTCTGGAGAGCGCATCGCTTCCTCATATGTAGCAGTCTCAACCACTTGTGATGCTTCTTCCATAGCTTCAACGGCACTCATAGATGTAATCAGCCTACTAGGAGTTTTTCTTTCCCGCTGAGATCTCCTTAGAATTGGCATATCTTCAACTTCATCTCTAGAGTCCATATCAACAAATGGTTCACCAACTTCGACTCCTTGATCAACTCTATCAAATTGAACACCTCCATCATTTGCTTCAGGCATCTCTTGTATTGGCTCCTCATAAGACTCTTCTTGGAAATGGTGTAATGGCTCTAAGCTCATTCTCATGTCATCTTCTCCCACTACCAAAGAGGGTATGAAGCCTTCATCAAACACTACGTCCCTACTGTGTTTGACAGCCTTAGTTGTCTTATTGAACAACTTATATCCCTTCACACCTTCTGTGTAGCCAATGAAGATGCATCCTTCTTATTTGGAGTCAAGTTTCCTTCGCTTCTGAGTAGGGATATGGACATATGCACGACATCCAAAAATCCTACAATGAGCCACACTAGGCTTCTGACCACTCCATACCTCTTCTGGTGTTTTTCCCAACACTGATTTGATAGGTATTCTGTTGTGAAGATATGTTGTAGTGCCAACAGCTTCTGCCCAAAAATGATTTGAAAGATTCATTTTTTTCAACATACTCCTTGCAGATTCTTGTAGTGATCTATTCATCCGCTCAGCTACACCATTCTGCTCAGGTGTATATGGAACAGTAAACTGTCGAGCTATTCCATTCTCTTGACAAAACTGATTGAAAACCTTTGAGATGTACTCACCACCATTGTCAGATCTCAAAATCTTAAGAGGCTTTCCAGTTTGTTTTTCTTCAAGTACTTTGAACTCCTTGAATTTCTCTAGCACTTGATTTTTCTGCCTTAGGAAATTCACCACAACCCTCCTTGACAAATCATCAATGAATGTCACAAAGTACCTTGCTCCTCCAAGTGATGTGTTTTGCATTGGCCCGCACACATCAGAATGTACAATCTCCAATATACTTGTGGCACTTCATCCACCATCCTTAGGAAATTGACCTCGATGTTGCTTCCCTTCCAAGCAACCTTTGCATTGACGCATATCGCTCATCTCCTTCAATGGTAGTCCTTCCACAAGATGGCTTGAGAGTTGCATCTGTCTCAACTTCTTAATGCTCATATGACCTAACCTTCTATGCCACAACTCTGTTTCTGACATGACAGGTGTAGATCCCAACTGTGGTGAAAATGTGGTAAGAGCACTAGAGACGTGATGTTGTAATCTATACAAGCAATTATCAAAGAATAGCTCTTGCTACCACAGCTCCTGAGCTATCTGTGATAGTACAACTCTCATCTTGGAATACCACTCTGTATCCCTTTGCAACAATTTGCCTTACAGACAGCAGGTTCTTTGTTAAAGTAGGGACATGTAGGATATTTTCCACCTCTATGGTTTCCCTTTCATTGAGCATAAGAGAGACTGAGCCTTCCCCCCAATGACATGCTTGCTATCATCTCCCAAAAGAACATATTGTGTAGGTGAAAGAGATCTATAGGATAAGAAATGCTCTCTCTCTGAACTCATATGTTGAGATGCTCCTGGATCAACATACCACACATGCTTCTGTCTAGTAGTGGCTGAGAGAGACACAACAAATAGAATAGCATTCCTCTGATGAGTAGCTATGTTCCCTTGACTCTCTCTGTTGCGCTCATCTGCAATGCGCTTTCTACAATCATTGATTGTGACCAAGTTTCTTGCAATAAAAACACCTCACTTTGGCCTTTTTGATCTTTGAGCTAGATTGAGGTTTCTGAAACCTCTGGGACTTCTGAGACATATGTGAAGGAGTCTTCTATTCAAGACTACTCCAGTCTTGCCTGTGAACAAAGCTCTGTCTACCTCTGTAGACGTACCTTGACATTTTCTTCTTGTTTCCTCTTTGAGGAGAAGTCCTATGACAACATCAATAGTTAAGTTAGTTTGTCCTGCTAGAGACACCACAAAACCATCATAGGATTCAGGTAAGGTTGCCAATAACACCACTGCGGCGTGTTCATCAGTCACATTAGTTCCCACAGAAACTAGTTGATCTCGCAACACACAAAACAAATTCAAGTGTTGTTCAACTGAGTCTGACTCGGTCATCTTCAGACCATAGAACTTTTGCGTCGCATACACTTGCGATGTGACATCCTTCGTCTCATATATGCTTGCTAGCTTGTCCCAAACATCCTTAGCATTCTTAGCACTTATAATGAGATGCAACTGATTGTCTCTCAAGCTTGTGATGATGCTAGCTCTTGCTTTTTGATCTTTCCTATCCCATATGGCTTGGCCAACAATAGTGTCAGGTCTTGGGACTGATCCATCAACCACTCCCCATAGATCTTTGTCTAGAAGGACCATCTTCATCCTAAACTTCCAGGTTTGATAGTTAGCTCCATTGAATCGATCTTCCACTCTCACATCTAATGCACTCGTCATAGACATAGAAGGAGGATTGCTAGAAGACGACGCTCCAGCCATAATCAAGTTCTCTCAATCTCAACTACCAACTCTCACCTAGAGAAGAATGGCTCTGATACCATGTTAGAATTGAGCAAGAACATGAACAAGAACTAAAGTCTTAGACTAAAGCTAAAACTAAAGCTCTCCTCCCAGCCTCTAAAGCTCTCTCTTCTAGATATGTTTAATTACTTCCAACAGTAGCTTCTCTAGAAGATTAGCTGACACTTGTAATTCCTTGCTTTGTGTAGATGTGCTCATTATCAAGTAGTGAGACCCTATTTGTTAGCTCAGGGTCAAGGGCAAGCCTTGGACCAGCCCCTTGGGCTCAATGGTCCCTATCAATATTTATAGGAACCTCATGTACGTGCTCTGTTTCTTGGCTTGTTTTAGTTTACGAATCCAACATGGTATCAGAGCGCCCAGCGCTATAAGGTTAGCGGTTGAGGTCTGCAGTTGAGGTCTTATGGATAGCCAACTCGATACTATACAGTTAGTAGTCGAAGTAAGGGCCCTGTAGCATATTATTGAGGTAAAAATATCAATCAGGCACTATCAAATAAGGATTATACTTGATGAAATGAGAGGGAGCCCAGGATGAACATTTGATAAGTATTGGAACGGGGGAGGACTTCTGATCTGGCCTTTCATCCGGATGACATGGGACGAGATGAATGTGAAGCGAGTGCGTGGCATGAGATATGTGACCGCCTGACAGTGAGGGCCCGTATTCGTCATCCTCTTGAGAGATTGTGGAGCGGCGGATATGTGTGCTGGATATTATATCGGGAAGAGCAGCAGGGAGTTAAGTTGCATGACGGCTCAGAGCGGCTCTTGAATTCATGGAGACAAGGCATGATGGGGGTGGTTGCTGAGAATGGTGAAACTTGTTGCTAAGTACCGTCACGAAGCTACACATCCGTACTTGTTGGAAGAAAATGCGGCACCGCATTTCTGTTCCACCTTCACATACCTTAGTTGTTGAACGGAAATATAGTGCCGCATTTCGGTCCCACAGCTCCATGTATGAGATACAAAAGGGAAATGTGGCGCCGCATTTCCGTTCTGGAATGTCGAAAGGTGCGATTCGGACGGAAATGCGGCACAACATTTCAATTCCCGTGGTTCATGATTTTCAATCTGAACGGAAATGCGGTACCGCATTTCCGTTCCCCCTTCACATACATTAGTTGATGAACGGAAATGTCGTGCCAAATTTCCGTTCGGGAAAGTATAGAGGTCTCACCTGAACGGAAATGCGGTGCCGCATTTCCGGTCTGGAAAGTTTGAAGGTCTCACATGGATGGAAATGCAGCACCCCATTTCCGTCCCACAGCTCCAGGCCTCATATACAAAACGGAAATGCGGCACCGCATTTCCGTTCTAGAATGTCAGAAGGTGCGACTCGGACGGAAATGCGGTGCCGCATTTCTGTTCCCATTGTTCATAATTCTCAATCAGAACGGAAATGCGGTACCGCATTTCAGTTCCGATGTTTCACGATTTTCAGTCAGAACGGAAATGCGGTGCCGCATTTCCGTTCTGTAGAGTATTAAGGTCTGACCCGGGCGGAAATGCGGTGCCGCATTTCCATCCCACAGCTCCATGCCTCACATACAAAACGGAAATGCGGCGCCACATTTCCGTTTTGGGATGTCGGAAGGTGTGACTCCGACGGAAATGCGGTACCGCATTTCAGTTCCGATGTTTCACGATTTTCCGTCAGAACGGAAATGCGGTGCTGCATTTCCGTTCATGAATGTCGGGAGGTGCGACTCGGATGGAAATGCGCTGCCGCATTTTAGTTCCGATGGTTCACGATTTTCAGTCAGAACGGAAATGCGGTACCGCATTTCCGTTCTGGATAGTATGAATGTCTCAAGCGGTCGAAATTGTGCTGTAGCTTTTCCGTCACTCGGCTCCATGCCTCAGATACAAAACGGAAAGGCGGCGCCGCATTTCCGTTCTGGAATGTCGGAAAGTGCGACTCGGACGGAAATGCGGTGCCGCATTTCAGTTCCGATGGTTCAGGATTTTCAGTCAGAACGGAAATGCGGTACCGTATTTCCGTTCTGGAGAGTATGAAGGTCTTGTGAGGACGGAAATGCGGTGCAGCATTTCTATCCCTCAGCTCCATGCGTCAGATACAAAACGGAAATGCGGCGCCGTATTTCTGTTCTAGTATGTCGGAAGGTGCGACTCGGACGGAAATGCGGTGCTGCATTTCTGTCCCCGTTGTTCATAATTCTCAATCAGAACGGAAATGCGGTACCGCATTTCCGTTCCACCTTCACATACCGTGCTTGCTGGATTGAAATGCGTTACCACATTTCCGTTCTGGAGAGTATAAAGGTTTCCCCCGGACGGAAACTCGGTGCCGCATTTCCGTCGCTCTGGTGCATGACCAAGATGCAAAACGGAAATGCGGCGCCGTGTTTCCGTCCAGCAGCAATCGAAAGTATCACTCCGGACGGAAATCTGGAACCTCATTTCCGCATGCCGAACCTGAATGGGTTGCATTGTTCCAAAACAACACAATTGCGGCCAGTCTTGATGAGCACAACTTGGTTGTCTGACCGTTTTAACTAACAGTACTGGCACTTGTCAGTGCGAACGTTCATGTCTGCACCGAGAATACTGCTGGATCCACCCTCAGGAGAAACTGTCAGGAGATGTTATTTCGTCACCGAATCGGCCATCATTGTCTAACTCACTGGCTATGGAATCACACCTCCCACCTTCATGCATGTAGCTTGAAACAATACTTTCCACTTCAATGTGCGACTTCCAATCGTTGGTGGATTCCGCATGGTGCCTGTGAGCCTTGGTCTGTCGCTATACTGAACCTCGCACTTGCCAACTTCGTGCGGTCTTCGATGGCTCCGAATTCCTACGCTATAGTTTGCTGTCCTCCGCAACTTGGGAGAGCCTGGATCCCAAACGAGGGAGGACTTTGCAGAGTGACTGAAACTTACCTTTGTTCCAAATTCAAGCTCAAACCGGGCACGGTTTATTTCAAAGAAGAAAGGAAGGATGTTCCTGGACAGGTTGACGAGACCATTGTCGTGCTAGGTAACGACGGAGGTTGCGGAATCGAATGGCACGTACCCCCATCAGACACCATCCTGTACCGAGCTGTGGGAATGCCCATTCTCTTTCTGAATCAGTCGCTGCCCACACCATCCACAAAGGAGTCCGGAAACCGACAGGCGGCCACTGCCAACAGAGAGGTATGCAACGATAATCATTCCCGACCTGGACCGTCAAGACCCTCCATAGCTTCTCGTGTGGACGTATTCGACATTTCCGACGATGAAGATGAGTGCATTGAGGTCCCCATGTCCTCCACACGATCGTTCAAATCCGAGATGGACGTCTCTGCAGGTGCTATGCATGTACCCTCGAGCATAACTCCAACCCGGTCCATTGTGCAGCTCCTATGGCAACATCACCTCGATGGTTCTCGCTCCGAGCTGGCTGCTCTCGACTATGCCAAATTTCCGGTCAGGAAGGTAACGTATCTGCCTCCCGAAGTCGATGGCAATGTCATCTTCGAGTTTCCACCTGTTACTTCCTCAAACAAAGCCTCAGGGATGTTAACAGACATGGATCGAAAGCACGGACACCCCTGGTGTGTGACGAAGACCAGTAGCACGAAAATTGCTGTCCATGCAAAGTTTGCGGAGGCGACAACCACCCAGTTCTGGTTCTGCAGGCACAACATTATGACTTGCGTGTATGGAAAGCCCAAGTACGGCATACAAACAATGCCAGAGGCTCCCCCGGTGTGGCCGGTGGAACCAGGCTGCAATCTGAGTCAGGTTGAGGCCGACGCCCTTACCGCCGCAGGATTTCGGATGGTGCAGCGCACTGACGTCCCCAGACCACCATTTCCGCTTCCACAGCCTCCACCACCGATCCCTATGAGAGCAAGAACAATGGGACCCGACAGCTCTAAGCATCCTACACACCGTTAGGGGAAACCGAAGAGGCAGCGACCTTCCTCAAAAGTGAACGAGACAAGGATGGGGGATGCACTTCGGATGAACTGTACAATCCAGAGCTCGACAGAAGTGCCCCCACCAGGCTTCGGGCGTGTGTATCAGATGGCCACGGCAGGCTCAGCTGTTTGCAATGAGGTGTACACCATCACATTTCAGAATTACCCACCTGCAATTGCACGACTTTCAGATCATGGCGAACAAGGGGGCATCATACTGCCCTTGCAAGCATCTGTACTACGTGTAACTAAAGAGACTCCGGTGTAATTCCACAACTCATCACTTCATACATGCACCAGGGTTGAGCCCCCAAGAGGTGCACACTCTTCTGAATATGGATCCAGGAGACCAGTGACCTTGGCTTGCGGTCCCAACACAATGGTATGCCCATCCTTTTCGGATAGTAGAACTGTACTGCTGCAAGTAGCTTTGACTCTGGCCACAGAAAGGTCCAACTTATGTCTTGCCTATCAGTAACCTATTTTGCTCGAACTAAGATAATACTATGTCATTCACTCGTGTTTCCACGTGCATGTATTTTTGTGTATTGGAGGGTTCCTGTTTTTCTGCTCTCCCAAACTTTGCTTTCCTCATTCGAACCCCGGCAAGGAAATGCGGCACCGCATTTCCAAGTAACGTCGTAGGTACTGGTAGATGCGGCATTTACCAACACCAAACTGCCCAGAATTTTCGCACGTGCGAACCCTAATGCGGCACCGCATTTCCTAGTTGAGTCGCAAAACTTTCCCGCCGAATACTGGAAGATGACAGAATTGTGCAGACTCTATTGGTTCAGTCGCGGCAAAAGGGTCAGCTTCATTCCAATGTTAAGGCATGTAAAACCGCGGAATACTCTATACAGGCCAGTATGCGACGTCCTTTTGCCGTGGTATACTGGATTTCTCGTTGCACGGTCACTCATTTCCATGAGCGGATCTAAAAAACCATGAGCGGAGTTGTTACTGACGACATATCTTCGCCGCATTACAAGATCTATAACTTCCAAAAACGGCAAGGTCAAATATAAAACTATTATTTTAATACTTGTTTAATCTGCCGCATTTCCAAATTTGGAGGAGTCCGCTCATGAAATCCGCGTGTCTTAGACTTCGGCTCACCGCTCATGCGGCTCATGCGGCTCATGGCTCATGGCTCATGGTTTCTGCTCATGAAATAGTAAACCTCCATTAAACTCTATGCCGAAAATGAGCAGCCTTGAGTGTATGGAGGTTTTGACATGAAGAAATCTGCAGTTGGGTCATCATTCAATCAGTAAACCAAGTGCACCGCACCCATGCTTGACTAATCTTAGCACCTCCTCAACGAGTTCGTGAACACTTGCGTGACATCTAATCAACATTTTGATGCCACCGATATTCCCATCTTCGTCTTACTAAGCTCTTTCCATTCACAGCTTTGAATAGTCACCGGCCTTATAACGTCCTGGAGTCGAACCTGCGTTGAGTACATTAAAAAGAATAGGTTCTCTCATATGGTGAACGTCCTGGGAACAAGAGAGAGGTAACGTGATAATCCTAAGGTGGCTAGCTACGACAGGAACACGTTGATGGAGCCATATGGAGATGGGGAATCATATGTAACAAATTACACAGGATCTACCTCTCATACATCATTGCATCTAGATATTCTTCTGTAATAATAATTACACTTCTTCTCTGTACGAAGAAGACAAAGAACTTAGCTACAATTGTTCAAAGTAACCGTTGTAACCTTTCAGATGACCAATCGGTGTAACCCTAATCCTTGATACTTCAAGAGTTGTGTCTATTCACCATATCAGATGAAACCTAGAATTATGGATGAGATTATCTATCATCTCAATACGCCCCCTTAATCTATCCATAATCTAGACTTTGTCAATCTGATAGTAAATGTTCTGAAAGCTAAGCACTCCAAATGCCTCTATGCAATATTCATGCTTGGGCTTCGGAAGAGCCTTAGATAAAGCATCAGCTAGCATCTCATTAGTGCTACAGTAAACTAGTTCTATCTGACTAGTTTCATTAAGTGCAATCTTTGAGAGTGAAGGAATCGCAGAGGGCGGAGCTCCGCCCTCCCGCTGTGTTTTCCGTTAACTTCTTAACTCTGACTAACTCTTTAGGGTTTTTCTATCCTTCCCACTAGCCCCTTATCTCTTTGTCATTTTTATGGCGCTTCCGTTATCTTGTCCACTCTACTGATCTAGTTACAGCCGCCACCATGGCCAAGACCTTTGTTCATCTCGCTGCTACGCAGCGAATCTTTCACGCTAATCGTGGACACCACCACATTCTTTACCGCCTCTCTCTAGCGCTTTTGTTAAGCTTTACTTTGCTTGATTCCATGAAGTTTTTTCTTTTCAGCTCAAAAGCAGTGTCTCCGCTATGAACATAACAAGCTGTTATGAGGAACTGTCACACCAACAGCTTTTTACTTTGGCTCCCCAATACTACACTCTCCAAGCACCCGAATGCTCGTCCTTACCACTGCATCATCTCGCAGGTATCAGATCCCCAAATGATCAGCATGCGCCGAAAGAACCCGCTTGGCGATTTTGGAGAACTGAGACCTGTTTAAATGCCCGGTTTATCATCTCTTCCCCCCTTGTCAACCCTTGCGAGCGATGTGTGCAGCTCCTGCTACGACATGGCTCAGGCAACATGCAACTGTCACATAGTCGACCTCAAGAGCCCCCGTGGAGTCTCGGGCATCGCAACCATCCTCAAGCTGCTCCAGTACCTGGTGGAGTGAAACCCAACCCTGCATTTCGACGACTTGATTCGAATGGGCACACTCTTATAGCCGGTGGCTCTTGGAGAAATGAATCTAGACAGTTTTGCATGGTGGCCAACGGGCTGGCAGACCGAGCTGATGGAAGACAGCGATTGCTTTGGCCTTCTTCAAACCCTGGTGAACGGTGGCGTGTTGGCGATCGGAAGTCGCCCTCTGGCGCAGCTAAGGCCCTGGTTGCACATATACATTCTCATACCCACTCTACCCTCAACCTTCTTCCAAGACCGAACGGTATGCGACACTACCTACGCGCTTCAACCCCCTCTTTCTTTTTGCAAACCTATAATCTACATGCTACCCTTCAAGTCCGGATTGGTTCTTTCTCTGTCTCGTTCACCCACTAGCGATTCTCGTGTACATATACTTCATGCCACATTTGCCATAATTGCTCTCCCTACCATGCTGCCACAACAGATGACATACGGCTCAATACTCTTTGTTGCTGGCCCTGCCCTTCACTAAATGATTCTTCTCACTATTCCTTGCCCATTTTTCTGACCATTCAATGTCTCTCTGATTACTGGTCACACACCTTGTCACATGTTCGTGCTTACTCTTTATTTTCTGCTGTTGTATCTCACACATGGGCTCAACAGCACGCCTCTAAGGCTATGAAGCTGCCCTACCAAGCAGCAGATGTTGATCACTTGCCCACCACTATTGTATCTACCCCCACCCCCACTGATACAAAGTGTTGTGTTTTACAGATATATCCCGAAACCCCACGCATCTACCACATCAAAGCGTGCCACTGCAATCAGCCTGCCCACACCTACTCAATGTCATATCCTGTTAATGCAAACCCATTCCCAGGTATGTACTCTCCACTTTACAATGCCTTGCTGCACATGATCTCAAGCCTCACCAACTGTTGTACTTTTATCTTCAGGTTGATGGGGTACCCCTGCCGGCATTCTCTCACCAACCGGACCACATCCACCCCAACCCAGGGCCTACCGCTATTAGCGAAATTATCTAGGACCTCCCCGCCGATGTGCAAGACAGATACTCATTATACTTCCAGCCGGACACCTTATCGCTCATGCATAACTATAGACACATTGGTGACCACTTCTCGCTCTTCTTCCCGCCACACCCTCCCGCCATCCACACACCCACACAAATCATCACTACCTTCGGGCTCCCCCCCTAGCCGTTACCCAACACTTTCTAACGCACTACATAAACTTAAATCCTTCTCACAGCCCCATCTACTCTTCTCCCTTATAATCATCATCTCACCCCTGCTAGAAGCCTGTAATGGATTTCTCTACTCCCACTCCACTTCCCCACTCCGCCCCCTCCTCCTACAGCTAAAAAGGCTACCACCACATCCACACAACTACTTAGCCCCACCTCACCTTCTATCATCACTCCATGAATCCCTCAATCTGATGCAATCCCAACCGGGTGCTATACACAAAATCTTAGGCAAAATATCTCGCTACCATAATCGCTCCTGCTTCCGACCTTACCGAGGCCACCCACAAATTCCCCTTCCTCTCCACTAACATCCTCAAATCCACACTCGCTGCAATTAGTCCGAGACCTGGATATAATCCCTCAACCTCAACAAACCAAACCATGGAACCGTCATTGGTCCGAGCATCTCCCAACCCTACCCCTACCACCTCGGATACCCACACCTGTGCACTAACTATTATTTCTTGGAATGTAGGGTCACTGGCTACTAGTATATAAAGCCTTCTCACTCTTCTCACCAACTCCTCTAAACCACATATCTTCCTTCTCTAAGAAACCAAGTTACACACGAACAACACTAGCAGTTCATACATAAATAAGCTTCTACCAGACTATTACCTACTGTACGGCACTCCTCTAACTACCCAGCAATGCCTATCTCGCCGCTCCGCTCCATACAAACCCACTAGGGGAGGCGTTGCACTAGGTATTCTTCGTTCACATCACTCTCCCAGCACCACCACAAAACTTATGGTACCCATCCCCCTTCGGTCGCATCTTCAAATCATTCAGCTACACCCCCCAGCACTCTCTCCCATCACCATGATACATCTATACATGCCCTCACACCCCGAGGATCTTCCCCTCATAACTGACATACTACACACTATATCCCAAACAATTACCCATCCAAATAACCAGCACCACCACGTCATCCTTGCATGTGACTTCAACAGAGACATCGCTCTGCTAGGGCACTCCCACAACGGAACCCACAAACCACCATCCTCTGCAGATCACGAATGGGCTCGCTTCACCCAACAACTTGACCTCAGATACATCCCGGCGGACCATCACTACTCCCGGCAATGTGGCCTTAACTACTCTTCCTTAAGCCTCCTGGACGGGTTTTACCTCAAAACCAGCAATAGTATCCCATCCTACCTCTTGAGTCACGTTCACCTCAATAGCCTATGCAACTCTGACCACTACCCGATCTCTGTCTCCCTCCCTCCCTCCCTCCCTCATTCCCTTCTGGCCCATTCCAGATGTGCATACCTCCATGGACCACCCCCGTCTACTCGCCATCATGGCAGACCTGGGTTACCCTATAGATGCCATCCAGCTCATCGAGAACATTTACACCAACAGCACCACTGAATACACAGGTTCTTACTATGGCACCACCCCCCCTATTCCCATCCTCCGTGGTACCATCCAAGGGGACACCCTGAGCCCCTACCTATTCATCATCTTTCTAGAACCTCTCCTACGCTGGTTTGCCCAAGGCAACTTAGGCTACCACTACAAAACCTCCCCCAATGAAATTTCAGCGGCAACATATGCGGACGACCTCGCTATTCTCGCACACAAGCCTCAGCACCTCAACCGACAGGTGGACAAATTATCCCACTTTAATCAATGGTCTGGTATGGAACTAAGCCTCAATAAATGTGCGGGTCACCGCCGCTACCCACGGCAGTAAGCTCACAAAATCCACGATAGCTTCCCACTGCATGCTCCATCTGCACTATCAACAAAAATCTTTCCCCTTTTTGGGCCCGGATGAACCCTACACCTATCTAGGCATACAATTGGTTCCATCACTAACCTGGCATATACAAAGGAACACCACTCTTTCCAAACTAACCAACAAGAGTTTAGCTCTACTCATTGCCCCCATCTCCATCCGCCCTAAACTAATTATCATCCAAAGAGTTCTCAACCCTCAAATCCAATACGCCTTTCACGCGGCCCCCTTCTCTATACCGGATATCAGACCTCGACGCCAATATTATCCAACTCACCAAACGCATTTGTGGCCTCCCCACTAGCACCCCTAACGTTCTTACCCAACTTCCACAGGATAGTTTTGGGATTGGTTCTAGCCCCCTGATCATCTCATATGCCCGCACCCTCGGCTCACAACTTATCGAGGCTCTTAACGACCCAGGCCGTCTCGGTCTAATCTTTCGAGGTCCCCTTAAACACATAGCGTATAAATATAATGGCTTATATTCCCTCCCTACCCTCCACCCACAATCTTGCCTCCATTCCCCCACCGCCCGTACGCTATTTATCTTACGCCAATTGAAAATCAGCATTCAAACTGACCTTCCCGGATACCCCAACTCCTTATCTCAACTTGAACGGGCATGGCTCAGCAGCCCAGTCTTCACACAATTCGAAACCAACCACCCCCGTGAAAGGAAACTTGTCATTGCCTACTTTAAAGCACGCCATATTACCACTCTCACCAACTCACCACAACCACGGGGAACCGGCTACTTACCCCACACCAATTTACCCTGAAACATTCTCGTGCTACCATCAAAACATGCAGATACCTGCTTCATCTCCGTTCTTTATTTTGCCACCAGACCGCCTCGTGCACCCTCGACTGTGACCTACCATGCCCACTCTTCCCCCATCATAAGCAAGACCTCCTCCCAAATTTCAGAACAGCCCCAGCCCCGTCCATATTACAACAGCTCATGACTTCCCATAACACTCCGGAACACCCTCTCCCCAACTCCCACCCCCCCCCCCCCCCAGCCCCATTAATTGCCTTGAGGAGCTTTCCCCCTACCCTCTAAACCCCCCCACCCCCCCTCCTTCCCCCTGCCTAGCCAACCCCAACCACCCCGAGGCCTTCGTCATTGAAGCTATTCTCGACATCAAAACTCAAACCTCCCTCGACGTACATGGCGCCCCATGATGATTGCAACCCTACTCACAACCATCGCCTCCTTATCACCTTCTACAAAACAACTAACACCAATTACTTAACGTACACCCACCAACATCATGTATCTCAAATCCAACCAATAGATGCCCATTATCTGCCCTAGGCGTCGGGCATCCCATATCTACACACTTAACGGTCACTTCACCGGCTCCATCTCCAATGTCAGGCTTGCCTGACTCTGGGATAGATATGACGCCTCCTCAACTGACGCCACCTCCCTAGCCCCCAAAACAAGACTTCGCCACTGAGGTCTGCTGGCTTGTTGACCGATACTTACGCGATACCCCCACCAAAAAACCCCACACCCCCGACAAACTAGCTCAAGCATATACCCATAGCACTATACCCTCTGACATCCTCAAATTCCTCATCTCTACATTCCAGCTTACCCACTCCTACTACTCCAGCCCACTTACATGCCCCCTTGAGCTTTCTTCTTACGCCAGCCCGCACCCCCGAGACTATGTATTCGGAGCCTTTGGCCCAACTACCCGACACTCTTGGTCAGGAGGTGGCCTTGCGCACCCACCTCCCGGGCCTCTCATGCATGAAGCTCTTCTATGGGCGTGCCTCGCCGCCCACTCCTCTTCCTCTGCCTCCACTATTCTCATTCTTACACAACAAAAACTCACCTGACCACCAACACCCCCTTCTACAACTTCCCCCAGAAGTGATACCATTAGCCGCTATTGAACCCAACCATCTTCACTACACAGACAACCCACCATTCCCAAAATACCTCCGCCACAAAGAAACTACTCTGACCCTAATTCTCCTTGTCCAAGCTACCTCGTGCCCCCCCGTACCCACCGATTTCCCTGTGCTCTCACTCGTCTACTTTTCGATACCCATAGCATGTTACTCACCCCATACTCACCTCCTTCAATATGCAACCCTACCGCCAGACCACCCACTAAGCTAAAAGCATGGACCTTAGCGCCCCCCCGCCCCAGCCCCACTCATACTATCTCCCACAACGCCCCCCCCGGTTCACCTTGGGCCAACTTCCCCTAAATACCCCCCCCCTCCATTCCCATTACACAGACGGCTCCCAATCTGGCTCCTGCGCCGGATATGGCGTCTACCATGCCGCTACTAACAAAGGAACCGCTCATCGCCTCCCAGGCCCTGCGACCATACTCCGCGCCAAACTTATGGCCATTTTTGAAGCTCTGTCACAACTAGCCTCGTTCCCACCCCCATACTACCTCTTCACGGATAGCCTAAATTCTCTCTTTATTCTTCGCAACCACTTGGCTTGTCCCTCCTCCCACCTCCACCACCCCGACCGAAACCTTATCACCACCATTATCACCACCATTATCAACCTAGCCATCTCCATCAATCAACCTCTTCATTTTCTCAAAGTTCGTTCACACACAGGTATCCATGGCAACGAGGAGGCTGACCTCCTCGCCCAACTGGGTGCCTCCCAACCTCCAGTTGAACCCTTAGATGACCCCATACACATCGCTCATACTCACCCCTTCTGGCTAATACACCCAATCCCTGGCCCCCCAGAATCCAGACCCATCCAAAATCTCCTAACTTCTTTGACTAAAGAAGCCAATAAACAGGCCTCTACCTCTCTCAGCCATACCAAACTGCATATCCAAAAATGGACCCTCTCCGATGTACTCCACCACAAACTCTCCAGCCACTTTTGGCACACCAAAGCGGCATCAGACGCACAAATACGACAAACCCTTAAATTCCGATAGGCCCAGTACATGGGCCACCAATGCAAACACACCTTCTGGTCAACCGTATACCCCTCACCAAACTGCCCTCTGTGCTCCCACATCCATGCCACACGTGATACCTGGCTCCACCTTCTTAGCGAATGCCCCCACCCAGTCATTCACAGGCTTTGTATTGCACGACACAACCACGCCTTATGGCACATCCACAAACTCCTACAACGACGTAATAAAACTCGATGGTTCTCACTCATCAATGCGGGCACCTACCAAGGTCGGCCCCCAGACCATACGGTACCTACGTGGCTTCTCCCATGTATATGCTGCCCTCACACATCATGCACATGCCCTTCTCGCCTCTGTCCGGATATCCTTGTCGTCCAGGGGCTCCCCATCAACGCCCCACCACCCTCTGCCCCGTCCCCCGCTATTACCATACACTTCTTAGAATTCACATTCTGTCATGACCGCTACCCCAACTCCTCCATCCTAGAGAAACGCCAAAAATATGCACACTTATTCTTGCTATTCACCGGAGGGGTTGGACCACAGGCCCCCTCACTGTCATCACTGCCGACACCAGAGGGGGCATCCACAATGCCAGCATCTCTGAACTTCACAATAACTTTAAACTCCCCATCATTTCCATCCATAAATGCTTCAAAGCCATACATCTCACGGCCCTCCGCTCTCTCACTGCTATCATCACCAACAAACGACAGCTCGAATCAAACCCGGCTCATGCCTCATAGATACATATAGTTGGTAACCTGACGAGCACCCTTGGGGTGCCCCCCACGGCCCCCCCTTGGGTGCCATGCGGTACCGCCTCTACCGGATGCCACCCCCCCATACTGGTTACTTGGTGTCCCTTGGACACCGGTTTTACATAGGGCCCACCCCTGAAAAGGGGCAGTGGCCGCAAGGCGAAGTGGCTCTTAGTTACGCCGGCCACGGCCGGAGTCTTCTCTCTCTCTCTGACTGGTTTCTACTTTTTCTCTTATAAAGTGATAGTTCTATATGCTTTGACCGATCGTGAAACCTAGGATTCTTTGTCAAAGCTATACACGACTGATTATCACAACATAAGACCGTGGCTTTTGAGCTTGGGAATCCAAGTCCACTAATTAACTGCATAAGCCATATTGCCTCCTTAGTTGCATGTGCAGCAGCCATATACTCTATAGTGGCTTGTATCTTGCTTTGCCACGATATCGCTCCTCCATTCATGCAAAATATATAACCTGTGACAAAACGATGATTGTCTACATCTACAGCCCAATCAGCGTCACACCATCCTTGAATAGTGTTTGCTGGTGAAGTCTCAACTTGAATCCCGTATCTAAGTCCAAAAGTTATAGTGGCTTCAAGATACCTGAAAAGCCGCTTTATAGCAAGCCAATGTTGTTTTCCAGGATTTGCCATAAATTGTGAAACTTGACTTACAGGGAAAACAAGGTCAGGTCGTGTACACACCATAATGTACATCAGGCTGCCTACAGCACTCAAATAAAGAATATCTACCTATAGATGCATATATTGATACATATTTCTTTTCAGATCGTTTTTTATCTTAAGGTAGACAGTTTAGGCATTGTACTGCCAAAGCAGGGCAATTTGTGAGTTATCTGGAATCGCTAGTAAAGCACGTAGGAATTTAGATTATGTCAGAGACAAGGAGCTTCCCGGTGAAGTTTTGAACTCCTCAGCAATGCAAAGTGTGTAGGAGGAAACTCCAAATGATCTGCGACCCAGTGGCAGGGCCAAAGACCCCTTGGGGGCCCCACCAGTATTTTTACTGCCAGGAAGCGGCAGACTGCGTATATGGCGAAACCATGGAAACCAACCAAAGGTATGGCTTTTCTTCCCCGATTCCCTTGAGATTTTGTGGGCAGCTACAAGGAATCTAAATATAATTTGTCACCAAGTTTGAGGATTTTTGAAGGTGATGAGAGACGGCATCAAATTATCACGCCGGAGGCCGTTGCGAATGGCGATTAAATGAATTCTAGTTCATCCAATGGATGAAATCTGGAAATTCGACCTGCAAGTTGGAGGGATGAAAAGACAACCTAGCGCCAACTGGTCATCCATTGGATGGATGAAAAACCAGATTTATCATTAACACCAAGGTTTTCCATCCGTGGTTATTATTCTATGGTGTTCTATCGTTTTTAAATTATAGATTCATGTAGGAAATAATAGTTTAAGACTATCCTTCACTAGTTTAAGAGGCCCCAAAAACACAATAAAAGAAGAGCAAGCTCCTCTTGTTCTTCAATCTAGTCTCATTTCCTTGTTTTGGGCCTCTTGCTTGTGTAGTTAGTTTTGAGCTTGAGGGAGCTAGTTCCTAGAGAGTTGAGCTTCTGGCTCTCTAGTATTAGAAGCAAGCATATTGAGAGCAGGATAGTCCTAGCTCAGGGCCTTGTGGCCATTTGAGGCAAGAAGTAGAGGAAGCGCTCCATGAAGTGGGAGACTTGAGGACGAGTAGGAGTGTCGGAGGAGGACCAAGCTTGAGTACCATTCTACCGAGCGATTTAGTGCATCCCAAACACCACTTGTTTCAGAGGGTGACTTACCATTCATTCTTGACATTTGAATTCATTCATTTCATTTGTTGTTCAAGTTTTGTCCAAGGAAAGGACCTTATAAGCATTGTTTGCTAAAAATCTATAAAAACTAACCCTCTTTCAAAGAGGATGTGTGTGCATCTCTACGTACATGTGTGAAGAGCATAGGTGTGAAGCCCAAGAGACAGGGCCTTAGGAACCTAACCCAATTACGTCATGGAAGTGAGGGTAGATGTCCATTATTATGTTTAAGAAGAGGGCGAGCTTGCATGAAGTGGCGAACCTCTTGTCAAATTTCCCTTTATAGCTTAGTGGCGACGGCCATATTGCATGAGACGGCGAAGCTATCGTCAAAATTTCCATATTATTAAGATCATATCTATGATTCATAAGCCCCCTGGCCATAGATGACCATGGGAGGCGTTGCTAACTAACTTATAAGTGGTTAAGCTATTTTGTAGAGGGCTGCCAAAAAAGGCAGAGCCTAACACTTAAGTGCCGGCGCTTTAGGCGCCTTTGGGTTGGAGGTCAACCAAGGAGGTTGCCTAGAATCGCCATGGAGTGGCGCATCTAACACGGGTGGCGCGGCCTGCCCTCGTGGGGGGAGTTGACCCCTGGAGCAAAGTACGCTCGATGGTGCACTGCGTGGCAGCACCAGGCGCCATAGCTGGGCCCGCGCAGGTACGACACGAGCGGCAGAGACGACGGAGCCTGCCTATTACCCGCTGGACCCGCGCCGGCAGCGGGCCAGCCACGCCGCGCCACGTAGCGCTGGCCGCGGGATAGCAGTCTTAACCGCTGGATAATTCGACGGACCTCGCCAGGGACTGTTGGTCCCTATAACGGGTATTTTAAGGGGGGTTTTCTCCCTATGCCTTTGATTTCTTGTGCACTAGAATAAGGGCGTATTTTAGCAAGGGATAAGAAATGGTTGGAACCATTGGATAAGCCCCAGCGAGGCCATCAGTTTTATATGTATTCCGGGGTTTATGAAAGCACGACTCACGGGTAGATGCCACAGGCAGAGAGAGTGAGCCCAGAGACAAGGAGGAGAGAATCCTTGGTGGGGTTACACAAGGTAGAAGATGACATGTTTCAACTTTGTGCTAGGCTGGCTAGCTGCATAAATTAATCAGATTATATTGGAAGTAGGTAGAAGAGGCGCATGGAATGGACCCTGGACCCACTGATTGTTTAATCATTGTTTACACACCAGGGTGGCAAGCAGATGAGAAATTGATGGGCGGCAGATTTCATTCATCCTAGCCTGGTGATGGTTTAAGTTGCTAATGCGTGCTTGAGTGGTTTGGTGTAGGAATTTAGGGGCTCTCCCAAGTGGAGAATGGTTCCCCAATGCTCCCGGCATAAAGGGCGTTCCCCTGGTACCTTGAGGGTAATTTAATTAGCCCCAACATCCTACGATGATTCTCTATTTCTGCGAATTTCATGCATTTGTAGGAATATTTTAATGATTTTTCTTTATTTTCTAGCAAGGTAATTCTCCTTTATTAAGGGATTTTATCCGGACCCTCTTAACTTCGAAACGCAAATTTTAAGGGCGGTATCGCCCCCTTCCGCCGAGGATATTTGCGCTGGGGGGCCTTGGGCCAAGGAACGGCCATTGTTATTAGACCTCGGGAATTACCAGAGGTTTGAATTGTTATCATTCACCCGATGGACTGACCATTGAGGTTGCATTTTGGGATCGCTCTAAGCATGAGAGACTGATTTGGGAAAGCGGATCTGGTCCCTTCCTAGGAAGTAGGACACTCATCCACCTCGGGATTTAGGGGGGGGCATTGGGCGGGAGATAGATGATCCCCGTCTCCCTGGGCTCGGGATTCGTTTTGTGAAAGGATTTGAAGGTTCGTCCCGGCTATAAGCGTGTTGGGAGTCCAGGCATGTAGGAAGTAGTAATAAACAAAGACTTGGAAGGCAATTACGATTAAAGACGTAGAAAAACCCATAAACAAAACGTAGGACTAGGAAACGCAAATCATCCTGTGAAGTAGAGTTGTTAAGCTTTGCTTTGCCGGTAGGAACTTAGACTATCTAGATCCGTCGATAGTTGCCACAGACCCCTGCACTTACCGCAGCCGGGTAGACGGTTCGTTGAGCCCAACCTACACCGCAACTTGCTACGACCCCCTCGGCTAGTATGCCGTCACCCTGACCACGCGCGATCAGGGCTCGTCATATTTTGGTACGTCTGCCGGGAGACAAGTGAAAGTCAAGTTTCTCCGTGGTCAGAATGAATGAGGATTTATTGACCATTATTCTTTACCTTGATCTTACTATCGCACTTTGTTTGATGTTGTGCATTTTTTATTCGTTTCTTACGCCCAAGGAGGCTGATTGACTACTTTCTGTACATGTAAACAGATTTATCACACTTAAGTGTGCATTGAGCTAACCTCATGGCTCTCCTTGAGTTGCAGTATGGCTGCATCGTCTGGAGCTCCCCGCCGGGAGCATTCCTTTGAGTACCGCGTGATCGGACTCTATCGCATTATCTCCGGCACCAGGACTGGAGACGTGCCTGGCCCAGAGGCCACAATAATTTGCAGATTGATGCGACGGCGCATCTTGACCATTGCAGAGGAGTATCCGGAGTATTGGATCTCTGCCCGAGTGGGACCCCGAGGCCTTGGAGCCCGAACGGCTCCCATGTCCACATTCTTCTGGTTCAACACACCCGTTGGCCGAGTTGTTGCCAGCCACCTTTCCTCGCTTATATTTATTTTGACTCGAACCTTGAGGTCCATCTTGCTTGGCAGGTGTCTTATTTGGCCTGTTGTGCGCTATGCCGCACCATCACCGACACCCTGCTGTATACGTGTAGCAGGACGATTCGACGATCGGCCCCTTTGAGAGAGTGCGTAGGACGTGCTCTTTGCGGCCATCGCCCCGCCTTTGTGGATTGGCTGATTGGGGTAGGACCAGGAGAGAGCGGGATTGTTGGCGAGAGTCTCCCACATCCGAGGAGGTCTTGTCGACCCTTCCTGCCGCCCCGATATTATCACCGAAGGACCACACCAGCGTCCCTTATCCGTGAGTTGATTACGTCCGGTTCATTGTCATTGCTGCACACAGTTAGAGATCGGCCAGTAGAGAGTTCTTTCTTTGCACCACCTGCTACAGTTCGTAGGTTGATCCCGTTGGACCCAGCCTAGCCAGCAGCCTTTCTTTTTGGCCTGAGGACTCCTCGGGCATATCTGTCGCGCGGCTTTTACTCACCCATCCCTTCGTTATCCGAGGCGGAAACTCCAAGATAGAAGAGTTGGAAATCTCTAAGTACTCCGCCCGCGCAGAACAATCAGTCATGACCTACAGCTAGTGTATCATGGGGGTGTTTCCTATTTGTTTCCTTTTCCGCATTCATCTTAGCTACCTTACCATTGATAATTAAGTATCAGTTTGCTTCATCAATTTATCGGTTTCCTTAACTCCTCCATTCAATCCACAGCTTCACTCAGATCTCTCTACACAGTGTGATTGTATCGTATAAGTATCAGATTATGATTTATCAGGTATCAGGCCGAAGCCATTATGTCTCTATTCTTCTTTCCTATATCACTATAGCTTTGCATATAACAAGCATCTACTAATCCTCTTTCTCCTTCATTGTGCTCTCCGATCTCCACTCCCGCCTGACTCCGAAGTCCTCCCCGAATAATGATCCCCTTCTTCATTCCCCGTTTTTCCTTTTATCCTCCTATCCGCGGTTCTAACCGTTTCCCTCTCTAACCGTCGTATGTGAACTAACATGTTCCCTTCACAGGTGTTGTTCCCCACAGTCGTTCCCTGTCCTACTCTTCGTTCCCTATTATCGTGACAGCTGTGTCAAGCGGTGACTGGCTGTGTTGGCTGTGTCGGGCTGTGACTGGCTGTGTGGCTGTGCGGGCTGTGACTGGCTGTGTAGGCTGTGTCTGCTGTGACGACTGTGACGGGCTGTGTGGGCTGTGTGGGCTGTGACGACTGTGACAGGCTGTGTGGGCTGTGACGGCTGTGTGGGCTGTGTGGGCTGTGACGACTGTGACGGGCTGTGTGGGCTGTGTGGGCTGTGACGACTGTGACGGGCTGTGTGGGCTGTGTGGGCTGTGACGGCTGTGTGGGCTGTGACGACTGTGACGGGCTGTGTTGGCTGTGTGGGCTGTGACTGCTGTGTCGGCTGTGTGGGCTATGTAACCCCCCTCTACAGTGCGCTGCTGTCACCCCTAAGGTTCCTGTTTGTCTCAGTCTGTGCAAAAATTAAGGGTACCCTACAGATCCCGTATAAGTGTCTAAGTCCCCTACAGTCCTCTAACATTACCCCTTTCCCCCTCAAAAAGCCGTGTCCTCACGGTTTACTGTTTCCGAGTAGCAACCTTTGTGAGTGAGCATCTTGTTGACGTTGAGAGTTTCGTGGTGGGCTGTGTGTACGAGCCCGAGGTCTGTCTCTGGTTGATGGAGATGGTTGATCACTACCTGGATAAGTGAGGCCTTCTGGAGGCTGATATCGAGGTAATCTTTCCGGCATAGGAGATCCCTTTTTTTCTTTTCTTCCATCTGAATTGCATAGTCTTCTCCCATGTCAAAAGAATTTTGTGAAGAAACAGTTGTATCAGAATCCTCATCGCCTCTCAGGTGTTTTAATTTCGAACTTTTTGTGGAATCATCTGGGGCATACAATGCTGTCCTACCATGTCTGGAAGTTTGCATTTTACAACCTGGTGTAACCGTTGAACAGCAAAATTGGTGTAGACACTGAGCTCCTTGTCTGTCCAGATGAGTGGGGTACCAATTACTGGTGCAGCGTGCAAGTATTTCCATGCGATATGTCCCTTATAGAAAATGTCATCAAGTCCGAATTTCTGTGTTGACAAATTGTTGCAGGCTGCTTGAAACCATGAACGAATTTGAGAATCCTTCTGTATCATAACTTTTGGGTCATATAGGTACATATGAGGTGGCACCGAAGGTAATACCCAATGATCTCCACTGGAGTAACTTTGAAAGCGTGCTTGCATCTTTTGTTGCTCTATGTGGTAACGTATCAGAAAACAAGCAGCGTAGTATAGCCCGCACCCCATGACAATACTTGCTATCTCCTTGGTCTTGGTATAAATGAGTCCATGTACAACCTGGAAAGCAACCAATTCCCTCAACATGGTACCTGCCTCGTGCCAGTATTGTGCAAAGTGATGATCTTCAATATGTCGATTGTTTGGAAGAACTTTAGTCCTGGTTGCCACTGGCAGCCAAATACGCATGATTTGGTAGTAATGTGCGAATGACTGCGGAGGACTAAATTCTTTCCAAGCCAAATCCAACATGATGGGAATTTGGTTGAAGGCATAATCATAGCCCTACTGTACTCCCTGGCAGCTGGAGTTTTAGGTGGGTTAAAAGCTGCATTGCCCCATACCTCCGGCTGTGGTGGCTGTGGTGTGGTTGTAGTAACCACAGGTTCAGCTACTGGTACACTGACCTGTTGTGGTGGTGGTGGGGTACTGGTTCCTGTACCATTGGCATCTCCTGCACCTCCTGTGAAGACTGAAAAGCCAGAGTTCTGGCTTGCAAATAAGAAGCCATTAGCTGTTCCTGAGGGATATAGACTCTTTGGTCGATGTTTGAAGTGAGGTCTTCCACTTGAGTCTGGAGTCCGTCTACATCCTCTTGTAACTCTGCTATCCTACTATAGACATTGTCTATAGTAGTTGTGGCAATGTTCTGCACCTGCAGTCTGAGCTCATTCATCTCGCTTTGGGTGAGCTTCCGTGGGCTTTTGCCCTCTACTGGCCTTGTGCTAACCAGACCTGCATAAGGCTGTTATCCACCAAGCTGCTTGTGGTTCCCCTGAGAGTTTGCTCTTCTCTTAGCTTGTACAATTCCAACTGCTGTTGTAAAGCCTTCATGCGCTTTGCCTGTGGCTCAACCAATTGCGCATAGGCAGCAAGTAGATTATTGGCTTCCTTCGAAGCCTTGTTACTGACCGCGATTTCATTTCTATTGGCCACGATGGTTTGTTGCAACTCCACGATGTATTTCTCTGCTCAGCTTCCATCTGCCTGTATTGCTTGAAAGTATCTTCATTGCGACAGATTGTATTCTTCATATCGACAATGAGCTTCATGTGCTCCACATTCTCTTCTTCTGCCTTCGTACATTTTTCCGCTTGACTGTTTATTTCTTTTGTTGATTGGTCAAGCATAGTTGTAAATGTAACGCATTGTATCGCCATCCTGTTATGCACTGTCTGCAACTCCGTATGTAGTGCATTCAGTTCTTGCAACTTGCTTTCATGCTGCACCTGCATTTGGTATAGCTGTTGCTTATGTGCTTCGTGCAACTGGTCTTGCGCGAGGCCTGCCTCAATCAATTGTTGCTTGGCCAATTGCAAAGCCATTTCTGTATTGGCCAAGTCCTGCTTCATCTTGAGAGTGACCTCTTCATCGACCTTGTTTGCACATTCAGTGGCAAGTCGAGCCTCAAACTCCTTCCTGAGTTCTTCTTTCAAGGCTGTCAATTGGGTAATTGGAACATGGGATTTGACATAAGTCCCCAACAAATTAAGTGTCCTGCCTATGGAACTCATCAGCATTGCCTGTTGAGGGTCATCATGGTGAGGTTGCTGCTGTTCCTCCCGATCTTCAACAGTATGATGTCTCACTAACCATTCAGGCCATTGTCCCACCGGATTTTCTTCCTGAACTACTTCATCTATGACTGGTGTTACAGTGTCATGACCTTCCGCCTGTGGTACCTCCAACACAGGTGTGTGCATTATATGCACCTCAGGATTTCCCTTGGGCAACTGTTGCACCTCTGGGATTTCTGTCTCCTTTACCAGACCAGAATATTCATAGAGAAGGTCCCCTTTCTCTATTTCTGCCACTATCTGCTCTGTAGTTGGAATCTCTATCCCTTCACTTTCCAAATCAATTATTTCGGGTTGAGCTGCATGGATAACTTGTGACCTTGTGACAAGTCGTTCAAGTGGCTGTGTTGCTGTGATGCAGAAGTAACTTCTTCCTCCCTCTCTGAAGGTCTTGCTTCCAGTAATAACATTCTTTTGTGCTGCTGTGCCCCTTCCTGGTCATGAGCTTGGGAAACATTATCATGCGGAATCCGTGAAGCCAGTGGATCCGCACTACAGTCTTTCCCCTTCTCTGCCTCTTAGTCTCGGGTTGTGCTGCTAGTCCACCCTCACTGTGTGAAGAGCCTTGCTCTTCCATTGCAGTTGTTTCTGGCTCAAACACTCCCATTTCCTTCCTTTCTTGTGCATTAAGTATGCCAGAACTAAGGATTATTTGAGCAATGATTGGGCCAGACACTATGATAGGAGATTTTGCGGTAGTACCTTGTAATCTTTTCATCTCCTCTACCAGTGCGTTGTACATTATGTCCGCCCATTGTACCTTTGTCCCTTCAAGCCTTTGAGGATTTCCTCTGTGAAGGATCTGCTCAAATATTGTTGGTTCTGTTTCAGGGCAATCAGAACGTTCAATACTTGACCTATGTCTTTTAACCCTGGGTACACAGCTTTGGTACAAGCATAACCCTGAGTTTTAAAGAAACTCCCTTCTTGGAATAAATCCCCTATTTGCAGTCTTTCCCTGTGTTCCTCCACATACACATGACTGCTGGCAATCGAAACAATTGCTGGAGGTATAGGGGAGTAATCATTAATTCAACTCCCTTCACCGTTGTTGTTCCTGTCTTTGGCTCAAAGTTCTGCAAAAATTGTAACATGTACTGTCTATGGGTGTAGTGTCCAATCCATGCTTTGCAATCCTTCCAATCTCAGCTCCTTCAGTATCTTTATCGCCTGTGGGGTAGCCATCGTTTGTTTCTGCAGAATTGTGGTGCTCTTCACCCTGATTTCCTCCATTCCTCTCACTTTCTTCATCTTAGACTCACAGAACTGCTTTGGCTGTAACAACTGCGGAATGCCTGTAGTGCACAAAGCAGAAACGTATGGTTGCCGCAGAAAGCTATGGGTAATCTCTTGTAAGCCTGCGGGGCTTGCAAGCATTGTTCAAGAGAAAAGCTCTGCTCTTTCGTTTCGTGTCTCTGCCATTGCGTAAGTAATATTGCGAGCGTATAGTCTGTTAGTTCCTCCATAGTTTCCAAGTTATAGCATTTATGGCCTGTCCTGTCGAGACGCCCGTTACTCAGAACGACGCCGCCTCTTGCGCTTAATTTCCTCCATTTTCTTGATCATTTCTCTGGTTTTCTATTGGGCTGTATCCGCTGTGACTGGATTTTAACTTTTATCTCTTTAGTGGACTTTTCTGCTGGATAGTCCACTAGGATCACAACATGCGACATGAATTCAGTTTTTCTGTACTTGCCGTTCGTTCTGTTTCCCTTTTTCCGTATTCATTAATGGGCCGCCTTTCATCCTTTTGACGGCCGTTCTTGTCCTCTTTCTTTTTGACACCTGTCCTTGCACTCATTCTCTGCTGTGTGTCGCACCCTGACCTCCACGTGTCTATTTTTAAAGTAATTTCCGTTTCCTCTTCCGTCATCCATTTTCCTGAGTTATTATGTGTCCACTTGCCACTGATTCTATGGATGGTGTAACTTAGTAGGCTGTGTTGTTTGTGTGACAGGCTGTGTCATACTGTGATAGGCTGTGTTGCACTGTGGTTAAGCTGTGATAGGCTGTGACACGCTGCGGTAGGTTGTGATAGGCTGTGTCAGTCGAGGCGGGCTGTGATAGGCTGTGTGCACGCCGTGTGGGCTGTGATAGGTGTGTCACACCGTAGGGCTGTTGTGTGATAGGCTGTGTCACGCCGTGTTGGGCTGTGTGATAGGCTGTGTCACGCCGTGCTGGGCTGTGATAGGCTGTGTCACGCCGTGATGGGCTGTGATAGGCTGTGTCACGTTTGTTTTGCCCACCCCGGTCATATATACTGGGCCTAGCGACAACTGTTCCATACTCCGTTCGTAACACTGGTGCAGCCCGTGACTGCTCTTGCGGTTCAACATGCAAATCATGCTGCAGGGGTTTGTCATGGATACCACTGTACCCCTTCAACTTATTTGCATTGACTCTTCCCAGCATTTCTTTGTTAATGTTTTGTAACATGGCTGTGTTGTTTATCATACATCTTTTGTATGACATAAGGTCCTTTCCATGGTGATTTAAGCTTAGAAGCTTGAATCTTTCCTTTTTTCTGCAACCATAGAACCAAATCCCCCGTCTTAAAAGTCTTTAACTTGCCTTCATCAAACTGTTCCTTTCTCTTCATCTGAATTTTGGTCATATTATCAGCTGCATCAGCACGTATTTCTTCCACATGGTATAATTCATGTTTCCTGACTTTGATGGAGTCTTGCAATTCCATTCTTTTTCCCCACTCCGTTCTCATGGTAGGTAACAGGAATTCCACTGGAAGTAAGGCTTCCATACCATAAACTAATTGGAATGGTGTATACTTGTGGTGACTTTATATGAAGTCCTGTATGACCACAAAGCTGTCAGCAGCTTTGTATCCCAATCCGTTCTGTTTGCATTGACTATCTTAGCCAAGATAATACATAATATTTTGTTGGTAGCCTCTGCCTGCCCATTACCCTGTGGGTAATATGTTGTACTCTTTCTATGCACAATCATAAACTCTTTAGTCAATAACTCAATGGTCTCATTCATGAAGTGACTTCCTTGATCACTGATAAATTCTAAGGGACATCCAAATCGTGTAAGTATGTTCTCGTACAGGAACCTGCTGTGGACTTGGTGTGTTGTCCCTCAAAGCTTTAGCTTCCACCCACTTTGTAGTATAATCAGGTGTAATTATGTACCTGTTTGTGTATTCTTGGATGGTGGATTAATTGGTCCAACAAAGTCTAGTCCCCATTTCTGAAATGGTTCCGTAGGCATTGTAGGATGCAAGGCCATTCTTCCAGATCTCTGCAAAGGTCCTAGCCTCTGACATTCATCACACTTCTGACAATACTCATGTACATCTTTGAACAAAGTAGGCCACCAGTATCCTGCGAGTAGTATCTTTCTACTGGTAGTCTCTTCTCCAAAATGACCTCCAGCCACTCCTTTATGAACTTCCTCCAAGACTTTATTTACTTCATGGTGGTACAAGCATCGTTTTAGTACCCCATCTGGTCCTAACTTATACATTCTGCTTCCTACCATAGTATAAGGTAAAGCTTTGATAGCGATTCTCTTCCTCTGCCCTTACCATAACTAGGTGGGCACTGACCATGAGCAAGGTAGTATCTGATTGGCCATTGCCAATCTAACCATTCATCTGCACTTCCTTGCACCTCCATTACAAATAAACTCGCATCAGGTAACTGATCGTCCACTCCTGTGGCGGCCTCTCCTGTTGTTAGTCGCGACAAATGATCTGCCACAAGATGCAAACGGCCAGGCTTGTAAATAACCTCGAACTCAACTCATGCAAGAGTTATTAACCACCTCGCTATCCTTCCACTTATCAAAGGTTTGTTCACCAGATATATCAGAGCCTGGTGATCCACATAAAACATAACTTTCTTCCCAATAGGTAATGCCTGAATTTCTTCACTGCATAGATCATTGCCAATGCTCTCTTTCCGTTGTGCTATAGTTCCTCTCAGCACTGTTCATCAACCGGCTAGCATAGTACACAGGTGAATCTATATTCCCTGTAACATTCTGGGCTAACACCGCTCCCAACGCTTCTCCTGATGCATCGCAGTGAACATGAAATACTACATGCCAGTGAGGGTTAATCAGCACAGGTGTAGTTGTTACTGACAGTGTAAGTTCCTCAAACGCCTGTTGACATTCAGCTGTCCATGCAAAACACTGCATCTTTCTTCAGAAGCTTGCTCAATGGTGCTGCTATTTGTGCATACCTTTTGACAAATCTTCTGTAATAACTGGTTTGCCCAAGGAATCTCCTTAAACTCTTAACATTCACTGGTGGTGGAGAGACTTGAATGGACTCTGTCTTCCTGGGATCCACAAGAAGTCCCTTCTTACACACTATGTGTCCCAGAAGCACCCTGAGTTCACACAGAAAGTACACTTCTCTGGATTCAAGCCCAGACCTCTCATCCTGCATCTGGCCAGGCATAACTCCAATTTATGCAAGTGCTCATTCTTAGAGCTGTACACACTGAAATCATCCAAGAATACCTGCATGAAATTATCCAGATACTCATGAAAAGATTCACTTATCACTCTCGAAAGGTCGCTGGTGCATTACAAAGTCCAAAGGGCATGACTTTGTATGCATAAGCCCCCAGTCTGTGATGAAAGCTGTTTTCCTTGGTCTTCTTCTGCCACTTGCACTTGATTATAACCACTGAAGCCATCCATGAATGAGTACATCTCATGGCCCCTGCCACAGTGTCTAATATTGCTTCTGTGAATGGCAAAGGGAAAGGATCTTTTTCGTACAAGCATTCAGCTTCTTATAGTTCACACATACTCTTAGTTTGTCCTTCTTCTTGGGAACTATAACAATGGGTGACAACCAAGTTGTATACTCTATTGGGTATATAAACTTAGCCTCAGCCACTCTTTATCTCTTCTCCAACCTTCTGTGCGTAGTTGGGATTCATTCTCTACCTCGCCTGCTTGATTGGTACTGACCCTGGTTCTAGTTCAATTTTATGTTGACAGACTTCAGGTGGTATCCTTTTAGATCCTCATAGCTCCAAGCAAATACATCTGTATTTGATGAACAAGCTTTAGCTTCGAAGAGAACTCGGCTCCAAATCAGCTCCTACTTTCACCATTCTCGGTTCCTCCTGAGTTCCCACATTTACTTCTCTCACCTGCTCATCAGCTGTGATTGTCCACCAGTCACCACTTCATCCTTTAAGCTCACAGTGGCTGGTTCTTCTAGATTTCTATCTCTCTCCTTTTCTTCATAGAAATGTGTAGGTAACAGTTGTTTCCTCTTCAATTGGTGTTGCCGACACTACACCACAGCAGATACCTCTTAAACAACTTAGGCTTTCCAGCCGCATCTCCGCAACCTGCTCCCATTCTGGGTGTGCAGCAAATAGGGTAGCCTTCCTGCTCCTCCATCCAGTCCTCCCCTCCAGTCATACTCTCTGACTCCTCGAGGTCTTCTTGTAGCAGGTAATCTTCTAGATTTCTTTGTGGTAATTTGTATCTCGTGCATCCCATTATGCACAGTTAGTAACTGAGAATTCCAGTCATGGAATACCCTTGCCTGTTTCAGCCACGGACGTCCCAATAATAAGGAGTAAGCCTCCATGACTCATCCATTTTTAATACAGTTACTGTGATCATAAAGATCATTTTCTGTATCTGTATCTTAACTCCTTCTATTAATCCAAATGGATGTACACTTCTTTGATCTGCATTGTTACTGTAAATGGGGCTGGTTTATGTTACTTAGACCAAGCTTCTCCTTAATTGGTCTGTCATGATATTTACTCAGAACCACATCTATCAGTACTAATCAGTTAGTTCTGTGCTTCCAATTCTCAATTGGATTACTGGCATAGAATCAGCAAAGTCCATGACTGGTTTCGCCCTTCCGGCTTCACATTATAACTGGTCACCTTGCTGTTCAGGTCTGTGTTTGTGTCTCTTGGCAATTCGATTGATTGCTGATACAGCCTGTGCCTACAATAAGGTTGCCACAGCTAATAGCTGTCCAATGGTAATTTCCGCTTGGTCTGACATATACTTCAGCCAAAGTCTCTCATTACTTTGCATGTCTGCATCTTCTTTTTCCTTTCTTCCTCACTCCCCTCTTTTTCTCCATCCGAATCAGAGGGAAATCTGCCAACAGGAATATCAGTACTCTTTTGCATTTCCCTTATAGTATCTGCCACTTCCTTGTGCAGTTCCTTCTCATCCTTCCAAGTCTCTTCATATTCAGGCATATCTTGGCCACTTCCAGTCTCATCTTCTTCATCTCTAACTGGAGGTATTAGTTTGGCTTTACTTCTTGTTACTATCATTGTACTTACTTCTGGTACAACACATGGCCTAACCATGTGAGCTGCCACAATGGGCCCTCATTCACAGGAGCTCTCATCCATTCTGGGGTCTTATCCAGAATGAACAGGCTGCCTTGCGATGTCCTGGCTGATTACAATAGTAACATAGCTTTCACCATTGGGTCCTCGCCCTTGGTCTGGTCTGGGATTATTTCTATAATCCTGATTCCAGGGCTGGTAATTCCCCTTGGAGTACCCTGAGAGTTGCCTCTGGAATTTCCTTGGTAATTCCCTCTTGAATTACCTCTCCCTTCCATGCAAGTGTTATAACCACCAGACCTACCCTAGTGGTCCTGATCAGTGCTCTTCTTGGCTGGGGCTGCACCTGATGCACCCTCACTTGCCTAGGTTTCTTGCAGCTGTCCTTCTGTTGTAGTAACAATTCTCAGTAGAATGGTATCCATTTTACAGATAGTACAGTGTTTCTCAGGCAGTGGCATTCTGTAGTGGTATGGCCCATTTTTTGGCACTTTGCACACATACACCCTTCCTCCAATGGGTTGCAGCCTCTGTGGCTACTTCTTCAAGATTTCCTCAAAGCTGTTCTCATAGTTATCCCTCTTCAACTTTTCCTTTCTCTGTACTCTTTCTTTTAGTTCTTTGCTCTTCTTCTTCATCTGACTCAGCTTCAGAGTCCTCATCTTCCTTTCTCTCTCTGAGCATTCCCAATTGTCAATTCTGTTTGCAGTTTCAATGCCTCCTCCATGTATTATGGGGTAACATATCCACTGTCTTCTGCAGTTTGGTCTTAGTCCACTCACAAACCAAGTCTTCTGTTAAAACGGGTGCTGGTAAATGCAGCAGCTTTTTCATCATCATTCCATTCTCTCATAGACTCTCAACAGTT